>JAOEFI010000007.1:10108298-10136134 GCA_034621735.1 Anopheles plumbeus | reverse complement strand
GCTTTTCTCTTGTCCGCTTTTTTGGTTCTCTGTTCGCTCCGGCGGATGTTTCCTACAGTCTACGAATTTTCTGTTACATTCCTTCTCATCTTCCTCCTCACATTTATCGTCCTTCTGATAGTCCGATTCCGATGGCGGTCTGTTTTCGTTTCTCTCTTTTTCCAGTTTTAGCTTCTTCGCCTCGTCACACGCGCAATGCACTGCGGCGTTGTTTTCAATCGCTCTAAAACTTGCTGCTTTTGATGAGCTTCTGAAAGCCACCTACATCGAATCGTATAGGCAACAAACAAAGGGTGTGCTAAATTAGTGATTTGTGGTCTGCGCAACATGCCAAGTGGGATCAGCATCAAACATGGGTAAAAGAGAACACAACAGATATCAGTCAGTCGAATAAAGCAGTATAAAAAGAAGAAAAAACGAATGCGAGTAGGCATCGGGGCGACACAAGAAGGTGGGGGGGACGGACTCGGGATTGGGAAAAATGCCGAAAAAGACAAAAATGCGAGAAGCATTCAAAGGGTCTGTTCCTTTACTCCACGCGACACTCAACTTTCGTTCTCCATGGTCGAAACGCGCACAGAACTACAAAGCAAACACCAATTTTCCCGAACAAGGCATCTTGTTTTTCTTTTCGAACAAAACTGTAGTTCCGGCGAGTAACGTTACAATGTGCGCCGAAAACATTCCTCAACCAGAGTCTAAAACTGTCCATTCGCACTCTAATCCTACCGAAACTAACAAAAATGTGGTTGAACGGCACAGTGCAGAAAATAGTCAAACACCGAGAGAAGGAAATGAAATATTACACGTACATCCCGTGGACACACAAACACACAGACACACGAGGGCGACCCGTTTCCAAGAAACTGTCTCTGCGTCCTGGAGGTGCCCCCCGTAGATGTATCCAAAAGGACAAATGCGTTACACAGGGGCGGGATGCGACGCGATGTGAAATGGATGGACTTGTTTTTTTTTTCATTTCATTTTGTGTGATACAATTTTTATTTATGCTGTTTGAATTTTGATTCTTATGTAGTTCTGCTTCATTTTGTGTTTCCACTTCTTCACTTTTTTCCCTTATTAAGG
Organism: Anopheles plumbeus; assembly: GCA_034621735.1. Classification (NCBI taxonomy): domain Eukaryota; kingdom Metazoa; phylum Arthropoda; class Insecta; order Diptera; family Culicidae; genus Anopheles; species Anopheles plumbeus. Next base: position 10,135,048 of record JAOEFI010000007.1, on the reverse strand, counting down.
AAGGGTTACTCTTCGGGTCAACTTATTTGTTGCTTGTTACTATCGTCTCAATGTATACTGTACGATCGGCACTGTACTGTACTACACTCACATCCTCTTTCGCATCACTTACAACTTCTAGATTCCGTACTTTTCGTGCAACTAAAAAACTAAAGGAAAAAAGTATGGTTGAATTTCTGGCAAGACCCTAGCCCCTCGTACTCGTGCAGCAGGCGATCGCCCCTTCCCCTTCCCATCCCCTTCTTCTTAGCTGTGCGAGAACGATGTACGATACACTGCGACCGGGGATGGGGATGATCTGATTCCACCATGCCGTTGCTGCACAATGTACGCGCACTCTCAATTAGAATGGTTTAAGATTGCTTTTGCGTGGTTTTCATTTCTTCTTTTCTTCTTTTTTTCATGTTCTTGGGGCTGGTTTGGTTGGTTGAACTTCCGGATCTAGCAATGGTTTCTTGTTTTATTCTTTTATGTTTGTTAGCATTACTTATGCTCGTTTTCCGTTGCTATCTGTGGGGCTGCGTACTTGCTGCTGCTGCCGCTGCCGCTGCTGCTGCTTGCAGAGTTTGCCTTAATGATCATAATCAAATTTTCGTTACGTTTCATCAAGAAATTTCTGTCGCTCAGAGCGGTACGTCTACCCAGTGGGGAGTGTGTGTGTTTATATGCGCCGCCCTGCTCTTGCTGTGTAATATTTGCAGAACGTTTGCGCAAATCGAATAGTGTTTCCTGCATCTCTATTTCACACGCTATCGATGGCGGCTACAACCTGCACCTAGTTAGCAAGTGGCCAGCTGACAAAAATCTACAATGTTATCATTTGTTGTTAGCATGCTTATGCTTTGCTTGTTTACTTGCAGGTTGACTCGATCACCTCGCTATTGCTCTTCTGTTGCTTGTGTTTCTAATAAAATTATCATTCGAAAACCATCCCTACTTCCTTTCTTGTCACACATGATTTCTTCCTTCGTCCTATCATCATCTTCGCATTTACTACACTGCGAAACTGTAGCGAATCGTTCACACGCGAATTGTTGAAAGTTGACACCTGTTTCCCATTGGGACAACTGCCACTCCCCGGTGTATAGGTGTGTACGAATGTGTTTGTGTAAGAGTGTGTTCGTGTCTCAAGGTGGTTTTCTCTAAACGCAAACGTTTCAAGCCCCCTCTCCCCATTCTTTCCTCTTCGTCAGAGCAGCACGCGAATGGAATCCAGGGAAACCCACTAGCCGCTGCCCTGGGGGGGTCACACAAGATCGATCGATGTGTTGACCAGTCGCAGCCCTCCCTTTACTTTTAGCCGGTCGTCCGTACCATTGCTTTAATTTACACAGTTTGTCTGCCTATAGCTAAAACCTCTTCCCTCCCAATCTCAGCCTTTGTTTGTTTTCAAAGATTTGTTTTGTTTCTTCTCTCCGGCGATGATGTGCGCGCACGCGAGGGTATCGTGGGTGATTGGTCTGCCCTTTGCCTGTTTCTATTTTTCATTTCTACCTCTCTGATTCTTAGAGATGATCAACAACGATCATGCTCCTTAGCGCCTATCTGCGGTGATGCTTTGCCAGCACACCCTCATCGCACGCACACACATTCACACACATACATACACACACATCCACACACGCAGGCTGGCGGGCTTAATCAGTCGATCGTATTAATCTTTTCTCTGTTTTGCAAATGTAAGTTTACTCATAGAATTTTCAAGGGTTTCAAGGATACAAATTGGAGGATACCGGGGGGCTGGTTGAGAGGCTGGGGAACGGGTAGAGGGAGGGAAACAGAACGGATACCGCACAGTTTTGGTAGTACGTATCGATTTGAAGTGGTGGTGGTAGTAATAATAGTAGTTGTAGTAGTAGTAATAGTGTAGTAGTAGTAGACGTAGTTGTAGTAGTATTGTTTGTAGTACTATTTGTTGATAAATTATTTCTTTTTGTTTTTACTATAGCTTCTCGGTGGTGTAACGGGCCGTCCGGAGTTGAGGCCACCGTATTGGAACTTACGTTTGTCGGCTGGCTTCAGGATTTGGAACGAGCACATCAGCGTGTCGTCGACGGACATCATCGCACCTGGTAGTGACGAAGTAAAAGAAATGATGGTTTTCACAGTAGCAAATGCTCGGTCGTCCGCTTGTTGCGGAATCTTATCTTTCACTCGATCGGTGGAGTCATATCGCGGCTGTCGCGTGAACACACGCGTACTTACCAGCGTTATCAAACTCTCCGCAGTAGTTGGGAGCGGAGAAGAGAGTCACCAGCTGCCGCTTGGCGAAGAATTCATAGCCATCCTCTACCACCTGATGCGCTCGACAGATTAGATCGAAGTCATGCTTAGTCAGAAACTTGCCCACGATCTACAATATAGATAGTAAAGTATGAAAAATTCGAGTAACGATGTTCTTCTAAGCCGGAATCTTCTGCATGCACTGCAGTCCACTGCCTTTGCCCACTTACATCCACTCCGAAGGTGAAGCTCACACCACGATCGTTCTCGCCGTAGCCATTCGTGTCCTTGTCCGGGTCGGACCAGAGCAGATCGCACAGCAGCCCCTGGTCGGGCACGTCCGTCGGCCGCATGATGCGTCGGATCTGTTCCATCGACTGCAGGTCCGGACTGAGACCACCGTGGCAGCAGAAAATTTTCTCGTCCACGATGGCGGCAACCGGGAGACAGTTGAAGCAGTCAGTGAACGTTTTCCACATCTTAATGTTGTAGCGCCGCTTGCACTCGTCATAGAAGCTGGTGAGAGGAAGAGAAGAAGGCAAAAAGCAATGAGTTACGTCGTAAAACACTAGCACATCAACCGGTACCCGGCATGCTGTTTTGCATTGCATTATAGCCTACGACCATCGTATCGATTGGACTTACCCATATATTCTGTTGATACTTGCGCACTCATGATTGCCGCGCAGCAAGAAGAAATTTTCCGGGTACTTTATTTTGTACGCCAGCAGCAGACAGATCGTTTCCAACGATTGCTTTCCCCGGTCGACGTAGTCACCCAGGAAGAGGTAGTTCGACTCTGGCGGGAAGCTACCGTACTCAAACAAACGCAGCAAATCGTAATACTGACCATGGATGTCACCTGGAAAAAAGAAATCAAGTTCGCACAGCAAAATGAAACAAACATTCTAACCGGAAGGTGCATATAACATTGCATTTGTCCGCCTGATTGATGGAAGAGGTTGTATTTCCAGGAACATACCTCAAACCCCGTGTAGATGAAGAATCGAGCTCAAACCGAATCGTAAGACGATTACAATCGCAAGGCACGTTGATAATGAATCCACAACATTTGTTCCTCGTTACTCTTTCCTTATCACTACCAGAAACGGCACGTTTGGCCACCCGACGCTCCGGTAGTGTAAAAGAATGTTCCCGTCCGTGAAGCAAACATCTCAATTCCATCTTTGATTTGTGAAGGTTTTTGAAGCGCACATGATGAAACGGCGTCGTGTGTTTTCAATTTAATGCCAATACCATTTAGATTTGATGTAAGTTGTTGCGTAATGGGGGCGACGCTTAATTCTACATGGCCTGCAAGTTCACCCGTTCGGTTTAGAAAACCGGAACATTTGAACGTTTGGCAATTAGAAGCAACCATCAGATAACAAAAGAAACTTAGTGGCTATAGTGTTTCGTAGGCTGGCCTTAAAGATTGTTCTTTATAACTACGGTCTTCCGCTTTATAACTATGCGTTTTATTTTATTTCTAATCTGACGGTTATCGAATAAATTGGCACATATGCAATTGTAAGAAGAAACGGACAGAAAAAAATAATAACTCATCCGTTTTCTGCTTGCTTGCCGTTTTATATCGATCATTTTTCGCATCCTCTCTGGTCGGTATGACCATGTATGCATGTATCGTCCAAACGAGTTGGGAAAGATGCCAACAACATTTAAATGAAAATCCCCTGTGTAGTGTCTGCGTGTATAGCCTTCCTTCCTGTGTGAGTCGCAGAGAAGCGAAAGGTTACGGAAGCATGATATTGATTTTCAATCGCAAATGTGAAAGCGACAAAATAGAATCCCTTCCATTGCAGCAGGAAATACGATGACGTTTGGAGTACGCCGTGAGTCTCGACTCTTGTATGCTTACTTAGCCCTTCAGGCGAGAAACTATCATGATTTATGTTTTTTATTCGTTCAAAACGACACAAAACTACGATAGGAGCCCCGTGTGCAGTCTGTGCACCTTTCTTCGCGTGTCCGTCCGCTGCTACTAGCTCCTTCTGTCGAAGGGTTCGGTTTGACCATCAATTTAGTTACACGCTCGGCGGCCTTGGTCACCATTGGTTGGCTCAAGGGATGGTAGTGACAAATGTGCTTTCATTTTCACTAGCGCCCTATCACGGGTAGTACACAGCGATAGTGCCTCTGAGCACACGCAGTACACACAGAGTTCGTTTTGGGTTCGTTGATCAACAAACGGTACCCATCGGAGGGACACCGTTAGTATTCCACCATCGTACGAGCGTAGCATGATTGCGTGTGAGGGAACCGCTGTGTCGCTCCGTTTTTAATGTCGAAATGGGCACACTTTGGGGCGATTTGTCGCGACATCGCGTTGAAGGCATGCCTTCCTTAACTTGATTGTTTTCTTCGTTTTTGCCTGAAGATATGATCAACGATCGGAGCACGTGCGTGCGGTACTGGAAGGCATAATACACATCCGTCTTGTGCGTTTCATCATAGTTACATCCCTTCCTTCCGCACTCGCCACACATTTCTTTAGTCAGTGGATAGGTTTCGCGGTTTTTTCCTCCACCATGCGAAGACCCTCTTTTCTTGGTTTCATTGCGATTCCATCATTTACATCCAATACGTATTATGTTGCCCTGCACATATTATCAGTCACAAACACGACCTCAAACTCACACAGGCAAGCATTACAAACTTACGATAAATACACTAAGAAGCCCGCAGATAAAAAAGTTTGCGCGAAACGGAGAAGGCAAAACCACACCGGCAAGTAGTGCCAGTGTGGAAGCGGGACAATTGACAAGAAGTGAAAAAAGATTTGGAAGAAATATGGCCGAAACGCGCATTACAGCGCGGTGCCGTTTCAATAACAGTTTTTCTCGTAAGCTTTTCTTTTGTTTTTCTAAACACTACTGCCCAGTGCACCAGTCTCATCAACATCTTCCAGTTCCCCAAAATTCATTACCTCTCTCTCTCTTTCACTGCAGAAAAGCCATTGAAAAAAGAAGCATAAGAAAATAGTGCCGAATAAACAAAATAAACTTACCGCAAATTTTTAACGGTGCTTCCAGCTCGAGCAGTATCGGTTGGGAGAGAAAGATTTCCCTCGACTTCAGACACAGCAGACGAATATCCGTTTCCGACAGTTGTACATTTTTTCCTGGCCTTGCACCGCGAACTGTGTGTGGGAAAAATAGAGGAAAATCAGAGAAAAAAGTGACACCCAGCCAGAAGGCACGCATTAACGTTTTCCGTGATGTGCTCTTTCCCTCGTTCGCCCTTTCACACACACACACACACACTTTCTTTCTCCCTCGCTTTTGCTGGTATTTACAGACCCTTGTTTTTTCTCTCCTGCTCACACACTCCGACTAAGTCTCAACTGACTCATAAGCACGCACGAAATATTCATGACATTCACACACACACTCATATGCATCCCGCAAATGATGGCACATCATCCGCACACAGTGATCAGCAGTCGCAAATCGCAAGGAACTGACCGATTAAATGACAAAAAAAAGCAACAGATAGGTCATCTCATGCACGGCCATACTCTACTAGCGCATTTGATCGAAGGCGACTCTTCTTCATCACCTTTGAACACTTCTACACACACCAGCGGGGGCGTTGGCCAAAATGAAATACTGTGCTACCATTATTGGCCAGCGCCTGTCATCTTCTCGACACTACACTAAACAACGCCGCAGCGGGGACCGACGGATTCGCTAAAATAGTGCTTTTCAATTACCTTCTAAAAGCATCGCAATCAGATGATCTATGTTTGATAACTCCACGTCCGACATGTTGGATCCGTTTGTTCAACTCAGCCGAATGGTGACGAGACGTGGACGGAGCGCACTGCAGACGGCGACGAAAAGATGTTGATCGTACTTTCAATCTTTTTACTCTTCCGTTTTCCTTCCTCCGTAGTCGCAGACTAGTGAAATATTTCTGCTCACAGCCGATATGCTATGGCGGCGCGTTTAACTGCTACTGCGGTTGCTTCGTCGTCGTCGTCTTCGCCTTCGCGGTGTGTCTAGCGAAGAAAAACACGGCGAACACACTCTACCTCGTCGTGCACACACACTCCGTCACACACTGGGCAGTTCTTTTTTTTCTTAATTTTCCTGCATTCGCTCTTTCACTTCCAACTCTGCGCTTCCTTTTTTTCTTCCCGCTGCTGCCGATGACACCGACAACTACGATGATGATGGCTAGTTAGCTTCGCCGTTTCTTCTCCTTTTCCGCCGACAGCCGCGAGTCGAAGGCGCAAGTGTGACCAGAAAATTCCTGCCGGACGTGGTTGCGAGTGATTTTTTTCGCAGCTCTGGATAGTGTCACCGTGTTTTCTCGAGTAAACGCCGCGGATAAGTGTCGGGGAAAAAGATATTTTATCCTTTTCCTGCGATGGAGAAGAAATATGCAAGCACAAAGCTCTGGCTCCGACGCTCACTTGGATTAGCAAAAAACGGCTGCTTCGCTCTTTCGCTCGACAAAAACGACTACGCATACATCTTCGTCGATTACCGCGGCAACATGGTCGACACTAGCAGTGCAAGTTCCATTCAGCACCCACTACCACCAGACAGTTCCAAATTGTTGAAAGAAAACTTATGAGCCTATATCCTGTTATTTGCCAGAGTGATATTTCTCATCTTTTGACCTAATTTAAGACTCTTTAACAGCTAAAATAACCCGTTCACACTTGGTATTTCTGTATTTCAAACAAAATATTTTACGAATCTAGACAGTTCCTTTGAGTTTAACTCCCTGTTCCGTGATAGTTCACCTCTATTCAACATTCCTCTATATAAATTCCACGTTCGTCGATTCCGTGCTGCCAGTAGCTCCAATGGGCAAAAACGATCGACCGCCCTCTACGTCTGTCAAACCCGACTCATCAACCTTTATTTGAAGGTAAATTAAAGATCTTTAGCAGTCGTTAATGGACCCCTTCTTTTTTAATCGAGTGCGGATCAGCTTCACAGCCGGGAAAAAACAACGGAAGAAAAAAATAGCATTGGTTTTTCCTGTGTCGTTCCTTTTGTCGTATGCGCCGTTGGTTGTCGTTCTATTTCAGTTTATTATTAGCTGCCAGATCTACAGTTTAGGGTTATTTAACAGGATTTGACAACCAGTGTTATTCAAACTCGATCGATGCAGGGTGCAAAAGCGTTACTTTTGGTAACGATTTTAGATGATTTTTTTGACATTTACCAACAGCAAAAAAAATAATACTGCCATCCACAAGCAGTGCATCGAGCCGCATTTTTCGATTAATGTGTGTTCTGTAATTTGCCGCTAACCAAATCTATCCATCAGGGCGCCACGAACTAATTGGTCCTGTTTAGATCCATTTATTTATCAGCTACAACATGGAGGTGGTAGAGCTACCAAAATTAGAGATCGACCAAAAATCATATGCAGGCATTCCAGAGGCCGTGTTTGTGGTAAGTAGGCGTTTTGATGATGCCCTTTTAAGGGCCAATGCGCTTGAAACGATAGTTCTGATTGGGCTCTATATAAGCGGGTGGTATACTGATTTCGTTAATCGTAGATTTAATGGGAGAAGAAGTCAATGTTCAACAATCATCTTCGTTGCACACAGCGACTGTCATGATGGCCATAGAGAATTTCGAGTGAATGTGTGGTGTGCTGAGCAAAGTTATAAATCATTGTTCATGTTCGTGTTTGACTCATTGTCATTGATATGTTTATTTGCAGGACGATGTTGAGAAGTACATGCGGGATTCCGGTAACGAAGACAGCGTAGAGAAGGTCCTTAAAAACTTCGACGAGCAGCACAGCAAGTATCGTTTCATGGAGTATAGTATGGTTTCTCGAAAGCGGCGCCTGCGACAGCAAATCCCGGACCTGACGAAAAACCTGGAAATGATTAAAATCCTGCGCGAGCAAACCGACGAACAGGAAACACAGTTCCTTCTTAGCGAGCAGGTGTTCGTGAAAACCAGGATGCCACCAACGAAAATGGTCTGTCTGTGGTTAGGTGCTAATGTTATGCTGGAGTATCCGCTGGACGAAGCGGAGGAGTTGCTACGTCAAAACAAGAAGTCCGCTGAAGTGAATCTGCGGTGCCTGGAGCACGATCAAGAATTTTTGCGCGACCAAATCACCACTACCGAGGTAAACATGGCTCGGGTGCATAACTATGATGTGAAGAAAAGGCAAGCAAAGAAAGCCGCAGGAGATGACAAGTGAACACTCAGCTGGTTGAAGCAACTTCAACAAAAAAGACGAAAATAAACTTGCATTTCTGATTCACGATCGTTATCTTTATTAGTTAGTTTTGTTCACAACTTCGTGATGGCTGGAATTTATTTCTCCATGGAATGGCCGTCTGTAATGGTTCATGCGTGTCTCGTACGACGAGATTAAACATAAAAAGCTAGTTGCCAGTGGCTAGCGATGATGATCGTATCATGAAATGGCATATATAATATTAGGGAATAAATATGGGTCGTTATCAGGCCGTCCACTCCGGCATTGGCGGCAATTGTACTGCACTCATTAATTTGTTAATGATAATGCCAGCCATTCTGGTTTCCGACCGGCGAAAGCTCTGCCCTTACTATCGAGGAAAATTTTGTCTGATGATGGACGGGTTACTTAGTCTGACAAACTGTTTCCCTTACTTTAATGGTAATGATATTCCACTCTAGTGGAAAAAGGAGCATTAGCATTTCGAAAAATACTATACAGTTTAACCTACACGGCAAATAACTGCCACGAGCGTGCCTTCTTTTTTTTTACTTTTTTTCATCCGCCATTGGTCCATTTTCATCTGGCTTCTCGCTCAAAGAGAGCGTTTGTACTTCGTTAGTAGGTACTTCTGCAGCTTTCGATTCATTTTCCGTGCCTTTTTCGATTATGCTTGAAGGGACTTTACCTATAACTGCGCCGTGTAACGCGATTCCAGATGGTTCGGCTTCCTCACAAGAAGGACTCAACACTATGTTTCGGGGGATCGGTTCGGGTTCCTTGGTCAGTTGTGTATCCGTACAAGACTCCGATGGTTCATCGCCAAACTGTAGCTTGTTAATTTTACTTGTCAGACGACTAATTTCGGTCTGTGCGTTGCTCAACTCCGCCTTCAAGCTCGTCACCAGGCCTGCTTTCTGTACGCAATCACCCAAATTATCTATCATATACTCTACGGCGTTCTCCGGGCGGTCCGAATTGATTTTTATTAGAACTTTCGTCATGGCATCTAGGACCCCAGTCTGATCCAGGTATTTCCGGAATTCTTCCTTTGAAACATCAATCGGCTGCAAGGTTTTGGTAAAGCAATGCGTGGACGTTAGTAAGCGTGCGTAATAAGAAAACAAAATGCACATCCGTTTTACCTTGTAGTTAGACATTTCACTTTTCGCTGCACACCAAACTAGTTTGTTTCACGGAGGACGCCAAAAAGCTGCGAGCTTGAAAGTAGATTTTGTCACTAGCTAAAGTTCAGACGGATCGATGAGCGCGAGGTTTCGGAGCAATCGCTATCGCTTTTTCGTTATCACCCATTTTGACAGCTGCTTATCAGTCGAATGCGCAAAAGGTACAGCCATTGACATGTTGAAATATTTCATCAGTCAGGATCCGTAGCTCAGTTGGTACAGTCTCCCTCTCTCAACACGAGTGACGTGGGTTCAAATCCCGCTGGCCCGATCCAGCTATTGGCTTTTTCAATAGCCTTCGTCTAAAGACGCAGAAATGCTGTAAAAATATCTGAACAGCCACATGACGCTACAGCCGAAAGGCTAAAACAGAGCTGGTACGCCTCTGAATAGGATGTAAGAGAACAAAAGTTCAACTTTGCCTAGGAGGATATACCCTAGCCCGCAGAATACGAAGAAGAAATATTTCACCGGATATCAAAATGTAGTGATTGGAAGTAATTGATATATTGCAAACCGGAAAAGCATGACCGAAAGAAAACAAAATTTAGACATTAGATTAAATTAGCTTGATTTTTGATTGTGATTGATTTTTTTAAACATGCGATCAGCGTTTTTCCTCGAGGTGTGAGTGTTTTCATGCATCAAACAAATTAAAATCCTGCTACCTGCAAACTAGCAGTCGTTTCGTTGTGAAAACAATTTTGTTGTGTTGAAATGAACAGTACTGAAAGAAATTCTAGAAAATATGCTCAAGGTTTCTCCCCAACGTCATACAAATCGGTCAACGTGTGCAAAAAAGCTCCTTGGAATTTAAACTTACACTTCAGTATGAGAGATTGCAGTTTTGAAAAAAAAACTTAGTAGAATCAAAAAACAGTCTAACTGTTTAATGCAGAATCCTGGATAAGTTGAACACAACTGTGGGTCTGACGTACCTTATTTCTATTTCCGATATTTGATACATTTCGATGTTATCAGATAAGGATGATGTCATCAAAAATGTAGTTTCTGTGTGTGTCGAGTAGTCAAAATAATTATGAAGAAGCATATTGTTCGTTGATATGAAATTCTTTTGATAAGCAACACAAATGTTTCGAAACCTAAAATTTATTACTCTGTACGCCACATATATTTTCTATCTTATCTCCAAACATCAATACAACGCGATGCTCTTCTTGGGGCGTACTAGTGGATGTGCAGCAGTCGTCGTCCTTGCTGTCGCCAGTGCACTGGACAACCTCGACGGCCGAGTGTAGCCTGACCTGGCTGCGGTGTGGCTCACCTGGTTCGAAATGTACTTTTGTTTTCATCGGTTTCAAGTCCGCCCCATACGGTCGCCATTTGCTGCCGTGCCGTTTGGTGCAGTTTCGAGCGATTCGCCCTAGTTTTCGGCGCGTCGTTGCTCCCGCGTTTATCTGCTTCGCTTGTGCCACCACCGAGGCAAGCAATGTCGTCGGTGCCATCAGCTCCACCCCCACTGGCGTCCTTTGCGATGCGATCCCATTCGATCGGCACTGACAGTTGTTGTTCAGGTCGACCAACTGACACGGAATACTTAGCGTGCAACCGTCCATTGTTTAGCGCACCAGTCCAGTGCAGCCAGGTTGAGAAACACAAACCTTTCGATGCAGCTTCCCAACTGCTACTAAGACGGTTCTCGGCGGCATATGGCATGCTGCTGCATCTAATATGCCCGCTTGTAGTTCGTTGTATTGCTGGATCCAGCCCAGCGTGTATAACGATCGTTTCGTTCGTCGAGATAGGGATGTATCACCACCTTCGGGCAGAGGCGAAGGCTTTTGTTGCTGTGTTACCGCTTGTTCTACCGCTCCTAACGTTGTTGTTATTGTTATGTTGTTGTTATACATAGTTGTGTTACTTTCTGGGATGCACCCAACGAGTTTTTAACGGCTATATATACATTGCACCACTAGAGAAACATTACGACATACTCTCTCCCGTGTTGGTAGTTGCATGGTGCGATCGAAAGAGGGGAGAAATCTCCGGGATAAGAATGGCCCATGCACAAAAAACAGGAGGAACTCAAAACAATATTTATGCTGGGAAAAACTGTTCCCCAACCGCCCTATCCTCTAGCCCGGCCGTCGGTGAACCCCCCCGTGATGGCGGTGTAAGCATGCAACAACGCCATGTGCAACGCGAGCGGAGTCGAGAACCGGGACTGTAGTTGTAGTTTGTACCGTATGTTTCTATCCATCGCTGTCGATCCTCCGCCGTTTCCTGTGTAACACTCGTGTTCCTCCTTCTTCCGCACGCTTCCGCTTTAACGCTATGAATAAAATGGCGTCCCGATTGGTGGAAAGCCCTCTGCCGCACACAGAGTAAATGATAAACAGATATTGCCACCCGTTAGTGTGCAGCAGGATACTCACGGAGCGGAGGAGAGCACGCTGGGAGTGGAAGCTAGGAAAGAAATACCCGAAACCCTGTATAAAAAGGAGCACACGGGTAGTGAGAAAATAAACACAGTAAATAATAATCAACAAAATAGTCCACCAACCGGTCGCTTCGGCTTTGCCGCAGCGTTCCCGACAAAAGGAACTCGGGCCATCTAAGAGCAGCGAATAAGAACCAGGCATTTTCTGTGCAGCAGTCTCAGGAGATCCTGAGTGTAGAACAGGGACAACAGCACCGCAGGCTCCAGGCGAGACGAGAAAGAGATGCACATACAGCTGCAGGGAAGGAGTGTGATCGTTTGTGTTATTGCAATTTGTGTCCCGTACCGAAGGCGAGATAGTGCACAAACCATTGCCAGCGAGTGTACAGGCTGGCAACAACAATACAAAACCCAGTCACCAGCCAGCACAGCCCGAGCCACCCGAGCAATATATCCCGGGGAACGCCTTTTTAGCCCGGCCGAGCGGATCCCGCCAGGACAGCCCTTCCCACGTGGCGGGCGAAGGAGTGGAGGGGGCGGAGGTTGATGGGAAATACAGGAAAATATATCCCGACGATTGTCCCGTCGTCTCCTGCTTGGCGAAGGGCACTTGCCGCCATCTTTGTTTCCCGTGGGCATTCGTCGGTGCATTCATCGACATTAGCGAGGCTGCGGGAGGGATGAGAGCTCGCGAAGAAACGGCTCGGTGTGGGCTGCATCCTGCACACAAATTTGCCTTCAAGATGCAGTGCACTGCAGCGACGGGGGGATCACCATGCTGGAGCGGCCATTATTGTTGTGGCGAAAGAAAGCCCGAGTCGAACGAACGAACGAACGAACGGAGGGTAATGTTCGTTTCGTTTTCCTGCTCGTCTACTTTCGCCCGGCACACACGTTATTGCCAACAAAGCAACATAGCAGTGGCGGTGGCAACAGCGTTATCAACAAGAATGTACACTACACAATATACAACGAACGGAAGCACCTACACTACTATCGTCGTCGTCGTAGTCGATTGGCCATTGTCACCGCTGTCGGGGAGTGTTGGGGATGTGTGTTGGCGGGCGTCGTTTACAGCCGAAGGACGAAGCAGCAACAGCAGGCAGTGCAAATCCTTGCCATTGTCGGCATCCCATGGCCTGCCTCAACGTTTTTCTTCTTATGAAAGGGTGGCTATTCTGGGAGAAGTCGCCCGCATTCAGGATACGTTTCTGTGTGTGTGTGGAGGGGGGATTTGATGAGGAAGGGGTGCATGAGGATGCTTATGTACCCCAAACGGCTCGCGTTCGTGCCATTGCACGAAACGTGCCGAGTAGTGCCGACTTCTTCGGCAAACGATCGACTTTGGGGCCGAATGTTATGTAACATGATTCGTCCAAATGTTTGAGCGAATCTTCAATCGTCAGGATTCAGTCGCATTTTGACCGCTACCCAGGAAACACGTGAGGGAAATCTGTTACATCCACTGAAAAACTAACGGATCCATGGAACTTACTAATGAAAGAACTAGCGATCGTGTTCACTAGTAAATTTTTGAGTGCCCGATAAGAATCGAATGTGTCCGTTTTTTCGGCTTCATGCAGGATCAGTAAGGTTTTTTTTTTGGTTGAATCAACCAGCATCAAAAATTGCATGAAGCAATCGGACACGTTTTGCATTGTTGGAGGCATGTTGGAAGTGTTTAATGCCGGAATATTAATCTTCAATATAGTCTGTTCTGTTGTGGTATATGATTTTCCGCAATACCTTTCAGTGTAGCTTCTAAGAAAGCAACAAGATGAATAACCTTACGAGGAAGTTTGAAATATGAACCCAAAAATAAGTTCCTTCGCATATAATATGAAATTTCGCTCTTTTCCAAATTTAAATTTATTCACGAATAGGAAAATATAAAAGAAAATCATTTAATCTTAATTTTTATTTCATATAATGGGCTTGCCGAATTTAAATTATAACTGTATGATATATTATATTGCGTCTCAAAAGATTAAAAAAATAATTTACGGATCCTCTCGTAAATTGAAATTTGTATTTGATCGAAATAAACCCAAAATTAAACTAGCCTATTATTCAAAATTCAACAATAAAAATACAATATAAAACATTCTAATACATGACATGTATAAATCGTTTTTAAATGTTCTGAGTAAAATTTGTTTGAATCAGATGTTTTAAACAGCAACTACAATTCAAATTAGTGAGACAAAAATGAAACCACTAACCAATGATATTCAATGATATTCAATGATACTCGATTAAGCTAGATTTCGGATAGACTAAGGAAATGACGCATATTTCTTTATATTTGGTATTGCATTTTTCATACAAACATGGTTTAATGGCAAATCTGCTGGAAAACAAAATGTGCATTACGTTCCGTTACGATTGCTGGAAGACGTGGCGGATTTGGGGCCTTGGGGAATAAACGGTAGATTAAGGGATTGGCTGTAAAAAGAAACATCTTTCCAAAAAAAAGAAAAAAGTAAGAAGACAAGTGTCGTTACCCGCATTGGCATTATCGGCCGCTTCCGGCACATCCTGGCTCACTTCCTCGCTCTTGATGCTGGGCGATCGCTCACTGTTCATGGTGTTGGACTCGACTCGGACGGCAATGGGGCCGCTAATTCGCCAAAAACTGCCACCACACCTATCCGCAACAGGGACTACTACGCTGTATCGCTGCCTGAGCGTGCTGCTCGCGGCTCAACTCGCGCGAACCCGAAAACCCGTCACGGTTCGTCCGTGCGTCCTGTCGTCGTGCGGTGTCCGGCGACACTACAACACAACACAGCGTCAAAACATCGACTGAAGGGGATAAAGCAACACAAAACATGTTTTATATTAAAATGCAACACAACACAATCGTTTGTGTTTTTTTCTTCTTCTTCTGCTGCTGCGAGGCACGGAGGGTCCTTCCGCAGGCCAACGCAGCCAACACCAGCCAGCCCAAAACCCGAGCGAACGGGCCAGTGAGTGTGCCCTGCCCGACGACTACGACTACGACGACGACGACGACGACGACGACTACGACTACGACGATGAAAGTGCACAAGATGATCGCACATACGGTGCCCGGGGTAGGGCGGGGGATCGCTACGAGGATGGCGGCTGTTTTCCTCGGTACGCTCGGGTTGTGTATTTGTGTTTATTTATTATTTACATACACATCGCAAGCGTTCGGTTGCAAATGCTCCTGCTGGTGCTGCTGCCTTGGCTGCCTTGGCTGCCTTGGCTGCTACTGCCGCTACCGCCCCCGCGACGGCTTCTTGCATGCTCCTTGTAGCTGTGCGAATGTTAGTGCGCGAGTGAGTAGGAGAACGAGCTCCTTCGATGAGCGGTAGACTGACCGCGGCGGGGCGTAGGATGCGAGAGTGAGCAAGCCTGACGTGTTTTCCGACGGACTCCGCTCGGGCGGGGTGGGCAGCATCGGCGAGCCAGCGTATTGCCACATAAATACAAATTAAATACACACCCCGCTCGTTTGTTGCGTGTTTCGGCGGCCGAAGATTTCCCTTTCCTGCGAGCATCCTTCTTGGCGAGCGGAGCGTCGGAGCGTGCCTTCTCCCAGCCGCCGTCGGTAGGAGCTGCAGCTGCCTATCCTTGTCTGCGGAAGCACCGAACGGGTTGCACGATGCACGATGCACAATGCAATGTTGCTGAATATTTGTACACCCATTGCACAACGATCGCTTGTTGTGCTGCAGCAGTTTGTCCCGGCCCGTCGTCGGGCGCATCGGTTTGTTGGGCCAACACACGCGTTTGTGTATATAGGTACTATGTGAGCCGGGAAATAGTACGGAATACATATATTTTCTCACAATAGGCGAAACTAGTAAAGTGCAACGTCTTCCTACCGCACCCCACCACCCCGCCCGGGTAACTCGTCGGCTCGATACAGCTTGGGATGTGGCCTGTTTTTATTTCGTTGTGTGTTTTCATTTTAGTTTTTTCTCCTTCGCTTCTGCCTCTGCTGTGTTTTATTCCTCCGAACCACTGCAGCCAAGATGCAGTGGCATACGGCGCAGCGAATCATCGGCATTCGGTACCGAGTTCGAGTCGGGTGTCCTTGTCCATGAAAGGGAAGCTTTTTCTCTCTGTTTGGCTGCTCGAATCGGTCCGAGCGACCGAAGTAGGCGTGTTGCTGGGTTAAAATGCACCGAGAGCTTTCTCCAAGCGCATTTTTTACCAGCCCCCTTCGCCGTGTGCCCTTGCCAAGTGATCCTCTTGCAACGGAAGACATGCATAGGAGGGTGGGGGTGGGACAGTTGCATTCGCTTTCGCGTTTTACTGCACTCTACCAGCAGCGTACGTTGTGCAAAACTTGGCGCTGGTGGCTGTAGATGTGCATTAACGATCGTGTACGTTTGCAGAACCCTTTCTGGGCAGGTTCTAACAATGGAACAAAAAACACGGCCATTTTCCGGAATCCATGCGACCCGACGTATAATTTGACGACTGATGCCACTCCTAAGGCAATCGCCCTGCGTGTTCAATAGTCTGTAATTTTTGGAAATAATTCATCCCATACCTTCGTGCGGAATCGTGGCCGAGATTTTTACTTTTTATACTATCGTTTCAATGGTCACATCCAAACCCCCAGAACAAACTAATGCTAGTATCGATTCAGCATTTCAGCAGTGCCCAGGAAAAGAGTTATAGTTATTTGTCTGCCGAAGTCACCTATTTGCGTGCATTCAGAGGGTCAATCATTGATTTATGATACGGGAAAATCATATCTCTGGTAAGTTATTTTCACACGTCTATTCGTAGGGGATACGGTGATTGGCTTGCTGCATCGATGTTTGCATCTCAAGCGCACCCAATATATACGATTACATACTGCACGATACGAAAAATGTACAAAAGGTGTTTTGATAATCGTTATTTATTATTTTGGATCAATTTTGTGACGACTAAAGTTTAAATCGGTTCAAGTGTTCAAGTATATGTACACAAGTGACGCAGTGAATCATCATACAGTTAAATTTAATATTCAAGTAATAAATTGTGTAATAAGTAATTACAATTATCAAATGCTTAAGTTCCATAAATATTTTCTAGCAAATGAAATTGGTGTTGAATAAACCAATCAACTGTATAACGGGCATGTTGAAAAATATTGTTTAGTATAATATAATCAAGTGGTATTCATACGTTCTATCTTGCTGGACAGTTCACTCTTCAATAAGAAAGAAATAACAAAACGCCGTCAAAGTGAAAGTGTTTAAACATTTCATTTGATTTCAGTGTATAAACGTTGACTCACAACTTGTTTGCTAATTTATATTAAAATGTATTGTAAAATAACATAACTAGATTAATTGGTTTTCAATGGAGACGCCTGATGCTGAACGATCGTAATAGTGGTGGAGGCGCATGGTGTTTGATGCCGTCTACTGAAGTTGGTATTATTATTTCTATTTCTTTTTTTTTATTGACTGTCTGACACTATAAAACTACATGACAAACATTGTTGATATATTTTACAGCTTCTTTGCGTCTTTGGACAAACATTATTGAGATGCTAAAGTCTAGAACGGCACATAGGGGATTCTTCTACTGATGATTATGCCAAAACTATATAACTAAAACTTTCTCAAAATAGATCTGAAACGATCTAATATTGTGTTTTCCATTTTCCTAAGTGGTTCTTTGCTCTTCCTTTTTTCATTCTTTTAGTTGTCTTTCCACAGTCGTACTGAACGCAAGGTGATTTGATTTTGTACATGATTAGGAAACATTTTATTTTTCATCAAAATGACGATTCTGTACTTAACAAGTTGCCATTATTATGATATCAATTGTAGAATGTAGAAACGTAGTATGTCCATATCAATTTTTTTTAAACATACAGTTTATAATCTCGTGACATGGGAAAATGTGGAACTGTACATTTGATGGATTGTACAGTCTTAATTACTTTCTTAGATGGCGCTACAACCGCTGTACAAAAGGCGGCCAAATAAGGAGTACAAAAAGTGATTATGAAAAGTACCGTTCGCCTAAGAAAAAAAAAAGTTTGGACTTGGAAGTGTTTTGATACGTTCGACGTGTTCGACAGTAATAACGGTAGCATCAAAAGAGAATAGACAGCAAAATATATGTTCACAAAGCTTAAGTATGCTTAACGTTTTCAGCTGCAGTTTTCTAATATCACTGATCATATTTACCTTTAGTCAAACTACATGATCCATTAATCCGCCCGTAGTAACTACAGTGGACAACAAGTTGCTTGTGGTTATGATATCATTATATGGTCTATGACATATTTTCTGTTCGTTACTGTGGCTTTTTGTCCAATCTTTTAAATCCACAATTCTTAACGGCCAGTGTACCCTTATTTGATTTGCATTGTTACATAACTAATTAGGTAACAACAATGCACACAAGTTACTTCACACTTGTGACTTGTTTGGTTTTATAATTATCGTATAAATTATCATATCCGGTTATGTGTATCATTTTTCATATTTTCATTTCAATTAGTTTTCAAGTAGTTTAAAAAAAAAGTATCATTTGTTTGATCGATCTCTAATACTTAAAATGAGATGAAAGATGATTTGAGAAACCTCCACAGTCTAGTCAGTGTTATTGCACCAGTCTGAACAAGCCGCCACGAGACCCGCTAACAACAATAATAATCCTTATTATTTATTTGCGTTAACTTACTTTATCCAAAACGATTTATCAGTTTTCCAAAAATCAATTAAAACAACCGGAGACATTCAGGCAACCCTTGAAATAAAGTAGCTCCTTTCGTTCGCCGCAAAATTCACAACTGAATTGTTCAACCATGCAAACAAATTTATGGTTGGCAAATTAAATTCTACTCCGAGGCCACTGAGATACGTACCCTTTATTGCTCCGTCTCGCGTTTATATACCAGAGAATGCAGCTTTTCACCCAACCGGACGAGCTTTAACTTCGTCGTCTGGCAAAAGCTCCCACCCTGCTCGAGTGAAAGCACAGCAGCGGAGAGCCTATGTACAAAGAGCCGCTCGATGCCGTTCGCTTATGTACGAAAGAGTCGAAGAGTATCGCCGTCCAGCGTCGCGCTGATGGTGGCCTTAACCGGACAGCTGTTTCCGCTGACTGTTGCCCTTTTTAAGGCCACCCTCAGTGGAGGGGGGGTTTAGTCTGGGGTGCCCGGTACATAAGAGCTGCCGCCGGTATTCGATTGCGTGCCGTCTGTCCCCGCGAGCACGTTCCGGGGTGAAAAATGGTCTTGAATTAACGTACTTTCTTTGCGACAGTCGCTCCCCGTGATAATCATGTGGCCAGTCTGGACGCTTTGGAATGCTTCCGTCGCGGTCTGCGAAACCCTCCGCACCGCTCCGTTCACCCTCGTTCCGACCACCCACCGTCCCGTAGCCCATTGCGTTGATTGAGATCCGGGATTTCGGGGCAGAGAAGCGGCGGTCTGCCTTCCGCGAAGACAAACAAACGCACCGCCGTCTGGTTGTTAGATTTCGATGAGGGGGAAAAACACAATGCGGGAAACAACGGAAGATAGACGAGCAACATAAAAAAAAAAAATACACCAGAAAAAAAGCAATGGAAAACGCCACAAAGACGAGGGAAAAGGTGTTACAGCACTTTCGGGATCTTAATTTCCATACGGTCGGGCAATCGATAAGTGAATGAAGTGCAGCTGGGTGGGACGGAAAAGTTTTGCGATTCCGGGCCAGAATTTAAGAGGACGCAAGTCGATTGCTTTATGTACCATTTTCCCCCGTTTTTGATGGTTCCTGTTTTGAGTGCCGCCGCTTGTGTTTGCAGACAATCGATTTGACACTGAGGATTAGTAGAACAATTGGAGATCTTTGAGGGCCCTTTTGCTTCTATTCTTTTTCAATCGTAGAATCAATTGTGAAAAAGCACAGCCCCGCTTGTGTCCCTTCATAGCATTTTTTTCTTTTATGCAAATTCGCAAAAAAATTAATGAGTACATTTATTGCCACACTTTTTTTTTAAATAAAACAGTATGCTAATTCCGAAAAAAGTGATGAAAGAAATGTTACTAAATATGATAAAACATATAAATTCCACCTCATTAATTTTTCCATTGATTCATTATTTTATTAATTTGAACAGTGCATAACTAATGATTAAACAAAAATCATTTCATACCACTATTTAAATTGGGTAAATCATTATTGCACCGAAGAAAACGCAATATATACGAACAGAAAAAGAAAATTAAAAGTCAAACTTCCCACTGTTGTTAGTCGCATCCTTTTCAAACACATTTTTTCCCAAGTGGTTTGCAGGTTTCTTCGGAACCGTCCCGGACCTTGTTCCATCCTTGAAGTTCCATCTCATTTTCGGAATGCGAAGAACAACAGAAACAACAAACACCCAGATTTCCACATTCAAACACCGCCGACACCAACAGGCAGCGGGCCTCATTTCACATTAGAAACAGACAACAGTGCGTAAACAGGGGAAGAAACAATTTTCCTCTATAAACAATGGGAAATTATAGAAAAACATTGCAAAACTCTTCAGCCCCGTCCCTCGCCGGGACCGCCCTCCACACGTGATGGTCCCTTACGGATCCATCTGCACCATAATGTGTGTGTGTGTGTGTGTGTGAAGGTTGATTCTAAAGCGGAAACACCGACGCCGTGTCTTCTGTACCTTCGTTCGACCTCGCACCTTCACCATTCTTGGATCCTGGCACCTTCCCGGCGGTGCTGGTGGCGTTGGCCAGTAATGGGCAAGTGGTCAAGCGGAAATAAATGGGTAAACAACGGCCCGAACCCGAACAATAGTAAGAGAGAATGGGATGTAGGTGGAACGAAAGAGAAAGAGAGCAGGAGAGCGACAGAGATGGGCGACTTTTCGCAACGGTTGTAATAAAATAAAAGCGTAAATTCAAAGCAGCCGTACGCAGAAATGGCAGGACGCTGTCGTCATCCTGGTGTCTCCTGGAGCGAAATGCTTGTGTTTCTGTAGCTGGACATTCGATGGTGGTGCCGGTGGTGTGGGACACCATTGGGAGACAGCGAGAGATAGAGAGAGATAGAGAGAGAGAGTGAGGTGGGGTGAAAAAGAGAGAACGAGAAAGGCGTAGAGTGATGGAGAGTGGGCAGAAACAACAATACAGCAAACGGCAAACATCAACACTGGCCCAGAATGGGCATCGACGCGCTGCGGACGAGTTTCTCTAGTTTTAGCCCCCCTTTTCGGAAGGAAGTGAACTGCACCGGGTGTGGAGTGTCGTCGGGTGGTTGGCGGAAATAAAAACAAGGCCAGCGAATGGGACGAAGTGGCCATTCGCCCGCGGCGGAGCGGGTTATCGTCTAAAATAACAAAAATAGTCCCTTAAGTCATTTTCCTATATCATCAATAGAAATGTCTTTCTCGCATTCGGTCGCCGGCAAACGTTAGTACGTTTGTTTCGCAGTGAATTAGACCAGATTACAGTGATGGTTGCAAAGTTGCTATATGGTATATGGATTGCTCTAATCGATTTCATTTGTTTATGAGCTTAGGTGTCATGCATATAAGTTTTTGCAGATCCTTATGGATACACATTTGTCGTTCACTTAATCCATCAATATACTAATATTACTAATAATACATTTCGTTATCCTCCACTAACACAAATAGTTCAAATAAAAAGCATAAACAAATTATCAATAATAAGAGAATCCTGATTTGAGAACATCGTTAAAACAGAAACTAATATACAGCACACTTCCACCATACTTAGACCGAAACAAGGTAACTTTTGCAATACACGGGATGTTACTTAAATAAAGTACATCCATCAGTAAATAAAGTCAATTGTATACGAGGTCCTTATCTGCCGTCTGCTGTTAGCGTGCCTCGACGTGTATTGACCGAACCAGTCAAGGAAAAGAAGTGTGAGACCGTGGCCGTGTTCCCGTGCGCGACATTCGATACGAAAGTTGACGGAATTGCAGATGACCATCTCGATCGTCCCCCCGATTACCTGCTCCTTGAGGGACGCCTCTCCTTCTTTCATAGATATTTTTTGTTTTCAACAAATTGTGAAGCCCTGAAGCCGGCAGCGTCCGGAACGGAACCCTACATGCACCCATGGCCGTCCGGTGGCGGACGCGCGAGCGAGATACATTTCCGTAACAAGTGAACGTCTGGCGGTTGCGATTGCTAAAAAACATGTCGCCAACAATAGCGAAGCGGCCGAAGGATGGGCAAAAAGGGGCAAAGGAAAAAAAAAAAAGAAGCTGAGTGAATGCATGAACGAATGAATACGGTTCCTTTTCATTCGATCACCGAGAAACGAACGGTTTATTCAAATAGTATCACCTACGGGCAGGATGCTGTCGTCGTCTCCGTCATCGGTGGTTCGCTCGGCGTGGACGCTATGTCCTTGTCCGTTGGCATTGGCTGAAAATATTTCCCCGATGTCGTAATTGTGCCGTGCCGGTGGGTGGGGAATTTTTTTTCCGTTGCTTCATTCCGTCGCACATCAACACATTTTCTACACATCCTCGAATCCGTTCCGGAATGGCAACACTGACACTTCACGAAAGAGGGGATCAGAATTTTGTTACGGGGTTTTTTTTTTCCCCCCGGTTGCTTAATCTAGTCCACCCGGTTTTTTCGCCAAACATGTAAATGGGTTGTGTTCCGTGGAAACTGACACAAAACAAACGGTGGAAAACGCACCACACTGCCTCAGCAGCCTTCCGATGGACATTCCAATGGTCCATAATCACCTTAATTAATTTTCTAACGCACCGCAAAATCTGCCCATGCACTGACCGAAAGCGGCAAAAAGTGCTGCCTCGGTGGAAAACAGCACAGCAAGGGGAAAAAGTTTGACACGAGTAAATGTTTCCCTCTATTTGTCTTCCATTACACCCCCATTGCGTAGTGCGGTGAGTCCGCGCTGCTTTGATTTCTCACCCGTATGCAGCCGTGTGTGTGTGTGTGTGTGCGCGTGTGGGTGTGTGGGGATACGTGTAGGGGCGAAATCACGAAAGACGCGGCGTGTCCTTTTCTCGGTCGTCCACGGAAGGAAGCCAGGAGAAAGTGAAAGGTCACCGTGAGTAATGGAACATTACCGGGCGGATAGAAGGTTAAAAAAAAAACAAACCACTGCCGAAAGGAAAACCCCACCCGGGGAGCGGGCGGTTACGGTCGGCTTTCGGCAAGAGTTTTCCGGCCCAGCAAATGGCTGGCGCTCGGAAAAACTGCTGACACTTGCTCTAGACAAATGGTCCCCCGGTTGTTCTTCGCCGATTGCGGCCCGTGCGAGAAAGGCGCGTTTGTTGAGTGGTTGGAAGGATGTTGGGTGCATTTAAATAGGCTGTTTCTTGATTTTGCAGAACAAGTCGAACCGAAACGGAAAAGCTGTGACCATTTAACAAATTAACACACATCAATCACGCTTCCATAGTGGATTTGTGTCGAATTCGAACGTACAACATGTTACAATTCTTCCATTCCATGCTTGAACGACGTAACGGTTTGTTATTAATCCTAATAAAAAAAAAACTAGCCTGTTTAAACAGAGGAAAATTAAAATTGTCCCAACTATCAAGGGAAAGGGAAAGGGCATCATATTCAGAGGACATCTCCTATCTCACAGCGTTTTCGCAATATAAATATTTATATTTTTCAGTTTTCAACAAACCACACTAAGCTTCGAAATCTTTTACTAACTGTACGAATGTGTATATCATTTATATTCGAAATGCATGAGGTCCTGAACTTTTGACATGGTGCAGTAAAAGCTTCAATTCACAATTCCTTTATTTTACAATGTTCAACCAACGGTGAATCCTATTTCCAGTTTGTCATGTATCCCCTCCCTACGGTGGAGTGAAATGTTCTCTCTTCTCCCCACCCATCGAATAATGCCCGCCCATTTTCCTGTTGGCCCCCAAAAAACCAGCAACCACCTTGTCATTGTCATTGTCAGAAAAGTGTGTACTTCCACCAGGAATTACGTATATCTATCCTCTAATCATCCCTTCACGTTGCCCTGGCTGTGGGAAGCGATACTATCGGCCCCTAGGAAACTTTCACTACGTTTTCCCGGTCCACCCTCAAAAAACAAGCCGTATGTGGGGCTCCCACTTTTCTTAGCTTTGTGTGTTTTGGACGCCAACACTATAGCACCCTCGCCCCGGCCCTCCTTCGTGTCGAAAAGCGTTCAAACATTTTCCAATTGATTTTCGTATTTTCCCTCATGTTATTGCTTTATGTTTATCGTGGCTCCCCGGGTTCGGTTCCCCAGCATCCCGCACTTGGCCGTGCTTTCGCAGTATGCCGTTTTATGGCCGAACCAACCGAAGTTGGACTCATAAAACATTCGGTGGAATGGAAGACGCTACCGTGGAACTACAAGATCGAATCAACTACAGAGTTGGTCAAAAAAATTTAAAATGTGGAAATACAAACCATATACCATAAATACAACCATATACAACTATAGGTTGATATGATAGTTATAGTGGATTGTCAGGAACTGTCCCGGTTGGACTGATGAATATTGTGTCTGATCGAACAATAATGGATTTTAAGTGTGGAAACTAAACGTCTCTCCAGTTCAAGTTTTTCAATAAGCAACATTCAAATATCTCTTATCCTTAACTATTATCTGTCTGAAACCTGCCTTCGGACGTCTTTTGGACACTTCTTCTCCCATAGTTCGTCCCAAATGTGCTGCACGAGCAAACTTGCGTATGCGGGCGTTCTGGGAGCAGTTTATTTTTGCTTACAGTGGCTGTATTTTCTTTTTGCGAACCGGGTGGTGTTGTTTTTGCTTTGTTTCCCCGCTGTATTACGAGGCAAACAGATATACATATATATATTTGCGGCGGCCCTCCCCCTAGCGAGGTTTCGTCGGCTCCCAAGCATTGATTGTGTTTATTGCCCTTACGCCGATGGTGATGGTTATGATTGAAGGCGATTCCGGCTTCATCGATACAAAGTGCCAGCGACTGTAAAGCCACAAATGGTGCACCCCATAATCGAAACTGTCGCACGATGATCGTACGAATAAAATTATCATTAAGTTGGAAAGATTTGGCCGCTTTCGAACGAGCTGGGTGTGTTTCCGACGGTTGCGTGTACACATCGCCATCCGACTGGGGGTGCAATTGAATGGGTGCCACTGAAGTGGCGAATGTAAAGTGTGCTCGTCATGCAGATTTGTGGTTTGCCTCGAGATTTCGAATCTTCTCTATTCCCTAAATTTCGTATTGAAGCGCGAGGGAAATATATCGGTTCCGAATTGTACTTATTGTTGAAGGTTATATGGCCTATTGAAAATTTGTGTTAGTCAAACAAATATTATTACATTGTTTTATTGGTCATGCTGGGTTTGGTTTTGTTTGAATTCGCATTGTTCTTCTTTTAAAACCCGTCCCTACTTGTACGATACATGTCGAAAGCACATCGACAAGGTCTAGTTCTATCACTGTTAATAATTTTACTTACCTTCAGAAAGTAGCAAACCGTAGTTGAAAATCTATTCGTTTTAAAACCGTGTTCCGGATACTAAAGATTGGCATGTTTTCAAGAAGCATCGGTGGTTCAGTGGTAGAATGCTCGCCTGCCACGCGGGCGGCCCGGGTTCGATTCCCGGCCGATGCATGTCGAATCATGTTTTTTTTGTTACATTCCTAACAAAATTGACATGATCCGCTAGAACATAAAAATACAAGTTTTCAAAGCTATAGCTGTAGCACAAGAGCAAAATAACCCGGCTATGTTTGTCTAGATGGCACACACACGATGATCTCCCCCTTCTACGGTTTTCTCCACTTTATTTAGTTGCTGGCACATTCCATGCGTGACATGCCCATGCCGAACATAAAAAAGTGTGCAACATGCGCGCCCAACGTGGGGCTCGAACCCACGACCCTGAGATTAAGAGTCTCATGCTCTACCGACTGAGCTAGCCGGGCTGTATGTTGCCTCACGGTTTTTATGCTCACTTGGCTACATTCGCTTGCAGATTCGAACGAACGACCGATCAACTAGCCATTGTTCGACGATCGCATGTTGATTTTCGATACTTGAGCAATCGTCTAACTGAGTTTTCAGCAATTGGATCAAACCGGAAACACATAAGAGGCTTCCTACAGTAGTAGTGTTCACTTTGGATTCTGTCCAATGAGACTCGCAGAACTATATGTTTAAAAATATTCCCAACTTTAGCAAGAATATCTTGGTTGGTGTGTGAGCAGGTTGGCCTTCATTTTAGGATGTTGAGTAAAAGCTCTGCTTATTATAATATATAACTATATTTGAATCCATCAAAAACTCTTGTTAGTATTAGCCATTCGACTATGGAAATAATTCATACACTTTAACGGTTTTCTAGATACCTTTTTTTTAAATTTATTGTTATGCCATGTAGATTGTAGTCATTGCAATAAATCGATGAGTAGAATAACGACCGTCTGCCTTTCGCCGAACACAGAAGCTCGCGCGTCCGGTTTGCCATTGACAGTTTTTCGTCCTGTTTGCGTCCGAATCCGATTGACAATGCGCTCCGTAATATGTCGTGGCCATTGTTTGCTTTCGATACAATAGATGACCTCACTGTTCACGGGCCGGTTTGCCGCTAGCCGTCTGCTTATCGGTTCATCCTCTTGGATGGACTTTTGGGGGTATTTTGGGCGAAATTAAATAAAAAAAAAAAAAGAAGAAAGAATACGAACGGCAACGGCTGCAACGACATGCCGCAGGTCGATGAAAGCTGAAAGAAAAACAACTCCCAGATC
>JAOEFI010000007.1:10070771-10081370 GCA_034621735.1 Anopheles plumbeus | reverse complement strand
CGCCCGACGTAGAACAGAAGTGAAACTCTCCACCAAGGGAAGCTGGATAGAGAGAAAGATATCCTGTTTTACTTTTCAATTACAAGTTACCGGCACAAAGTTGTTTATCTGACAACTGTTTATCCTACTGTTACCACACGTCCTTACGACCGTTTCTTCCGTAGCAAGGAAAATATCCAAAGCAAAATGATCTCAATAAAGTTAAATATTCAGTAGAATTACTAGAACTCGATTCGCCTGTTATATCTTGACAATTATGTTATTTTTCTCTTATTATGTTCTGGACGTACAGAATTAATATATGAAGATAATTGACATGCCTCATGTGCTAACCAATAGTGGAAAGCTTCGGATGATGTACGGAGCAACAAGAAATGCAACATTTTACTTGAAGTAATATTATTTAAATATAGTTTTTTTTATTTTCATCAGGTTAAGCAATTTTTGTGAGACTGTATGTGTGATTTTTTTTTTGTTTTCTTTTTTTATCCTGTATAATTTCTCCCCTCAATTCGCCAATTTAACTAATTGATTGGTCACAATCACAATGCAGGAACAAAGTCGGATATCCGGTGTATATTAGATAGGAAAAAAAAGGAAACTAATGTTAATCACAACTCTCACCACACGTGCTCTCTAAATATGATCGAACGCTCTGCTCTAGCAAAAGCGAGCTCTACGGGGCTGGTAAAACGGGAAACGCGGGCAACACCATCCATGGTTAATACGTGCGTGTGGCCATGGATGGCAGAAGATTGCAAACTAGAAACAAAAACGCAACCGGTTCCTTCCTGTAACAAGGGTTTTAGTATCTCAGCAACGTTAACGATGCGTATGTAATGGGAGGGAGCAGTTTTGCCTACGCTTGGTGTATCACTTTAATTCTCCTGCTACTGTTTTTCAAATAGTTCTCGCTCGTACCATCTAGCGGCAATGGGAGTACGCGGGGACGTTTAAGTAATATGCAACCGGTAAGTATTTTCCATTTCTTGTATCTGTTTAATACTATTTTTAATTTGGTTATACAAAAAAAAACTACGAGGGAGGCTCTATCCCAAACATAAAACCGAATGATTGCGTTACAACGAAGGAGGTGGAGAAAAGCAGACAACCAATTAACAAAAGGTCGAACGTGTCCCTTCTATTGTTGTTTCCTATTTCTCTTCTCCCTGTGATCCTAACCAGTAAATGAACTACCCACAATAAGTTAAAAAACGCAGTTCATAGTAACACCATTCTTATACATTAAACATGAACGGGTAAAAATAGTTGTTTTTCCTTCTGTTTCTTCAACACGCGATACACATACATTTGACAATGAAATTAAGGCTCACGGGAATATTGGGGCTCGGATGGGGACATTTAAAATTATCAATAGTTCGATTCAGTCGATTTTAAACGTGAAAACAAAATGAAACGAAAAAGAGGATGAATCCTGTCGCTTCTCGGATGACGGACGCCACACTATTTCGAATGTGCGCTAGTTTAGTAGCGTGTGAATACCGTTTACGGGTGTCTTGTTTTAGTACTACTGAATACGTGGTTATGCATGGGAATACATGTGAGTATTGTTTGCTCGCACCCCCCGGGCAACACATCCGTATAACGCAAGGGAGTTAGGAGGGAAAGCGAGACGAGAGAGACGAGGATATAATACCATGGTGCGAATAACAGAACAGTATTTCGGTAAAAACCGTCGCGCAGACGAAGCCAATGTGTTGCGACGGAACGTCCGAGGAAGATCCTTTCAACATCATCGACGCTATTGATCGAGACTCACTCTCCTTGTGTGTCGTGTGAGTGTTGCGTGTTTGTATGTGTTTTTGTGTGGGGGAGAGTTTGGGGATTCACTTATGCTGCTTCAGCTGTTCCAGCTTTTGCTGGAGAAGCTCTCGGCGCTGAGACGTTGTGCCACCGGCAAGCGATGCACCGGTGATGGTGGTGTCGTGCGCCAACCGGAACCTGCCCGCCTGCAGCTGGTTAAGATTTAGGTTCTCGTCGGTGATGCCCGAGCCCACGCCCCCCAGCGTGCCGCTCATGGTTGTGCCGTCCGCGGTGCCGGGTGCCCCGAGCAGGCTCCCGCGATGCTGCGTTCCACTGACAGGGGATTTTTTCTAAAAGATTGCAACATACACACAGGGAATATTAGTTTCGTGATGGCGAACCTTTAAACAACTACAAGTAAAGCGATTCCGTGTTGAGAAACAGAATCCGTGCACTTCAATCGAGCACCAAAAAAAAACCTACCAGCAGGTGATTCAGTCGATCCATCCAGAATTCCGGATTCTGTTTATTTTGTATCCCTCCTCCTTGAAATGTGGAATTGATAGTACATAAAATTATTCAACTGCCCTTCTTGACATCACACGCCACCACCATTAGACAAACACCTACCTTTGCCTCCTTCCGGGCCACTGGCGGCCCCTGCGGCTGTGATGTACTTCTTGTACTCCGTGCCGGCCGGACTGTGGCCGTCTCCATCGCCGACGATCATGCTGCTGCGCGGCCCATGGTTGTTGTTATCACTGTTGAGTGCATTATTGTGCTGCCCGGCACCGGTGCTCGATCGCGTGCCGTGTGCGTTGCCGCCGGTGGCCGTCTCCTCGTTCCCGGAAGCCGCATTCGTCGTGCCGTCCTTGTTGATGTTCTTCAAAATGCGTAGCACGTACGAGTGCAACTCCGAGCGGGTCGGGATCGTGTTCAGGTGCTGCAGGATCGCATTGCCCTTGATCTTGGTCATGTTGTGGATGATGGTTTTCACCGTTCGCAGCGGCATGTCGGAGGGCCGCGTCTGCCACCAGGTGGACGGTAGCGTTAGCATAAAGTCGTGCACCTCCAGCAGGACCGCCTCGTAGTCCAGTTCCGCCAGCCGCTCCGGGATGACCTTCACGTTGCGCCAGATGCACTTCATCTGAAGGTCGGTGAACTTTGGCAAGCAGCTGGTCTGGCAGGATTCCTTCAGCAGGCGAATCAGGGCGCAATTCATGTAGGTGAAGTTGGTGCGGTCGAGTATCTTCAGGCAGATGCCGTTCACCACCTTCACGAACTGCGCATCGTCGATGCCGCTCACGAGCCGGTTGTCCGCCATTAGGCCAAGCAGCACGGAAATGATATTCTTGATCGACACGATTGTCAGATGTTTGCCGAGCGACTTCGTGGCGAAAAACAAGAAGATACTGTGCAGCAGCGGCTGGTAGATGGTCATCGATTCGCTGAGCGGCTTTTGTTGAATGTTCTACGGGGAAAGAATTACATTGCAAACGTTACATTTTCTTTGTTGCATTTTCGTTACGATCAAACTTTGTTCTGAGGTTATCCATACCTTGAACTGTTGTAGCACGCTCTGTATATACATTTCCTCATAGCCTCGCAGGACAGCCTGTTTGTCTGGTGATTGTATTATATCCGCCACCTCGTTCAGTGCCGCTTGCGCAGCGTACGTATCGGTGTTGGTGATTCCGCGGATCATGCGCACCAAATTTTGATCCAGCTTCGGGAGAGCATCAGTCAAACTGAAAATCGATGGAAGAAAACAGAAACAAGTTTGGTGAGCTGCTGTCCACAACGCACGTTGCCAGAATTCAAATGATTGGTTGGCTAAAAGAACTTGGCACGCATCCAAAAGAAAACGCTCGTATGTTAAAACCTGTTCACTGGGTTTCATCAGTACCTTGGTCCAACCGGGGGTGAAGGCTTAGCTTTGGTGACAACTCCACTGCCATCCAGCGATGATCGAATGGAGGGACTGACGACGTGATGATGATGTTGATGGTGATGCACTGGCGATTCACCCGGACCGCCCGCACCGGCGCCCGACGACAGCTGGTTTCGCTGAGTGAGCTGGCGGAATCGCTCCTCCGGGTACGACACACCATTGACCGCGATCAACTTCAGCTCGTCGTAGATGAACGAATCGTCCAACGGGCTGAGGACAGTTTTGCCCAGCTCGTCTGCCTTGACCCAGTTCCGTTCGATATCCGCTATCACATGCTCGTCCAGCTTGAACGGGCCCTTCACCACCCTCGGTTGGGCAGGTTCTGGCACAATTATTCTACAAAACGACATGATACAAACCGCAAACAGCCGATTAGTTCTATCTCATTTTAACGTAAAACTACGAGTGTATTAAAGAATTGTACATGTTTATACGATTTCAAAAGGAAAGAAACTGTAAAAAATCCAACCCAATCCAATGCAACTGCCAATATAAATTTCAGAACAGAAATCAGACAAACAAAAGTGGCAGAAAACAACTGTATCACTTACTTCATTGGTACCGCCACTGGATCCGCCTGCGCGGGCAACATTGTATCGTCCTCGTCCATCGCTTCGTCCATGCCACCATCAGCACCGCCGGCGATATTTGGGAGCTCCTGCGATGGCAGGATGCTCTCCTTCCCGATGATGATGGTGGTGTCATGGATGTTGCCCCCCGCACCACCGAGTGCCTTTTTCGGAGGCACCAACGGAACCACCGACACCTTCTTCGACCGCTTGATGCGCTCGTCCAGCATGGACAGATCCTTTTCGGATAGCTGCCCGATGAGTTTGTATATCTTCTCCCCGGCCAGGAAGTACGCCTGCACGACCGCATTCAGGGCCGCATTTCGAACCGCATTGTCCCGGTCGGAGATGTGGCGCGCGATCTCCTTCAGCGCTACCGGCTGCGACGGCTGGCAGACGGTGATACCGTACGTTTCGATCAGATAGCCCAGCTCGTCCAAGCATTCCGCCCGCTGGCGAGCGTTCTTCGACTTCAGCGCGTCCATGATGAACACGAACACCTTCGAGAACGGGTAGAGCAGACAAATCTGTCGCAGCAGCGAGCGCACGCCGTTCCGCACGACGTCCTTCGGGTCGCCGATCTTTATCAGCAGGTGCGGCACGAACGAGCTGCCCTCGATGTCGGCCAGCACGTACTGCCGATCGACCAGTCGCTGGAACACCTGGTTCAGATACTCCAGGCCCTTCAGCAGTACCGACGGGTTCGTGTCGTAGAAGCGCAGCGAGAGCCACTTCATGACCAGATCCAGGTTGCAGATGAGCGCCTCCTCGTTCATGGCCAGGTCCTCCATGAGCGCGTCGATCACCTTCAGATGGTAGCGGAAGTCGTCGTGGAACATGTTCACCATCAGCGCCTTGTTCGCGTTAGCCGTCTGCATCTGCTCCCGCAGCAGCTCGTGGAACTCTTCGCGTGGCGTAGTGAACGTCCATTTCAGCACTTTCAGCTTCTGCTCGTCGAGCAGCCGCTGCTTCTTCAACCCATTCACGGCCAACAGTGGAGCCGCCGAGTCGGCATCCTCGTCTTTCTTGCGCGATGATGAAGAACCACACCCAGCACCACCTACCCCGCCGCCACCGGCGCCACCACTTCCGGGACCAGATTTATCCGTACCTGTCGAACCACCCGCTCCGGCACGACCACCAGCGCCTCCCGCTCCACCGGCTCCGGCCGATTTGGGTGCCTTCAGCTTCAACTTACTCGCACCCTCTTCTGACGCGGGAGCTGCTTTCGCCGCAGGGGCCGCCTTAACGGGCAAACTAGGTCGAGCCTTATCCAGCGCCGCCTGGATGTCCTTCCGCGAGATGGGCTTCTGCTTGTCGAGGGCTTTCACCATCGCGTCGTAGCCGAGGTGGATCATCACACCCAGGACGGCATCGTTGGCGTTCTTGCGCACATCCGCACTCCGGTCGGTGATGTGCGTGTACAGGTGGGGCAGCATCGCCAGCAGCTCGTCCTTCGAGATGCTTTTCGGCGGTAGGTTCGGCAGCTTCTCGGCCAACCACGCGTAGAGCTCCGTTCGCAGCGGTGGACTTCCTGCCTTCAGCGCGTCTGCGATCATTTCACCATCGAAGAAATCCTTGTAGCCGCCCGCCTCGCCCCAGGTGTTGATGCACGCGAGGCACGCACTCCGGATAAAGCTCTTGCTGTCGCCGAGACCCTTGAGGAAACCGGGGAAGAACGCTCTCACGTACTGTCGACAGGGTGGGCCCATCGCTATAGCCATCTGCTGGCAGATTTCGACCGACGTTTGCGCAATCTTGGCATTGCTGTCGATCAACCGGAGGGCTAGAACCTGCGGAAGATCACCCAGCGAGGACTTGATAAGCTTCGCCTCGGCAATGATCGTCTGCAACTTCAGCAATCCCTCGTTACGTGTTTTCCAGTTTTTATCCGAAAGCTCGGCCAGCAGTGACTCCGTGATCTGTCCCGATATGTCGATCCGTGGGAGCAGGTCGTTCAAGTTTACCATTGGGGCGGGATCATCGCCGCCACCACCGTCCCCTCCGTCGTCGTCGTCATCGTCATTGCCACCCTGGCTAGCTTTCGACGAGGCGCCCCTTGTCGGTGTGGGGGGCTTCTGACCAGCGCAGCGCTCGAACTCCGCCATAATCTGCTGCTTGAGTGCGGGTTTCTCCCCGTCGAAGAACATCGTCAACTGCTGGCCCATAAACAGGAACATTGTGCCAAGGAGCGCGATGCCAGCCGTACGCACCGCGGGGTTGATGCTCTGGACCGCTTTTCGGGCGCTTTCAAGCAGACCCTTCGCCTCGACCTGGAACCCGAATTCACGTAATGCCGAGGCCACCCAGAGCAGCGCCTCCTGTTGCACCTTGGGCGACTTTTGCTGCTCGAACGCGAACTCCATCACGCGCTGCACGGTCCAGTCCAGTCGGGCGCCGCCTTCCGCGATGGCGGTGAGAGCGGCCGCAGCACAGAAACCATTCTTCGCGTCTCCCAGCTTCTCCGTTACGTCGTTCACCAGATATTCGGCGGTGGTTGTAGTGATAGCGTACCGTTCCACAATCACCCGGACAGTTTCGAGCTTCACCTTCAGCACCTGAAAGTTGGTATCCTTTAGACCGGGCTTTTTGGCCAGCGTTCGCAGCAGGATCTGTGATAGACCCGGTTTCGCATCGATGCCTGGAACAGCTGAGGCAAACGATTCCATTGAACTGAGGCGCGTTTTCCAGTTGGCGTCAATGAGCCCACTGACAGCGTCCGCCGGTAGAAGCTCCGCGGCTCGCTCATCCACCTCCTCCTGGGAGAGATCCCTTTCCGTATTCGCCACCGATTGGGATGCTCCACTTTTTGAAGTACCACTACCAGACCTCGCTCCACCACCACCCAGCGACCCTCCAGTGGCACTCTTCTTCAAACCTCCACCGGAAATCACCTTTTTCACCGTGCCTCCCGCCACTGCCGTCGAGGGTCGCTGTGTCGTTCCACCACCACCACCGATCTTCGTCTCCGAGGGGGCTTTTTTCACCGTCGCACTACCCAAAGTTGTTTTTGCCGGTGCCGTCGCCGGGCGTTCCTTACGTGCGGCTGGAATCTTGACCGTTATAACCGCCCGCTCGCAGGACTCCTTTATCTTGGCCATCTTCAGCGCGTCCACCTCGGAGAGGTACGGTCCGATGGTTTTCTCCCCAACCAGCTTCATGGCGGTACCGATGGCATCCGCCGACGCGTCCCGCACGCCTTGGTCGGACTCATTGAGTGTTTTCAGCAGCGCGGCCACCAGAGGCTTCAGTATCTTCTTCGTCAGGACCGTTGGGACGGTTTTGGTGAACGAACGGGCGAGAAAGGAGGCCGTTTCCGTCTTCACGCTGGGATTTTTGTTTCCCAGCGCTTCCAACACGTCCTCGAGGATGGCTTCCATCGTGGTGGATGGGTAGATCGCGTCAATGGCGTCCCGAAGTGCCATCACGACGTTTGTTTTCTTTTCTTTAAACTTTTCCAGTATCGCTGGCACACATGCCTAGTGTAAAAGAAAATACAAAAATACGCATTAGTCATTGTTGGTCATGTATAGGCAACTAGAACACTAGAACCATCACAAATGTACTCAGATACAAAACTCTATTTAGAAGTACGAAGGCGAGTTTGCACAAATTTCATAAAAACTATATACTTTTTTTCTGAGTGGTTGCTACTGTATAAAGAAGCAAACGGTGTTACTTACCCCTGCATACGTGTTGAACTTCTTAGCCAATCCCTTTGCTAACATGGCCAAACATTTTCCACCCAGCGCCACCAACACCACGTTGGTGTCCTTTGTGATCACTTTCTTGAGTGCTCGCACAACGTCCCCGTAATCGCCGGGCTGTAGTTTGGGATTCTGTAGCAGCGTCTCGAGCGCCTCCAAAGACTCCTTCCGTTCCTGCCACTTTTTCGCCTCAAGCTTGTCGTAGAAATCTTTCGGCAATTTCGAAAGCACATCGACCGGATCGATCAGATCCAACGGGTCAATATCGTCTCCAGCGTCTACCCCGTCACCACCAGCGCCATCATCTTCCCCTTCGTTTCCATCGACGGCCTGCGATGCGGCAATCTGTTGCTGTTTCTCCTGCTGCGAACGGAGGTACCGCACTGGGATTGCCTTTTCGCTGCCAATCTTCTCGAACTCAGCCTCCAGCTCGGTCAGCAAGACGGCCGGCAGAGAGGCGATCTGCGATTTAAAGGCCGCCCCGATCCAACGATAGATCTCCACAGTCAGCGTCTTCGATTCGTCGCGCACCGCCTTGTCGCGGTCGGTCAGCAACGCCGGCAGCCGCTTCACGATTGGCTTTATGTTGATCACCTTGTTGCCGAACTCGCGCAATGCCAGCGTGATCGCGACCACGCAAGCGGTCACTATTTTGGGGTTCTTCTGTTCCGTGCCTTTCAGCAGCTCCTCGAGTGCGGTATCCTGCCTTTCAATCTCCACGTACATCAGTGTGATCTGCACGGCCAGCTCCTTCGTTTTTGTCTTCGGTGCCCCGATACACTTTGCCACGATACCGCCCATCACCTCGCCCACCGTTTTGCCCGCGTTTCCGCTGTTCTCGACGAACACCAGTGCCGTCTCGAGGCCCTTCTCCTGGGCCACGGCATTGCTGTCAACGACGAACTTTTTTATCAAGCCCAAGTATTTATTCCACTCTGGCGACTTCTCGTCGTCGATCGTGCGGAACAGCTTTGCCGCTTCCTCGTAGCCATCGACCCGAGCCTTCCAAAGCTTGTGAACGCAGCGCTCGTCGACCGGCAGCTTCTTGTATTCCGTATCTTCCTCCATTGGAGCTTACGGGGAGAGGGTTTGCTTGGTGTATGTAAATATACTGCTTTGATTAATTTTGTTTTACGTGCTGGCCTCCCGCCCGCCAATCCTATGCTGGTACACTATACACCCAGTTTACGTATAGCGTCGACTGCGCGGATCTGCAATGCAAAGAAAACAGAAATGAATTAGCCCGTTTGGAAATCACAGCCTCCTCTAATCTGTTGTGTTGAAGCATTTTCTCCCGAAACCTCATTTCCTAACCCGAATTCCCATTGCTGCTGCTGATGATGCTTTCTTTCTACACGCGCACACACTCAGACCTTGCCCGTCGCCATCATCGGAAGAGCCTTTCTACTTTTGTGGCCGTGCTTCGCTTTTCGTTGTTAATGACGA
The DNA here is from genome assembly GCA_034621735.1 of Anopheles plumbeus. Lineage (NCBI taxonomy): Eukaryota > Metazoa > Arthropoda > Insecta > Diptera > Culicidae > Anopheles > Anopheles plumbeus. The sequence continues at coordinate 10,071,933 of JAOEFI010000007.1, read as the reverse complement.
TGGCACCAGAGCCCAAAAAAAGTTTGACGAAACTTTCTCCTCGATCTTCGTCTCGTGGAGAATGACTGCCGATACAAATCAGTGCGAACCAAACAACTAGCCCCGGGGAAAAGGTTGATTTTGTTAACAGTTGGTGTGAAAAGTGTTTGCTATCCTCCGAAAACTTGTTTATCCATCGGTATCAGCAGTACACGCTTGGCGTCAAGTTCATGCTGTTTATCGATTTTGTGTCGTCGCGCACTACCAGCACGAGCGTTCTTTCTGTATCCGTAGTCCCGAGCACAATGATCCGTCTTTCTAACATAAACTTTCCCTAACAATTAGCAAATTACAAACTTTTCACATCCATCCTCACCTAGGTTTGGCCGCGGAGCCGTTTCGAAGACGATTTCCAGCCTGTTTTAGCAACAATTTCCACAGGCGGAATGCTGCTGCGCAGGAAACACCATTGCTCGACTCTGTGACAAATTCCCTCCTTTTTTTTCCTGTCTCTTCGTTTTCAAAGCGAACCTTCGGAATTGCATCGTGCGAGGAAGCACATCCGCCGAGCCCTAGCCATCTCCTTCGCACTCTCAGGTTGAAGTGACAGCCGCAGCCGCATCTACTTTCGCTTCGTTTCTCACTGAAAAATGCATCAATTTTGCTAAACTTACCCAATTGTTTGATCCTATGTCCCAAACCAACTCTATATGCCTTTTGTGCAGCTCATTGAGTATTTCTTGGTGAGATTCATATGGTTCTAATCTGCAATGTGTTGTCGGCAGACACACGGCACGAATAGCACTACAATGGCGTTTAACTTTGTTGTGCGATTGCAGTTTGCAGTGACCCGTTCGGCCAGCTAGTGCACACAATTGACGTGTCGAAAATACTAAAACACAACGACAATAAAAACGAAAATAATTAACAGCGAAAACCAACACGCAGTGCCGTAATTTTGCTGTTCACTGCTGCAGTGTCAGTTTCACAGTGATGACAAGTTGTGTACTTATTCTTCTTCTTCTTCTTTTCAATACTCCGAGCGCAGGATGTAGCTTCCTAGGTTTAGTTAAAGTTAGACCTATTCAGAAACTAACTGGTCTTTGGAAACTTTTGACCAATTGTGGTCCTATGGTCTTTGGCAAGCGGTACATTACATGCAAACACTTTCCGGTGCACGTGG
>JAOEFI010000007.1:10052277-10070671 GCA_034621735.1 Anopheles plumbeus | reverse complement strand
ACCCGTTTCTTTACTAAACCGTGCTGGCTACGATTTGCATGTCACAAGCGCTGGTCCTACTTGACGAAAGTTTCTCTGTTGGAAGCATTTCCATAGGACCTCTCAGCGCTGAAAGTACGTACTCGTGACTGAAACATTCGTTTGAACAGCAACCGTCTCGATCGTTTTGTTTAGACTGGCTGGCGCAGGATTTGGTTTTCCGCGCCAATTGCTCAAACTTCAAACGCGCGTCATTTGTACAATAACGTTCGTTATATCATTCCTCAAATCAAATAAATAATTAAGAGCTATTTCGCAAAAAGAAGACTGCAATACTAGTATGTAATATTTCATAAGGCAATGTTGTGTGATAAAATAAAATCACCTACACTCAATGTTCGCATCGAAATAGAACGACTAATTGGTGCACGACGTCATGATTTCGGATTGCTACACCGCGGATGGGAGTGATTCAGCTGAAAAAAAAACTCAGTTTCGTCTTAGTTCGTCACAATTTTATTGAACGGAAGTTTGCGCAAATGCTATCGTTACAGGCAGCCAACGGTGATCTCCCGCACCGGATGGTGCCAGTGGATTGTACAATGTATGACATTGAGCAATTTAGAGAGGATTTAACAGCGGTGTAACCTTGTTACTCGTAACTATTCGATACCCAAGCACCCACAACCTACAGCAGTAGAAAATTAAGTAGTGAAAAATGTGAGGAAAAAATAATAAACCGTCCAATGAGAATTTCGTTTTCACGATCAACCGAGAAGAGTCTGCATCACTTCGCCGACACTGATAGGTGGTTGGTAAGAAAAACGGAATGCACGATGGGGGCGGTATTTACAATTTAATGATTTCATGCACGGCCGCAGTAACAGCACGTGCCGAAATGCCAAACATATCGATCAGTACGGCAGGTGGGCCAGAACGTGGCAGCTGCTCGACGCCCAAGTGCTTCACCACAAAGTTCCTCTGGTCGGCCAGCGCCGAAAGAACCGCTTCGCCCAAACCGCCTTGCCTGTTAGGAGAGAGTAAAGCAAACAAATGCAGCAATTAGGACCGTTATTGCTGTGCGAAAACGCTGCACACAGCCTTCCGCTCCAACGTACTTGTAATGATCTTCAACGACCACAACACGTCCACCACACTGAGTTCCGTGCTTGACGATTCCTTCCTTGTCCAACGGTTTCACGGTGAACGGATCAATGACCCGGCAGTGGATGCCGCTCTTCTCCAACTCTTCAGTCGCCTTCAGCGCTTCGTAGAGCGTAATACCAGCGCCAATAAGCAGCACCGAGTCGTTCGCGGTTTGCTTCACCACCTTGCAGCGGCCAATCTGAAAGAAAAAAAAGGAATCAGAACTTCGATATATTGATCGGGCTACAGCCATGAAACACACACCTCGAACTTTTCGTCGTTCTCGTATATGACGGCAGTATTGGGTCGCGAGGTACGAATGAAGCACACGCCGGGTGTGTTTGCGGCCATTTCGACCGCCCGCTCCGTGCTGACGGCGTCGGCCGGGTAGAAAACGGTACTGCCCGGAATCGCCCGGAACAAGGCGATATCCTCCAGACCCATCTGACTCGGCCCGTCCTCGCCGATGCTGACGCCGCAGTGCGAACCGACAAAGTTGACGTTCGTCTGCGAGATCGCACCCATGCGGATCTGATCAAAGGCACGGGTGAAGAATGTGGCGAAGGTGGACACGAAGGCCACAGTGCGATCGCGGCACGCCGCCCCGATCGCCACACCGACCAGATTCTGTTCCGCAATGAAGCACTCGATGAACCGCTCCGGGAAGGCCTTGCGCAGTTTGTCCGAGTAGGTGGAATTCTTCGTATCGCCGTCCAGCGCAATGACACGATCATTGTTCATAGCGATCTTGGCCAGCGCGGTGCCGTAGGCGAGACGAGTCGCAATCTCCTCGCCCTTCTGGTAGGCCGGTGGAGTGGCCAGCCGGATCCCCTTGATGCTAACCTTCGGAGCACCTTCTTTCTGGGGCGATGCCGGGGCCAGCGCGATCGGGCCCGGATTGCGGATGAGTTTCTTCAGGTGATCGACGACGCCGGCCGCCGCTTCCCCGAGAGGCTTGCCGTGCCAGTTCTCCAGATCTTCGATGTTGGGGAAGTGTTTGCCCTTGAATGTCTTGGCAATGATCGCCGTCGGTCGATCGGCGGTGCAGGCAGCCTCGAAGAACGCCTTGCACAACTCCTCCACGTCGTGCCCATCGACTACGATGGCGTTGAAGCCGAAAGCGTCTAGTCGCTTGCGGTACACCTCCATCTGATGCTGCAGAGAGGTTGGCTCCGACTGGCCCAACCGGTTTACGTCGAAGACGACGCACAGGTTACTCAGCTTGTAGTAGCCGGCGAAGTGCAACGACTCCCAGATCGAACCTTCGGCCGACTCGCCATCGCCAACCAGGACATAGGTCCGGTAGTCGGCGTGGTCGATGTTCTTTCCAACGTACGCCATACCACACGCGACGGCAACGCCTTGTCCGAGCGAACCGGTACCAACATCGATGAAGTTCAGCCTCGGCGTGGGGTGACCCTCGAGGTCCGAGTCGATCTTGCGCAAGTTCTGCAGATCCTTCAGCGGGAAGAGGCCGGCTTCAGCCCATGCCGCATACAGGATCGGCGCAGCGTGCCCCTTCGACAGAATGAAGCGATCCGACGAAGGATCACGTGGAGCAGAGATTTTGTACCGCATCGTGTTGAAGAACAGTACCGACATGATTTCCGCGATCGAAGCACATGACGTTGGATGACTGAAGGCCAAAGAAAAGAGGGTAAAGAGAGAAAACGGAGAAACGATAAACAATCGGATACAATGACATCAAATCAAATAAGCGATCTCAAGTGTAACCAACGACCGCGTACCATATCGCCTCACGTAACGGTTGGAGGCGCGTAACCATAAAATCATCCATTGCGTGCGAAAGTATTCGAAGTGTGTACGCGAATCATCGTAGGCAAGAGGTAGCTGTGGTTGGTTGTTTCAATGTTTGGTTATCAGTTGTTTATATTTGCCTCCAGATTTCATTACTTTTTTTGCAAGTTCAAGAATACCTAGGGTACAGAAGATAATCGTAGCATGTGAGGTAACTTGCGTCACTTACACAGTCACTCTGTCGTTGGAAGGGACCCACAAACTCCGGTTGTTGAGGACACCGCAGCCGCATGACTCGAAATCATTAGGCTTGCCATACGGTATATGTTTGACCTGTTTAACCTTCGAAAAATATATATGCCTACGTCGAGCAACGACGGGCAATCGCGGGCGACTTTGATCGCACTTTTTTGTGATCGTGAACCGATCGTTCGATGTTTGAATCGAAGGCGCAGCGCATGGCGGTCATGGGATAAAACGAAGTTTCAATGTTGAACTCGTGGGCAATTGGTAGGATACATTCTAAAATGTTAAATGCTACATACGTACTCCTTTCACCCGCTAATGTACATCTAAGGACGGATGGAGCACGCGGTACACAAATTCAAACATGGAAATATAACGTGCCCACCACTTATTAGGCGTGGAAGCGAGAAAGAAAGGTGCTGCTGTCGCTTCTCTAGCGCGACAGTCTCCGCACATTTTGTTCCTTTGGTGCACAATCCTTTCTAGTGTGTGTTTTCCATGAGCCGGCATCGTGTTTTCGAGACGCATTTACACCACCAGAAATAACTTACAAAAAGAAAGGCGAAAGTTGGTGAAAGGGCTTTTCTTTGCCCCCTCCTAGTGTTGGTAGAGCTAGACTTGTTTGTCACCATGTCCATATTATCTTTCCATCCCAATGCCGTACCACCTTCCTCATGGCAGCACAATGTGCTCCAAAGCTTGCACTCACCCCGACTTCGATGCTTGCGTTGCGTCAATCGAATCAATACGCAGCTTGTGGGCGATATCCTTCAGCTCCTGGATGGTCTTGGCTTCCGGTTTGTGATAAGTCGGCATTTTGATACTTTAGTGAAACGATATCAACTGTTCAGAAGATGCGAATTAAAAATTTAGACACTAACGTCACAAGTCCAATCACGATGAAGGTTTAACCTCTACTGAACGACCCAGTCCACCAATTCCAGCGTTCTGATATGTACCTCGGCTGGAGTGTACAGACAGAGTTAGTTTTGTGGGTGTGCGATGCCGGCATGTGCTAAAATATAATCGATGAATCACGACCACCACCAGACCAGTGAGCCAGGAAAAAGTCTGCTTTAAAGATTCATTTATGCTGTGTTTTGCTCGATTTGTTCTTTGGGCTACAAATTCTTTCTTTCTTTCACTACACAAATTAATCAAAATTGCGAATAAATCAAAGAAACCACGGGCTGTGAAGCGCAATTTGCTACTTCAATCCCACTTCAATCCGCATGTGAGATTTGGACAATTCTATTCACCTTTGTAAACACACTTTAAAACTTGCGCCGGCACACGTAAACAATCTAACACACTCGAAACACATACTGACAGTTTTGTGTTTTGATAGCGCAGTGTAATTTGGGAACCATGGACATCACGTCCCTCTTTAAAGCCTCCGTGAAAACGGTGCGACTAAAATTGCCACCTCACAGCATTCCGCAGCAGGACAAACATCGAATATTGGCGAAAAAGGCTCCCAAGTTAGAAGTATGGAAAAAGGCTACCCTTTTGAAGCAGCAAATTACAGTGCTGAGGGACTTTCTTCTGGAAAATCGGGTCGCCTACATGCAACTAGCGGAGCACCTGAAAAATTCCGGACCCCAAATGACAAACGAGGAACGCGATGTGATCGATCAACAATCGGAGCAGATTTTCACATCTGCCACCGTGCTAGTGGCAGATATGAAGCGAGAGTGCGCCGGGCTACAGGTAGGCAGGCAGGCGAAGGAATGCTTAAACCTGGTGATACAGAGCATATATGAGTACGCTACTGCGATACGCAAGATTGCGCAAGAACAGAAACAATTTCGGATCAAGCGGCAGATCGAAACGATCCACTACATCAAGTTACAGCCTAAAATGAAAACGGAGCTGTACACTAAACCGTTGGAGACGGCCCCGGCTCTGGCCGACACATCATCAAACCCCACAAATCGTGCCGAAACATTGGACAGCTCCCGAAATTCAGATAAAAATGCCTCTCAGTCGATTGAAGACATTCAAGAGACCAGCATGTATGACGAGTATGAAAATGACGATCTTAGTCCTGAAGATATACAGATGTTCGAATCGGAAAACGTCCAGCTTTACAACGAACTAAAAGGGCTTTCGGAGGAAGTGGAACAAATTCATCGTAATGTGACAGATATCGCACAACTCCAAGATGTGTTCACTGAGAAGGTAGGTTTTTTAAGCACAAAACCTTACCACCTGGCATTGAACCTTTAGCTACTGATTTCGTTCTCACCATTTTCTTTTTCACAGATATCATTGCAAAACACGGATATTGATCGTATTGCTTCAAATGTCGTAGGGTCGACAGAAAATATGAAGGATGCAAATGAGCAGATAAAACAAGCGATCCAGCGAAACGCTGGTTTGCGTGTTTGGGTGCTGTTCTTCCTTATTGTGATGTCATTTACCATACTATTTTTGGATTGGTATAACGAATAAACGCTACCAATTTCTTCGTGGTTCAAGGATCTCGTACATCTCTTGCTTTTTCTGATCATCATCCTCTTTTTTTCAAACATATAAACTCAACAGTCAGAAAAACGCTAGATTTTTGACTGTCCCTACTTGACTGCACAAGACTGTATGTAAGATACTGTCCTAGTCTTCTTTAGGACAGGTTGCTTCTAGGGATTACTTCAGTAAGAGTTCGAATAGATTTCTGCGACATTAGTTTCCCTTATAACTATTTTTATGAATATTACGTCGTTTCGACAATCGTGTTGAAAATCGGTTTACAACCTACTTTAAATTAAGCATACTAGCCAGTTATAAATGATCGCCTGATGATTCGACAAACCCTCATTTAAGCTATCAAAATGCAACGAATCCTTGCCAGCTAGAGATTTTCTCCGTATGAGATACATAATTACTGTGCACAATGGCGTATTGTGCAAAATAGGTCTCAAAACACAGATTCGTAAAGTTATCAAGGTGTGCATACTCTATCTTCCTAAAGGCCTTTTGCATCATTCCCCCTTCTAGATACCTTTATTCAGACGTATTCAGACTATTGACAACTGCTGTCAAAAAATGCAATCACCTATCTGTGGAGATTGCAAATTTTACCTTGCCATCGATTACTTAACACTTGTTTCTGTGCAAGTTTTGCTCTGTTCCGGTGATCAATAACGAGTGAGTTTATTATAAAGAAGTGTAGTTAATTCATTGCTCGACGGCTGTGTGATTGGATCAATCTTTTCTCCCATATAGGGATGCTACGCTTTGCGGCTGGCCGTGTGCTAGGCGGACTTCGCAGTGCCGCCGGGCTGAAGAGCACCAGTCAATCGATGGTCGGGGCGACCATGGTAGTACGCCACTCGCACAGCACCGAAACCGATGAGGAGTTCGATAGTCGTTACGAGACGTACTTCAACCGGCCTGAAATCGATGGCTGGGAGGCCCGCAAAGCAATGAACGACCTGCTCGGTATGGACTTGGTGCCGGAACCTAAAATCATAGTTTCCGCCCTGAAGGCCTGCCGTCGTCTGAACGACTATGCACTGGCCATCCGCTTCCTGGAGGGAGTGAAGGACAAGTGCGGCGATAAGGCCAACGAAATCTACCCCTACCTGCTGCAGGAAATTCGTCCGACTTTGACCGAACTTGGCATTGCTACTCCAGAAGAGATGGGCTACGATCAGCCGGAGTTGGCTTTGAAATCGGTGTACGATATGCACTAAATCCTGGAATACCTTTTTCCTTCATCGTAAGTTTGTGGTGCATTGCCTGCCGTCACCGGGCGGATAGGTTTAGTCGTGGTCGTTTTGTCAATAATAAATGAATACAAAGCCAGCTGTTACGTAATTACGGATCCAACCAGCTGTTGGTCTTTATTAACTTTATTATGATTAACCATGGTTAACATTGCAATGAAGCACCACACTTAGTTAGACTTGGTCTTGTTGTTCCATTCCGTCAGGATATTCGAAGCGCGTTCCAGGGTGTCATCCCGCTTAAAGAAGCAGTACCGCACAAAATCCTCACCGAGCGACTTGTGCTCATCGCTGTAGAATGCGGACGGCGGTATTCCCTGGAGACCCACGGTCTTGGTCATCCATTTTGTGAACCGATAGTCACGATGCGCATCGGTCTCCTGCGAAAGATCGACCTTATCTATGAGCTTCGACCAGTTGGCCACCATGAAGTAACCGCCCTGCGGGATTGTTGGGTGCATGCCAATATCCTCCAAAAATCTCGACATATAGTCCCGCTTGGTAATCAGCTCCTTCGAGATACTGTTGAAGTAACACTCCGGGCTTGACAATTGATCGAGTTCCTTTTCAAATCCTACCGCGATTGCTTCCTGGATGGGAGTGGCGCACGTATACACACAGTTTTGATGAACCATTTGCAGATTTCTCATCAGGTTTTCTGGCCCATAAGCCCACCCGATCTTCCAACCGGTCAGCGAGAAAGTTTTGCCAGCCGACCCTATTGTTATCGTACGTTCCCACATTCCCGGGAGAGTGCAGATGCGCACGTGCTGAAACGGTTCGTAGACCATGTGCTCGTAGACCTCGTCCGCGATGCAAAGGACGTTCCATTTCTTGCACAAATCCGCGACCATCTGCAGCTCTTGCTGGCTCATAACTTTCCCCAAAGGATTGTGCGGTGTATTGATGATGATCATTTTGGTTTTCTCGTTGAAAAGTTTCGCAAGCTCCAGTGGATCCAGCTTCCAGTCTTCGGAAGATATCGTGCGCCCGGTCACCATCTGTACAAAATAACCATAGAGAAAAATAGCTCCCTGTGCAAAAGCCTGAGAATTGATAATATGTATTCAGCATTTTTTACCGGAACTAGGGGTATAAATCTCGAAATGCCACCGGCGGCCTTGACCATCGGCTCGTAGCAGTCGAAGAAGGGCTCGATGATAATGACTTCGTCGCCATGCTCCACATGGCCTTGAATTGTTGCGTACAGCGCCTCGTACGCGCCAACCGTCACCAGAATTTCACTGAGTGGGTTGATCGTACGATCAATCAAACCGGAATACAGGCGACTCAGAGCCTGCACCAAACGAGGATGTCCGAATCCGCGCGTGTACTGATTTGCCAAGGGGTCGGGGCTGTTGGCCGCGGAAGCTAGCGCATCCAACGCATACTTCGGTGCGTGGTAATCCGGGAACCCTTGTCCGAGGTTGAGCGGTTTGTACTGGAGCGCGAGCTGAATGTATTCCACCCTGCGTAACGAAAAGAAAGACAACAATTTGCATAGAAATTCTAAATCCAACCTGTTGAACCTGGATGCTGATTTGGAACAATCGACTCTAACCAGACGCTTTTCGTAGAACCCTGATATCGAGCAGGAAGGTCAAATTTATTTGTTGACATGGTTCTAGCGGTTAATGATCGCGTGTACTGTGAAGCAAGACGGCACAGAAACGCACTCTGATGGCAACGCATTCGGTGTTTATATGGCAAGTGAAAAAAAAACTGATTACCAAGAAACAAAAAACCCGCAAACGAGTTCAATCTTGTGGTAGCACTATGCACAACAGACAACTATCGATGGGTCTCGGCGATGGTTATCAACTTCGTCATCATTGCGGTGAAAAGTTTGCGGTTTGTCTTTCGTTTTTCTTACGTGATTTGCGTGTTATCTATGCGTAAACATAGAACGGACGTATCAGACAGTAAGATTTTTCGAATATCTTCGTGTTCTTAACAACTTTGGGTTCATGAGGATATTAGTCCAATGTTCGTTATCTGGATCTGGATGTATAATTTTTCAGAGGAAATATAGATCATACAATATTTGTAGCGCCAAAGATGTTAATAATGTAACGCGATTGGGCTTTCGAGATAGTCCCGAGAAAAGAATTTCATTGAGAATTTAATTCATCCACATTCCACATATCTAGTGTTGTATATTTTTATCACATCCTGTCCTGATTGTCGATGTTATCCTCCGGATTACATATGGGTACATTTATCGACAAGTGCGCTTGCAGGATATCTCCACTCAGTAAAAGAGAATATGAGCCAGTTTTCCAATTTATTAATTTAATCTTGTATGTTCCAGTAGCGATCAAAGCCTACTGTAAAAAAAATGAAAAAAATTAATTATTTTTGTCAAATTGTTTTTGGAAGTTGTATTTCGAAGAAAGTTGTTACTTACATTACGTTTTGTCACGACTAGACAGAAGAAAGAATGGATGGAAGTGTTTGATCTGATAGTATAAACATGCTCTGGTGTAGTGTTCCGCATTCTAGCTAGTATGTCTGTTCGCAGTTGAATAATCTACCAGAAGGCAGCACTACGTAGAACACTGGACTAGGAAATCCTATCGAAGCTTCATGAACGAAGCTCGGCTGCGAAACACACGTGCTAAAGTCAAGTTGAATGATGATCGCTTCTGCCCTGAAGCTCTGAAGAATAGAAAATTCGACTGTACTCGGTCACTCCACCGCCAATCGACGAAAACGTTCTAGCAGTACGCAAGTTTGACCCGAGCGGAAGTCCTGTGCAGTTCCGTGACAAAGAAACACGCAGTAATCAGTGGAAACATAGCAATTCGCGACAGTTTATGACAAAAAACGCCGTAATGTCTACAGAAACAGCGTAAGTAGTCGCAGTAATGCGTTTTATGTGAAGTAAAATTCTCGATGGTGATTAATCGCGAGCCTGTCTGGTTTTTTTATGTGCGTGTGTAGTTCATTCTTTTTTCTTTGGCCATCACTCCACACTCTTCTCGCGCTCCCGGCGTCCATTTTTATCGATTGTGCCTTTGATGCCTTCAAATAGAGTGGTTTTGTTAAAAAAAAGGGGAAAGAGCCGGAAATGGGTGTCAGTAGCACCTTTTCCTTCCTCGTAGAGTTGAATATGGTTGACCGGTTGTTCGCGCGATGTTAATACTTCATTTTACATCACCGACCGTTTGGATCCCCGGCAGCTCCTTCGTTTGGTTGGGATGTAGTAGAATTAAATTTCAAATCGTTGCCTTTGCCTATAATACTTATTTTTTTAATCTGTTTATTGAACAGTGTACCACCACCCGCCGTCTGGGCCCAAAGGAGCGATGCCATTTTCCTCACACTGAACGTCGAGTGCACTGATCCGGTATTCAAGTAAGTAGCTATAGTAACAGTGTTTGTTCGTGAACGCGGTGCAAACATAAATAGTAGTGTGTCGTTCGCCCTCTAATTTCTTTTTGGTTGTTTTCGTGTTAATGTTCTAGGTTTACCGAGAACACTCTAGTTTTCACTGGTGTCGGCATGCCCGAGGGAAAGAAGTACGAGCTAAATGTTGAGTTCTACAGTAAAGTCAACCCTGATAAGGTTTTCTCGAAAAACATAAAACGCTGCATCGAGTTCGTGATTGCCAAAGCGGATCAACAGGAAGCATACTGGCCTCGTCTGCTGAAGGAGAAAAAAACGCACCACTGGCTAAAGGTAGACTTTAACCGGTGGGAGGACGAAGATTCCAACAACGAGGAAAGTAAGTACTCTGATCCCTGCGCAACCGGTGTTCGTCGTGGGCTTTTAGTTTTCTATATTTCATTCATCTGCCTTGTTTTTAGCGGACAACATGGACCTGATGGATGTGTTGAGCGGTTCCCAGAATAACGGGGATAAACTATCCTTCGACGATTTTGCTGATGATCAGGAAGATTCAGACGACGAGAGCATTCCAGGCCTGACGGACTCGTAAGTTTCTTCACCGTTGCTGCCGCTGTGTAGCTGCTGACCCGTTGTGCTGTGATGCCCAATGGGAACGACAAGACCGCGTTTCAATGTTTTAAAAGTTTGTTCAAACACGCCATCTCAAGCAGCATCGTCATCAGTTAGTTTGTATAAGCGTGGCTGGGACTACAACGGGCCTCCCCCTTCTCAGCCCAGCTTACGGTAACGGATGAAAAAAAAACAAGGATCAAAATGGTGCTCGTCTCTGTCGGAGGCTGGAATAAGAACGCCGGGGAGCGAGTGACCATACAATAATACTATAGATTATCCTATAACAAGCAACAAAACTCAAATTCAAGTCAAAATACAACCAAATGGAGTTTTGGAATGAAAGACAAAACCACACTGTAGATCTTTCTACAATTTTTCTGTAGTGTCAAAGTAGGAGCAATGCTGCTTTTCCATCAGACAGAATCTAATTTGCCATCAAGCAGAAACAGTGAAAAACGGAAGAATTGGGATAAAAAAGGGTATATATTTCATGAAAGCTCACGAGTTGGAAATGAAAAAAGGGAAGCGGTTTGGAACCATTGATATTGTTTTACAGTTTTTTCTTCTATCAAAGATAACGAAACCTATTGTTTACAGTATTGGAGTTGAGAGATAGAATATTAGAAGGTATCTCAATGAGCCTTTCACTTTTACATCAAAGAAATGTTGAAGCTTTGCAGTATTTTCTTCTCCGCGTCATCAATCTTTTCCAGGAACGCGCGAAAGTTTTCGTGCTGACTAAAACTTTCGATGAACTTAGTTAGGTAATCCGTCGTATCGCACTGGAAGATGGGGTCGTTCATCAGTTCCGCCATCAGTTGACGCTCATCTTCGTCCTCGTCTTCGTCGTCGCCTGGGAAGTAAATAGTAATACGAATTACACTTCGTAAAATTCCTCTATCGTCGTCAACATCATGCACGAGGTAGAGAAATAGGAAATGCATTTGCGATGCGATTAGGGAAGTATTCTTGATCAGAGGATAGATTAGACCAACGCCACATTTCCGGACGCATAACATTGCTTCCCAATGCGTCTCGCATTGCTATCGTCTGTCTACCCCTTGAATGTAACCTTTGTGAACGCAACTTCATTAAATGTTCGGCAATCTATACCAATCGAACTGAGTGGGGAAACTGTTCAAAATATAGGATGGCTAAAATTACATTTATGAGGAATGGTGTCGCACCTTCGTCCAGATGCAGCAAGGCAGCAAAGGAGGAAACCTTTGAGGAATCTCCGCTGACTTCATCCGCCTCGTCGTCGCTGGAGCTGTTGGCATCGTCACCGCTGTCGTCGAGATTTTTAGTGCGGGCATCCTTGGCCTCACGCAAGTTGGCCAGCTCGTGTAGTAGCAGCTTGAAGATTTTCACCAGCACCGGCGTATCGACCCACACGGTGGGTGTTTTTGCCGTGGCCGATCGGGTGCGCCGTCCGGGAGCGTTCACATTCGTTCCGACTGTTACCTGCTGCTGTTCCTTGATCATGACCGTGTTCAGCCGGTCGTCCTTGGTCGTGACACCGTGCTCGAACAGCTTGCACAGGGCGAGTGTGGTCACTTTTCGCTCGTACTGCCCGTAGAAAAGGTGCTGCCGGCTGAGCCAGTTGGCCAGCACGAAACACATGGCCGTTTCTCCCGTCGGTCCCGGCACGGTGCTGAGGAAGTTGAGGACCGCATCGAGCTGCAGCAGGATCAGATGTGCGAAGATAGTCACTAGGCTCATGATGACGTTCAGGCTCTCGACCAGTTGCATCTTGCTGATTACCGCCTTCAGCAGCAGATCGACGGAATCCCCCAGCAGGCTGCCGACCTTTGTGATGATCGTTATCACCAGCCGGCCAATAAATGAAGCCGTCGATTCTGTGTTCATCGGATTAAGCAGCATCGTGGCGACCTGTAGTACGTAGGTGAGCCCTTCGCCGTTCTTGTAGCGGCAGATCTGTTCCGGCGAGACGGCAAGGAACGAGCGCAAACACTCACCACCCGCCTGCATCACCGAGTGGTCTTCCGAGTGCAGGATGCAGTGGACCGCCGATGGAAAGGCGCTCTCGATCATCGCCTCGCTAAGTGGTGCCTGCGAGTACTTGACGAGCGTTTGCAGCACGTCGAGCGCAATGTCGGGAGCAAGCAGTGCTCTGTCAGCCGCCCCATGTCCGCTGTTGAGAATGGAGACCAGCGTCGGGATAATTCGGTCTTGCAGAGGAAGCAAGCAGAAAGGGTTTTGGGAAAGGATTTTCAGCACATCCTGCACCATCTCCAGCAAGAACCGATCATCGTGGTACTTCTGAAAGACGCTCATCGTTAGGTTGATCACCTTTGGGCACATGGTGGCCGTTACGTTGATGTCAAACTGTGAAGCAATCATAGCAAAGGTTTTATATTTGATCGACACAAATAATGCATAACAGATATATATTATATTTTTTAAAAGCAGGAAAATGTTAAAAAAGGTATGGATTAGAAAAGGTGGGTATAGTAATGCTCCATTTATATCGAGCTCTCAGTTTTCGGGAACGTTCTTACCGATATGATTGCACTTAACGCTTCCAACAGTAGTCCCAGGACGGTATTTTGTGACTGCTCGAATAGATGGACCAGCCCATCGAAAAAGTGTTCCAATTTGGATATAATCAACACGCGTCGTTCGTCGGTGTTGGCTTTGAGGTTGGAGCAGAATCCAAAAATTGCCCTTCAATGCAGGAATAAATGGAATTGTAATTGATAGTATTACCAGTATGGAATATTCCATTGAGCATACCGAGCGGCCATGATTCTCAGCGTGACCGGTTTGTCCAGGGCCAAACTGTCGTTGGTCACGTTAACGGTTTGCTCCATGAAAGGCTGCCGGAGAATGTCGCACTCGCAGAAACGACTTAGTAGCCACAGGCAGCGGCCAAGCAGATATGGTGAAGCTTGGCTTTCCATGAGCATTTTGATCAGAGCGAGGTATTGTCCCATATCGAACCCGGCCGGGTTTTCGACGATAAGATCCTTAAACGACCCTACCGCCAGTATGGACGATTCGTGTATCTTCCACCAATGCGGATTACCCGCATTGCGATCCACGCCCGCCACGGCACTGTGCTTGCCGAGTGCCTCCGTAAAGCAGGGCAGCAGCTGCTTCTCGTACTCTTGGCCCACTATCAGCAGCACATCGTGCGCCGTCGTGCGTATCGTAAACTCGACGCCCTGCTCATCTTCGTCGTCGACGAACTTTTCCGGATCTTCCAGCCACGACTGGGCTTGCTCCTCCGTGATTTGCATGTACAGAACAGTTATGTACACCAGATCGGTGAGTACGTTCGTAATGGCTGCCTTGTACTTTTTCATCTCGATGATGGTATGCACAAACTCGAAGATTTGCAGGATCATCTGAACAAAGTCGTCCGTCTCGTCTTCGTCCTGCTCGGTTCCATTGAAGGGTGCCGTCTCGATCTCGTTCACGACAACTTTCACGTAGAAGTCAGCCAACTGGGTCAGTAGCTGCCAAATAGTCGGCAGAATCGTTCCCAAGTATGGTTGCACGAACTTGGACATGTCGGAAATCATGTACTTGAGAACTGCAATTTTACATTCGATTACATTATGGTACTTAAGGTTGTTCTATGCAAAAACACTTAATATACCTTTAATGATTTGCGTTTTCAGCTGAAAACTGCTGTGCGCCCCATTCGGTGCGGTGAGGCCCTCGATCAAGCGTTGCATAAAGTTGGGCAGCACCGGGTCGAGGATGGCGGACTTCTCCTGGCGTGTCTCGATCTGGGTGTTGATAGTGCGCAGCTGTGCGTACAGGATTTCAACCGCGTATTTGCGCGCCGTAACGTTGTAAACGGTGTCCGCGGTGAAAATGCGGTAAACCTCTGACAGTATCAACGGAGCAACATCCGCTATTTGCTTGTCCAGTTCGAGGGTAAACTCGATCAGCACCTTCATCGCACCGTCGACCGAGTTCTCGGTTCCGCTCAAACATTTCACGATCACATCAAACAGCTCCTGCCAATCTCCGGGCCAATCGTACAGGGCGATGTTGGCGATGCAGTAGGCGACGACCGAACGAATCTGGCCGATAAAGGCAACACACAGCATATATTACTGTCAACTCGGTTTAAACCGCAATTGGAATTAAGCGCGTCTTTACCTTACTGTTTTGATCATACAGACCCTCCGGTAAAATCTGCTTTATACGTCTCTTCGCATCGTCGTTTACGAGCAGCACTGCGTTAGGCTGTGCTGCTTCCAGAGCAGCTAGATCTTCGCCATCCACATCGTCACCGCCATCGGCCCAACAATCGTCCACATACTGCTTCAGCATTACCGAAGCCAGTTGGCGTAATCCTATGTGCATTTGCTGATCAATCGTAAATTCTGCCAAGTTAACTCCATACCCTGTAGAAAAAGCAAACCAACAGAAACATGCATATGCGTTAAACTGTTTCGCGAGAGTCAGCCAGTGTAATGATTAAAAGCCGGTATATTTACATTCCGTAAATTTCAACTGCGCCAGTCGTGCTTCGGCGGATTTCCTCTGCTCCGAGTCGGGGTTTAATATTTTCTGTAGCTCCTCAAACATTGCCTGTTTGACGGCGTCAGAGTTCTGAGCCATTTCGATACACTTACACCCGCTGATGCAGTTAGGAACGAAAAGGTATCCAGCGTAGCACCGATCCTCGTGGGGATTGCTTCAATCAAAACAGAATGTTTTCCCGGCTTTTCACTGCCGTGTCTTTTGCCATAAAAAGTATGAGCCATTATAGCGAGTAATTGTCACTTCGCCCTGCTGTCAGTTTTATTTGTTGTTACATACGAAAAAGATGCGTCGTGTCCCGGATCGGTAGGAATTTCCAATGTTCTGTTTATTCCGAAACTAAATTGATGTAATTTGTAGGTTGTGTAGGATGTGTGTTATGATACGTTATCTTTATTCTTAGCTGGTATGATTATAGTTTTCATGGAAAGCCTGTTGCCGACAGATTCGTCTCGATGAAGGTGCCACTAGCAAAGGTAAGTACAAGCATTGGTGTAGGACGCTGCTAGGTTTAGGGACGTTGGGTTCCCAAATATTTAAATATGCTTCTTGAGAAAAAGGTAGATAATACAGCACTCAAAATGGGAACAGAGATCACCTAAATGAATTTAATGTACTACAGTCTGAGCAGTTAAGGCTCGAAGGATGTCGAACAAAATCGAAGATTAGGCAAAAACTTCTGTAGTAAACAATAAGATAGTAGGAAAATACTATTGTCATGGAGAAATACGCGACTCTTTAATAGGGCAAAATCATCTGTTCAAAATCATCGCGATGAATCAGTGCAGACTGATCGTTGCAGATAGTCGTCCCCGGTTGGGCTTTTATTTTTTCTCAAGCATTCTCTGGTGTCGACGCAAGACCAGGAATGCTTGAAGATTGGTTTCTGTAAGTGTGTCCCATTTTGGAAGTTCCATATACCGTTGCCGCGATTGGACGGGTCGCGGTTATGCGTATATTTATGTGTCTGCTGTCCATGCGTGACACATCACGCATCTCTTCTGGGTACGATCTGCAAAAGGTAATGGCAACAAGCAAGAAACCCATGCTGCACATGAATCGGCATGTGTTAATTCCGTTTCGCTGGCAGTCATTCATCATTCCTATGCAAAGATGCCGTCGTAAAATTGAGCCCTTAGCTTGGTCCTTTGTACCGAGGGATGTAGGCATTCCATGCAACATATCGTTTGCGGTTATGCTGCTAGTGGTATTGTGGTACACAATTCAATTTAAAAAGAAGATGTTTCGCTACAATGTTTCCAACAAATCATCACAATCTACTATTCACACAAATACATATTTTGACCTTTAATATAATATATTGTGGTGGACGATATGATAGAAAATTTTATAAGCTAGAACGAAAGCTTGGTTTTGGCATTTACTTTTCAGGCAGATTTTGAACAAACATCCAGCAATACATTTTGCTGTACTATTCGGCTTTTGCTCCGAGCATGCGATCATGAAATCGATTTACCGACTAAATTCCGCCAATGTACACATCTACATGCGTGGGTTGAAGCGGAACGTTACTTTTGCGATAATATCGGATTTTAATTGATGTTGATAATTTTGTGTCAACCATTTGTTTGGGGGTTTGCAGACTTACATGTACATCATGCGCATTACTTACATGCAGGCAACATACATCACTTGTTGTTCCCGCCTCTAACCTTTATTATCGGAGAGTCAATACTTGTTTGGGGTAGACATGTTCCGCGTTGTCGGGCTGACTGCCTTATTGAGCTCGGCCAAAATTCGATTCGGCCAATTCGGTCCAAAAATATAGATCGCACGATTACCGTGCGTACCGTAACCGGGAAATTGTAGTTATTTACCCCCACAGCACGGGGTGCGCAAATTGCACACCGAAGACACTTAACGTGCGCACTCTAAATTGCAGCCAATGCTGTGCGCGCTTAAACAAACAGCAATTTCATCGGCTACCGGGTACTGGGCGAAAATGGGCATTTCTTCATTCTTTTATGTTGCTATGCCGCCCGCCCTCGATCACCGCGGACGGAACGGGTCCTTCTGATTGCGCTGGTGCCGCCGGACGGATTATTACAGAGTTTAACACATCCTTCATCGGCGGAGGATCAATATAAGAATGTCTTAATTGTGCAATTTAACTCCCCTCCCCATTCCCGCCACACCGTGGTGGGTGATTTTCGGGGGGCGCTGATGATGATGAGAAAAAAGACCCTTGTATCAGAGTGGACACAAGGGGAAAACAATGACGAAAGGAAAAACCCTACACTCACTCTGCCTCTCTCCTTCTCTCTCTATCTTGAGAGAAAGAGATAGGTAGGTAAAATGGTGATAATATCGAGCACACCCGTCTATGTTGATTGTTTCAGCGATGTTGCTGCATCCCGAGATGCAATCATACCGTGTGGTGCATGCTTCCCTTTTTACCGTCGTCGCGGCCGCCACCGAGGAGGGAGGAGTTCCGATGGAGCCGATCGATAGTATCATCTCGCGGGATCGCGCGCATACAGGAAAACAGGAAGAAAAGGTGGGCCATTAGCCGTCTGATTGTGTGTGATGGTGGCTCGGCGGCTCTACTGTGTAAACGACGACGAACGATGACGACGACGACGAGTGGGTAAACGGAGAGTCCTTTTACTGTCCCATCGCTCCGCGCCCCGACAGGAGGGAACCCTTCCCCCGATCCGTTGCCACCCTAGAGAGCGCGATTACGTTTTGATAGCGCGAGCGCAAGGAAGGGCCCGCGCATCGACCGGAGCCTTGCGGTGCAGAAAAAGAGAGGCTGGAAAGCCCATTTCCTCATATTTGGCCATAGCCAGCCGCCCGGGCAGCGCGTCCGCACACTAAGCGGGTTAAGGCTATTATTATGTAAAATGTAATATAACAAACACATTCTTCGCGGTACCGTGGCCCCGTGTGTTGTCGGCAGTCCCGGCCGTGCCAGCACGAATCGTATCGTGCCCTCCTTTTTCGTTTTTTGTTTTCGTCTCCCGGTTTATCTCTTTCTCGCTCTCAACCTTTGCCAGATGGGCAAAAAACCGTTTTGCACAGTTTTTCTC
>JAOEFI010000007.1:10037092-10049754 GCA_034621735.1 Anopheles plumbeus | reverse complement strand
ACGTACCGCACCGGTGGTAGCTCCCGGCATCGTAGCGACGATTCGCCGTACCGCAACGGTGGTAGCTCCCGGCACCGAAAGGACAACTCGACGAACCGCCCCGGTACTGGCCTAAACCCACCTCTTAGGCTACCACCTGGACGCTATCCCGGTGTTCCGAAACGGACGGTTTTCGAGTGAGCACAGCAATAGCTTTATACAGGGACGAATGTAAAATGTATTGAAATGAATGTAACGTATTGAAATGCACGATAGCGCTTTTTGCGCTTGCCCAAATTACTACTCGTTGGATGCATGTTTGGTATGTTGTGATCTATTTACCGAAACCCTTTTCTTTGGTGGGCAAACTTTAGTGTTTGTCGGATTACTTCGTAAACGTAGAATTTTATTAGTATGAAAAACAAATCCATAACAGGCACTCTTCGACATCCACATACTTCGAGTTACCCTTACTCATGTTTGGCCCCTGAGCCTTAGTGTATTACATACTGTCTGTAAAATGTAGCGGCGATTGGCCCACGCGAGTTATGATGTCCGTGCCTTCGCATAATTACTATCAGTTGTCATTGCTGTCCAGTCCCTCCGTTGTTTGCATTGACGGTTAGGGGCGCGTCGGCGAAATCGTCCACAGGAATGTATGTGCCGGGTTGAGGATGCATGGGGGTGGCCGTTATGGGAGGGTTGTAGGAGATTTCAACATATTCAGCCGGAACCGACTGGTTTGCCGATTGCTATCCGAGCGAACCAAAGTAAGTGCGTTCCGATTTTTTTAATTGCAGACGTTTGAGGAATAAACCAAGAATTCAACTGATATTTCCGTAAAAAAACATAATTGCAATGCAATGTATGCGATTCTGATACAGCTCTTATTAGGATACTAATTAAGGCTGCATACATGAGAAAAAAGAGGTAGTTTCATTATGTTTATTAATTTTAGTTCCGCTGCAAATTACTAACGGTTTCAAGATATCGGTTGATTTGATCTCGTGTGATAACTTTGAATATCCTTTAGGCCTGACAAAAATGGGCCCACACTGTATTAAAAACGTAGGAAAGAGTTGTCACAGGAGATTGAAAAGCCTAACGAAATGTGAAATGTACTAATGAGAGGGCACTTCGGGCGGGGAAGGTGTCGACGGGCCGCGGCGCGGTAGAGCAGGATTGATTGGCCAGGGAGGGCAAGGAAAGTGAGTCTGCAGCGATTGTGAACGATAACGAAAGAGTACGCAGAGCTACACGACGCGAACGTCCAAGGGTTGGATGCTGGGATGGAGAGACAAGATGTCGAGAAAGAGAAAAAAAAAGCAGACGACGACGATAGGAGTGTATTACAATAAAGGGCCACCCCGATAAAAAATAGTTTGCATTATTCATGAGACAAATGCAACGGCACAACAAAGAGGAAAACCTCGTATAGAAAAGCGGTAGATAGAGTGAGAGAAGGAAAGGTAACTGAAAAAGGGAGATTCAAGAAAGAGAGCGCGTGCACCAAAAGGCGACTGGAGGCAACCAAGATGAGGTGGAAAAGGGCTTGAGTAAAAAGTGAAAAAGGGAAATAAACATATTTTCGAGCACACACAAATCTCTAACTGCAGCTCTTGGCACTATGAAGCGACCCCATTCATATAAGCGGACAAGGGTTTTCCTTGACTTTTTGTATCGCTGTATTGTATCGTAGGTGTACAATAAAAGTATCAATTCAGGGGCAAGCATTCTTCCTCTACCTCGTTGGTTTTATGTCGAGCTTCTTTTTGCCCTGATTTTGCCATTGTAGTTATAGAGAAAAAAGTCAGTTGAAAAAGTCTTTGAAATATTTGTATGTGAAATAAGCAGACCAAGGCAAATAAATATGACATAACTTTTCACTTCTCCAACTGTGACAGCGACAGAGTTAAACCCTCAAACAAAGAATAAATCCACATATATGAATTTGTCTTAGTCTAAATACACGAACCTGTAATTTAGAACCTTCATTTTTTTTTTTGCGAAAAGTCCATCTCGACACTTTCTGTGCCTTCAGCGTACCGCGCCGGCCCATTTTGTGGTTGTCCCCGCGCAAGGCAAACGGAAAAGTTGACAAAAGTTGATGAAATTGACGAAAGCAATGAGAAAATATATGAGAAATGTATGCTGTAACGGCCCGGGCACACATCACTCAATCAGATAACGAGATAAACGGATAATGAGTGTGTTCGAGACGTCCGATAGTTATGCGTGCCCTCAGGGCCCATATGGAAGGACGGTTTCATTTGTTTGAAGCGAACGCGATGCCGGAATGGAAGACACGAATGGGGTGGAATGGAAAACCCTTTCTTTACATCGTCCCTCGGGTCGGGACGAGGTTGTGGGTGCGTAGGAGCGTTCGACAAGCGTTTGGAAAATGTATGTGCCATTTACCAAGTAACGATCGATGCCCTTTGCAGTGGGGCACCCTTTCGCAGAAGTATACTGACCAACAATGGCAAATTGTGGCAGTGTAACCGTTTTTTGCTGTTGTTCAGCACTATTCTTGGCTAGTGATCATCCGAGATGCGATGAAGAAGTTTTGACATGTTTGTTGATCATTCTTTGCCGATTAATTCCAATCATCACACCTCCATCACGTCCTTTATTTTTTGGAAAAGTATGGAAAATATTTAACTTGTCTTACTATGGCTGCTTGCGTTTAAGCATTCTAACTTTATAATGGCAACCACCAATTTCATTCCATTTTGTATGCTTTCTAAACATATTCACTTCCTTCCTTTCGCCAATAGCAAACGGCATGTTAAATGTTCCCCATTTTACGCCAAAAAACGTTGGAGTTAGTAGTTTTTTGACACACAGTTGTAAGTACAATGTGCTCGTTTGAGGCCAAATGGATAGTCCATCGGGTTGTAAAAGGCCCGTGCGTTCGATTGTTAAGTATCATTACCTATTTCGCAATGTTCTACTACTCGGAAGCACATGGTACAAGGGTCGCGGTGTCGCTTTTAGTATGTTGTGTGCCAGTGAAAACCCTTCAAAAGGAACACTTTGGAAGCGAGAGGGGCTGTTAAACACTACAAGCGGTGCTGGCTGGCGGCTATATTCCCTGTGTCGGTTAACTGTTTCAATCAGTGCTGTGTTGTAAAATTTATTACCTGTGCTCTCAAATGCTCGCTATTAACGGCGAGGTGTAAAGTTCAAGTACGCTGGAATGTCTTTATAGGGACAGCCATCCGTATGAAATATCCCCGAGCAGTTATTTATAGAAGGGACAGTTTGAAGCTACATGGTGTGGCTGGTGTTGAAAAAACTGCGCATCTAAGAGCGTTTATTGGGAGCACACTGATAAAACTGACTATGTTTATAGAGATAAAAAAACATTGCGCGAAAAATGGGATACTTGCTTAGACTAGTAGTAAACAGAATACCCAGTTAGAAGAGTCCGGCTGGACTATACGCAGCAATTTTCAAATAGCTCCCAAGTTTTCAGCGTCCTCGATAGTATAGTGGTCAGTATCCCCGCCTGTCACGCGGGAGACCGGGGTTCGATTCCCCGTCGGGGAGAGGAGCTTTTTTGGACTCTATTTTTTGTCGTAACTCATCTCCTGTTCTCACACAGCCACAGGATCGTTATCGTCCTTTCATGTCGCTCTTTTGGCAGCAGGTAATGTTTACCCTATAGTGCCTAAATTAATCTCGAAACATTGCTGTGACCCAACCCGCATAGAGTATCTATCTATTGACCTTCGCCATAAACACTAACTAAACATGAAAACGCATAGGTTGATTGGCCTCGTAAAGGAAACAATCGATGATAGTGGTTGCTGTTTTTATTTTATTTTTGCAGATCGATTCGTTGTCACTCAACTGTTAATTCGTTCATTCATCATTCGATTCATTCATAACTCGCCCATTCATCATTTAGCATTGGAACAAAACAAGCGGCGTATGCAAATATATGTATCCCACTTGAAGAGTGGTTGATTATCTTTCCACGGCAATGTTTACTGCAAAATTGCCGGTTTTTTATCAAAAACAGTTGCGGTTGTGCCAAGATTAGATTTCAGGAGCAAAATAATACATAAAATGCGACTGTAGTGGAACGCATACTCCATATTGAATGTATAATATAATGTCTAATAGATGAGCTAAAAGTTGGCAAACTATTTGAAACGAGATAAAGAAAAGAGGGAACACAAAAGACCATTTAGAATCTGTCCAGCTAACAACTAAAGCGATGTAGATTTACAACCCGTGCGGAAATAGTGAAGGTCTCTAAAGGGCTCCAAAGGCTGCGTACTATTTCACTGCAAACGTGAAAAAAAGAACAACGTCGGAGCCAAAAATCAAGTGCACTCCTTTCAGTGTTTGCGTGACCACTTGTCGCAACTAGAAGCATTGGGTTTCCCACAGTCCCATTGCAAATGGGGGTTAGGGAGGCCCTACTGCACCAAGGGCCCAATGTTGCCCTCTAACCCGTTAAGTGTTTCCGTCCTCTTTCGCAGTTTCGTTACAAGCAGACGGTACCGAGTGTAGGAAAAGGGCCGTTTTGATTTGAAGAGACAAAGCAGAGCAAACAAAACAGTCGCAGTCGCGGCATACCACCGCACCACACCCATACACGGACAGGCACGTACGCTAGGAGCGCATGGGGCCGGGCCCGAGTTTATCGAACCAATAGAACTCCGGAACACACGCGGGATCGGTACGGCGGTGTTGATGAAAGTGTTGGCGACTGCAGGGTGGAAACTTTTGGGGGGCTATGACGGCTCACGATATTTAACAAAAGGGGACGCACAGAAGACAACAAAATTCCCGAACGTGGATCGTGAAAAACAACGGAATAGGGCAAGTACAGTGGAGAAACAAAAGAGGAGAAAAAACTACACACCACGCGCGTTCGGTTTTCGATGTGTGCGGACGCGACGTTGTTGCAGACCCTCCAAACTGCTGGCCCCGCTGTTGTCCACTGTCCCCGCCGTTGCCCACCGTCGCCCGGCTGTGTGGACTTTCGTCGATTTTTTCGCCCGCTGTTCGATGAGTCCCGAGCGGCGACATTCCGGGTACACACACGCGGGGTCAGAGCGAGTTACCCACCAACCCATTTGTGCCGCTGTTTGACGTTTGAGTTTTGTAAAGCTAATATTTATCAAAAGAAGCACCGCTACGGAAACCGCACGTGGTGCAAGCAGGCAGCGCCGTCTCACTCTGCCGCGCGGACCCCGACACCTTCGCCTTCGCTGTCTCAGACGGTGTTTCCTGCGGAGTCCGAAGATGTCCTCCAGGTTTCGCAGGGCAACAATGGCCCATTGGCGGACAAGACAGAGAGATGGGATAGGCGAAGACAATAAAAGAAAGTCGCTCCTAAACCTAGCCGCCCTTCTGTGACTACTGGTACTTAGTAGTGTGTGCGTAACTATGCGTGCTGGATGTGACGACCCAAGGAGAGGTCGCCGCGATAGTTCATTCCCAGGATTGGTTTCGGATTTGAAACAAGTTCTTTTATAGATACTATTTTCAACTTAAGTTTCAGTTCTCCCGGATTAGGTGCACCATAACAAAATTCTATGCTTTTTTACTGGCTTGTTGACTTCCTTGCTTTGACCGGGTCACCGAAACACGTGTCCGAGCTCATCGGACAGTTTGCATGAGTGCGAACTTCAGCTGAATAATTTGTAAGCAAAGATAGTACCATACTCTGCTAATAAGGAACATGATGGTGACATGTGTGCCACCCGTTAAGGCATTTTATCCCACCGACTACATGAAGTAATAAGCTAAAGAAAGCAGTAAAATACTCACCGACGTCAGAGTAAACCATGAGAAGGCAAAAGAATTTCTCAGAACTGAATGTCACCTGATGTCCGCCGGCGTGGTATTTAAACGAGCCTAGGATAAACAAAGCTTACGTGTTTAATTGATTGATTGACACTTTGGCGGAGCGGACGATCGCGGGAATATTGTTTCGAAAGATCATTCCTCTAATACATTATATCCTGTACACCACTGTTTGACCCTGCGCGTCGGACGGCGACATCGATAATTAGCTTCTTTATTTTTTTTTATTTTTCGTAATGCCAATTACCGTTTACCAGGCAACGTGCGAAAAACAGTCGCCGGTGGGAATGATTTCTCCGAAGAGTATGCGGATCTAATTATACCGTCAACACGAAAGCGCAAAGTTTCTGTTTGAACCGGCAACGGACGGGGCCCGAACTGCATCATGTGAGGGATACGTGAGTTAGATGCTTCCAATGCATTCGGCAACAGGAAATGGATGTTTGAAATACGATGGTATGTAGATAGGACCTCCTTCGGACAGATGTAACATAGATTTCTTAAATTTCCTGTTTTCCGTAGTTGCGAAAATAGTTTCAGTGTTTCTTTTGGACATAAGTACGATCACATGTCCACTATGTTCAAAATTTCATTTATAATTGTGAAAAAACCACAAAATGATGAACACCATGACCCTACTTAGCTCTGAACTCGATTGGTAAGGTATTGCCTGATATGCGCACGCTTTTTATTTATTTATTTACTCGCAAATCTGCACTTCGGACGTGTGGATACAATCATAGCTATGGCACCAAATATGACTTGTGGGATTGCGGGCGGGAACATGGAGCCAATCTGCGTTTATCTGCCGCTCGCCGAGCACCGGTTGATAAGTTCGTGGCGCTCTCCTGCTCTGCCGCTTGTTGGCTTTCTTCTTTCCTCTTGTGTCGATATCTCCCGCGTTGTTTTATGGAACAAGGCCGAAACCACCTCCAATAGCCATCCTAAAGGCGTGTGTGTGTTCTTAACGTAGTCTTCCGCCGAAAAATCTCGTTTCATCTTATCCACCGAGCAGGCGCTTGTTAAACTGGGCGCCGGGAATGGCCGGCTGGTTTAGGGCAGAAAACAACAGTAAATAAACCCTGCCGGTGCTGGCGCCCCTGGCCACCTGGCCCGTCTCTTGCTCTTCGGGTTGTGGCGGGGTGGTTAAACCACACCGATTTCCCAAACAACCGATAAAACGATGCAATAAAACCGTTCGAACCGTTCGTCGAGAGTGGGTTGGGCGGTGACAACCCAAAAATATACCCGACGCTGACAAACCGTACCGAAAATCAAGCATGTTCCGCATGAAGAACGTGTCATTTGCTACTCCATGAATGAAAACGGCGCGCTGATATATTTGGAAAGCGTTCCATAAAAATCTTATCACAGATTGCCAACCACGCTGGATGGCATGTTGTATTTTAAGCATCCCCCCCCCCCCCACCCTTTTTGGGGTTCACCCTTTCTCCAGTTGGCTCCCGCTGCAGGCCCCACCACACGTCGCCCACAACACCGGCGACCGACACTCACTTTGGCACTTATCAAGCGTTCGTTGGAATCTGTTTGCCGGTGCGTACAGTGCGCCACGGGCATTCCCGGACCAGTACGTCACCCTCGGCTTAGCCGTTCAGCTGTTCGGTTGGATCGAAAAACAGGATGGGGTGGTTAAAATATTTGCAACCGGATTTGGGATGAACATTCCGGGACGATCGACGGTGTTTCATTTTTAGAAGCTTAGCTTATAGTTGGGCAATTTTTTTCCTTTTTTCGTGGGCCTTTATCTCCCATGAGCTCTCTCTCTCTCCCGCGTGACATAATAATATATGCCTATGATTTACGGACTGACCGACCGACGGCACCGACAGCCTGCCGAGTCAGTGCGATATGCGGTATCTCGCCATGGGTGGAATTTGACGGACCGGAAGGGGAAGAAAAAATAAATAGTGTATCAAAATAAATGATTGATTATTAATTTCCACATTCGCGCTTGATCGTTGCCGGCCAGTAAGATTTGGGTGAACCTAAAAAACACACCCACACTAATCCAGAACAGAAATTCTATTGTTTCGCTCATCTCCGCTGCGCGCAATGGCAAAGGAATGCGCGAAAATATGCCAAAGGAATGCGAGGAAATATGGCAAAGGAATGCGAGAAAATATGATAAGATAAAAAGGATACCCGTTTACCGTTGAATTGGATTATCGTGGCGATTATCAGTTCCGGATGACACAACCGTTTGGCGCGCGAGGCCTGTGGAATGCCATCTTGATTCCATCATGATTTGTGATGGTCCATATAGTCAGTATCGCGAACCGGATTCTATGTTGATTTACTGCTTTTGCAAATTTTCCGCGGTTACGGTTTAATTTTTACAACACAAGGAAACCCTTCCCCACTGGACTGGAACATATTACCTCTACAATCATTAGATTCGGAATGAGTGATGTTTTAATGATTGCGATTCAATTATTTATATATATCCTTAATGTAGAGAATAGTTTTTTCACAACTTTGTAATGTTGCAAATGTTGGGTACATGTATTTTTCCCGAACGACTGGTTCATTTCCTGTAACAACAGCCATGTGTGGCATGACGATTTAATACGTGTGCGGGGATAAATTGAAACGTCTCCATAATTTAATCGAAATGGCCAAATAGCGATCAACGTGAAGATTGCAGACCCAGCGCATTCGGTCCGCGCATTCTTCGTCGGCCGAGCCTGAACCCTGCGGACGTTCGGAACATTTGTTTTTACGCCAAAGCAGAACATTTTGACCACCGTGGACCGTTCATAGCCGAAAGCCAACCTAAACGAATGAAAAATCCCTCCAGAAAAATCCCAAAAAATGCAGCTTCCGTCGATGTGGACCATGAAATTGAAATTTAATGGGCCACGCCTGCGTGTTGCGATTATCTTTGCATTGTAATTTTTTGTTGCGGCTGCTCGGTACGTCGGAACCTCGGCCGCGTTGCCGCTGGCTGCATAAGAATGTGCATACAGAATAGGAAACAAAAAAGCCTCTTCCTTGTTTCGGAAGTGTGAGCGGAACATGCAAATCAAGCGCGTTACAACAATCCCGTCCCGGGATCGTGCTGCTGGCGGAACGGTCCCGGCTCGACGCATAACCCGGACGTAACAAGGTACATAACACGTGAGACAGGCTCAATTCAATTATGCGATCATATGATCGTCTCCCTGTTCGGACCGTCCCCACGCACCCGGGGCCGTACTGCTGTGTCTGTGTTTTATGCTGCATTCTGGCAATGGCAGCTTCCGCGGAGCCGGGCTGCGCCTGCGGTAGTTTGGAAAGCCTGCCTTTATTATGAATACATAATAGCATGCGTCTAATGAAGGTACACGCAAGTAACAAGATAAAACCTCTTGGCACCTGCTTAAGGGAAGAATGAATGTGCTCAGGCGCATGCAAAACTGAGCGATCTTGCGCTTTTATGGTCTTGGTTTGTTTTCATTTTTTCTCAATGTATTTTTGTATATGTTTTGTGTGTGTGCACTTTACAGCATTCCAGAGCTCCACCACTCGGCCAGCGAACGTCGTGTAAAGTAACCGCAAAGAAACACTTCAATGTTTCTGGTGTTTCGTTGATTGTTGATTGATATTTCCATTTGTACCAGAAAAGCTCAGAAGATAGCGACCTTCCAGGAGTTATTTGACCCCCCGCCCGTTACTCAAAGAAGTAATAATTTCGTGTCTTTGCTAGTGTTAATAACCTTCCATCAAACGAGACAAGCACGATAAACGGGTTGACATGGAAACGGTCATTACGTCAGAGAAAAGTAATCCTGATGAGCTGGATAAGATAACCCGTTGATCCCTGCAGTGCACGCACGCGTTCCATCCCTGTCGCGTATGGACCAAGAGGCAGACAGCAGGAAAGGGACGAAAGCGAAACCCCCCGCTTATCTGCCCCCAATCGGTCGAAGACGCTAGTACACAAATCTTTATCGCTTCAGCGGCGAAAAAAGGTTAATCTTCCACTGCGACTCTCTTCCGGACACTTTAAACACTCACAAAATAATGCCCGGGTCAGGCAATTTATGTTCCCTAAAGTCTTAATCTCAATATGAGAAATTGGACCCGATTTACATGGCTATGGATTTCGCGGCTTCGAATCGGTGATTCGATCGATTCGACGCGAAACGCACGCGAGACTTGTTGTTTGTTGAACTACTTGACTAAATCGATGTTTTCACTCATACGCAACTGGTGGAGAATGTTTTTGAAAGGGTTAGTGGAACACTGCAGAGGATAGCATTGACCCTGTAGGTTGTACAGGTTGAGCTGCGCGGGTGTTTACTATAGAGATTCCTTCCATTCCGACGCGAGTGAATTCGTTACAGTGATGGACTTCTCGTTTGCTTTTGAAATTACCTCATATTATATGCTCTGCTATGTGGAACTATCGGTATGATCGGTTGTTTGTTTTTGCTAATTTCTTCTATTAAACGAGCTTGTTCACGAAAAAACTAAACAAATACAACGTCAGTTGTGATGTATAAATTATTCAAAAAACCACAAATGTGGCATGTTGTTCATTGCTTCTCGGAGTTGCTGCGGTTACCGGCTGGCAATAGGTCACTTTTAACACGGTCACGTGGCGGCCATATCGCAACAATTTTTCTAAGCCGTTCGCGCATATCACAGTCAAAAAAAAAAAAAAGGTGAAGGCCAATCGGCTAAGCAAGGCTCAACACTGAGGAAGCAAATATGTGTATGCAAATGGGATCACTCGGGAAGTGTAATAATCGACTCTTGATTATACTCTTCTAAAGCTTAGATTAACATACTGAGTAGTGGATAAATTGTAAAAGTGCGAAAAGTTGCTTAAATTTACGGGATGGAATCATCACGGGACGGTTTAGCGAGGGTATTCATTATTTATGCGGTTTATTTCCACCACTGTTAGTTGTGGTAAAAAATCAGGCAAAAGCAATCAGCACCACGCCGGTAGAGGAGATTTACGGAGAAACGGCATCACCTAAAATGCGGGACCACTGGGAGGCGAGGTTTCGTTCCTTCAAACTGTTTGCATTGATGCTTGGTTAGTTGGCCGAAAATGTCAATAGTGTCACCCTGAGGGTACAGAGCATACGGCACACAGCCTCACAGTACCGCGCAGGTGGATTATTATTGTGCGCGTAACCTTTCGGGCGAACTCGCGTTGAATCGCTGCCCGATCACCGCATCCATCGTTTTTTTTTTGTTTTTTTGTTTTTGCCATCCTCCGCCTTTCGCACCTTTACTTTGTCACACACATGCCGTGGTGGAGAAGAATGGTAAATAACACTTCCTCCACCTCGGCGAGGGTCGCTCTGGCGCCACACGGCTGTATCGGTTTGTTATGTCCGCACGGTTGTTGTCGTCTGGCTGGCTGCGTGCTGCCTCGGGAAGGATGTTCGCTTGGTGGTTTTGTTGCTCCGTGCTGCCCTGGCCCAAAGCCGGCGGCGAATGCTGGCGGCTGTAGTGATGGCCGTTCAACAGGAAAACAATGGGGAACACACTGTGCATACTACGATACGGTTCGTTGGACAAAAGTGCGAAGAATTGACAATTTTACTAAGTCTCCCCAAATAAAAGAATAGCTCGATAGAGTTTGTTACAAACGTAATTTCAAGCCCCAAGATATAGATAAATGATAAATACAACAGTCCAGCTATTCAAGGACGTTTCCGATAAAGCCGAACTGCTATCGCGCTATCAGTACGCAAATGGCGAAGTGTCGTTTCGCGTACCCTTTTGGCCCCATTGCTCTCGGCCGAGACGCCAGTGTGCTCCTGAGCACATTCACAACCGCCTGCAGGCGGGATTTTCCTTTGATTTGTTGATAGTTTTCAAAGCACCTACAGGACACGTAGCAGGCGGAACACGTGGAACGCACCCGGACAAAACCAGTAGCGGGCCTGTTATTTGTTTATGCTTCTTTATCATACCTCCATGGCGTCGGTTCATCCGCTGCATCCACTTCGATCGACGGGCACGGGGAACACAATGTTCCGGAGAAATGATGAGGCGAGAATTCACAACAATTAGTTGCAGCCTCAACCCTTTTGATATCCCCCGATTAGCTGAACTGGCTCAATGTGTGGGCCGGCAGAAGCAAATCGGAAGTGCCCCGGTGAGTACGCGGTGTGTGGCCGTGAATCTGTTTGCCAATCCTAACGCTGTCCTGCGGGAAAGTGATTCGCGCGGTCTGAAACGGAAGTGTTGCACAAAAGTACGTGATCCGTTATTTCATAAAGTGCCTCTTTCCTTTGCTCGATCGACAGCATATCGAACTCCCGAAAGATGAGGTAAGCCATATACAATTTATTGAAGTCGAATTTATTGCAAAAAGCGTATTCAATATGTCACATCGATATGCTGATGAGCTCCTTTCCACTTTCTTGTGAATATATCAAACAGTGGATCCGTAATTGTGATTGAACGAACGATAGTTCTCCTTTTTTCCACGAGAATCCTATTTCTGATCAACAACAGCCTGCACAGGCTTCAAACAATTTGTCAACGAATAACAATTTGTCAACGGCACAACGGCACGTAATGGGCATAATTAATATTATTAAAATACTAATGACACGATGAAAAGATTAATCCTTCCATAAAACATCGATACTTGGGCGAATGTGTGTCAACCGGAGTTGTGCAAAATGCTCGCAAAAACAAAGCGTAGGAGAAACCAAAAAAAAAAAAAACAAAAAAAACCCTTCACTTTAATCGGTATTTAATGTGACAAATAATTGATTGGAACGACGGGGAAAACCACCGGCCGGCCGGACATTAGCGTTTACGTACGCCATCGTGGGGGGGGGGGGGGGGGGGGGGGGGGGGGGGGGGGGGGGGGGGGGGGGGGG
>JAOEFI010000007.1:9997886-10011377 GCA_034621735.1 Anopheles plumbeus | reverse complement strand
CCTTGACAGTAATCTAATTAGTTTTTGCAGTCAATAAACCATCTACAGTGTCCTCGCTACCGATCAACCAGCGCGTTGTAATCTTCGGGATATCTATGCTATGGGCGCAATAAATGGTCCTACGGTAAGGGTCGCGCGGGAAAACAAAGTATAACCGCCTGCGTTCCCTTGCTTTTTCCTTGCATCCCGAACATTTTAATTCCTTTTTCGCGTCTCCGTTTGATTTGTCTGTTTGTTCTATAAAACGTGCTGTTTGTAGTCAATTATATCATGGCGAATGGCGTTGCTTTCAACGCCTCCTAGTTTCACAAACACGGATTGACACGGTTCCAAAGCAAATACGGAATTGGTTCCGGTTCTGTTTGACGGTTAGTTGTTTGAAACGCATGCTAGAAAAACCCAATTACATGACAGCAGTCAACAGTGAAAAGGACGAATTGGAATCCCCCTTTCAAACGTGTTGTAAACAAACCGCAAAAAAATGTCAAAATAGTGTCAAAGAATGAATGTTGAAAGTCGCAATAGATGTCAACGTTGGATTGCCACAGTTTCAAATCAAATACCGAATGCGTTTCTTGTTTTCTGGTGGGAGTCATTTTGAAGCATTCTTTTAATAGAAAAAAAAAACCGATAAAAGGATTTGGATCGTTGCCTTGTCGTGTTGTGGAAAAGATGAAAACGATCTCTTTCTTCTCCTTTTTTCATTTTAAATTTTATCCAGGCTTTATTGGTAATATTTTGCCAGGCCAGGTATGTCACGATCGTGTTGTCCAAATCCACCGAAAAGACGCATCCAATAAAAACGCCATCCTCCTGCTAAGCCGCCTAAACGCGCCCAAATCGTCCGTCGCCTTTCGGCGAGCCCTCGTTAAGCTGGCCGGAATGAATGTTTTCTGAGTCTGTTTGACACACGTCTCCGACAACAGGACCCGGCCACCGGGACTAACACCCGTTCCCGTGCACACCTGGGAAATCCAGCAATTGTGCCCACGATTGTTGGCAGTCCACCGGCGGACGAGATGTGCCCCAGTAAGTCACAGGAGGAAGTAAGAGGAGAGACAAAAAAAACTTGATGAAAAAAAGTACTAAGCTGATAGGCTCCTTAACGCTCGCTAAACCCCCTCAGTGATGGGAATCGCTAAGCCTTCCGAGTCCGGCTGCTGTAGAGGTTCAACGCGAAGCCGAGTCTGGCCGTTTTTTTTTTATTTTTCTCGTTTTACTTCACACATCTTGCGCTTCCTTTACGCTGCAGATTTATCTCACGAAATATGAATTTCGTTTGCGCTTTGATCGAAATATGAATTTCCCATCCACCACCACCACCACCACCACTCTCTACCCCGCCCGGCGTGCATTCATGAGCCCTTAGGAAGATCCGACGGGGGGCGTCTGCCAGCGTTTGTAAAATACGAATGCGGATTATTACGATTGAATGTGCCCCCAAGGTGTGTATTATATCTTTACATGCATTTCCCTCCTATCGAACGAAACAAAAAAGAAAAAGCGAAGAGAGAAATACATGAAATCCGACGAATGCCGTCCAAAGAAAGGCCGCGGCCAGTAAGTAACAAGACGTGGAAACGCCGTCGAGAGCCTCCCCCGGCCGTTTGTAACTCCGACGCGGGGTACGGGGGAGGGAACGCAACGGGCTCGCGTGTCAGTAGCGTGTCACGAGGCGCGAGAGAGATATTTGACTCCGGCCTCCGAAGCCGGGGAGTGTATTATTTCGCTGCTGCCTTTTTATTATTAATCTCTGGGTTTTTTTCTTTCTTCATCCCTTCACTACCAACACCTTACCTTACCGTGCCCTCGCGTGCCCCATCAAACGCACACCACGGACTTCCTCGAGCACGTACCCTCCCACCACCGTCCCGCGACCGTGCTAGGAGGGCATTGTTGTGAGCCTGTGTCTGTCTGCCCTTTTTCTCTGATAACGATCTCGTCTTTACTCGTGTCGTACTTCCGCCTACGAGTTCTCACACTCCCGCGGTGTGTGAGGTTATGTTATGAGGTTCTTTAAAAATTCTCACCTTTCCCACCTACCACCGGAGGATCGGTGTGTGTTGCCCTTCTCGAGTGAATGGGGCCTCGATGCCCCTTCCGGCCACCCCCCACCCCCAGGGATAGGTTGTTCTCCTTCGGGATGGACACGACACCGCCACCGCGCCACGTTCTCATGCACACTCCCGAGTGCAGTCCGACCCCTGCAAAGGGATCGCTCGCACAATCATAGGATCACTGGACGATGGGAGGGAGGGGGGCAGTGGTGCAGGTGCCAATCATTGGGAATTGAAAATTAAAGAAACAATCTGCTGTTGTGTAGAAGCTTGAACGGGCGCGCGCGCGCGCACGACTTCACCAGCTCCGGCTGCCCCTCACGAGCATGCATTTGGTAGTCGGTTGAGGTGAGATCATGTTTCTCAGGAGGGGTGGTGGGCGGCCGAAAGGTAGGCCAGGATCGATCATACACAGTGTCGGCAGGAATAACAATCGGCCGGCCTGCGGCATGCCTGCGAAACAACTGTAGAAAGGGGGAACGGTGCAACGAAGTTTTGGTTCCACGTGGAATACACCGGGCTACCGCTTGGATATGGAGACTTTAAATGGAAAAGAGAACGAAAATTGACGCCAGAGGATTACCGACCACGGTAAAGAATATACTCCCGAACCGTTATTCTAAGGGAGTTTCGTCTTTTCGAAGCACATATACGTGATATTCAGAACTTGATAAATCACTAAAATCGTTGAAGGCTCCAACTTAATTCTTTCACTTAGCTTATTGATTGGGTGCCCCTGAGGATTAATCGAATTTTGAAGGTCATCAGCCTGAAAAATTATGTTTTTCAATGGATTGGACCAAGGAATGTTTACTTATCATTTAGTAACTACTGAACTAGTCCTTTTGGCTCCGTGCCGCACTTGATAGCACAGAATTAAGGGTGAGACTACTGTTGCAATATATCTGATAAGAGCTACTCATGGATACCGCATTAGCGGTAAAATTGTAGGCAGACGCGAGCGCATAAGGCACTTGGATATTAAAGTCTTCAACCTGTCGGTCGGTGTACCGCCGGACCGGAGTCGTCCTGGTGCGGTGCAGAGCAACTCGCGCAGGCAGCAGGTCCGGGGACGGTACCTTCCCCGGCGATGTTCACTATGGCTTCATGGGTCTTCCCATGGGTAACGTATGATTAATTTCCCCCACCCTAATGGTCCCCTGCCGTCCGGTGGCTCCACCGTCGAACCTCCCGGGGGCGGCTTCACTCTTAGTCGGGAGTGCAACCCCTTGCAGGACTAGGCTAGTGGCGCGGTACTGGTTGCCGCCGGTTGTGCCCCACCGCTCGAGGGAACAGCTCGACGCCGACAGTTACCCCACCTCTCTCTGTCTCTCTCTGTCTCTCTTTATCTGTCCGTGTGTGACCCGAAAGTCCAACACCGAACGGCGAGACGTTTATTGATCCAAGCGGCAATCGGCGCGACTGGTGGCGGTTCGAGGTACGGGACGATCGGTTCGAGACCGGGTTTCCGATGCGGAATGCGTGTTGTCCGACCCGAGACACTTGTGAGGCGTTTTCGAGCGGTTCTCACCCCACCACACCCGTGGCCGGCGGTCTCGCGGTGGGCGCATATTACTGTTCTTTTCATTTTTCCTTCTCCGTCCTAGGCTCCTCTGTTTGTTCTTCCACATTATTATGATGCATGGAGGACTAGGAGAGAAGTCGTCGAGGTGGACAGTGTAGGGCTGCATGGAGGGAAACGGTGTGGGAGAACCCGCGAGGGAAGCTCCGTCCCGAACAGGTGATAATGAAATTACCACACAAAACCTGTGCGTTCGCACACACACACACACACACACACGCGTGATATGGTGATCGTTTAGTTAGACACACACGCACACACGTCGCGACAATCGATCGCGGCTCAGGAGTCAGCAGTCGCTCGAACGGTACGCGCAGGGCAAGATATGGCGCAATGTCGATATTCGGGGCGTCGGTCGGTCACACGGTGCCGGGTCACACATGAATACCCATTTCCCGGGCACACACACACTCACACTATCTTGTCCCATGCCAGCCGCTAAGTTGCATCCATCCCGGATTGTTTCGGGGGGGGGGGGGGCATCTCAGAAATTCCTGAAATATCTAAGAAAATGAAATGGTCATCTTTCATACACGGACGCGGGGTCCATCCAACAACAACTTACTCACTTATTTGCTTATTAGTGGCACCGGCCGTGTGGACCAGCGAACCCAGTGGACCCAGGGACACATGGCCATGAGGTGGAAACACTCAAAAAAAAAAAATCTAGGAAAACTCCCTGCATATGGGCTCGCGCTTCGTGCGTGCGGCGGCGGCGGCGGCGGCGGCGGCGGCGGCGACGGCGGGAGCTATGGCAGTGGAACCGAACGGACCGGTTTTATTACATTTCGTTGCTTGCCCCCCTACGGTCACCACCATCCACCGCCGTCTTCTTCGCCTATTTCCATTTATCACACCTGTCCTTTCCCACCCGCCGTCGGGAGTCTTCCGGGTCCCCCCCTTTTAACGAACCTTCCGCCAGTTCTCCGTGGCTACTGCTGCCAGTGTGGTGGATGGCGGCAACTCTTCTCTGGTCCGCGCACTCCGGGCCGAAAGCAGAACCTTTTTCCCGATATCTGGAACGTTAGAACGCCTCTGCCGGGCCGGGCGCACTTGAGTGGGACTTGACTTTGGAAGTGCACTCTTGTGCCGGGGGGGGCTGCTGCTGCTCCCGGTGGTGGAAGCTAACGGATACGGTGACCCGCCGGTCCGTCGGCTGGTAGATCACCGTCACTTAAACGGTGATCGTGAAGTCGTTGAGACGTCGTTGCTCGCCAGTTAATCGACTACCCCATGCCGGCGTGAATGCGTGCCTCCAATGGGGAAATGATTGAGTTCTAGCAGGCAGGTTGAGGGACTAGCACACTATATGTTGTCCCCCACCCCCCGGGGGGGCGTTCGGTAATATACCTCCACAAACCTCCCGACTATTGGGGGCAATAAAACTTTGGCAGTTTGTTAGCCCGAGTCCCAGCCCATCCCATCCCGTCCCGGGCCACGGCGGGAACACCCTCCATGCTGGGGCTACATTTTTCTTCCCCTTCCTTTTGTTTGATTGTTTTTTCCCAACCGAGTGGACGGAAAAAAGTAGGAGACGTTAAGGGTGGGAAATTTTGTAAGCTTTCCCTAGTCCCAACGAGCAACAAATTAACAGTGCAATTATCGATGCCACTTCGTTTGCGTCCCGCCGGCAGCAGTAGAACGAGATGATCGAATCGACAAATTTGTCATAATCATCCCGGCCATTTAGGGAAGCCAGTTGGGGGTGAGATCGACGTCGAGCGGCGTTTTCTAGCCCCGCAGCGCTACACTAAAAGAATAAAACACGAATATTGTGTGAAAATTCACAGGCAATAAATGACTGACGAGATTTTTTTTCCACCGCTATAATAAATACGTCCACTTGTTGTTCCTTGAGAGAGTGTTGAAACTTTGTAGACGGAATTTTATTACAACACTCCTGCTTTATGAGTTCGCCAGAACAGCGTCTTTACAAGGTTAATCCTAAAAATAGAAATTGTAATCGGTTGAGGGACAATAGTTCAGTTCTCCTGAAAAAATGTGAAAGAACACGTACAAATCCAAAATTACCGTACTGCACGAATTCCTTCTTAAAATCTAAAAGTCTAATTTGTTTGCTTAAAGTCTCTGGCAAGCTGTGGGAATACTTTTTTATAGTTCCGGTGTTCCACAACTAACGATGGATTGAAGTTGAAAAAAAATACCTAAGTTGTTCCGCGTATGTACATCACGTGTGTTTGGAGCATTTTTGGATCGTTAAGTCGGCCACAGTACACACAAACACTTCATCCTTGGGAAGAGTGAAGCGGCAGTTCGTAGGGTCCCCACAGTCGACAAACGGCCCCTTCCAGGTGTGAACGGATCAACACCCTTCCACTCCATCACGTGCACCTTCAATCCTGGCGGGATGTCCAGTCAAGGAACTGTCGTGCTCAATGGGTCCTCTGGCGGGATTTCGTCCTTTCGGGACGTCCTTTAAGCCGTTCAGCCATTCAACCACACTACACTGTTGTCGTGCGAGCGTTTTGTTTTCCCCGTCCGTCGGCCTTTGTGGTGTCGGCTTAGCCGCGCGTTCGAGGGTGTTTTGGTTCTTTTAACCTTTCCTTCCAATCAAACGACAACAAACCACACAGACACGGACATGCGTTTTCGATAGGCAAATGGAAAAGAGAAAAATCCCAAAAAAGGCCAGTACCCGTCTAGCGAGGGAAATCCTTCCTTTTCCTTTATTTGTACACCGACCGCACATGAGGAGGTCGTTAAACCGCTCTCGGGGGAGTAATTTGGAAGGCATGCTTTCATCACAAACTCCGGCGTGTCCGTGTGTCCTTTCCATTCATCCAGTCCATTCATCCAAGGATTCGTTTTAATTTTCCCTCAATGGGAAACCGTTTAGTTTCATCCTTCCCCCTCCTGGGAGGGGAGGGTTTCATCGCTGTTGGTGTCCTAAATGACACGACTCAATTTGGCCAGTTTGCGTGCCTCCTTTCATCGCGGCACAGACACGACAACTAAATCATCGCATTAGACTGGTGAAGGCGGCCGTGGTGATTTGTTTCCTTCGCCGTTTTGTTTGTTTCCTCCCCAGTTGTTCCGGGTGCTCCCGACAACGCCGGTAGCGAATTACAGCTGCTACCATTTTGCGGGCGCATATTTTAACGGTCCCATTCCACACGTACGCTCCGTCGTCGGCATCGAGCCGGAAGCTAGGAAAATATCTATTGTGTCCGCCAAATGGGCGTTAGAAATATGTTTCGTACAATTATTTATGGAGGCCCGCCGGAGTCGTCGTCGTGGTTGTTTGTTTGGAATATGTTTTCTATAGCAAAAATTGGGCCCTGAGATATATCATAAATTTTGCATTCTTTTCAAATTACCGCCCCGCCCGATCGTTCGCTTGTCTGGCGTTGAATTGCGCCTGTTTTTCTTCTTCGAAGTGGAAACCTTTCAAGCATAGCTCGCCAGTGTTTGGGAATGGGAGAAATTAAAAAGAACACCAAATCGGCACACAGAAAGCGACCCCGGTCGACGGACAGACAGACGGAAATGAGCACCACCGCTGGTGGTCATTTCGACATCTATTTATGATTTATGTCACAGCATCAACATCTCGCACTCGCAAATCTCTCGCTGGCCGTCTACCCGCGCGCGCGCCATGCGTGCGCTGCCCCTTTTGTTCTTGTTCGCAGCGGCGACATAATCCGGTTAGGCCGTTGAAAAACCGATTATTTACAAACCATTTACCAGACCCCGGGTTGGTCTGCGTGGCCAAGGGTCGGTCTGGCCGTCGCGGTCCTGGTTGTTGTCCGGGGGTCTCGTGGGGATGATTCATATCCGTTTGGCAGCGTTTCCACCGCACCGTAATGGGGCGGGCGCACTGGCGTACAAACCATCGTCATCCGGTGGGACCGCTATTAGCGCCGCGGGAACCCCGATCGCTCGGTAGCAGGCGGCCGTCGGATGGACGCGCGAGTCCTTGAACGTTCCGTCGTTCCGCTCGCAAGTGCGCAATAAATAAGAAAAACCCGACGTGTCCGAACGTGCGCGCCCTTCCGGACGGTGGTAAATGTCTCCGAGTGGTATTTGTGTGTCCGTGTCCTCGCCATCGTCTGCAGTTTTTTTTTATTTATTTTTTTTTTTTATGAAGCTGCAGGACAGCGCCGTGGTCCGCACACTTCGGGGCCAAGGAGGAGACCACGGCTACGGTTTGGCAGCGGGGTGGTACGATCGAAGAAGGAAGGTCCCCCGGCCAGGAGGAGGTGTTTGATGCTGTGAAGGACGCAAACATTTGCACTGGTAATGGTTTCGGCGCGATTTGGCGGTTGAAGGACATGTTTTTTTTTTTCGGTCGGTTTCGCCTCCTCGGCCTGGCCGCGTGTCTGTGTGAGGCAGTTTAATTCTTCTTCCTCATTTCGTCGAACGGAATGACCATTGCCATTTGGGATGGAATGAATCATAAACGGTTTGTGTCAGTTTATTTCTGGAAAATGCCATTCTCTTTTGAGTTACGATCGAAAGGGCCCCGTTTTGGCATCGGGTAGGCCAAACTGAACTGCGGCAGGGAAAATGTGCACTTTTCCGCAATAAAATAAATCTCCCCTGAACGATTGCCATTCTAATCTTCTAGGCAAGATCGGAGAAGTGAATGGAGTTCTATCCGAACTTTCCACTGGGGGCCTTTCCACCGGAATCGATTCCGCGGTCGGTTGCTAGAGTTCTACGAACTCTCTATCTCGCCGGGCCGGCGGTAATAAAGTTTTTAATTTTTTCACACCTTCACCGCCCCACCGATCGGAACCGAAACCGATCGCGCAGATCGCCCAGAACGACGGCCTCTCTCGACCGCCGACGATTGAAAAATAAAATTTAGAAACAGTGGAGACGGGAAAAGAATAACAGCAGCGAACCTGGAAAACGCGACCGCCGCAAGTGATGGTGTGTGTTCCGCACTCCACGTAGGCAACTGGCATCGCGCTTGGCTTTTCGATTAAAAGTCCATTGGTTTCGCTAATTTGACATGCCTTCGCCATGGTCACACTTGCGCACAGCAGAATGTATGCGCACACAGCGAGCACGGTGTCGATAAGCCGCGAAAGAGGTCCGCCCGGGTGGCGCAGAGAAAGCACCGGGTGGATTCCGCCCCCCGGGGGCATAGAAGAACGATTCCCTTCGGGGGTTCTGTGCCAAAAGGGCTTAATCCTTGAAGCTGAACAATAGGAGGAGCGGAAGAAAGGGAGGGAGAGAGAGAGAGAGAGAGAGAGAGAGAGAGAGAGAAAGAGAAAGGCAGAAAGAGTTGCTCATCGAACGCTACATAAAAAGAACCATAAAGTAAAACAAATTATATTCTGCCTCATAAACGGCATCAATTTTCCGACACGCCTTCGACATACATACGACGCACCAAACAAATGCAATAAGAGACATGAATTATTATGTCGCAAAGTGCGCGTTTCTGCCGTCCCCTGTCTTGAGTGCGTGTGGTTTTTTTTCCCTTCCCTTTTTATTTTCTCCTTTCATAACTCCTATTGGTTCTCTTTATGCGTAGCTTATTTTTTCGCTTATTGTCGTTGCGTTCGCCGCTTGCATTATTTTTCTGCGTTTTGCATCTTCTTCAACCGCGTTTGTTTCTTCTCTTCTGTTGTTGTGTTCACTTTTATGATGTGTTTTTGTCCTTCTGAGTTGGAACGTCGTCCGCTCGGTTCCTTTTTCTTGCTAGATATGCTATGATGATTTACACTAGCGTTCGCACTAGCGAGCAGCCACTTCTTTAGTGGCGTTCAATTTAATTGTGTGTTTGTGAAAATGGTTTTTTGTTCAGTTTTTCAATACTATTTTCATCTTCTTCAGTTGATTCACTGCCGTCGAAGGTGCCAGCGTATTGCAATTAAACGTTCGCATGTGGGCTCGTAATAAACGAATGTGTTAAGCAGAAAAAGATCCGGGCGCACCTTTGATTGTCTGCTAATCTGCAGGCGCCAAAAAATCGTGTGAAAAATTAGTCACGCGAGTGAATACAAAAAAAAAGCGCGTAACAAAGCGAAAATGGATGCCGCTTAACGCGCCGTGTCCTGGCGACGATGGCGAGTCGGAGGAGCAGGATGATCATTTGTCTTCGAATTCGCGCCCCGCATGTGGTGCCGTATGATCGTGGTATGCGGCACGTTTCTTGCCGTCCAAAAATTTTGCAACCAAAGAAGTACGGGGGCCAACGGGGTGGCTGTGTGGGAGTGGAGATGGAGGTGGGATTAAATTTGAAGGCACATATGCGAAGGCGAGGATTACTCACACCCGGTCGGCCCGGGCGTCTGCGGATCCGGCGGCTGATAGGGGTACTTAATTGGATAAAATCTCCAAACCACCCTCACCGCACTCCGCGGACACCCTTCCCCTTCCACCTCCAGTTGCGCTCGGTATCTGCGTGTTCTGCAGCAAGCGCAGACAAAACTGGGCAAAGCGGACGATTCATGTTGGCTTAAAGATCGCAAACGATCGATAATCCACGATCGGCAGACATCGGCAGTACCGATGGAGCACATACACACCGGCACACACGGGTCGGTGGGAAATGTGGGAAAACCTATATACGGGGGCACGGTGCGGGCAGATGCAACTCCGTGAGGCGGAGAAACATTAGCAACAACTCACAAATCGGCGGAACAACATCAACAAACGGGGCAAGCAACATCGGCTGCATACTGCTGCACACCGTACCTATCGCCTTATCGGTAAGTGTTACGAAGCGGGTGAAAACGGGCGGCAAGCAGTGCGTCTCTACCGTCCCCAAATACCCTTCTCCACCACTGCAAAGAGGATTTTTAGTTCCCGGCCCTTCTAACGTGAGCCAAATATGCCCTTCGATGCTAAATGTGCCATGCAAAAATTGGCTTTGGAAGGGTGACAGGCATTTTTCTACACAACTGGAAGCTTTAGGGCATTAAAGAAAAAAAAAGAGGGGACAATATTAAATACTATTGCACAGTGCAACTGTGAACCAAAGCTCCCCGCTCATAAACAATTGTAAAAACTTACCTTTCATTTGGATGAAAGCATTTTTTTTCTAATATTTCAATGTTTATCGTTTTGTAATACTTTCTCTTTTATAAATTGAGCTTACCATTGAATTAGTATTTCCGATCCCTTCCTAGCTGCTTTCACTATTGTAAAAGTAAAATAATATTTAAAAGATGTTTTATTAAGTCTTGCGCATGGTGATTCATCAGTGACGATCATCGTTGAAAGACATTGCCTGGAGTATTCCGGCCTGAACTACTTCCTTCTTCAGCTCTTGCTGGCTTATGCTTTTCACTCACTTCACAGCTTAAATGTCAGCTTGTAAAAGTAGGTTTCATAGACATTTTCGAGCAAAACATCGCTTATCCTTTATGGTCTCGAGAATAAAAGCTCTTAATTCAAACAGTCAGCTAAGAGTGGCTGTTTGACATTTACTTGGCCCAGCGCATTACACTTGGTGATCAATGGATTCGATGTAAATATGAGGAGAAAGAGCGGTAACGAAGGGGAGAA
Organism: Anopheles plumbeus; assembly: GCA_034621735.1. NCBI lineage: Eukaryota > Metazoa > Arthropoda > Insecta > Diptera > Culicidae > Anopheles > Anopheles plumbeus. Next base: position 10,000,253 of record JAOEFI010000007.1, on the reverse strand, counting down.
GGAACAAAAAAAAAAAAAAGAGCCAAAGGATCCTCTCCCGGATTGGGATCAGATGCGATCAAAATCGAAAGCGGCTGGTTGTGTGTGGATCGGTAAAGCACGGCCCGCGATTCCCTTCATCTTAGAGCACGAGCAGCATATATTCATATCCAGCCGGTTCCGTGGACGGCGAGGGACGGTGTCGTTCCGTATCGGTGCATCGTTTAAGTTGAAGTCCCTCAACCTCCCTTCACCCCTTCACCGCCGGGAAAGGAGTGCGCCACCAAATTGGGACCGCGGTGCAGACGGTGTGTCGAGGGATTTACTCTTCATTTTCTTGCTAGATTTTAGTAATGAGATACCGTCACAAATCGGCGATGCATCGGGCGCACCGCACCGGAGTCGATACGAAAATCGCCATGTTATCCTCGCCCGCCGTCCTTCAGCTCCCCCCCCCCCCGCCCCGCCCGTTCTTTCCAACTCTTTTGCCATACATGCTGTGGCTGTATCCTTCTACCGGGCGGCTATGCTGCCTGTGCCTGCTCATGTCGCGGCTTATTATGGAAATTGGATGGCAAAAGATAGCGCGTGGAGTTTTGGTTTTTCCCTCGCGTTTGTCCACCCTCCGCTTTGGAGCATCGATCGTCCCGTGGGGCGGACACGAGCCGAGCTAGGCGAGAGATGAACACGACGATGAACACGGGCAGAGGGAGATGAACACCAACACCGGGGCAGGCCGCGCAGATCGGTCGATTGTATCGCGGTTCGCGATCGCGATCTACTAGGCGTACAATAATTGTTCCAAATCGTGCATAAATCGATCCGCCGAACGGGAGATCAGCGCTTTTCGCGGCTCAAGCTCTATAAGCGACCGTGAGGTTATGCTGCTGGGGAAGAAGTCGCGCTATCGTTCGATCTTGGCTTGTGCTAATTCCTAACGCGATTTTCAAACGCATAATTATTGAAGTAGGTATATAAATTATACAGTCTTATGATGTTTTCTCTCAAAGCTGTATATTCGGTATAAAGGGTTTCTTATTAGCTTTTTTTTATTTATATGCTGATAAATATATTAATTCTGAACGTTTTTGTCTAAAGTCGCAGAGATGCTGTAAAATATGTTACAAGTATTTGTTCGTTCGTTGAAAATAATTTAAGTTCGGGAGTGCAAATGTGTGGAACGAATTGCAACATTTCAAAGTTGATGAAACATACATTCCTTCAGACAGTTTTGGTATCAATTGTCAAACAGATGAAACAAACAGATTTCTATAACCTAATTTCTATTTTTCTGGTTTCTACTCCGAGCGGACTATTGAGAAATCGGCGAAGCAACGATGACGCATCGCGAAAGACGCGTTCCACGAATGAAACCACAGTCCTTTTTCACTTTTATTGCCATGAGGGTAATTGGCGCTGACCACAAAGACGAACCATCTATTAAGCGTTTCTCCAGCCTGCCACTGTTCGCTGGACGATGGCGTCTCCACTGTCCAGTTTGCTGCCGGTTTTATGTTGTTTAATACTTTAACCGTCCAATGATGTTTGCTCGTGTCATGGGTCTCTGGGGTTGGGAGAATTGATAGATATTGTACACACTTTCGCATCTTTCACCTGTCCCATCTTTTCACCTTCCGGGCCTGGAAGGGATCATACATAATAATGGCGACGCGCGGCGTCTAGTTAAGACATTAATGTTAAGTGTTTTCGGACTTGCCCGTTCCATCGAGTTCCGTGCTCGTCTACCTCATCCCTTCTCACCCCGCCACAGAGAGCCCCGACGGATGAGCCCGACACGTGCGACAATGGTTGCGATTATCATTAAAACTGCGAGTCACTGCGGGGGTGGGGGTGTGCATGCACACTACACCTATTGACACTCGTTTACCCCCGTGCGCCCGGGTGGTGTAATGAAACGCTCTCCACCCGCCGATAATGAGTAACGAAAAACGTTTCAACAATTCCTCGGGTCCGCTCGTCAAACAAATAGCGAACGCGGTCAACAGAACGTATCGTTTTTCCGTTTTGTTTGCGAGAAACCGGGAAGGAACGGGCGAGCGACCGAGCGATTTGTTCCATCGAACGACTTGCAGTGTGCAGTTGGCAGATTTGCCACCACCACCACCACCAGCCCACCATTCGCAGCCACCCCAACCCCCGCATCGGGGAATCGAGCGGCCTCAAGTTACGCGCGGGCCCATTCACCCGGCGGGGTCCCCGAGCTAGCTGCGGGCGCGCCGATAAATCTTTCACTTAGCACACATTACACCTCATCCCTCTAATTGTACGATATCGGATTGCGGCTGCAGCCGGCGGCGAAGACGATCGATTACGGCCGGCAAAGTCGGCTGCCTGCTTCGGGGTGTTTTCTTTCTGTTCCTTTCCTCC
>JAOEFI010000007.1:9982565-9997145 GCA_034621735.1 Anopheles plumbeus | reverse complement strand
CCACCCCCCCCCCCCCCAACCCCCCGCCCACCGCAAACGTTACATTTTCATACTTTTCCAGTCCGCGCTCTACGGCGGCTGCTGCTGCTGCTGCTGCCGTTCTCAGCAACTTTCTTTAAAGTGAACGGATTTTTGCGTGCTTTTGCGGGACTCGGATTACCCCCATTCCCCGGGGGGGATGATGGTGGGCATCCAGCGGGAGGGCTAGTACGGAAAATCGGACAGCGGAAATGGTTCACCATGTGTGTGTTTGTCTGTAATGGTAACATGCAGCCGTCTCTTAGCATTGCCGTTTCTCATTGCACAAGGAAAGTTAAAATTGCGTGCACGTATTTTATTTTTTTCCCCCCCTTTTGGTTCCCAGTGCGGAATGTTGCGGTGGCAAAACTTGCCAGGACTCGAAGGTGATGCCGGGGGGTTTTTTTTTTTGTTGTCTTTTGCACGTGAACGGGGTTAGAGATTTATTGGCGAAAATCGTGTTACCGGTGCAGAACATCTAGCACAGTAACACTTCCTAACAGGGCGTTTATCATTCGATGAGGTGCTGGGCAATGGAGCGGGAAGGGCTGGAGGCAGTCGGGCAATGTTATTACGATTAAAATAGGTATCCACTACATCACACTTACAGGAGGAGAAATTAATTTCATCGAATCATTGGGACCAGGTGCTGGTAATAATACGATAGACGTTTTATAAATATTCTTTCAATCCTTAGGAAGGTTTGAATTTGTTTTGTTTTGCATTTTAAACAGGAAAAACAGCTTATAAAACAAACTTAATAAACTTAGTTAAATAATGCAAAGTGAGCGTAATTCATTTGTCAAAGCAATATTCCTTCTATTTATTTTATCCAGAAGAAACATTATTTCACTAATTTAAATTTACATGATGTGTTCTACGTTAATTTTCCTTCAATATTTGTGTCAACTTTCAATTGACAGTAGTTTGCAAACAAACTAAAAGGTAGGACGGTAGGCAAGGTGATCATGCAAAACTAGATTGATGTGGAATAAATCGAACAACAGATGGGATGTGGCACAAATAGCATTTGATTGAAATCCTGACCTTCGTGGGGAATTTTCCAGTGGCCACATTCCTAGCATCCAGTTTCCCAACCTCGGTGCCAATGCCCTCCTATCCCATCCGGGCCATCCATCTCGAACGCGCCCGGCCCAGCGCACGGCTGTGGATTATCCGACCCGGTCGGCCATTAGGTCCCATCTCCAATGCGCGCCGCCGGAAGACTAATGGCGCCAAACGTCGCGAATGGCGCGATGGGAACGCGCGCGCCCGCGCACGCCCGCTCGCGCTTTATGCGCTGAGAAATGGGGTGACATTTTCTTCGGCGCTCTTTGATCACATTCGGAGGGGCTCCCGGGGGTGGCTGGCGGGGATGGACGACAGCGCGATCATGTAGACATGGGTGTGCAATCGGCACCTACTTAGCAGCTACCATGCGCATTCCTACCGGCGGGGCACGAAGACGACGTGGCGGGGCGGCAGGATGTCGTATCAAAATGTTATATCGGTTTCGCTGTCATCCTGGACGGTTTTCGCCAGAAGGCAGGCAGGAGAAGAAGAAGGGGGAACAAAAACACACACGGATCGACCGTCGCGAATTGATTCGATGGCCGTGCGAAACAAGTTCCGACTAATTGCTGCCACTATCCATTACATTTCTCATCCCCCACCTTTGCATCCCTTCCAGTAGTAGTGGGCATCGAAGTGGCAGGCATTTTGCGACCCTTTTCTTAATTTATTTATGTATGTATTTATTTATTCGTCTTTTTTTTTGTTTGCTACCACTCGCGCCATCCGCTGGTGGAGGATCGTAGATCGTTTTGCTGCCGCCACCGCCAAACTTGTCACTATTAGCAAATGGAATCAAATGACTAGGAATTATGGCGATACGGGTTCGCTCTTTTTTGCGCGCCGACAGATTCTAGCCGTTTTCTCCGTCCCGCTTCTCCTGGCGGCGAAGGAAGTGAATTAAGCAAACGGCAAATCTTTGACGCCGGGCTGGCAGTACGTCTCGTACGTCCTGTCCGGACCTTCTGGCAGCGCGATACAGTTTAACTTTTATAACCGCATTTCTAACCCGAAGAATGCCGCGATCTTCCGGCGAGTTTGCAGGAGGCGGTCTGTGGGGCAGTTTCCCGAAGGAACCCAAGAAGAGAACGTCCGATCCATGTCGAAGCAAGGCGCGCGCACGCTGCGGTGGTCCTTCCGACGACAGATTCGGCGAATTTTTGCACCAATAAAAGGCGGGTGTGTGTGTTGCGCCATCAAGCCACCAGGACCACGAGACACTTCTTCGGCCCGGATTCGGCAAACTGACCGCAGCCACCCCCACCATCAGGCCCGGTCACTGCGCTCCCACTTTTTCCCACACGGTTGGGTGGACCGCACTTCTTTTCGGTGCGCGCCCTATGTGGTCCACATTTGTCGCCATAAATTTCCGCCGAACGCTGGTCTGCTGGTCCCCGGGGTCCCAGAGACCTATTGTTTCAGCGTTCGCTTTTCGGACTTTTCTGTTGTGGGAAGTTCGCTCCGCCAGCATGTGCGAAGGGACGCCCTTGGCGCGCGCGCGCAACGGGAAACTCGGGGTGGAGGGCGAAAAAATATTAAATTTATTACCTAAAATGGGATCGTTTGTGTGTTGATTATATCTCTATCTGCGCCGAGTCCCTTCGGCCCTGGATCGGCCACCGGCCCCGGGTCGGTGAATTCGTTGATTTATTTTTGGTTTTTCTTGTTCATGTTTTTTTTTCTTCTTCTGTTTGGGTTTGGTCCCTGATTCGACTCAGTTGTTGTGACATTTGTGCCCCACAGCGTTCCGGCGGGTGTGCGTGCGTGCGTGCCGAAGAATCGGTACCGTGACTTATGGGTGTTGCGGGAGGAGGTTGAATTATTCCTTCACCGTTTTTCCCGCTCCTTTATTCGAATGTTTGTTTTTGCCGTTCGCCAACCAACCGACTGGGCCAGAGACAATCGAAGCGAGCATGAAAACCGTGAAAAACCTCTGGCGCAGTTCCCCTGCTTGGAGCTGGTCGGTAGATTGACCGACCGATTCGGAAACGATGAATTAATAAATTATCGCGTAAAATACGGGGGGGGTTCGCTGGGGGTGTGCCCCTACCCCGTGCACACAGGGGGGCGTCCGGGAGGCGTCCCTTTTTCGCTCCGCGTCTGCACACCCCGAGGGGCGCTCAAGTGAGTGTGAGCCCAAAAACATTGATGAAGATAAGGTTTGCTTGGGATGGGATGGGCACCGAAAGGGACGCACGACTCCGAAGAGCTGGCGCGAGTCCACTGTTGCTTCGGACGCCCTTGCGCCAAGGGTTTTTTTCTCCCATGGTGCACCCTGTGTCTGGGTGTGTTGACACAGTGGGCACCTCAGTACTGCAGCATATGCCGGCGTTAGGTATAATAAATCGGTACCAAAACAAACGCAAATCGAATTTTAAGCTCATTTTTTGTCCCAGTTATGCAACAACAAATGTAGTCGTTTGAAATTACTCCATATTGGGATCTATTGCTACTACCATGCGTCGAAAACGATAGCATCTGCCAAATCGTCCATCAGTCATTCGAGCAGTTTTTTAGCCCATTTCGTGCAGTGACTTCTTTGTGGTTAGGTTTTCTTTCGTGTCCTCCCGCGCGACGTAAGACCGATCCAAAGGAATTGTTGAAAGCAATAACTTATAAAGGGGGAAGGAGTGGAAGAAAGGCACAACAAGGCTAACGAGTATCTATGTATCCACGAGGATCCGTTGGTGTCATCGAGGGTATTTCCCACGGTTCTTTCTAGTCTCTATATTCATGTCGGGCTTCATTGTGCCAGTGCGCCGTAAGGGCAAAGGTCTCCAATGCTCGCTGAGTGTCCTCGAAGGAGCACCTAAACCGTACAACCAACCGAAGCTTCCGGTAGAAACCGCGTCCTAAAAGGAAGACGGTTGTGGTAGCTTTATAGGTGTTTCCATTTCCAATCGGCCCCTTGCTCCTTTGTTCGTCAGTGTGAGCTGTCGGGTTGATCTTTAAGATGCGCGGCATTTTTCCCCACGTGACGTGTGTTGAGACGAAAAAATAAATCAAACGGCACCCTAACGGCGGTGGTGCCGTCGGAGGCCGGCGGAGGGCGCCAAGATGCCATTAGAGAGGTGCCACACAATTACACACACTTGGCCACTGTCAACAGTGTGCGCCATTTAATTGCACTTTCCGGCGCAATACCGCCGGCCGACCTGCCATTCGCGTGGCTGGGGGAGAGGGATGGGGAGGGGGGGAACGGAGGAACTTTGCCGATTGATGGCGCTCGCGCGCCTTCCTGCCACGCCACGCCGGGAGTAATTTCGTACAATTACTAATAACCGCTCACGGCGCGGGGCGGGCGGCTAGTTGTGGCCGTGTTCTTTTTTTTCTCTCTCTCTCTTCATCTCTCTTCTCGTGTTTATTATGCTTCCTTCGCTGCTGGCCCGCTTGACCGAGACCCGCGGGGCCGCGTTTAACTCCGCCGAACCGTCCCCGGCTTACTCGGAGCGCCTCCAAGACGGTAAAGCCCCTATCTATCTCCGCCGGCGTAATAGAGTTGTCCACCCTCTCTGCGCTGGGCTAATGATGCGATTTTGTGTTTGGTCACTGGTGATAAATGGCGTTTTTCATCCCTCTGCCCCTCGCCGCCCTCCCCCGTTGCGCGACTCGTGGCGATAATGTCTGGTTGTTGTTATCCTACCCAGGTGGAGTTGCGTAGCGTTGGAATTTCTTGGCCCCGGATAAGTTGAGTCATTAATGTGATTGCCTGTTGATCTAATCTCCTACACACTTTAAGTTCCTAGATTTCCTAGAGCCAACCGTACATATAAGATAGGAATGTTTAACAACCCTGCAACCTTCGACGATAAAAAGATTCAGCAATGGACACGCGACAATCCTGTTTGATCGGCGTTGCGGGTGTTCGGTAACTGTGTGTTCCACTTGAATGTATAGTTGACATTTTTCGTTTCTGCCCAAAAATGAGGATTTCTATTACTTTATGACAAATGCAATTGCAAGTTGATGAAAACATCAGCATTAAATTCAACAAAGCGCTGAATCAAATGGCATTTTTGAATTCCTCAATAAATCATCATGGCCCATTAATCGAACTGTAAAGTATAATAAATTTTTTCCATTATTTTAAAAGTGAGAGTTTAAATTGTTCGCAGGCAATGGCAGACGTTTTTTCTACAGACAATAAACAAACGTGCTTTCACATTGTTGGCTTGTTGTTGTCTGCTCCTTGCAGTCATGTTTAGAAACCACCATTGCTGAAATGTCTGAAATGTTAATTATCGCTTAGTCAACGGAAAGGAAAGTTTTCGCAGTCATAAACATTTATGTAGGTTTTTACTTTCCCTTAGAAAGAAACACATAATAGTTTTCACGGTTTAATAGAAAGTATTCGTAAGTATTTTTCTTCGTCAGCAAAACTCGCCATCTGTTTTCAGCTGGAGGCAGGAAAGTAAGACAAAAGCAAGGAGAGTCAGTTTTGGATCGCGCTTTCCAAGGTGTCCTTACAAGACAATCGTGACAACCGTTTTCCAGTGAACATCCTGTGGAAATTGTTTAACAACTTCATTACCATCCCCGGGGTCCCGGTTGGAGCGGCTCACATCCCTTAATATCTCCCTTAACAAATCGGCATTTGAAAGCGTAGTTTAGTGTTTTATTTTTCAGGACCTTTGCCGCCTTTTCTTCTTTTACTCTCCATTAACTGCAAATCGATCCGTGGACATCAATTGCCAGCCAAGTGGCGCACACACGGTCAAATGGGGGTGCTCACCTGGCGTCTGGCGCTTTTAACCCCGCCGGTAGGGGGCCGCGACCGCAATCGTAATCGGCCGTTTCGGCGACCGACCGACCGACCGGTGGGTTCGCGCGGCCTCCTTCCCTCCGCTTGAAGTGCTGTCGATTAGCTGCAATTAAAGTGGCTCCTCGGTGTCGACGACGACGACGACTCGCGCTGGCTGGCTCGCGGGCTGAAACAGTGCAGTGTTTTTTTCCTTCAGGCCCTATGCGCCGAACCGCGATGCAGGGGAATTACCTGAATGATTACCGCCCGGCGCAATGTGTCTCCCGCGCGCAGGGAGGGGGGTGGTAAGAGGGGGTGGTGCGTTCGGCTCGCGCGTACCGTCCCGCGCCCGGTTTGAAGGATTGTCGCATTGCGTAAACAATTGCGCAAACGGCCGAACGAACGAACGAAGGGACGGGACGACCGAGATCCGGTGTCGGGCAGGGGGAGAGGGCTGGAGAAACCACACCCCGTGGCCCGGGGGGGTGGCCGCCCCCACCCGACCGCATGTGGGAGATGGTGGCGCTGCTTTCGTCGAGATGGCGCGACGAGTGATCCTCGGCCCCGGTCGCCCTCTCCCCGCCGACGCGGCCGCCCCCACGAGCGAGCGCGTATCGCTTTCGGTGGAAAATCAATCTGTTAGATAATTTCTGTTTTATTTCAGTGTCAAGTTGCCTGCCGGCCCGATCGTTCTTTAAGTGTGTATTTTTTTTTCTCTCGTTCACCCGTTCCAAGTAGCGAGAGGGTAAGTCACCTAACTCCGGCTACTGCGGCCGAGAGTCGCTAGAAGCTGGATGCACACGCATAGTTTCCCCCGACGATGGCAAACTTTAATGTTGGCTATAAAATTCGCGGTACAAACGTTTCATCACGCCTCGCGGGATGTTTGCTAAAATTCAATTAAAACTGACCGAACGAAGCCCGGTTGCCGTTGGTGCACGTCGGTCTATTTGTGGCCGGCTTTTTTTTTTAGACAGTGGCCCTTCGGAGCCACTTAAATATAGCCCTGCTGTGCCAACTGATAAAGATTGTGCTCCGCAGCTCAGAGGGTACAGTTTCCTATTCTCATTAGAGGCGGCACCGGGTTTAACCCCACAGACCTCGCGTTCTGTGGACATATTGGCTTCCAATAGGTGTTGCCTAAACGTCTGTAAAGGACAGTGCTCGTTATGCTTGGAGTTAATTAAGTACGGAACGAAGCTGTGGTCACATCATCACTACTTCCTACTTATCTATCTATCGGATCCTCACCATATCCGCTTAGTTTGGTCGAAACTTTCTACACTTCATTTCTAACGGCTTCTCTTCACAATTCTGTTCCGCTTCATTGCAGAAATCTTCACACTCGAGGCAGTTACGTTGCCTCGCGATGGCGAACACCGGGCAGCCATAACGATCTACTCCAAAGAGACAAACACGTACATCTGCTTCGACAAAAACTGGCGCACCAAGGCAATGGTAAGTGAAAACGAGAAAGCTGCTATTGCAGTTGTAGTAGGCTGCATTTTTTTCGCAGGAACAAAACTAAATATGGTAACTGAAACCCTTTGCTTAATTATTGTTTTTTTTTTTCGTTTTCGTTTTCGTTTTTCTTCCTTTCTCTGTCTCGCCCCAACCTTCCGTTCCAGCAGCGAGCCAAAGCCAACATGTCCAAACGGTGCCTGTTCTACCAAAGTATCGTCCCCGGGGCGGGCACCTTCCGGTATCAGTCGGTCGCCAACCAGACCCGGTTTTTAGGTTTCCAGAAGAACGGTAAACCCATCGGGGGCGTTCGGGGAGCCAGGGCCGCCAACGTCGGCGGTGGTGGAGAAGGAGGCGGGAAAGGAGGAGGAGGAGCAGGAGGTGCAGGACGTGGACGGCGACGACCGATCGACAAAAAGTGCTACACCTTCGAGCAGTCGACACCAAACTCATCCATGCTTGAGTACCAGTACCCGCAACAGCAGCAGCAGCGGCAACAGCAGCAGCAGCACCAACACCAGCAGCCAAAGCAGAAGCAACACAAGAACCTGCGGAATCAACAACAGCTGCTGCAGCAGAATCGACAGCAGCAGCAGCATCAACAGCGCCTGCAGCCGGTGGACCCTCGGAAGGATCTTCCGGGTGGTGGGGATGGTGGTCTTCTGGCGGCCGGCAGCGGGAACTCCCTGGTCGAGCCGAGCTACTCGTCGGCCAGCGCTCAGCCCGGCCAGCAGTACCCGCATCCGCACCGGCACAAGCATGGCGTGGCCACGCGGAAGGGCAAGTCTCACCGTCACGCGCCGGCAGCAGCAGCAACAGCAGCAGGGGTAGTAGCACATCCGAATCTCGACACCGGTGCCACCATTCCAGCGCCCACCGCCATCGCACCGTCCTCCCATGGTAGCGGCGCGGCGCACGGTGGCGGTCTCAACTACGACGCTCCGTACTACCCGCCAGGGAAGGCGAGCGCTCACCACAACAGGCGAAGCCATCTGAACTCGCACTTTTCCGCGGCAGAGGCGTCGGGCGGGGGGCTGGCAGGGTCGGTGCCGCCGCTGCCCATCGTCGCCGCCGCCCTCGCCGCCTCCAAGCAGCCGCCGAAGTCATCTCAACAGATTCACCTCGTTCCCGTGGGTCCCGACGGCGCTGGTCCCGGTTTGGCTGGCGATGGCAGCCCGTTCCGGCGAGCGCGACACCAGGGCACCGCGCCAACCACCATGACCAGCCACGAGACTTCCGGCGGGCGCGGCCGAAGCAATAGCAATAGTAGCAGTATTGGGGGCGGCAGCAGTGGGAAGAAGAAGTCCGCCAGCAGCAACAGTCGCAGCGCGTCGAAAGCGAACACTCCCCGGGGGGCCGAGAAGCGTTCCCTGGGGTAGTACGTTCCGTCTCGCGGCGAGTGCCGCACGCACCTTGTTCATAATAATATTAACTACCCTATATTATTATCATTATTATTTTTAATAATTTTATGGATCGAATCAAACTATTTTATTTCTCTCTTGGGGTAGCACAGTCTTGTTACTTAAGGCCCTCGTTCGAAATGTTCTTCCTGGCCATTGGGAAAATTTAAAACAAAGACCTGAGTATGAAGACCGAGGAAGAGACCGAAGCGAACAGTGCAGGAAACAGTAAGGATAGAGATAGGGCGGAGCAGGTTTAAAAGGACACAGAAGGGACGAACAGTTGCGTCGACGCATTTCTTCTGGAACGAGAATGTCACGTGCCGGTTCGAAAATGTCCTAGGCGAAAGGTGTCTGTCGGGAGGATAGGCACCAAAATGGGAGATGCGAGTGTCAAGGAAGTGACAAGACGGTTAGGTTATTATTATATTATTATTATACAAAAAATATTATTAATATTATGATTATTAATATTATTAATAATATTACGGATGAAGTATCATAGGTATCCTAATATATTTACTATCATAGTATATATAGTATATATATATACTATTATAGTACATATATATATACTATCATAGTTGTGCCGTTCCAGGTTAAGTCCTCCTCTTAAGTCTTTATGTGTGTACGCGTGTGTATATGTATTTTCTAGGACCTGTTTTCTATTTTTTTTAACTTTCGTTGTGCAGAGATTCAGGTCGCGTGAAAACAGTTTGAAAATCATGACGTATTAGAGTGACGGTAGTATCATGTGCGCGTCAGTGTCGAAAATATAGTACACAACTAAGCAGTAGCGGATGCGAACGTGTAGCGAATAGTTAACCAAATACAATAGGGATGGACTGCGACACACTGGACACCTAAACAGACACTTTGTTAAACTCAGCAAGGAGGTCAGGTGGAGACCAAAAGCTTTCCGTATTTGTTTACGGAGAAAACACACATCTCGTTGCGCTTTGCTTCGATGAATCCAAGCCACTTGTTTTAAAAATGTTCTGTTCCAATTAGTTTCTTACTAAACTAAACAAGCCCAGGCACGTCAGATCGTGCTGTTTATGGACAGACCCTGTTCTTATCACTTCGTTAATTCCCTTAATACAAGCCTCTCTATTTATTGTTCCATTAGATTTCACTGTAGCTGTATAGCTTTACAGAAGTTTTGCTAGTGCATTACATCGTAGCAGAAGAGGACACGAGAAAGCAATAAAACACACCCCAAAAACCAAGCAGCGATACAGGAGAACCCGGAACTCGTTTCAGAATCCTGCACTTCGTGCACTTCTACAGACCTAATGCAACGGGTTAGTCGAAAGTAGACATGGAAGCCAAATGCCAAGCGCACACAACTACGTTCACGCCAGCGTCAGTCTTGCCGGTTTTGTTGGAGGAAGGGAACGGATGGGACGATTTCTGAGGCTCTGTATGTTTAGTGCAGCTAGTAATACATTGTGCCATGAAAGGAAGGAGGAATAAACAACCACAGCTAACAGGATTGACCGTAGAGGATCGATGCAGCATCCATCCGTGCGGCAGTGAACATTGTGGGGAACTGTATTTCGTACCGACAAAACAGTCACGGTAAAAACCCACAACAGAAACATAAAACGTAGCAAATCTTTACCGAGCCCAAGGTACAGCCATAATACAGATAGAGAATTGCTAACGCAGCAGTGTGTTGTAGCTGCATTGCTAAAAAAAAAAAAAATAGCGCGCGAATAGGTTGACTAGAATGCGAAACGAATGCGAAAACAGCAAAAGATAAGGAGTTCATGAAAACAAAAACAAAAAATAATTGTGCCTTTTCTTGGTCCTTCCCACGAGCCTTCAATAAGCAGCAGCAGCATGCTTGCCACATTCAAGAGAGAAGTCTAACAAACAATCGTACACTCAACAATAATTATATAACAATAAAAAGAAAGTATAGTATTGGAAAGCAGCGCCATCATAAATGGCGACCAGTTCACGTGAAAACAGGAAGAGAGAGGGAGAAAGAAAAGGAGAGTTACAGAGAGAAGGGCAGGCATCTTTACAACAGTCGGTAGGAAAAGTGTCAAGGATCTTAGCGAGTTCCGTTGATCGAATCGTCAGACTGCCAAACACGGCCGCTTGCAGCTTGAGCTAGGGGCAACATGCAGAAAACCATAGGGAACCGATCGGATCTAACGCGAATAGTGTGCTAGCGCACAGCTCGTTCCGCACGTTAGGCTAGGTTAGGCGTTTGGAAACGATAGCGACGACGACGACGACGACGACGATGATGATGATGTCTACAATGTATCAGTATTACCTTATAGCAAGCATATAAAACACTAAACCAGCAAGTAGTGCAAAGTGTTAGGGAGGATAGCAGCTATTGAAGCCGGTTAACATGAACGATGGAGAGGGGGACAGAGCAGATTACAGAAAAGACATCTGGAAGACATTTAACTATCTGGCAGAATCCTTCGAGAAGGGAAATCTTCTTTCATCCAGTTTTTCCCCCCCGTTGCCGCTCCAGTCAAACTTGCCATTTCGAATATAGCGGGTGAGTGCCTCTAGTTTCCGATATCTAAGCGAAAGCGTAAAGTTGTGTAGGATAACAAAACGTGTAGAAGAAGTAACATTCGGTCGGTTTAAAAACAAGAGAACTCCAGAAGCAGCAGGAGGCAACACGCTTCGGGGAGTACAGAACACCACCAGAAAAGTAAGATTAAGTTTTTTTGTGTCTCCAGTATTTATGTGTGACTCGTCTAGCTCAGTCTAGTAGGATCGATGGAAGCCAGGAAACGAAATACGTATGAGAACGTTTCAAAATTGTCAAACACGTAAACCCAAAAGATAAATGAATGCAATACTAAAAGCAAAATCTATAAGTTCCGGAAGGTCGGAAGTGCAAACACAAGCGAATCAAAAAAAATAAAACAGACAAATAAGTAAATCAAACAAATTGTATCAAACATAAGTGCAACAAACGCAAGTTTGAGGAAGAGAAGCAGCAATACAAAATACAAATAAAAAACAAAAACCACCTTCTCGCGGCCAGAGTACGCTATTTGGAAGTGTTCGAAGCGCAAAGTAGGGACTATAGAACTATATACTAGCGGCAGTTAAACACCAGATAAACGATATGATAACAAAAGTAACTTACACGAAAAGATAAAAGCATACACTATACACCACTATACACCGTATTACACCTACCTACTCATGATACCCACCCACCCAAGAAATCACGCACAGCACCTTGCGTGCGCGCATTATTTGCAAAGTAAAATACAAGTTATTATAAAACAAAAAGAATCAAAGTACATTGAAGGAAAGAAAAAATAAGTCTAACAAAACGAGAAGAAAGTAAATCTCATTGAAACCACTAACATTTGGGTGCACTAAATGCAAACTCCAGCTAAATAAAACAGGAACAGGCGAGTGTTGACCAGCGCATGAAGAGCAACACTTTATTAAAGGAAATCCCAGTAAATACACGCAGTTAACGAATCTCGAACCTAATGTAATGCCCGGATATAGAAAACCATAATAGGAAGCAAAAAGGGCTCAACGGACGAAAAGAGAATATAGAAGGAAGAACATGGAAATGACAACACGAGCGCATGCGAGAGGAGCAAAGTGAAACGCTTACGCTATTAATTAAACAATAACAAAAAAGTGAAACAATAAAACGCCAACGTTAATGAACATTCCAAAATTACAACAACATTCCAAGGATTTGAATGCGTCGGGTGCGATTATTACTTTTCTGTATGTTAATAGTTCTTATATTGGGGGCTTTCTTGCGCACGAATTGAGTTGTGTGGGTGTTTTGTTGATGCATCGACGGAAAGCTTCTCGGCCGGTGGGACGTTTGTGCTTGACACGTGTCCTTGTGGACATTGTTCGTTTTGCTTGGATAACACATTTGGGTTTTTTTTCTAATTTACTCTGATTTCTAATACTCCAACTTCAACTAAAAAAACCAGATGGAACACTTTTCACATGGATGCCTTTAGAAGGACGCCCGATGGGAAGAATGAGAACAAACATAAACAAAAAGAATTACTTCAAAAACTTCCTGATGAATCAGAATCAATTTAAAACATGTTCAGATAAGCGAAAACACGGAGAAAAATCCCATGCCTGGAATTGGTTCGAATTTGAACGTTGAGAGTGTTTTGTTTAAAGCCCCAAAATTCAATCCCCATCGGCGATAAATTGGAGAGAGTGAAAATTGAAAATCGAAAAAGTTTCGTAGCAAAAACAAGCAAACTATTTTGTTCTATTAATAATGTGCCAAATTGCGTCTAGCCGAGTGTTAGGAATTATGTCTTCGTCAAAGAACGGTTTACATGTACTGCATGACAACACACTGTGAACTGTTTGTAAGTAAACGGATTGGTTCATTAAGCACCTGTATAAAAGAAAGTAAAAAAAAACACACTGTTTTGTTTTAGTTGTGGTAGTCGTTAAGTAAACGAGAAAGGATGCACCGGATAATTGTGCACCCACTTTTTGCATGCGTGGGAGTGGAAGGGATTTTTTTTATTATTATTAATGTTTAAAATCAAATATAGTTGGTAGTGCGGAAACAAGTAAATAGACATTAATAATAATAATAAAACAGAAAAACAACAAATATGACAAACCACATACAACCGAACTAGTTGACATCCAGCAAAGAAAGAACAAGCTTCGCCGGCAGAGGTATGGAAATGAAGGACGAAGCAAAGCGATAAACAGTTTAAAGGTGCATTGCGCATTACAAGGGTCACCTAAAAGGATGCTAAATGGGTTCCTACAACATCTTCAACCGTACTACCCAAACCTTCCAACACTTTGCGTCTCCAGCGATAAAGAGACAGCGTTCAATATTCGAAAAAGCCACGATCATAATCTTGTTTAAAAAGTCCACGATTTGGAGAAGTAATCGATGTTGTGCCATGGATCGATCGGTAGCGAATGCATGAAAGCACCGTGAAGCATAACACATAAGTTTGCCTTCCATGGTTTTG
Organism: Anopheles plumbeus; assembly: GCA_034621735.1. Classification (NCBI taxonomy): domain Eukaryota; kingdom Metazoa; phylum Arthropoda; class Insecta; order Diptera; family Culicidae; genus Anopheles; species Anopheles plumbeus. Next base: position 9,983,466 of record JAOEFI010000007.1, on the reverse strand, counting down.
CTGTTCCAAAACGATAACAAATCCAGTATTTACTGATTCCACTTTTGCAAAAAAAAACCCTTCATAAAAGCTTTGTCTTTGCATTTGTTTGCACTAGAAAACAAAAAAAGATAGGAAAGAATCTTTGTGCGAGGCAGGTGAACACATGAAACCGGAAGGGGTAATATATGTGCGCACAGCACAAGGCGTAGCTTCTTCTGCTTGTAAACAGTATGTCGATAATTAAAACGAACGAACTAATTTATTGTGTACCGGATTTTTAAAACATCTTATTTAAATAATAAATTATCTACCAACCAGACAATAACCATTCATTGTCAAAAGCATCGGGACTGTCTAGTTATTTGAAGAACGAAATCAATCTCCGCCAGAATCCAGGACAAAGTATGAAACGCAACATCACACTCATTCACGCACTCCTAAACTACAGAGAAAAGCGAACACACACTTCTATTGCACTTGCACCATTCAAACCAATGTTTTATTGATTTCAATTCATAAATCCATGACAGCTATCGCGCGCGCTATGGCTCCGAAAATGTCACCAATGTTCGGACACTGGAAAATTCTATCACTCGCGTTTAGTGGCTCCATTTCATCACCTTCTTGTGAGCGTCTGTTTATATCCCTCGGTGACCCGTGTCCATGTGCAAGCTACCCTGGTGGGTAACAACGACGTGTACGCAATAAAAAGTCCACTTCCACCACGTGCTACCCGCTTAACCGTGCAAATTGCTTCCCAAAACAAGTTGTATCCATTTACACCCATTTTGTATATGCATATGTATGTTCATACATAAAATATATATGTAGAGGCACATATGTATATATATATATGTAGAGGCACATTAGATTGCTACGCGTTGCGCGCATTATACACATATCGTTCTAATAGTTTCCG
>JAOEFI010000007.1:9967247-9982465 GCA_034621735.1 Anopheles plumbeus | reverse complement strand
TATATATATATATGTAGAGGCACATTAGATTGCTACGCGTTGCGCGCATTATACACATATCGTTCTAATAGTTTCCGTTCAATGTTGTTAAATACTGTTACGTCTGGTTAAAAAGACAGCAATTGTACACATAAGACACTTGTGGTAAGAGAGACTCCAACCGTTCCTAAAAGCTAACACTAATCCTAGGTGTAAGGCAAATGCTTCCGAGTCGCCTCGAATGCCGAATACCGGGTGTCTTGTCATGACGGCCCTCTCGTTTGTTCATTTTATTTCTCCCTTTGCCAACGTTCGGCTCCAATGCAATCAACTATTCCGTCTCCAGCGGACGAATGCTCGTGTGGACCAGCAGCGTTGCCAGTTCCAGCTCTTCGCTGTACTTGTTCCGCAGCGGGACGCTGCGATATCCGGTGCGAATCCCGCCGAGCGGGAACACGGCCTGACCGATGAAGTTCGGCTCGCCGAACATGTCCTCGTCCTGCACCTCGAAGCGGATCATCGCAAAGTGCGGATTCGCTATCCGGAACTCGCAGATTTCGTTCCAGATGGGATTCAATCCATTGTCAGCTGAAAGCACAAAACGAAACATGGTGAGGGAATAGTTTTTGTTTTAGTAATAGTTTTAGTACAACTGATCGATGCTTTACGGTTGAAAACGCTGCGCTTCGCAGTACAAAACTTACCGATGGCTCTGGTGCGATGTTTGATACCCCCATCGAACGACGCACCCAGGACCTCAACCTCGACCAGCGGGCTGGTTATGTTGCGACTGACTTTGCACAAATTGCGCCCACCAATGATGCGCACGTTTACGACCACCTCAGCCACACCGACAAGCGTGTTCGGATCGGTCGGATCGAACTCGTCGCGAATCATGAAGTCGGGTTTCAGCAAGTACCCACAGCCCCCATTGTCCCGGAACTTGGCCTGGTTCAGCTGCATCGGCTTGTCAGGCGTTTGGAAGTTGAGCGCAATCATTTGCGAGCCACAATTCCATAGTGCCGTCGGGTGATAGTTGGACGAGTCGAGCCGCTGACCCTTGGGGTACACCCGGCTCAGGTGGTTCCGGTGGAAGCGCACGAACAGGGCCCGCGTCTCCGGCTGCAGGAAGTACTTCTCAGCCTTCGTCTCCGGGAAGCTAGACATCTCGTAAAACACCCACGACGCCGGATGGTGCTTGAACGGCACGCTGCGGCAGTAGATGATGAGATCGGACATTTCCTTGGCGACGCGTGAGTTGCGCTCCATCTTGCGGCGCTCGTTCTCCATGGCGCTCGCGTTCTGCGCGGCCTCCTTGATGGCCAGCATCCACTCGTACGCCAACTCCTTCGTCTGAACGCCGACCTCGAACACGTTCTGCATCGTCGGGTTCTGGATGCGTAGTATCCGCTCGATGTCCGGATGGTTGCTATAGGCCATTTCCACTACAGCGCCGTGTACATCCAATGATCCTAGAAGATGCAACAGAAGACACGAATTAATCACTACTCCCGAAATGTGGATGCTCTACCGAAGATGTAGTCACTGTTGTGAGACGTTTTCCGTTGCCTTGCCAATAGGAGACATGTAGATCCAATACGCACCTTTTTGCAAACTGCCCAACATCAACGGTTCGTTGGCTGCTTCGTCTACTAGTGTACCATCGTCCGCTGCGCTCAGCTCCTGTACGTAGTTGGCCGGAAAGTAGTGCTGGCGTTTGCCACCGTAGTCCCCCAGCCACCAGTCGGTTCCCTTCTTCATCACGTTGCTAATGATAGCGTGCTTGCAGAACGACAGCTCGTCATCCCGCTGAGCTTTGTAGTCGTACAGCGCCTTTACGGTCACATTTTCGTTGGTGACCAGCGCCGGGTCCATGTATCCGTACGCTCCACTTTCCTCGGGTACCTGTAGCGATAGGAAATATACGCAAAAATGGACTAAATGAATGAACACTTTTATAATTTCTTCACAATGCTACTTACGTCCATCGTGTTGATACGACGAATCATTTCACGCGGAATGGGGTAGGTTAGTGTCACCTTGCGGTACAGGGGATGTTTGGAGTAGAAGTTCACCAAGTCAACCAAACTCTCAAACTCCATCCCACCCATCTCATACAAGCGGCCTTCTACTCGAATGCGGCAGTGTTTAAATTTGCCGTGCGCTCTGTAGAAGCGACAAAATGTAACGATTAACCGATGGCTTTAAGCCCCCGCACGACGATGATTCCTCTTACCGAAATGATATGACAAATGCCTTTGGTCCTTTCTCACTAGGTCGTACCAAAAAGGCCCCATCCTGCGGGACCTGATTGAGGACAATCTCCGACTGTTCACGGGTGGTCGTATGATGGTACCACTCCTTCGTTTCGTGTTTGTTCGGCTGCGGAACGGGTTCTTTCAGCGTAATGTAAAATTCCTACATGGGATGACGGTTATGATTAGGCAAACAATCGGTGTCCAAAGATGGTTGAACTAAGCTCGTGTTAATGCTTACCGCGCTTCGGAGCGCATTCTGTCGATAGTACATGATCAAACTGTAAAGACTGTCGAACAGCACGTTCTCCATCAGGTAGTACTTCGTTACACCCTTGTCCTGCTTGAGCTTTATGCGACAATGGTTTGGTTTTCCCTGTCGCCAGAACGAAAGGCAGTAGTCGCCGACAAAGGTGACACTTTCACGCACCAGAAACGTCCCATCGCCTAGGTGCGAGAACTGTTGCAGTAACTTTTCGGCCTCATCCCGACCACCGGACAGTTTGCCGTGGAACCAGTTTTCGCCAAAGTGTAGTTCATCGTTCGACACCACCGCGCCATCGCGGGATCGATTGGCGAAGCCGTTCTCCTCGCGCTCATCGTCGCGTCCATCGCTGTCCCGATCGGGGCTGGGGAATGGAAGGAAGGAGCTGTTAAAATCGGTGGAACCTTGCGTCCGCGCTGCTGCAGTTACCGTTGACTGTCTGTGTAGAAAAGCTTGTGCTGTGTGAGCACGAAAAAGTGCGCGTTCCACCCCTTGTCGACCGGATCCTCCAGGTACAGGATACCATTCTTGACGGTATTCCGTATGTCCAGCTCGCTCTCGTCGGTGGTGCGCATCAGGATGGCTGACTCCTTGCCCGCCTCGTCCACCACCATCATGCCGTTCTCGGGCAGCTTTTTGTGCTTCAGGATGATCTTGCGCTTCAGCTGCTGCGGCGACGGTAGCTGCGTTTCGGCTTTGTCGATCGGTTGGGTGAGCAGCATTTCACCGAAGACCTCCTGCATCGCTTGCGCCATTCGCCGTTGCTGCGTGAGCGAGCAGTTCTGCTCGATCGACAGTATAAGCGGATACTCGGAGGTGATGAACGCGTGCTCTTTGATCGTGCGGATCACGTCCATGAACTTGATGCGCGTCGTGAACGTGTGCCCGTGAAAGATTAGTGGCATGTTGTCCGGTCCGTCCCAGCAATCCAGCTCGATGCACCGACAGCCCATGCGCAGCGCTCTAGCGTATGCCTCAACCGAAGATTCGCTGGAAAACTGATCACCCGTCAGGTAGGTGTTGTGTGAAGACGATATCCAGTAGTGTGCCAGTGGTTGTGTCATGTCTTGGTACACCGTGTCACAGCGTCGGTCCCAGATCTCGTTTTGCCGCGAAAACAAAAAATCTATAAACTAAAATGAATGATTCGTTCCTTCAGTACTGTGCAGCAAAGAATTGAACAGCTGTAAAAACTCCAATATACCTCATGCAAGCGAAGATAAGGCTCGCTCACGTCACGTGCCGGATCTTGAATGTATTCGTTGATAAACTTTGCCACCGTTTCTTCGCTATGGCCACCGCTACCTTCCTCCTCGTTTTGTTCTTTGGTCAAAAATTTTCGAAACTCGTGCAGCGATACCGTTTGACCGTTCTGGCTGTACGTTGCCATTCGAATTCCGTCGAAATACTCCGGCAGCGTGGTCGTCGGCAAAACCAAACGTTGATACAATCTGGTGAAATCGTCGAAACCGAGCTCGTTCCGGCGCCGGGTATCAACCTCGTGAAATACTTCGTTCAGCTTGGCGGTGGAAGTTTTACAGTTTATCTTCGGCAAAAAGGATCGAATGTCCTTCAGACTAGCGGTTCCGTTGGCTTCCATCAGATAAAATTCTCTTCTAAGCCAGCGTTCTATCTGCAACCAATACGGGGATGTTATTGTGTCAGAGATCAGATACTTCAGTCCCTTCTGCCACATGTCGGCTTCTTTTTCGGAGAAAGCTAGAACAAATAAATTGTAATTATTTTATCACACGTAGCATGATCTCCCGGACTGTCCAACATACCAACGATTGACACGGTGCGCAATTTAAAATCGTTGCCATGTAAAATAACGAAACATTTCCGTGGTTCACTTTTCTTCGCCTCCTCAGGCCACTTTTCAAAGTCCTTCGACTTTTTGCCGGGACGAACTTCTTTTACCTCGCGAAGTTCTAGAGATCCTTCATAGTTGCTCCGGCCATTGGTTTGCACAGAAGACCATATGATCTGTGAACATAATGAAAATAAAACATTGCTCTATTCCATGGTATAATTTGGAAACGTGTTGCATTATGCATACCTGGCGTGTTTCGCGACGCAGCATAAGGGTTTTCTTTTCCGGCCGCTTGCGGGGGTAAAACTTGTGAATCAGTGTACCGCGTTCCAGCTGGCAAATAATTTGTTCCATTTCCCCCAGAGCTGCCAAGCAGCTGCTAGCGGTTCCACTCATCCTACTGCTTGCTCCGAATGCGTAGGGCAGCAACTTACTAACCTATGCTTTGCTCTATCAGCGTGGATAAGCTTTGCGGTAACTGAAGCAACCCACGATCTTGGAGAACATTATTTCCGCTCAAAACTACCAAGAAGGCAACATGGAAAAAGAAAGTTTCTTATTATCGCGTACAGAAAGGCTGTGAGAAGAAAAGAAAACGTCGGTCGGATGCGAACTGTCAAATAAGTAAAAAGATAATAAACAAGGGGGTATGCAATGCTTTGTTTATGTTCGAAACGAAACGAGAATCTAAAAAAAACATTGTCGTGTCAAAACAACTATTACAACATATTGCAATGCTCTATTTCTTTAATCGGTTCTACTAGAGACCATAAAAGGATAATTTATACAACTATGAAAATAATCAAACTCAAGAAATTCGAATGGAAACCCATGGTTATAAGCACCTTGTTATATGCCTAATGAATGATGTGCACATATAGGACTACCCGGCTTGGAAACGTGCTGCGCTGTCAAACGGGGCACGCTGCGTAGTATCAACACCACAGGTACCAGAAAAACATGGATAACCAGGAGACACCATTAAACTTTCACGAGCTAGAATTAGACGAACGTTTGCTGAAGGCAAGTAGTGGATCCAATTCCCAATTCTAATCTTATTTAAAGCTAAATTCTCTTTCCAGGGTATTGCACGTTTGGGGTGGATTTCGACGACACTAGTACAAGAGAAGGCAATCCCATTTCTGCTCGAAGGGAAGGATGTACTCATACGCGCTCGTACCGGCTCGGGGAAAACAGCTGCATTTGCTATTCCCATCGTACAGAACTTGCTTCGACGTAAAGGGGAAGATGCAGTTCGCGAAACTTCTGTACTTGTGCTGGCTCCAAGCCAGGATTTGTGCCATCAGATTACGAAAGTGTTCACCGGGTTAACTTCCTCCATTAGTCCATTGGTACGAGTGGTGGATCTGTCCTCCAAAGAAGATCGTGCTACTCACCGACATCTACTGGCCGAGCGTCCCGACATCATTGTATCAACTCCAGGAAAGTTACGCGTAGCGTTTGCTGACGGCACTTTGAACGTACGGGAAAGCCTTCGGTGTGTTACCATCGACGAGGCCGATCTAATGTTTTCGTTCGGATTCGAAAAGGATCTGCGAGAAGTATTGAAGCACTTTCCACCAGTTCACCAGTCTGTGCTTTGCTCGGCTACCCTTGAGCCGGATGTGGTGACGTTGAAGAAAATGATTCTTCACAATCCAGTGGTATTAAAACTGGAAGAGCCGGACCTGGCTATCGGAACCCAACTGACGCACTATCAGATCGAAGCCGAGGAGATGGATAAGGCGACCGTGCTCTACACTCTTCTCAAACTGAAATTGATCCAGGGCAAGAGCCTAATTTTCGTCCGATCCGTTGAACGATGCTACAGGTAAGATTGGTCTGAACTATGACATTCATTTGCTCAAAACACATCTGTAAATGATGAACCTTACACCATTTGGATACGGCATTAAAGGATTATCTTGGCATTTTCTTTCATTGGCCGTCGAATGACACTGGACTAATCTTCTCTCTGACATATTTCCTATTGCTTGATATCGCTCTTCCATACAAAACGATGATAAACTGTTTCTCAAAATGATTTCCTTCTTTTCTTTTGCAGGTTGAAGTTATTCCTGGAACAGTTCAGCATTCGTACCTGCATCCTGAATTCTGAATTGCCAATTAAAATTCGTTGTCACACGGTCAATCAATTCAATCAGGTACGTTTTCTTTAGGTTTGATGGATTTTTCCGGTTGTATATGTTTCTTTTTTGCGCCACGATCACAGGGTATTTACGATACGATCATCGCATCTGACGAACAGATGGCAGGGAACCCGGCTATGGTGAAAAGGAAAGCCCAGAAACTATCAACCAAACAACTACTGCAGGAACCGGAACGAGAGTCCAGTGTTTCGCGTGGAATTGATTTTCAGTGTGTATCCTGCGTGGTGAATTTCGATTTTCCCTCGGACATAAATTCGTATATCCATCGGGCTGGTCGGACGGCCAGAGGAATGAACACTGGTAGCGTCTTGTCGTTAATTAACGTCGAAGAATTGGAGCACAAGCAACAGGTCGAGGAGTTTCTGCAGGGCCTTGTTAATGACGATAAATTCACCATCAAGTAAGTTCGTTGGTAATCTCATTATTGCATGTCATGTTAACGGCTCGAGAAATTTTCCTGTTTCAGAAATTTTCAATTCAACTTTGAAGAGGTTGAAGCTTTGAGGTACCGAGCGAAGGACGCATGGCGCGCTATTACGAAGCTTTCCATTAGAGAGGCTCGAATCAAGGAATTGAAAACGGAGATGTTCAATTCAGAAAAGTTGAAGGTATTTCCATAGTACAATTTGAAGCGTTGTTGACTTTTGAATTCGGTATGATTTTTTGCATTTCTTTCAGTCGTTCTTTGAGGAAAATCCAAGGGAGTTGCAAACACTGCGACATGATCGGGCACTGCACACCGTTCACGTGCAGGAGCACTTGGGAGACGTTCCAGACTACCTGGTTCCGCAAGCCCTAAAGTCGATCGTTGCCGCATGCACGAAACGCCCCAAGAAGTCTAGCGAACCCAGAAATCACAAGAAAAAACGGCCAACAAAAGCAGACAACCCACTCTTGATGGATGGAATGGACTATCGGAAGAAGCGGAGGGTATAGAACACTGTTAAACGGCTGGATAATGGTTCTATCGTTGATTTATTAAACAAATCTACTTGCTATACCGAGTAGTTTCGTGTAATCCGCTCCTTTGGATTGGGTTTTCTCTTTCAATATCGTGCGTAAAATTGTTGGGATAGGCACGTGAATGCGGGTTCCTAAGGGCGTTCCATTATCATCGATGAGCACCAGGTTGTTACTGTCAAACTTGGGAATCTTCGGCTTTTGAAACTGCTTCAGACCGACGAGTATGCCCTTCTTTTTCTGTCCCTTGATTGCAACCAGCACCTTGTCGCCGATTTTTCCGACGCTTTGTTTATTATAAACGTGTATACACTTCGGAGGTTTGCCCTCGGCCATCGCTCGCTTGCCGATTTCACTGTTATCGACTACGCGGAGGCGGGCCATCTTGCGAATCTCACTACAGGCGGCCGTCGTGTGGATCGACCTCGTAACATTATAAAACGGGATAAGTCGAAGGATCGAGTTGGGTAGCATTTTTGCCTAGTGAAATTTCTTTCGAAGAACGACTGCGTAACCGCATAGCCGGAAAAAATCTACTGTTTAGATTAATCGGAGCAAACTGTCAATGAAGAGCACATGCAGATACAAGGTTTGTGCAGTTTAATATTTAGCTGTTTCTGCAAATCCTATAAGATTTTTTGATTGTATGTTGTTCAACTTACTTCACAGCATGTCAATCACGATCTACAATATTCAAAAGCTTGTTTATTAACGGTTTTTCGAGTATTAAACGAAAATATAGCACGAATTCCTTTTCCGATACTCGGATCTATAACAAAACGCACATTGCTCTCTTCGGAACACCATAATGTGGCGAGCAGGCTATCACTACCTTGTAAGTGGTGAATATAGTTTGACAGTTTCGAACGCCATTTTTATGCTCTGCAGTTAACACAAGATTACTTCGCTTCGCAAATTTCATCGTGTTTTTCAAGCTTGGCGAGGAAGTGGATTTCGGAAAGAAAAGGCGTAAGCTAAATAAAGCCGGATCACGGATTTTTCGAGTGCCAGAATCGCAGTGTGTTTTGTGAAGCTAGTGTCGGGAAGTTTCATAAAGAAAAACAGTAGTAATGTCGAAGCGGCGTATCGAGGTATTGGATCCATTCATCAAGAAGCGACGGTAAGAAAGGGTGGACAGGTGCGCTTGTGTGTTCACGTTTCGGTGCACGTTCTTGTGGTTAATATGGCGTCAACTGAAAATGAAAATAAAAAAAATCAGGAAAATGGTAAAACTTTTCATTCAATTACTCTGATTGCTTTCTGCCTCTTTGAATTCCTGTTTCATTTCAGGGAAGAGAAGGCGGCAGCGGAGGGCTCTGCCGGAGCAAGCTCATCGAAGATGGACTCCGGCGGAACGTCATCGGGTGGGTTAAGTGCTTCTGCAAAATTACTGGCAGCTGGTGGAGCTGATACGGCGGGAAAGAATCCGTTGAATGGGGTCACCTACTCCCAGAACTACCACAACCTGTACAAAAAGCGTATCACGCTCCCGGTGTTCGAGTACAAGACGGACTTTATGCGGCTCCTGTCGGAGCACCAGTGTATCGTGCTCGTAGGAGAAACCGGTTCCGGAAAGACAACCCAAATACCTCAATGGTGTGTGGAGTACGCGTTGCATAGCGCGAAAGGCGTCGCGTGTACACAGCCTCGAAGGGTAGCGGCCATGTCCGTGGCGCAACGTGTGTCGGAAGAGATGGATGTCGTGCTGGGACAGGAGGTTGGTTACAGTATCCGTTTCGAGGATTGCTCGAGCCCGAGAACGCTGCTCAAGTACATGACGGACGGTATGTTGCTGCGAGAGGGCATGAGCGACCCAATGCTCGAAGCGTACCAGGTCATTTTGCTCGACGAGGCTCACGAGCGAACGTTAGCAACGGATCTGCTAATGGGCGTGCTGAAGGAAGTTATCCGACAGCGGAAGGATTTGAAACTGGTCGTCATGTCGGCCACCTTGGACGCCGGGAAGTTCCAGCAGTACTTCGATAATGCCCCGCTAATGAACGTTCCGGGACGGACACATCCGGTGGAGATCTTCTACACGCCCGAACCGGAACGTGATTATCTTGAGGCGGCCATTCGCACGGTCATTCAGATCCACATGTGCGAAGATATCGAGGGCGACATTCTGATGTTCTTAACAGGCCAGGAGGAGATCGAGGAGGCATGCAAGCGCGTCAAACGAGAGATTGACAACCTGGGCCCGGATGTGGGTGAGCTTAAGTGCATACCGCTATACTCCACTCTTCCACCGCACATGCAGCAGAAGATTTTCGAAGCCGCACCGCCGAAACGAGCGAACGGAGCGATCGGACGGAAGGTCGTCATATCAACCAACATTGCCGAAACGTCGCTCACCATTGATGGAGTGGTGTTCGTGATTGATCCAGGCTTCAGCAAACAGAAGGTGTACAACCCACGCATTCGCGTGGAGAGTTTGCTCGTGTCGCCTATAAGTAAGGCATCGGCGCAGCAGCGTGCGGGACGTGCCGGGCGAACTCGCCCGGGCAAGTGTTTCCGCCTGTATACGGAGAAGGCTTACAAGACAGAAATGCAGGACAACACGTATCCGGAAATTTTGCGTTCCAACTTGGGTGAGCACAATCGATAGAAGTAGAAGTTGCGGTGTTTTCCGAAAGGTGTGAAACCGAAATATTCACATGTTGTTGTTTCCAGGCACGGTGGTACTACAATTGAAAAAGCTTGGCATCGATGACTTGGTGCACTTCGACTTCATGGATCCGCCGGCACCGGAAACGCTAATGCGAGCACTGGAGCTGCTTAACTACTTAGCGGCCCTCGACGACGACGGTAATCTGACGGATCTTGGTGCGGTTATGGCCGAGTTTCCTTTGGATCCTCAGCTCGCAAAGATGCTAATCGCGAGCTGTCAACACAATTGCTCCAATGAAATACTTTCCATTACTGCAATGCTGTCGGGTAAGTTTGTGCAGGAGAAAAGAACCATGTTCTCTTTCCTGTGTCGGTTCGTTCAATAGTACTGCTTCTTTTCTTGCAGTTCCCCAATGCTTCGTGCGCCCGAATGAAATGAAAAAAGCTGCCGATGATGCTAAGATGCGATTTGCACACGTCGATGGCGATCATCTAACATTGTTGAACGTATACCACGCGTTTAAGCAAAGTAAGTATTCAAGTTTCTTTCTTATTCCGGGAAGACATCATGGTTATTTCCTTCTTGTTTTTTTCTTCTCTCACACAGGTAACGAAGATCAAAGCTGGTGTTATGATAATTTTATCAACTATCGGTCGCTCAAATCGGCCGACAATGTGCGACAACAGTTGGCCCGCATCATGGATCGTTTCCAACTGCAGCGTACCAGCACCGAGTTCACCTCGCGGGAATATTACTTCAACATCCGTAAAGCACTGGTGCAGGGCTTCTTCATGCAGGTAGTGTGGAATGAATTTTACATAATCTATATTACGGGAATAGCTTTTTGGATTTAAGTTAATCGATTTTTCCATTGTTTTCTTTTCACAGGTCGCTCATTTGGAACGGACCAAGCACTATCAGACGATAAAGGATAATCAAGTGGTGCAACTGCATCCGTCCACTTGCCTTGACCACAAACCCGAGTGGGTCATATACAATGAGTTTGTGCTCACGACGAAAAATTACATTAGAACCGTCACAGATGTGAAACGTTAGTGTTGTGTTGTGTAAACGGATTCGAATGAAGTGGAAAAAGATGTTAACACTTTTTTCTTGTTCCTTTGTTGCAGCTGAGTGGTTGCTGCAGATAGCACCGCAATACTACGATATGAACAATTTCCCACTGTGCGAGGCCAAGCGGCAACTGGAGTTGATACTGGCCCGGATGGATTCGAAGCAGTTTCAGCAAGGATTTTAAAACGACACTCCAAACCTGGTGCTACGTTTATGATACCTTCCGCATAGGTATGACACTTGTATCTATGTAATACACGTACTAGATAACACCCAACTTTCTACCCATGAAAGCAAATCCCCATATTCAGACGACAAAACGCAATATTAAAGCCATTTAGCTTTCCCTACCAGGTTAGAATTATGGATGACAAAATAAACAAGAGAATTGGAAGAACCGTATGTAGGCAACCACAATAATTATAAACAGTACTACATTCTACTACCATGATTCGCCGTTCTGAAAAATATCATACTTTAAAATCTCTGAGGTTAGCTGGGTGCTAGATTTGACCTCGGTCCCAAAATTTGATGTATCAAAGACTCTCTTTTCGCATTGCATTGTTTCATTGTCATCACAAAGGAGTTAACTTTCACTATTGTTTTGTACTATTACAGAATAACTCAAATATATTTTAGACATCACCGTAGCACGGTTAACTTCCAAAAAGCCTATGCAAAAACAAAATAATGGGTTGTATACATTCCAAACGCTTATCTTTTTTTTATTGTGGAATTACTTGTTCTCAGGCTATTGAGGATTGCTATAATAGTGGTCCTCAATACGTATTCTTTGTTTGTTTTTCTTCACACTTATCCTTTCGTCACTCCTACGAGCGCGGGGCGTATGCAACGATCGTGAAGCTTGTATCCGATTTTACTGACGACGACGACCGTATTTGGTTCGACATTCGCGACCTCCTGCTGGAAGAGCGCCTCGTGTAGGTTTGGATTGAATTTCTCGTTCATCGGGTTGACCGTCTCCAATCCGTGCCGCTTGAAAACGCCGTTCAGTTGTTGCCGCGTCATAGAAAGCCCCTCGAATAGATTCTTCAGGTGTGGATTCTGATCGGAAACCTTAGTGAATGAACAGAATCGAAGGAGTTACAACATGTGAATGAGTCGACAACGAAAGCCCAATGGCCGTAAGAATACCTCTTCTTTCGGAACAGCTTCCGTTGCGTGTCCTAGAATATCCGCTACTTCTAACAGATCTTTACAGAATCCTTGAATGCCAAACAGTTTCGCGTCGTCGATCTGTTTGGTTAATCGTTTCCGGATGTTTTCACTCTCTGCCAGAGCTCGTTTGTATTTGTCCTACAAATGCAAATTCAAAGACCATGAAAAAATGCTCATAAAACATGTCTTGAAATTGAAAAGCTACCAAGCTTGTCGATTTCACCTACATCAAGAGATTTAAGTTTTTCTGTGAGTTCGACGGTTTCTTTTCGCAATTCTTCCACTTCCAGGGTCAGCTTCTTTTCACTGTCACTGGCTTCCTCCACACGTGCTGCGTCTTTTTCGGTAGAAAATTGTCTTCGTTTGAGACCGTTCAGTGAGCGCTCGGCGCTTACTAACCAGCCCAAACAGCTCTGAGATGACTGTTGTACATATACCGTGTGCATCCGACTGCGTTGGACAAAACGTAGAAAAGCTATAGCGTCGTGTGGCGACTATTGCGGTGCGGTTTCCAGTTACATCATCCTATTCCACCGGCTGGTGCCGACGAAAAGAACGTTCTCTGCCTCACTTACCTGACTAACGTCGTGGTACAGGCGGGTGTTCTTAATCTGTCTACCTTCACCAGCAAGCTTAGGGCGTTTTTCGAACGATGCATAATGGAACAATTTAGTCCTGAGCGAATGCACCAAGGATTGTTTAGGATAACACACAACAATACGCAATCGAGTGGGAAATTGCAAGCTTCTGATAACGTCAATGCCGTGCGAGTTTGATACTGACAGTTTGGAGCATATGTGTTGACAGCGCTGCTGGCATGCGGCAGCACGCGCCAAGGTATGTATTGTATGGAGTGTGAAAGTCACACAAGGTTAACACACAACAGCCAAAATAGGACTGGTCACCCTATAATATGGCATACCGATAAACTATGAGGAGGTAAAAAAATTTGGAATTAGATATTAAGTTACAAAATGTGTATAACGACGCATAAAAAAACTGACGGAATGATCCTACATTAAGAAACCCTAGGAGAACTATTCAAGTTCGGCTTATTTAAAATTGTACTATTCAAGCATGCACCAATGCTATCATTTTTATTGTTGAAATGAATCACACTTCTTCAATGTAATTACTTCCTAGTTGCATTACGTTCAATATTTGTACATGAACAACTTATCAAAAGTGCAGTTTTCAAAATGTATCAAAATAAATTATGTCGGGAATTAGTATGTTGAATAGCTTCGGTCTTGGGCTTGAAATCCTTGAACAGCGAAATGCTCGCAAATGCCGAAGGTAGCAAAACTAAAAAAAAACGATTAAACGCTTATAAAATTAGCATTTGGTTGCTACTGATAGTCTAAGACAGCTTTAGAGTATGCCAACGGGTAACAAACCAAACGATATCGAAAAAGATATGTCAAACACTTTATCGCAATTGATTCAGATTCTGTAACGATAGCTCGTTGAAATGTGTGCAAAGAAAAATGGGTCAAGCGTGCTCAATGCTTTGCAGTTTTTTAACTTCCTGTTAAAAGAGCCGACCCATTCAAATATTCTATTCTTCAGAATTCTGCAGCTATGTTTAATCCTTTAACAACAACAACGCGATGACTACACGTAACCCGATCCTCTCTATTCGCTGAAGGGAACACAAAAGTCTGGGAAGCGTGTGTTAGCACCTGCTAAACAAAGAACCAGGCAGCTCCATTTCGAGGGACAATGAGAACTTGAGCAAACATGTCAAAATATTTACCGATGTTTTGAAATTAAGGTAACAAGGTCAATGTGTGTTGCTGTGCTTGAAAAGGACCTTCCATCCTTTCGCATATGCTTACCCTTGCTGCGGACGACCACCGTATTTCGGTACCACTTGAAAAGCAGGTTTCTGGTGCGTCTGACCATGAGAATCTGCCAGAAAATTGCATTGCAAAAAAGCAATAAGCAATACAAGAAGCATACAAATCCACAAAGTTGAAGATATTATAATATTAATCATAGTACACAATGATACAAGGATTTTCTGTTAGAGTCGTGTTTGTGATATTATAAGAAGTTAAAATTATTAACTCACTAGCTTTTCACTAGCACTAGCTCACTAGCCAGGTAGCCTGTCCCTCCCAGATCCGCTGGCCCCTACAGGTTCGAGTTTTGATGAGTCTCCCACAGAGAAGGAAAAAAAAGAAGAAATGTTCATCAACAACAATAATTTATTTAAATCGTTCTACAAATACCATTTTGCTCGTACCATAGGAATATTTTTACAGGTAATTATGTTTCAGGTTCAATTTATATGTTTATACAACAGTAATACCTTCTCATATGCCGAACTCTTGCTGCGTTATCCTTTTCTTGAATACGCATATATTGATTATGACACATGTTACGCAAACAGATGTTTTTTTTTTTGACTATATTCACACAACATGAATTTTACTTCAGCATTTTTTGCTTCGAATGCCGGCTTTCGGTAATCATCGCTCCGTGCCGAACAAACTCATGATCCGCAGCATGGTGCGCGCGGAGTACAAGCACAGCGGATAACGTCGGTAGCACTTCCTGTAGCTATCCTTCGCCGCGAGGTCGTCGTTGTATTTCAGTCCGCTCTCGAAGGAGTCCGTCAGCGGTTTCGGCACTGTTTTACTGTTTTCCACGCTAAATCTGTAAAGCGGCATGTGAATCATATTGTGTTTTTTTTTTCGTAAATAACGCCGGAATTCCCAATCACCCAATGCACTACTCACGCGATGAATTCATAAATGACTTTGGCCTGGCTGTTCTGCGGTTCGGCTCCGGCGGCCAATTGGCAGATGAGGGACAAGGCGCACTTCAGCGGATCGGTTTGCATGACTTTGTTCCAGTTGATTTTCCGTTCGAAGTCCTACGTGCAGAAAAATGGTCTCAGTGGTGT
>JAOEFI010000007.1:9946667-9959324 GCA_034621735.1 Anopheles plumbeus | reverse complement strand
TTTACAGCTCGTTTACTGCAACAAAGTGATGTTAAGCCAATCGCGATCTTGTAGCGTAGTTGGCTAGCCGGGACCGCCGTTGGGCGCGGAGCCTGTTGGCCTCCATGCATCCATCTCCGATCATCGATGAAGCAGCGGAGGATTTCCACTACGAGAGCCATGTAAGCAGATCCCAGCTCAAAGCTGTAGCATTGTAGACCAAGGCCGGGTAGGTCGGAGCGTTGCAATCGCATGTAATATTTCTAAGCATGTGACCAGTACCCAGTAATCGTGCCTATCGCTGACTAATACGGGTAATCGCCGCAGTATCGCGAATTCGAAGATCTTGAATGAGTTAGATGGGATAAGTAGAAGACCCCAAGGGTTGATAGCCAAGGACGAAGCTTGTTACTTCGGCGAATGGCTGATGAAAGCTTCCCAGAAAAGGGCGATCTATTCGTTTGAAATCGTGGGGTTGTGGTTTTTAATCATATTGTTGCTACAAAAAAATTTAATCGAAGTAGTTGATGGGGAGCTACTAACGATCCGATCCGAGATTTGCGTTCTCGCATCTTATCAGCTGCAGTTCCTTTGCTGTGTTTACAAAACTGCAAGCGCGAATTCAGGGAACCGCCACAGGCATTGGCGGCCGGCAGCTTCCGCTACAGAGCAGGTTTCCAGTAGACAGCTGACAGAAACACAATTTATTCTTCGTGCAGCCGGCCCCGAAAGCAGAACTACAAGCGGCGTCAACATGCGGCAGGTCGTATGGTCGCGAATACTGGTGGTTATAATGTCCGTCGGAGTAACCCAGGGGTACGTACCGGTGGTCGAGGTGTGATCCGTGATCCGGATGAGTGTAAGATAACTGTGAGGACCTTCTTGACGTGGTCGGTGTCTTGCGTCGCTGCAGGTTTCTGGTGTTTGGGTCGAGATTTATCCGATCCAATCAGGAGTATCAACTGGTGGCCACTAACTTCAATGGGTTCTCAGTGGACCTGCTGGTACGCATTGAAGGCAGCGCACCGGATGGCAGCAGCACGCTCAACATCACTCACGAGTTTAACGTGTCGCCAAACATGAACCGACCGATAACCTTCAACGTACGTTTCCCTGTAGCTTCGCTTGGCTTGGTTTACTTGGCGACACTAAGCCTTCCATTCCTTGCAGATACCGAAACTGAGTGATGGAGCTTATAAAATGACCATCGATGGCCAGCTCGGCTTCAACTATCACCAAGAGGTGGAGCTCGAGTATAAGAACCGGTCCATCTCCGGCTTGGTACAGATGGACAAGCCAGTCGTCAAGTCTGGCGAGTCCGTCCGCTTTCGTGTGATTCTGCTGGACCTCGAACTGAAGCCACCGAAACACGTGGAAACTGTGCAGGTGACGGTCCGTGATCCAGACGGTAACACCGTGCGCAATTGGACGGCCGGTCGCCTGCACTTCGGGGTGTTTGAGGGCGTTATCCAAATAGCGCCGACACCCCTGCTCGGCAATTGGCACATATCCGCCTCAGTGGAAGGTGCTGGTCCGATATCGAAGACGTTTGTCGTGAAGGAGCATGTGCCGTCTACGTTCGATGTCCAGGTGGTACCGACCACGATTCCACTGCTGGAGCACCAGGGACTGAGTCTGACGGTGTCGGCTAACCACTATTTCGGAAAACCCGTGAAGGGCACGGTCACACTGGAGCTGTACCTGGACGAAATCATACTTGACCAGGCGAAGACATGGGAAGTGGACGGCGTGGATCAGGTGCAGCTCGACTTTACGGAACCGCTCGAAATGTATGATACCCAACAGGACGTCCACGTGAATGTGACGTTCATCGAGCAGTTCACAAGTAAGGAACGCACCATGGCCCCCACATCCCATCACCGTTGGTAATGTCCATAGCCACTCACTCTCAAGATCTCTCCCTTTCCACAGATCGAACGGTCAACAAACAGGAACGTATTACAGTTTACAGACACCAGTTGCGTTTGGTGCTGGTGCAGGAATATCCAGCCTTCCGGCCGGGACTGCCGTACCATTACGAGCTTCACTTGCAGTACCACGATGGAAAGCCGGCCCCGGGTGTCTCGGTGATGGTGCAGGTTTACATCCTAGATCAGGAGCACGAATGGACGCTGACCAGCGACGAGAACGGTGTCATCGAACAAACGTTTCATCCCTCCGAATCATCCTATGAGATGTTTCTTAGGGTGGGTAGCAATCGATACAAATAGGAGGCCGTGAGAAGAGGAAAATACGAAATAGTGGTCCCAACACTGTCGCTGAACATTGCTACCTTTATTGTTTTGCAGGACGAGGCCGACGACGGTGTTGTTGTTGGGCGAAACAATCTATGGAATAGAGACGCCTACCGATGCTTTCTTGAAAGTTGAGCGGAAATCGAAGTAATGGCATCTGCCTGGTGGGGAGGGGGGGGGGGGGAGTTAAAGGCAAAAGAGTTTTACCATGCATATGTTTTGCATATTTTACCATTCCAGTGTGGCGCTGAACTCCATCATAGAGCTATCTATTACGTGCACGGAGAAGATGAACTTCCTTGTAGTGTACGTAATATCGAAAGGAAACATCGTCCATACCGAGTACATGAAGCCCAGCAGCCATATTGACTTTCGCTACGAGATCAATGCGACCAGCAATATGATGCCGAGGTCGAAAATAGTTGTGGCAGCACCGGCGCAGCAAGTGCTGATGTTCGATGCCATCGACATCGAGTTCGATGAGCTGAGCAACAACGTAAGTGAATGTGGCCCCTCGTGGAGCCAACAGGTTTCCCAATAATTTTTCACATTCCGTGTTTTCGTTCCAGTTTCACTTGTCGATCAATGACCATGAGGTGAGACCGGGGGTGCAAATTCAACTGGATATGCGAGGGCGGCCAGGATCGTACGTGGCACTGGCAGCGTATGACCGGAGCCTGCTGGAGCACAGCACCAACCACGACGTGTTTTGGGAGGACATTCAGGAAGTGTTTGACGACTTCCATGGCACTACGGACAACATTGACGATCCTATTCATGTAAGTATTTGGGCGATGCGGTTTGTAGTTCCCGTTGAAGTATATTACAGTAACGTCCACTCTTTCTCTTCTGCAGTCAATTGGGATGTTCGCTCGAACGCTGGACAAAATTCAGCTCCCCGGTGGTAAGTAGTTAACAAACGAAACTTTACCAAAGTCAGTTGTTGCTGTACGTTCTTGTCAAATTTCTTCACAGTGTACGACAGGTCGGCCCGAGACGGGACGGAGTCAAGTTCTGACGAGACTGCGCCCATACCGTACCGGACGAACTTCTTGGAGTCGTTGGAGTTGTGGCCATGACATCCGTGAACAAGAATTGCATTCATTAGTTCACTAATAAATATTGACGATGCGCTTAGTTGATGATGATTGCTGTATGTTTATTACAAAGTTGTTTATGTAGAACTTAAAACATAAAACTTTGGCACATTCAAATTATGTTGCAATTACATCGTTCCTAGTCTCTACATCACTTTACATTCGTTCCGCGTATTTACTGCTCCCTAGCGAGTAATTTTGGTACCTTACCATTTCAGCATCCCTTGTTTCGGGTTGACTTCTCATAGATGGCGCTGACAATGGTGCTTAGCTTTCCCGCTAGATGTCCAGCCAAGACGCGGACTCATCCTTGCTTATTCCTGGCAAGTCCTTGATAAAACTACAACGATATAGTTCACGTTTTTATGTGGCGTCTACTGGTAAAAGTAACAGACGGAAAACAACGTTCTTTCCGGGTAGAAAACTGTTTGACATCCGGAAAAACAACAGCAACATTTTGAAACGAACCAATTTTGACATGCAAATCGAAATGTTTAATTTTAACACATATTCGAACCCGTCATGCCAGCGGTGAAGGTGACAGATGGAAGCGAACAAATCAAGTTGATAGCCAAACGCCTAAAGCCCCAATCAATTATTAAAACACAATTTCCCAATTATGTTCGACACCTGCCCGCTTATAGTAATCGATACACCGCAGTGTCGATGTCATTCGAGCCGCGATCTAACGAAATTATTTACTGCCGTGAAACGGGCTGCGATTGAACGTGCCGTTCTGTGGTGGAATAATTTTGAACTTTTGTTCTGTCAAAGCTATCATATTTCACCTGCTATTATCGGGACACACAATTTTACAGCGTGACATCCAATTATTAATCAATTTGTACTCCTTACTGGGGGGTAGACGGGAGCGCACCTTGATGGAGATTGATAGGAAAAACGTTGTTTACCTGTGAGAATTTATCGATTGGTTGTATTTAGCAGAAACAAATTACACTTGAATGGCGTGTTTTGTTTATAAAAACCTCAATTTCAGATGCATCAAAACCGTTCGCTTTGCAAACACAAAAAGCTTTACGGGTTACGGAACTACTCTGAAACTCCCATTTTTCCAGAGTATGATACTTGTGAATCTTCACTTCAGTCATCTAAAGATAAGTACACAAGTATGGGAAACTTCATGCTCTTCAGAAGATCCTTGCATTAGTTTTTTTCATATTCCGTCGGTAATGTGGCAAAGAGGTTCCGTCTAAAGAGGTAGAGATGATGAAGCAACTGATGGAATCTGGAAACTTATGGACCCTGAAAGAAACATGTGTTCGGGACATGTGTTATGGAACCATCCCGTAAAGTGTATACATTTTGGCGACAGAAAAGTTAATGGTATAATGGTGAGAAAGGCGGGATGTAATTATTACTTTTTGTTTAAACGTTATTGTATGAATAGTTAGGATCTGAGCACGGACGTTTCAAGTTCGAGTTACACATGATTCATCGGCTGCATATTGTAACATAGAAAAGACCCACCATACGCAGGATATTATTTTGATTTAGTAAAACAATCATATATCAAAATGTGTATGATGACCAGAGTTCAAGCAGATTCGATATGCTTGAAAGGCATGTTGAGTTTTCATCAATTATGAAAACTGTACTCAAAGACCGCGTGCAAGGACTCATTACTGAATATACATGATCGCACTGAATTGAAGATTTGTTATCGAATGATGCAAAACAGAATTTCAAGTGTGCATTACGATTATAATCCCATTTGTTGAAGATATCTGCAATGCAACGCGCATCAAATCTTCGTTAAAAACACTCAAAGACCCACACATTCCTACTGCAAAAGCCTACATCAAAAGCTTTTCATAGAACGGCGGTGCTTTCCGTGCGGCACGGAAAATCATCAAAACATCAAGCATGCACTCATTATGCAACAAGCTTCTTATTCATGCATTTACACAAAACGGCTTTGATGTTGCAATTCCCTGTTTCCGCTGGGAAACGATCAAATGTCAGCGTGATTGAAGTCTTTTTCCTCTTTCTTTAAGCCTCTTTACCATCGGCGAATATGCAGTTTTTACACTTATACACATTGCCCTGTGCTTAGTGTTGTGGAATTAAAACCCGCACGTTCACCGAACCGCATGTAAATCGGACCACTGGAATAATAATTCCAGCAGCAGATAATTTCATATTCGTATACATTATGCTGATCGCTCATAAGGCTGATAATGAGGCCGCACTCCAGTGGAAGGATGCTGTAATGCATGAGATTTGAATTATACCCGACGATCGCGCCGGTGTACAATCATTCCGAAGCCGGATGCAGTTGTTTGATGTTCTCAGCATTCACAATTTCAATGAGCAGATCGTAATCAAATAAGGAATGCTCTGAGTTGAACAATTTACACTCTAAAGTATTAATCGCACATCTTTATGCTACATTAAGGAATCTTATGATGCCGAACTGAACTGTTTGCAAATTTGACGATACGTAAATGAAAAAAAAATCATATATTGTATACTATTGCAGCATGTTAGTAGAAAATGAAGCAAGCAATTCGAACAAACCCAATTTAAGCTTGTATTGTAAGCGTCTCAGAAGCTGCTACTATGCAAGATAGTTTTGTTTCTATACGTGTGCCTATAGTAACCTAATTTTCATGCATCTTACAATGATTGATTATTGTCAAAATATTGCTGAGGTTCGCATTTCATTTAAAGTTTTATTACTCACTGAGCGATACTTTACACGAAGCAAATAATTTCAGAAAGATATACGTAACCTTACAAAATTGTCTGCAATCAAAGTACTATTCGTTCCAGCATTATTCATGGCGTATTGTATTGTAACTTTTAATCTTTCCGGATAAATTTGTGTCCCTTTCCTTCCACCGTATTTAAATTTTAATTTAGTAAGTTAAATTTGGTTCCAGGACGAAACGCATTCACAATTTAATTCTTGATTTATATTTAAACGAAACATTAAAATAATTTTTGGAATTATGGTTGGGAAATGGTTTAGCTGGCATCAATGGTAAAGCGTTTTATTTAACAGCCGTCAGTTGCATTTGATAATTTTTTGTTATTATTTTGGTACAATGAGGAATAACTTCATGAACTTTAAAGGAACGTGGCTCTAGATAAACGCTACTAAATCATAGAATACCAGTTACATGCAAAAGGCGGTAAATCGCTTTGTGTAAACCCTGCACTAGATATGATTAGTGCATTGTTGGACCGTAGACAGCAACGGGCGCATAGGAAGCGAACTTCCCGTGCCGCCGGCCAGTTCCGTTTGCTGTCGCCTAAGAGGCAATGATGAGGAATATTATTAAAATGTTAATCATAACAAATTTTCAATAAACGCACATGCTTTGATGTTGGGCAGGGCAGCAAATATGCTAATGCTTACCTTCGTTCGGAGCGGCTGAATCGAACTTTTAATGAATAACCGTCCCCCCCCAAACCGCCGAAGTGCCGCATTCAATTACTTTTCAGTTTCCCGCGGGCTTTCGCAACACGTTACGCGAGGGAATATTCAAATTTCATCCTTAACACCCCCCAAACCCGAAGAGACCCGAACGGATCCTTCCTTACTCCTCTTCTGGCGCAGGGCACTCCAGAGGAGTCAGCGTGGTGGATGATGGCGTGATTTATTTAGATTTTTTTCCACCACGGGGAGCTTGGTGGAAAACTTTTCGCACCGATCCGCCGGTAATCCGACCCGCCGGGGATGCCCGAAGGGAACTTGCGAGAAAAAAATTAAAAAAACCCTTCCATTTGCTTTGGATGATAAGAAAGGAGGGCGAAAATTGAAAGTCAGCCGAATTTGCACTTCAATGACGAACTAATTTGATCCGCCGGGTCCGCCCCTGGATACGGGCGAATCTGTGGCCCTATTGTTGGCCCTGGTTGGCGGGCCACAAGGAGCGGAACGATCTTTGGTGCGCCGTCACCGTCGTCCTGGCGCTCCGATGAAGCCAAGAGAGTCGCTGTGGCTTGACGATGGCGGTGCCCTCATTAGCGCTCGCTGCCGAAACGGCTTCCCGCCGGCGGTGAGTCGAATGTCTCGATGTTCCACTCGGCAACTGTTTGCTAAACCACATTTTGGGGTTTCTGAAGGATGTTGTGGCCGACATGATGTGCTCAACTATTAGAACGACGTGATGGAAAACAAAAACAGCGATAAAAACGAGACACGATTGGAGAGCATACCATTGAAAGATTCAAAATGTTAACTATCTTTTCATAAGGTAAATTTAGTAAAACCTCCATAAAGATTGGTTTTTTTTCATGTGGAAAGTAATATCTTTCAGAAAAAATCCATCATTCATCAACCATTCGTGGAGACATTATAGAACATTTCGGTTTTAACTCCCTTGTGGTATCTGATTATAATGAGAATGGCTGATCTTATGTCTAATAATTCGTACAGTGGTTAGCACAATTTGAAAAGGAAGAAATAGTGGAATCACTCTCCGGAGTGCACGGCCAAAAAATGCCATCTCCTGTTTGTATAGCCGGTACCTCCCTTGTCCAACATATGGAGGGTAGTCACCATTATTCAGGATTAGCAAATCATTTTTAACAGAACAAACAAACAGGACATTTCTAGCACACATGTGTTACATAAATAAACGAAATCTCTACCATTACTTGCCGGAAAACGATTCTTGCATCTTCGTATCATCATATTTGAATATGTAGTGAAACTTCGTGCAGTTTTCGCTTCTTGAGGACCATTCCTTGAAGTGATTCTCTTTCTCATTTCTTCAACCGTTACGATTTTCTGATCCGTTCCATCTAAAAGTCGTTCGTTTGTACTACACCGTATGATGATGATGTTTACTTCTTGGCCATTTAATGGCTGTCTTTGATCTGTACAATGCAGAATGGACTGTTGTTGTTATCTTGGGCAATTTTGTTAACGGAAAATGGCTATTTTTCGGACTAAGTGAGGACTAGAGAAAGATGTGTTCATTTACCACACAATGTAGCACAATATTAAAATGCTACAGTTCAAAGCGACTACCTTTTGACTGAACTCCAACTTCTCGATGTTACTGGAGCGAGTTTAAACTCGGCTTCCAACGTCCTTCAAGCGGAAATTATCCTAGGGTGCGGCGGAATAGTCTTCCCCCACCACTGCACTGTTTGGAAAAATCGTTCCGTTCGGTGGCATGGCATCTAACAAGCATGGCAGCCATTCGAATGGGCGAAGTGCCACATTATTCATTATGGCGTAAAAATGTGCTTCCGGGAGAGTGTGTGTGTATATGTGTGCGCCCCTCATCAGGTGATTTGACATGAAGGGAGAAAGGGAGGGAGCAATAATAATGCACACCACCCAATATTCGCGCGTTGTTTGCGAGAAATCATTATTCCATTTTTCTGTTCTCTTCTCTTCCCTCTTCTCCGTGCATTGCGTTCTCGAGCTCCGTCTCGTTTCGACTTCCGCTGCAAACGCTTCCTGCTGTCTCGTTGATTACGTATTCCGCAGCGACCATTCCTCCCTTTATGCTCCGTTCGCGTTCGCCGCGTTCTGATTCTAATGATTATTAAAAATGCCATTAAAAAAGCAGAACGAGCGGGGAAGGCAGAACAAACGAAAACGAGCAAAAAGAAAAAAACTACATAAAGCGTAAATAGAAGGGCAGCGGAGGAAGGACAAAATCCCCACCCCATGATTGCACATGGCAGCCAGGCAGAGAGCAGAAAAATCAGCCAATGGTGTCCCAGCGCGCAAAACGTCGCCTCCTCGGACTCGGGGGTTTGTGTGATTCTCGACATCGAATGATTTTTCCGTACCACCCCCGCCGGTTTCGCCTCGACGGGCACCTTCGGTCACCCTACAATCCACACACTCACGCAAGGCGCACCCCCTCCACACAGACCCATTTTCTGACTTCCGGAAAATCCTTTCCTTGGCTGCCAATTCCTTCGACGGTTGAGTCTTTTCTTTACAGGGTTTTTCAACAGTCATCGTCTGCTTTCTACGTATATTAAGAATTTTCAATATAAACTATAGAAAGGAGGGTTGTTTACATTTCCCCCCTGGCAAAGTATGGTATGATCGCCATGTCGATCCACTTTTAATGTGGTTTTCAATCGAAAGCTCGCTTTAATATCTAATCCCTATAATAACTGGGGATGTTTGTAGTTTGAATTGAATGCATTAATTACTACTTCTATACCAAAAAGGGCTTTTGAAAAAAGGGTGTATGAGGGGGAAAAAAGGGTTATCTCACAACACGAGAAACGCCGCCATAAAATTCTTCAGATACAAACCTCACATGGGTTTTGAATAGTCTTTGTACAAGGACATCCATTTATGAAGCCTGTTAAAATAAACACAGAAGAATAATAACAATTTACTGAAAATGATGAACAAATTATTATCAATAAGGACCAATTCCTTAAGAAATGGAACTACTGGTTGCAGCGCCGGTAAACCCTGTCCATATGTGGCTCCTTTGTCTCTTTGTTTGTCGTCCGCAAGCCAAATTCCCTATTGCTTCCGATCCATTTTCCAGTCATTTCTGTTTCCGCTCCGGTTCCGGGTACGGTCCGGTTCGAAAGGCGATCCAATTTTTCATTACTTCCGTCGCTTCCGTCCTCCCACTGTCCTTCCTTTAGAACACTCCCCCCGGAAGGGGTCGAGTTCGCGTTTTTCTTTTCTATTTACTGCCTTCCCTCGATCACTCCGTATGTGTTGCTTCGCCGGCGCGGCGAGTTATGATTCGTCGACCGCCGTGTGGCCTGGGCGGGACACACATACGACGGGTTGCGATGTGTAGTTTAATGTTGATTTATGATTCTCCCTTCCACCCCGCGAAGGACGTCGCAAAGGACGACGACGATGACGACGACGACGACGACGGCGATGATGATGAAGACGACATTCATTCGATCCGAGCGCCATAACGAGCGCGCTTGTGGACGAGAGAAGCAAAAAAAAAAAAAATGGGAAAGAAAATAGGACGAACGTTCCTGCGGGCCCCGGAGCCCTCGGCTATATATGCTTCTTCTCCACCACACGCGCGATGGATGCAAGCCAGCACGCCCAAAAGGATACTTCTTCCGCTTCGCTCTGGGCCCGTTTTTTTTTTATTGCCGGACCGCTAGTCGACGAGGTTTTTCCTTCACATTTCTCGTGCTGCATTATACTCATTTCCCTCGATTGGTCGCTCGCCGTTCCGTCGTGGCGGGTGGGTATGTACGGTGCGCGCGCGTTTTGATGAACCACGGCGCAATGATGGCGCAACCATTCCCACGTAGAAGGCGGAAGGTTTTTGCAAAGGACACAACGAACGAGTAAAAAAAAAGAAGAAAAAAAACGAACGAATAGGAATAAAAAATAATCGGACGCAAAGACGACCTAACGAACGAAGAATAAAACGCCAACGCGGGTTGGCGAGCAGGAGGACGAAGGCACTCTCTGGCGTCTCGCGTCTCGCGTTCGTGCGGTGACGCTATCCATTTCCTGGCGGCAAGGCGCACGGCTCCAACGGCGGGGACAAAGAGGGACCGCCTCGTCCTGGGCCAACATCCCTGGTCCCACCCCCCCACCGGTCCCACCATCCCCAACGACTTTGGAGCTCGGTTCCCGGACTGATTGCATCGCTGATGAAGCCCGCAGGGAAATGGGCGACGGACGGTGTTCCGGCGCGATATGGAATGAGTGCGATTATAATCCACTCATATCCGTTTAATGGAATATGCTGCTTCCCACACAGGGGTTTCTGCATGTGCGCAATGAAGTCCAGCGCCGCACACGGATTGATAAGGGCGAGACAGTGATAAGATGAATGGCGAATTCTTCGTAATTAATTACACGTTTAACATTTCTGTTATATAAACCTCTAATGACCATAATTTTAATCATACAGTTGCTATTCGAACTATGTTGCGTGGTTAGATCAACATTCGTTTTTTTTTAAACTTAGGAGGACGGGCGAGGTATTATTATGTTACGTATAAAAAGATTCATTGCTTATATTTTTATTAGTAATTACATAATTATAACTTTTGCCATTTGTGTTTTTCGCAAATTGCATTACCAGATTGTGAATAAAACATACACATATTGGTTTGTCGAAACGCGCCATAATTGTCCAAAGGATTGATGACAATTTCGTGTTTGATAGCAAGATTTATCGTTTATAGAAATATAGATATAAATTTGCGTCAGTCCTGTATCTTTTCAATCAATGCCACACTTGTACCCCACCATACAATGCTCGTATGAGTGCCATGATTTTTGTGTGGGCTCGTTCAGAAGAACATAATTATTATTCCCATCAACCATTTTCTCCGGAAAAGGCGGAAACCGTCGCCGGGATCCGCTGAAACGTAACGCCATGATAATACAACCCAACCCCAGCGTGTGGCGCATAATGCGATGCAAATGATGGACGCGAGTGTGGGCATTACTCTTACCAATGCCGCCCCAGAACCAGCAGCAGCAGCAGCATGCGCTGACATCGCTTTATGCGGATGGGGAAAGAAATACAAAAAGGAAAGAAAAGAAAAACGCAAACTAGAGAACACAAAGAGCCGCTGGAACAAAGAAGCATTCCGTGGCGCGTTCCGCGCATGAACTACTGATATGGCGTATTTTGGTTTTAATGAATGCATTGCGCAAAGAAATTGAATGAAATCATGTAACGATCCTTCTTCGAGCGGAATGTGCGCCCGGCGAGTCGCAATGGTGTCCCCGTGGAATGGTGGGGGTGAAATCTATCAATCCGATGGATTCTTCAAAATAACGAGAACACGTAGGGTAACGACGTGTCATAGACGGGATAATGATCATCTTTAGCAATTCCTTTAGAAGTGTGATAATGTCACACTGGAATGAGAAGATTATCATTCGGTGTTTGTTGCATAACGGGGCGTTTTGGCGAAAGGGAAAGAGTTAATGATTTGCTTAACAATTTGAAAAGAAGAATACAGGATGAATCTCTCAGAGCATGCGAAAAAATCTCATGCATCTTGAATTATTTCTTTCCTATTTCCATGCCTTGCTATTCCTTTGAATCACTCGTCGTAATCAATTTTATATTGAACCTAGTGAAGCAGCATACTTAGCAACAGATTAAGCATTATAAAACATGTTTGAATCATTCTTTTCAAAAAGTAAACGAATGCCGTAAAATTGGAACTGAAATTTAGAATGTTAATTAAGAACAAACTGACACTACAATAATTGAGTTACATTACGCACCGATCTTCGTTTTGTAACGAGGTTACCTATTATTTTTTGAAAAAGGAATGAAAACAACTTTAATACAGTCTAGCATTTGCAAGAACTTTTGATTCTTTATTGCTGTGCTGTTGATCTTCTTGATCTTTAG
>JAOEFI010000007.1:9935834-9946567 GCA_034621735.1 Anopheles plumbeus | reverse complement strand
CTTGTTTCCCGGTTTAGAATAATCTCATTTGATCACTGTACAAGGTTTATGTATTAGCCCTCCGACGACAGGATGACCAATCTGAATATTCCATGGAATAATTTTAGGAGATATACGCAACGATTTACTCACATAATGTTTCGATCACATCAAACGTACATTAACGTCTTAACAAGGAAGTGTTTAGATCTGTGCCATCAAACTCTTTCAAACCCGCCGGCCGTCGCCAACTTTTTCTAAGGGAAATACAGCAACCAAAGTGAATGTATAATACTCTCATGCTTAACTAGTGCTAACTATTGATGATAAGTTCGTTTACTTCGTTTGTCACAAAAACAGGAGTCTATTTGAGGCAGTTCAGGAGATTTGATCAATTTTGATGAAACGTGGCAGATGTTCTGGAAAAGTATCCCTAAATTCGTTTGCAATCCTCATTGTAACAGCTTACCTTTCGTTCATTAAACCTTCATATCTTCACATGTCTACAAAAGCGAACCGAGACAGGCTTAAAACTTCAAAATAAATTAAATCGAAGATGTAATATAAGTAAAGCTAGCTAAACTGAACCTTTCAAATGATTCGGTTTAGTTTATACAAACTACGCCAAAGCATCGCTTTCGGCGGTTTTAAAAAAAGTTGAATCTGAAGTCGGTACAGTAATCTCATATTTATTGCTCCTGGTTGTCCCGATGAATAAACCGACGACACTGGAGTATAATGAGTCAGCAATGTTGTCATGGAGGTGGAAAAGATGCCGACGATCCGAGGGGCCGAGGCAGGGAGCGCGAATAAATCCCAAACCATATTTGAATCGAAAAATTGAACCACTCCGATTGATATTCTCCGAATCCCGCCCCAGCAGGGCAAGGAGCACCCGAAGAGAAGGAGCGGCAAGCGAAGCACCGGGAGGAGAGTGCTGTTCGGATAATGACAAATGATAAACCATAAATGATAACGATGCCGGCGATAACGAACTAACGAAGATGTCGAACTAACGATACGGTCGTCAAGCGGAGTGAAGAAGAAAAAAAAAAGGATCCTTCTTCCTTCTAGAAACCCCAAGGAAAGGCGAGTGCGACGAAGACGATGATGATCAAATCAGTTTTGTGATGAATAGCATGAATAGGTAAAAGGCGTATTTGCTCGTCAACCATTTCACCATTTGTGGGCTGCTCGGGCGGGGGCGAGGGTTTTCCGAGCGCGCGAGGCGAGAACGGTCCGAGCGCTGGCCGGACCCCAAGCTTTTTCCGCTATTTATGTGCAAATCTATGGAAAATTTTTCCATTCGCCGTGTCAACTGTGGGTGGACAAGGTAACGGGCAGTGGTCAGAGGGGACAGCGTCAGAAATGCTGCAAATGGAAAAATTTCTCCAATCTATCCGGGAAAACCGAGGGCCGTGGGAATGGTGGGAAACGAGGGAAAAGGATAATTTACTGCTTCGAATGCACAGACTCGAAGAAGAAAGAAAAATGGGGGGAAAAAAATGACACAAAACGGTGCAAATGGAATGATAAATGGAGAGCGTAGGTTTCCCCCCCCCCCCCCCATTACTTCTTCACCCATTTTTCACAAACCGTCCCATTTCAAATTCAAATATTCAATAGCTTATGCAAACGGAAGCAGAAACCTAGGGCGGGACAGTGCGCGAGATCGAGATCGAAGTTCGTTCGGCAAAAGTTTGGCCGCTCGCAGGACGACGACCACCACACAAAGGAGCGTGCCAGGTCGCTTGCCGCGCTGGTAGGAAATGCTGACTATGGCCAGTGATCCTATGGCACGCAAAACAGAAAAAGGAAACATTTGTTGGCCGTGATGAAAAGAAACTGGAGGAGTGAAAAAAAAAGACAACCACCACCACAAACACCTTCCCAGTAGGTTTCCACTACCCGGCAGCGTGCGTTCGAGTGCCAGATTCCTAGATAAACTCCTTGAGGGTTGCGTGTTTTAGGAAGACAGGCAAAGAAAAAAAAACACAATCACAAGTGGGCTTGAGACCAGCGATTCGTTCCTGCTTCGCCGACTGTGAGTCCTCGCAGTTCGGTGTCATTTGCCGTCGTTTCGTGAAAGAGCGATAATAGGAAAATAAGATATCATCTGCCACACAATATCGCAAACAAAACGGCAGCAACGGCCCGAACTCGCCGAAGAATAGCAGCCGAAGGTAGCAGGCAAACAAACAAAGCGTCATGTTTCCCCAAAAAAAAAAAAAAAAAAAACACACTGGAAGGTGTCAAAATGGGTGCACCTTTTCCCACCACTTGAAAAAGGACACGGTTTGGTTAAAAACCGATCCCGAGCGAGGAGCGAGAAATATCGGAGAACCGCGTCGCATGGAAAAACGTCCTCTTTGCGTCAATTATAATTATGAGTGGCGATGAAGCGAAATTCGTGATTCGTGTTTGGGTTTATTATGGCTACCGTTTTGGAACCGTTTCCCTTTTTTCCTTCGTGCTTTTTTTTTTTTTGTGTTCGACACCACAAGGGCGAAAGCGCATATATAATGCGAAACGCCAACAACAAAAGTGAGGCACCAATCGGCACTAACATACATTAGTGTAGTGGCCACGGGTTGCGACCGTTCCGGCAGCTGGCTTCCACTTACTCTGCCCCGCTGTTTCCCCCGGTTCCTTTATCTGATGGCTCTTCACGATTGATGGCTACTAACCGTTCCGAAGAGAGGGCTCCCGACTGGGCCCACCGAATGGTTGTTTTTCCCGTTTCCTCCCCCCGGGCACACACACGTTTTGGGCACGACGCCTGCCTTAGCTTCGCAGCCCAATTTTCCCCTTAGCGGGCTGTCAAAAACCTTTGACACGCAAACAACACGACCAAAACATACAACCCCGCATATAACGCAGAACAAATGGCAACAACGCAATCGGCCAGGCGTTGGTGGTGGTTGGAAGTGGTTCGTTTATTAGTGCTTCTATGGTCGCTCTGCGGGAAAATGGTGGCGAGACCCAACTCGTGCAGATGCAGCACCACCACCACCACCACCACCACCGGGCAGACCTCACCGCTATACATTGGCACCCTTGTTCTGATGCCAACTCCAAACGAGGGCCGGTCGAAGGGAAAATGGAGATGGTGGTGGGGCGAATAAAAAAAATTACCCATCACTCTACTCAGGAACTACTGTTTAGGAAGGGAGAGAGCGAGAGAGAGGGAGGCAGGGAGTTAGATGTCCAAAGCAGAAATCGTCGGTTTTATGCCTTTTCCATGCAACCAGATGGCTTTCGATTCTGTGGAGTGCTCGGAGATAAAAACTAGAACGTTTAAATGGAATCCATTTTACGATGGGCACGTACAGAACAGGCTTTTCCATATTGTAAAAAAAAGGGCTTGCAGCTTTCTATTTTATGTAGGAAGCTAATGGAAACTGGTTGCTCAGTGTTGTTGAGTAGTTTCTATACGATTCTGTGCAAGACTTTCATTTTACATATATGGAAGATTTTGTTTTGCTTCGGCTATATTTTTTATTTATTTCAAATATCCGTTTTATTTTATAGTTATAGTATTGTATAAATATTCTAATCAACAACAACATTCTTCAGGAACTTTGGTTAACATATGAAGTTTCGATGATATGACGTTCATATGAAAAAATGATAACATTTTTTCGAAATCAGTACTAGCTTCTATTCGAAAACTTGAAAAACTATTGCTAGATTTATCTTATCATTATCATCAAATTAAATCAAATATAGAGAGTAAGAATAAAGTGTACTTGCATAAAAATTGAACCAGAGCATACGGCAGGGTGCTTCTGTGTATTCAGGATGCGCCGAAGGTAGCTGAGAATAAATCATGTATAAGCGGTAAATTATATTGTTTCCTTTTAGATTCTTCTAAACACGTCCGTTGCTATTATATTTTATTTTATTATATTCCCGTAGTATTTTGCTTCGTGGATGAATGGGCAGCCTATCAATAGTAGCAGTAAACTTATAGTACATTACTGTACAATGTGTTGCTCAAAATGTGTTACCACAAGTGGGCTTTTAAAAAAAAACGGAACATTTTAAATTAAACAATGGACATTCACATAGTTACATCTACAACGCGGAGCATTTCCGATGATTACGGAAGTAGCAAACCGTTTAGGGCAAACGTTTCTGGTAGCACAAGTTTCACAACCCGCCGGTTGCCGTGTGGTAATTTTGCCGCATTCAAATGTATGCTTTCATGTTTGCTTCAAATGACCGCGAAGAGAAGTGATTATGTAGCGTGCAAACATAGCGGCGGACCTGTATGCAAACTCGCCCATGCAAAACTCCAAAACAGCGTCAGCCCGCCATTCATAGCCATCCAGCAGGTAAAGCACTCTGACAAAATGGCTCGGAAATCCCTCAGCCGTGTCATTATGTACCTCTTTTTTCGCACTGCTTATTTGTTTGTTTGTTTGTTTGTTCGTTTGTTTGAGCGGTCGAAATCCATTAAACCGAACGCCATTCAGAACGCGAATAGCTGAAGGGATCTGAAGCTCGCAGTGCGGTTGACATTTTTGGCTTTGTTTCCACCCGCCCGCTCCGGAATAATGCGAGCCATCTTGGAATGGGGCCAGAACACGGTTCGGAGCCCTTTCAGTGGCGAAGAAAGGACTTCCGCTAGCTACCCCGGAGCACACCGGGCCGTTCGCCACGACACACGCAGCATCATTACGCAGGTGTGGCGCGGTCTAACACACACACACACACACACACACGGTCCCATGTGCGCTGGGTTCCTGGTGCGGAAAACAATGCGACATCCGAGATCCGTGATCCGTGAAATGTCAAAACATTTCAAAGCACCATTCGTCATTCGTCACAACAACAACTCTTCATTTACTCATTTCGGTGATGCACGACATTTGGCCGCACGGTGGAAACCCCCTAGAGGCCTCCACGGCCAGCCTGGGCGCTGCCATTAAACTCTCGAGCCCGTAATCGCACGGCCCCGGCCCCTGGCGCTCGCTGGAGTCGGGAGAGAATAATAATAACCGGTAATGTGAGTGGAGTGGAAGGATAAGAAAGCGAACCGAAATCGTCCATTGACAGACGGACGATCGTACCCTCGGTTCGCGGTTTGGGGAAGTCCTCGTAGGATATATTTCATCCCACACACATCCGTGTCGCCCGTGCCCACCATCCCCCCGGGGGGCTTCCTCCGGGCGCGCTTATTTCACTAACGATCGTGTGTTCATTACAACCCCCCCCCCCCCCCCTACCCCCCACGCTCGAGCTCCGAGTCCTCAACCTACGAGCCTTGGAGCCTCGCTGTGCTGGCCTCGATGGCATGAATGCGGCCGGGACTCCACGGAGAAGCTGGAAGCACTTTATTCGATTACTAACTTGATCGGGATTCATTATATTTTTCTGTGCCACTTCCCATTTCTTCGCCGTCGGTGACAGGTTCCGGCTTCTGCGTTGCCTTCTTAAGCATCGTCGTTCCTTTTTCTTTTATTCCACGCTCCACCTCGCCCTCTCCCTTCCACTCTCTCAGCCGGTTTTCCTTTAAAACCAATCAACGGCATCGCCGTGCGACAGGAGGAGCGCCGACGACAAGATTCATCATTAGGAAATTTGATCATAGTGAGAAGCAGAAACATTGGCGTTGGGCCTTCCAAATTGGAGGTAAACCGACCCAAACCGAACCGAACGTGTCGACATTATATCTTTTTTTTTTCCGTAGTCAAACGTTCGACCTTCAGCAGTAAGCCTTCCCTTCTTTGAGGAGTGTGGGAGATGTGTGTGTGCTGGTGACAAACTGCTGCCGTATTGTCTCTGTTGCCAGGACGGCCCTTTTTTATTGACGGCAATGGTTTCGGTTTGGAGAGGAAGAAAAAAGCCAGGGCAAACTTTTGATGTTTTGGAAAAATTGGACTGTTGTTGTGGTTGATAAAATGATTGTGTTCATTTATCTACTTCGGTCGGTTTTCTTTTGAGAAATGTTTTCCGCCTATTCCGCCTTTCACGTTCGCTGCATGAATTAAGTTGTAATCCTATTATGTCGAGACGGTTGTGAAAACATCTTGTGGATGAAGATTATGCTCGTTAGTTTTTAATGCTCGGATGGAGTGGAAGGGGACGTTCGAGGGAAAGTATCCTTTTCCATTCGTTCGGGGAAATGTATAAATAAAGAAATGGCAGGGTGGTTTTTTTTTCCTTTACATGTTTTGAATATTAAAACAGCCTTTGAAGAAAAAGTACTGGAGCATGTGAGGTTAATTGATTGTTTTCTGGTGATATGCGGCTTAGTGGTCCAACGGACAGTGTAATCGTATTGGGATAAGCAATGAAAAATGTATTTACATTTCGTATGTAGCAAGTTTGTGTAATCAATATAACGGGTCGATTCTTCTGGCATACATCCATACATACTCGGCGGATTATCGTTGTTGTCGATCGCCAGTTCGTATATCGAATTGTTATATAAAGCAATGCCGTGTAGCAAAGCATAAACACGAAAGAAGCTTTATCCAACATGTTCTAACATGTGAAGCCACTCTTCAGGAGGCAAGAATACCCATAACGAGTGTTTAATTACTACTTCCCTGCATGTTAATAATTTCCTTAATTTATTCACGGTCACAAACAGGATAACTAGTCAGGTACAATGCTCTTCTATAATATCACACAGGAGCGATCAGTCCTTGTCGATAGATCCTATTTCTGGTTTTTTCATGTAACATATAACTGAGTTAGCTGCAGTAATATGTATTTTGTAATGACTGATATCAAGGAGCTAGTATAGTTTTGTTTCTGAACAAACTTTGTTAATGATCACGTTCTTGAAAATACTCACATGTTAGACAATACACAATTTAATCATACACCGTACAACGAACGCCATTTTCAATCCACTCATACTACATATTGTTGTGGCTAAAATATGTCATTTATATGTTTTTAAATCAGTTGAGAAATATAGCAGATAATTTTTATTGTAGACGAATGTGTCGCTTACACAATTATTGAACTCTGTTACTAAGTTCTTTGCATACTGTTTATCGAAAGTAACAATCGCCCACAACAATCGGTGTTGTAATGTTGCCGATAGCTAGGGGTGAATTT
Source organism: Anopheles plumbeus (assembly GCA_034621735.1). Classification (NCBI taxonomy): domain Eukaryota; kingdom Metazoa; phylum Arthropoda; class Insecta; order Diptera; family Culicidae; genus Anopheles; species Anopheles plumbeus. The sequence goes on along the minus strand of JAOEFI010000007.1, from coordinate 9,939,511 downwards.
ATGCACGGTTTCTCTCTTTTTTTTTTGTTGAAACGCTTGTGTAAAAACACGATGGCCGTCTGGAGGGGGAATAAGACCTCGATAGACGAAAATGAGTAATATTAATGCTGCAAAAAATAGACACTGTGGTTTTTGCTCTTAAATCGAAACAATGAGAAGACACGAACGCGACCACCGTTTTCCTCCCGTTGCCGGAAAAATCCTGATGAAGAAAAGTGGATACAGTGGATCATGCCAAAAGCCATCATGTTCATAATTGTGGATGAACGAAAATTGGAAATTCTGCACCAAGGCACGGAGCGAGCGGCCGAGCAGTGAGTTAAGGGTTCGGGGTACTGGCCCTGGGGTACGGGTTGAGCGGAAAATAACGAGTAAAAAGGAAAATCACGTAATGTTATGTATTGTGACCGGGTGACAACCAATGCGATCGGCGACCGTTACATAGGGCAGTTGCAGGGTGAAGGGACGACGACGACGACGACTAAGGAGCCCTGCGTTCTTTTCCACTTTTCTTTTTTTATTTCCACACACAGGAGGAGGAGCCGGGTGGCGAAAATAGTAATTTTCCTGCACCGGATAAACGACGAGGCGTGCCAAACACGGGAAACGGCGCGGTTGTCGAGGAATCAAAGGTCGTGGAAGGGGTGCCCAACTCCCTCCCTTTTCGCGCAACTGGTAATAATAATCATCTTCATAATAACAACTTTGATGAGTCATAAATTGTTCAATCGATCAGCGTGTCGCCGGAGGCAATTTGGAATTGATGTAACCGGGCGCTGCTGCGTGCTGCTTGCTAACGCTTCCCGCCGTGATTAGGGCGAGCACGTGACGAGGACGTGTGTTTTCCGTGGAAATGGCTGCCGGTCCTCCTGGGGGAAGTTTTTCCAACCTCGGATGCAGCAGTTCCGCGTGGTGGATGATGTTTCGTTGAAGTGTGACAGGGGCACCACAATAAATGTACGTGAAACACACACACACACATTACTCCCCCCCCCCCCTCCCCCCCGCAACGAGAGCCCGATGTGCGAGAAAGGACCCCGAGCGTGTCTTCCTGCGAATGGTGCTGGCATAATAGCCAACGGGCATTTCTGCTGACATAACTCTGGCTCCCGGTTCTCCTTCGGGTGAATTGGCGAATCGTGCAATTGAATTAATCTTCCCATTTTTCCCCCAGGTAGTTTTCCCGTGCGCCCGGAAATCCGGTCTCTGTCCACCCCGTCCCACGTTGGACGGGTGCGTTTTTGTTTCTACAGTGCCACCGAAGACGGGCCTGGATGGGTTGCCAGTAGTTATTAAAGTTACCCTGTTGTCTCCAAAGGGCCGAGAGGGAGAGTGTCAAGTTGGTATTATGCGAAAATGAAGCTACTCCCGCCCGGGGTTCGGCGGAAAAGCTGCACAGCAACAGATACCGTTGGCCACCAAGTAACGACACCTTCTGACACGGGCACTTTATTGAAGAGGGCAGTAAATGGACGACACTCACAATGTTTTGACTCTCAGGTCTAATAAGTTTTCTCAATTCTTTGACAGCTGGCATAAGAAGAGATTTACGTCACCGTTTGAAAAAAACCTGCTTTGGACACAATGCAATTCCACTTCCAGTGACAAATAAAAATAGAAAGATTAAAATCATTACCACTCGCTTTCCACTCAAGTTTGGCTGTAGTTGCAAAAAGTTTTCCTAATCTGTATAGTACTTGAAAGACCAGCCTTAACCATTTTATTTGAAAGTGTGTCTAGTGTTAACATTCGATCCACAATTACCACAATTATCGATGAACCCTTTTGTCTGCAGACCCATTCATGTGTGCTTTCTTTCGGTAAGTAGTAATGGAAAACATTCTGGTAGAATTTACAACAGAAAACTGCATTAAGAACAATCAGTTTCAAACTATTTGATCCACCAAGCTTTCGTATGTTTCCCATAGTGCGCAAACGAAAGCAACTGCTCGAAAACTTTCCGAGTGCGCTTTCGATGTTGCGATAGTTGCCCTAGCGGCCGCTAGAGGGCCCCACTCCCGTTGGAAAGCTTTCTACACTAGGAAAATGAAGATTTTGTAGAATGTTCGGACTTTGTTCAACTCAAATTAAAAAATATGTTACTAGTGTATTTTTATTACTTTTATAGAAAGTGTGCCCCGTTTTGCTGCTACTGCTATTACTGCTTCGCCCTGCATTATTTCAAGCTGTACTGGATGTTGATAATTGCCTCACACTAGATTTCAATGCTACGAATTTTGGGCGATGTCTTTTTATGTGCTAGTTGTTTATACGTAATATTCCGTGCATGTTCATTTATTAGAACTAGTGGTGATAAATGTTGTATGGCACAGTTTTGAAATGCCATCTGCATGTGTATTATGGATTAATCTATCTGTTTTATTCCTATTCCAATATGTTCTTTATTCCAAACCATGGGACTAACATACACAATAATTCTCCGTGCAAGTATTTGCGAATGAAGTTTCGTACCTTGTAAATTTACATTGTACAATTAGACATTAGAAATTCGTGATTTCGTATCGTAAGGGTTTTAATTAATTCTAGACTGCAGCCAACCATTATCGATGCGTCTTTCTCTTCCTTCGGGCTTCTATTATTGTGCCAAAAAAAGAAAAGAAACAAAACACTGAATGTAACGCGCTACTACGTTTATATTTCCACCGATCGGAAACTAGCGCGGCCGGCGACGGAAAATGCGACGCCTCGAGGCCAGCGCACACGTTTCCCACGAAAGTGGCGTCTTCTGCTGAGTGCATGATGTCAATCTTCCCATCCGAAAACAACCCGTGCGCCTTCGATTGACGGACCGCCATCTCGATAGACATTTGCATTCGAAATGCCGTGTGTGCATTCGCAGCACCACCATCATTACCATCATCAGCCGGGTTTTTTGCCCGCGCTCGGAACGCCGGCCCACCACAAGTGCCAAATTATCATTTCCACCGTAAGCGGATGGCCTTTTTGCATACGTCCACCGCCACGAATTGCCGCGAGGGCCGCTGTATGGCCGCGGCACCGTCTCTTTGTAGTTGTAGCCCGACGCTCTCCGCGGTCGCCTTCTTTGATCCAACCAGTGGCCCTTAAAGCGCCGATTGTCATTCAGATTTTCCCGCGAGTGTCCCGCGCAAGCCAGCAGGGCAGCAGCGCTCGCTTCTAACGCCTCCATTTCTTATTGTGAACCAAACCGGCGAGGGGCAGGGTCACTCCGTTCTCGTCACCGTGGAAAACCCATCGGGGGGAAAAGTGATTCCAGCTCCCGTCGTCCAGTTGGCATGTGCTGGTGGCCGTTGCCAGCGCGACCGCGAGCTGCGACTCGAAAATTGAATAGAACCGTCGCACTGAGAAAAGAGCCGGCGCGGTGAACAAAATGACAGAAGCAGATCGAGAGAGAGAGAGAGTAAGAGAGGAAGAGGAAGGGGCAAGGAAACGAAGAAGCAGAAACCGTGCCGCCACATTCGGGAAAAGATTTTCCAAAGCCGTCTCAGCGAACGGAAAGGCGTTACCATCCATCCCATTCATTAGATGTGGAGTAATTAACGCGCGCGTTGCAGGAAAAAAAAAATGGGAAAGCGGGGGAAAAAAGAGAAAAATCAAACAACATAATTAACTTTTCAGCAACGCGAGAGAGAGAAGCGACCACCAACATTGCAACGGTTTTGGGGGCGTTGGGGGCG
>JAOEFI010000007.1:9915535-9926184 GCA_034621735.1 Anopheles plumbeus | reverse complement strand
ATGATTCTATTCTAATGATGATTGAATGTGTTCGATTTTCCCATTTCTCTGTCTTTTTCTAATCCAAGTTGTCATTTGAACATGATTCACTTTTTTGATAAATAGAACTTGTGGTAAAGTATTTGGAACGAAGGAAAACTTGGCGAGTGTTCCCAACGATTATAAAACATTCGTATTTCATCCATCATCGTTTAAACAAGTCCAGGATCAGCATTTTTTTGGATCTCCTATGCTTGTTAAACATTTTCGTGTTTTTTATTATTAATGTTTGAAAACATTAAACTGTCTGTTTATGAACATACTTAAACACTTCAACTGTGCATGTATAGAAAAACTAGCCCGATCGGATGTAAATGGAAGATCGATTCGTCTTGTGTTTGAAGTGATCGATTATTATTGTTACAATGAATCGACATATTTTTACAAAGAAATGTACAAAGAGATTCATTCTTTACGTAAATACGGGCAGAAATAATGACACTAGTTCGAGATTTTGCGCTTGGTTTTTCAAGTAGTTTTCTCATTTTATTTTCAACATGGTTGATTAATGCACTGCATCAACTGTTATGAAGTTACATGGTCTTCATAATTACAAATTAATTCATAATTATACCAAAATTACGAAAACTTTCCTGACTTAATAACGAGGTTCCGCAATCAGCAGTAAAATTGTATCAATGAATTAATTGTAGCATCAAAATATACAGTCTGTATTAAATTGCTATATTGAATTAAAAAATTTAAATAATCTTTCAAACTTTGTATGAATTCGCCTTCGGTCAGCCAAAAACTAACGCATTAAAGTTCTCTTTGCTAATATTGTATTGTAGAAAAACTATAATTTCTTTCATAAATGGCACAAAGGTGTTAGTTGAAAAGCTTGCGCCGTCACTTGATGCTTGAAATAGCGCAAACTGTCTTGCCAACGAGTATTAGCCTGGAATCAATGAAGAGAAAAATAAACTACCTCTAGAATACATTATCTACGTCCTTATCGAAATTACGGCATCCCGAAGGTGCCCCCTGTAATTTGGTGCCGTCCCGAGTTCCTGCAGCTAATTTCGCACGCTTCTCGCGAGTACCATTCGTTGACGGCGAATGACTCTAGCGCCCCCGGGAGGCGAAAAGCACAAAGTCCTGCACATTGCGAAACTACCAACACCACCACCACGACCACCACCAATCCGCTACGCTACACACACGGCAGGACGATGTTGCGTGACAGAATCGTCCGGCCCGCGCGACAGGAGCGCGCGGACACGTGTGTGTGTGTGTGTGCGGTGGCATATGCAATATGTTGTACGTCCGCAGCCGCGTGTGTGCACGCACCGCCAACTAAACCGGCAGTGCAGCGGATTGCGTGGCAGCGGTCGCCATGAAAATTGCGGGCTCCCAGAGCGGGGTGGCGCAGTCCATCATGGCCCTAACGAGTGTGGAGATTTCTTCATTTTTTGTTTGTTTGGTCGCCAGTGGTAGATGAAAACTGTTTCTGTGGCGGAAGAATGTGCGGCAGCATTAATTAACCCGGTGATATAAACTGATTATGAATAAATTACCGACTGACAAACCGTGCCGGGGCCAGTGTGTCAAGTGCTAATAGAGAGAACGTAAGGAAAACGGGTTGTGTTGGCAGCAACTGCGATGATGTAGTCGATAGTAATTGTGTTTTGTTTGTACGCCCGTCATTATGATCGAGGCGAGAAACAATAAGGAGCATGTTTCAAGTTTCATTTCTCTAAAATCCCCGGTAACTTCAACTGTTAATTAATCTATGTTGTTTTAAAACGTAACAATGTAAAGATTAGCGGTGTCGAAGGGGAACAGAACACTGCTACAAGAACACTAATGCAGTCCACATCGTCCACATAACTACACAACTGTTGGGCACGCACATAAAACATCCATGAAACTTTAAACAAAACTGTTTATCAATCATCGCCCTTTTAAAACATCCGCAGCTAAAGTGTTCCAGCAAAACCTTGATTTGCAAGTACCGGATGTTTTACCGACGGGAAAATCTACCCAGGCCTTCGGAGTGGTTCAGTGTGGTACTCTGTTGTGCATAGTGTGATTAAAAATTGAAATAAACTAAGATTAAATAAAAAATTGAGAGTTTCGAATCGACATATTCCTAGCACACAGTTTAATATTTTTACTTCAATTTCATCACAAAAATAAAGGTTCAAAAGACTCCATCAATAAGACAATACTGTGTCTTTCTTTCAATACTACGCTGAAACCCTTTTATCTTACAGCACAAGAACCGAAAAAGCACATTCGAACTATTGCAATGTATATAAATCTTTCCACTGGTTGGAGTTTTTATTTATGAAGTATGCATAATTCTTTCGAATCGTCAAAAGATTGAGTCTTGCAGTAACTTTATCTGTTTCATTTGGTGGTTTCCATCACAGCTCAGGTGGGTTTTTTTATCGATTGGTCTAATTGAAAGAATGCCACAGACACACTAGGGCTGAATGCGCGAGAATGGAGCGCGAGCAAAATAGGAATTGCGAGGAAATGAAAGAAGAAAAAAAAAACATACCAAACCAAACCAAACCAAAGCAGTATGACAGACGAAATGCGAAAGACAGCGCGACCTCCAAAACGGAAAACCTGAAAAGCAGCCTCCTCTGACATCGTGTGAGACTCCCGGCATGTGTACGTGTGCCTGTGTATGCGTGTCTATAATCCCGCAGAAGAATAATAAAGCCAAAATTTTAAGGTGTGAAATAAAACAAACAAACGGAACCGTTTTACTTGACAAAACTTGGCAGACGGCGAGGGCTCGCGGCGTGATCCTTAACGGCCGAAGCTCGGCTGTCAACGAAAGGATCGCTTGCGGAGAAGGGCGGTTAATGGGGAGATGGGAGTGGGGGAGTGGGGAGGCGAAGGGACGGAGTGGAAAAGGGCCTGGATTGGAATGTTCCAGCGGAGGCCTGCTTCACGTAGAGAACGTACTCGTGTGCACACACATCTACCTCCAGTCATTGTTATCAGTACATTGGCTTCGAATACCGATGGAGTGTGCGAGCGCCGGTAAGGGCAGGGCGAGGCAAAGGGTCCTACAGGCTGCTGCCACAGGCTGGGAGCAACCGGTAGAAAGGACGACTGGAGCGTGGAAAGGAAGTGTGTGTTTGCACCAGGACAGCATTGGCAGATATTTGCCATGGACGGCGAGGACAGGAATGGCAGTGGTGGAATGAAGGAAGGAAGGAAAGGGAGGGGGAGGGGGTGGCAAGAGGGGGAGAGTATTAATAGCGAATACGATGGGGAGGGCAGGACGCTGGGAGCGAAGGGCAGAGTAGCTGTTGTTTTTCTCCTATTTGTTCCACTCTTATTATTTGATGCATTTTAAAGGACCAAGCGTCTAAGTAGGCAACTAACATTTTCACTACCCTTCTCGTTCACTCGCCCTTATTTTCTCCAATTTCCCCCCCCCCCCTTCTCTATCCGTCTCTTTCCCCTCTCCCGACTGTTCGGATGACTCTCGCTGTCTGTTCTCGCTAGGACTCTACATTTCTCTTTTGGTGCAGGTTTTACTCACTTGCGGGATCTGTGTTTGTGGCTCTAGAGCCAAGTCGAGCCGGTTGCTTGCTCTCTGTTTCCTGCGATATGAATAGATTAAGCTAGCGGCCACGATGGGTAGAGTGGTGGACATTAAGTGCTACAGTTGGTTGACTAGGAATTGGTAAAGCCAAGGATGCAGAATTTTATTAAATACTTCAGCAAAGCATAGTTGACCTGAATAGTTTGTTATAGGCTTCAAACATTTAAGCGAAAAGCTTCAACATATAAGTGAAAGACTAGCAGAGGAAAGAAAAGGTTTGTAAACATTCGCGTACTCTGTTACAACACTTCGAAACAGATCGTCCATGCCATTGCTCCACGAGCGGCCCACTGTGCACCTTGGGCGGAATACAAATTTGCCAACAAAACCAAATGTGCCGCACGGAAGGCGACACTGTTCGTGCACGCGCGGGGCCACGATGGAAAACGATCTCCCTGGCTGGGGAAACGGAACACACCGCGATACCTTTCGTGCGTTCCTAGCCCCACCACGTACGGTCCTGGCGTCGTAGCGAGGCGCGGACACAGCGACGCGGGGTAGAGACACATGGGGCAGTAGGAAAAAAAAAAAACATCCCCCGCCTATTCCCGCTAATAAAGTGGGTTAATCTGCTCCTCGCTTCCAGCCACCCCCAAGGAACTCGCCGCCCGCCCCATTTTCCTACCGCAAGATGAGCGAGATAGAGCGACCCAGCGAAAGGGAGATTGGAAAAAAAACAGAAGCGAAAAGATAGCAGCCCTCGCAGGCCGGCGGTGGGTGGTTTTCGCGAAAAAAAAAGGCCAGTTCGCCCGGGGTGGGGGGGTGGTTTCACTTCGCGTAGCACGAAGGCTAATTAATGGCAGAAGAAGGATATACCGTTTCCGCTGGTGCCCGGTGGCTGTGTCAGTGTGGTCGTGCTGAACCGGCCCGGTATGTGTGTAGGTGGGTTCAACAGTAAGGTGACTTTAATATGTTGGCCGACGGTTTTGTTTTTCTTCTTCAGTTCTCTTCTCCATTGCCCCTCTGTTGCATTTGGCTGGCTGGCTGGCTGCATATTTTATAATTACCGCATTATGTGCATCCGGGAGCGGTGCGAGCTGCTGACATAATGAACGACCAAATAATGTCAAACAAACTCTGCACACTCATCCGGCGGGCGCTTGTTCGGCAATAGTGGTGTCGGAGGAGTGAGCTAATGTGGCAAATTTGAACGCGACAGTTCTTTCGTTCTTCATTTATCGTCTGTTTATGTGTGTCTGCTAAGGGTGGCTAGTTAACTAGCAGCTGTGTGGAATAGTGACACCAAACAAATAATACAACAGCGAGTAGTTGTTCACAAGGATTACCGGGTGTCTGACACGAGCAGCAAGTCTAGGATATTGTTCTGAATGAAAACAGCTGAGAGAAAATTCCACTTTTTTCATCCTGCATTGCCTTCAGGTTTTCTTGTGTCAAACACTTTTCCATATAGCGTCTGTTACCGGAATGAACTGTCCTTGTTGTGGCTCACTTTATTGTGCTTCTTGCAGTTTGTAAAATGATCAGCAACAGGGAAAATAAATCGGCCTATAGCTCTACCTCCACAACAGAAAATTATCCCGCTGTCCAAGCCCGGTCAATTGGTTCACTGTTAACGAATATCATTGACCATTTCTCGGTGCAGGATACGAAAACAAGGAGGCCCCCTGAACATGGGAATATTGATGTCCATTGCCTGCAGAAATGGGAACTATCCCATGGTCCTATTCTGCAGCAAATGAGCGAAACACTGCATGGAGAGTTCTCAAGGAGTTTCGGACGGTATATCCTTCACACCTTTTCCCGCCGGTCGATCCGGACCCGTTCCTGTAATCTGCACTCCACAGCTAGGATTAGAAACGAAAGGATCCTGCTGCCAATTGGCACTTCCACGAATCGATGCGCCTTTTTGATGAAATCAGGGCCGATTTCATACACACAGAATGCAGCATGTGTGTTGTGGTTTAGAAGGAAGAAGCCACCGCTCACCCACCCTACACTTCGGTCGACTTTCGACTGTTTTCCCATTGAGGGGATCTGTTTGGACGGGATTAAACAGTTTTCTAAGTGGATTATGAATCTGCTTTTCTTCGAAAACACTCGTCCTTCTGACCTTTTTCCTTGCGAGTTGCTTGGCGGGCTTTCGAGAGGAGTCGAAACGGTAGCCAGTTCGCTACAAACTCTCGCACTCCTGCCGAAGTCGCAACTCTCGTTTTGTGGGTGAACTGGCGGGAAGAAAGGCAGGCAGTACGAACCGGGCAAAAGGGCAAACGAATCCGAGTGAATGCAGTGTTTGCGGTTACAGCGGGGCACTGGGAAGATGCTGTTTGACAGGAGCACGGAAGGGCCAGGAGGGCGAGGGAGCGAGTATCGGATTTCTACTAATTTTTGTTTTCCTCTTCAGCGAGGATAGAACGCGCAGAGACATTCCTTCCGAGGCACGGTTTGCTTCGACGATCCGTTGCCTCCGTTTCCGAAGGATGATGCTAGCAGATTGCTTGCTTCGTTTCCTTTTCTTGCCCTGCGAAGCTGTGCGCGTGTGTGGCTGAACCAGCACGACAATCGGCACACTGGTGCGAACGAGACGGAAACCCGTTGGGAAAAGGATTAGAGCAAGAACAACACAACCGTTGGCCACAAGGGTTTCGCAAAAAAAGAAAAGAAAAAAAAAAGAAAAAGATCGTACCGCGAAGAAGGTGAGAAAATAGAGACAAAATCAAAGGCAATCGTGACACGAGCTGATGAGATAAAGAGCATTTAACGCGCCAAAGAATGAAAGGACATCCGATCCGGAGTGAAGCCTTCGCCTTCGCTAGCGAGAAAAAAGAAAAAGGAACCGGGAAAGCGGTGTAGCCCGGCTGCCCGGACCGGCAGGCTGGGCAGGGAACGGAAGGACAAAGGAAGGACTGCCCGAAAAAAGGAAAAAGGATGCTTACGCAGTAATAAATGCTGTAAAGTGGAGATTAGGAGAGTGGAATCCTATGACAGGAAAAAAAAAACTAAAGGATTGAGTTAAGTTGTTAACAATAAGAAATGAAATAAAATAATAACCACCGTTGGAGATGGAGGCGCACGGCGGGTGCGACTGGTGGAAAAGGTAGGTAATCTTGTAAAAATAAACCACCTACGGATTTCTGTTGTTGTTTTCATCCATAGTTGACTACTGGTTTCCTTTCTAAAAAACGTTCGGGCCGATTCGATGACGTCCTAGCCTCCGCCCGGTTATTCCTTTCGACACGCATCAAATTTCGGGCCCATTGTTGTGCAAGGTGTTGTTGGTGTGTCCTAGTGTGTTTGAAAACATATTTTCTCCTCGTTCCGTACTCTCGGCTGAGGAAGCATCTCCATTGGAGAAACGAAATACCATACAGCAGGACAACACTAACGTTCGGAATACCGATGGTTGTTTGGAATGTGGAAGTATTTTTTATTTAGTTTCCTCGCAAACATTAAAAAAATAATTTTTTTTCTTATAATCGGAAACGCTTGCGCTGACAATGAATCCAGGCCAGTGCGTACAAGATGGGTTAATAGCGTGATGACAAAACGTTCGTCGGTGGAGGAGCTGCTTTTTTTTCCACCTTCACAATATTGCCTGCTCTGATCGAGGACTTTCGCACCGCACCTTCGTGGCACCTTTGACCTATCCGCCCACGGATTTATGAACGATGAACGATGGAGCGATTTGTGTTCGTTTTGATTCACCCGCTGTCAGCTCGGAAACTAACGCCTCCACCTTCTCGGCTCGTCCGTTGCTGGTTGTTCGGCAGAGGCGCAAGGCTGTTGGGGCGTTTGAACCGTCCGAATAACAAAAGGCAGCCGCTCCGGACGCCCAAGATAACCTCATTTTTTGACAGTTCCCTGCTCGGTGGTGGTGGTGGGTTGCCGCTGCAGCTCCGAGGCTCCGATCAGGCAGACGATGGGGCGAGAGAACAGAAGGGCCGTAAAAAACAGGACCACTTTTTCAATTTGTCAATCGAAGCCCGATAGTGTTATAGCCCCCATCGGGGAATGCAGGCGTGCAGCGGGACCGACGCAAACGATGTTTCACTTCGCCCGTCACGCGACGACAAGCGAACAAACAAACTGCCGTTTGGAAAGGAGGCGCTGCCGGTGGCTGTGAATGGAGCGCGCGGCAGAAAGGACACGGCGTTACGCGGTGTGCGTTACGGCGCGCCCGGATGGTGTTAGTATATACGCAAGCTCGGGAAAGGGGGTGCACAAGCGCTTGTTAATAATTGGAGTGATTTCACGATATATTGTGCCGGCACTATATCGAACGATGATGACGTTGACACCCACAGCAATCGGACAGCGTTGACAGGCCGCGACTGTCGAAGGACCAGGAAGGGGGTCGGGAAGACTGGAGCGGGGTTTGCGAGGTGTCAATCGGCTTGGAAACGTATCGCGCAACCTCATCTATAATTCTGTGTGACTGTCTCCCTTTCTCTCTCTCTATCTCTCTCTATCTCTCTCTCTCTCTCTCTTTCCACCACACTCATTGTGTCTGTGTGTCTCACTGTCCTTGCAAGGGTACGTTTTCGTTTGTCGAAGCGAAGTGAACGGGAAACTACTACCTTTCGCAACCCGGTCGCGCGACTAACAATGGGACGGTACCAACTGGAACCTGTCAACTGAAGACGTTGTAGAAGACAGCAGCAGCAAGGATCGGTCCTTTTATCTGCTCATCATTGTTTTTCTGTTGTTGTTTTTTTTCTTCTCAGTATTATTTTGGTGCCATTTGAGACGGGAAATCGCGGCCCTTTCTAGCTTGCCTGCTCGACGTCTGTAATTTTTCGTCATTTTCAATGCGCCATTGTAGTGACGATCGTTTGGCGTGAAAAGTAGCACTCCTTTCTCTTACCTTTGCACACGGGCACCTCCGTTCCAGTTACTGTACGCCATGTAGTGTAATCAGTTGCAATATCAGAGCAACAAGCAGCACAATTTAAGGATACTTTTCTCGGCTAATGTGGACGTCTACTACTAGTAATATGTCTGCCCACTTATTTGTAGTAGAATCCCATAACAGAGGGATGCGAGTTTGAAAACATAAAGCAACTTTATGATGCAACTCCACTTGAATGGGTTTTAAACCAGATTTAAAAATAATATTACTTGACCTATTTTTGATAAATAAACGATTGGGAATAAAATAAGTCATTTGTTCATCAATGAATAGTTAACACACACATATTTCAACTAGAAAGAGTGGAATCCTTCCTTTATCGATCGACGTGCGTTACGACAGCTGGTCTACGCAATAGCGACGATGCTGCAACCACGGAAGGCGTGGCTACAAGAACATCGCAGAGACACAGGGGGTATATATGGATCGATGTTCTGGGCGACGGACACACACCAGTCGCCTTTGCTTCGGCCATTCCACGTTTCCTGACTTCTTACAAGATTTTCGTTTCCTTAAATTTGGAACGAAGTGTTGGATTTTGTTTAACATGGTGTTGTTTTCAACATAAGCAATAAACTGTTACTTACAGTATAAGTGAACAATGTAAAACTGCTTGCTGCTTTGCTATAAGACTGGTAATTTTTTTACTCTATTTTCCTCATAAATGTCCAACGATGCCTACGGATGTATCGTACTTGACTTAGAGACTATTATGCACTAGATGAATCATCAAGAGACTTTTTATAATTGATATTAACATTACAGTCCATTCAAATTAGAATGTTGTTGCTATAATAAAGGAATGATTCCTTCGTTATCTTGCATAATCTAATTATTTTAAGAATCCAGTTAGAAAAATGGCGTCTAACATCGAAGCAACTATTCTACCGGGCGGCGGAAATGAAATACCTAAAAACAACACGTCATTTTAACGTAGTACCAATCAGTTGTACCCACGGGGCTTTCGAGCACTCCATCCGATGGCGTTCTCCACGAATTCCGGACGAACGTTAACCGGCCACTAAACAATTTCCAGCATATTCCACTGTTGGCTGATCGCCGTCCACTGCTGCATGGCCGAGGAACGCACATTCCCGGAGCCAAGTTTCCGGCCGACCAAGAGTACCACTGAATATTCATGCCTAGTTTACCGACTCCTATCGTTCCGTTATTGGGCACAAAACACCGATCGGAAGCCTGGGAGCCGATTTATGCTGCTGCGGGTTTGCGTTTTCCTCGTTGGCTCGTTGAATTTATATCGCTCCACCGCTAGGCGTCGGTGTCCGTTACTTTTTTGTTTCCATTTTATCGCAACTTTTCGCTTTCTCGCCAACTCTTCCTGTTCTAGCTGCCCGGGACATTCGTCCGGCGGAGCGGGCGGCTGCGGCTGTGTTTCGATCGTAACGTAATTTGCCCGGCGTCTACGACCTTTGCGGGATGGTCCCTTTTTGGTCGATTTCGATTCCGCAACCGGAGGACATGCGCACCAACAGCGGCACACGGCAGCCGGTTGCCTTTGACACTTCGTCCTAGGATGGTGCGGGGACGATTTGCTTGTAGTGTGTGTGTGTGTGTGTGCCTGGTGAAGAGTCCAGGCCGAGGTCGACCGTCATCATCGTCCCCTGGGGTTTGCTCGCCTAAATGTTTAATAATCTCTTCCTACCCGTAGTCGGCCAACTTATCGGCAATCGGAAGGGAATATGGCCCCGGTGTGGGCTTGTTTTTCCACCACTCTATTTACCTTGTTCGGGGTTCGGGGTTTTCTCGTGTTGTTTTCCTAATACTACTGTTCATCGGGCATTGGGGTTACTTTTTCATGCATTAGTTAGTTCGGCTGGGACTGATTTGGGGGACCGAAATTGGGCGAAAGTGATAAGCAATTTCCGTTTCAAGGAAAAGCACCTTTTTATTCAATTATCAGAGCGATACAAAAGTGTGCGTGTATAGTCCCTAAGCAGAGGGGTCTGTTTGTTGATTTCGGGACGTAGAAGAAGAATAGTTGATTCGTTTATTCAGATAAATCATCCGCAAGGGTGCTATTTTATCAAGACTAGATGCTTTTTTAATTATCTAATCAAAGAAAAAAATCCTTGTTTCGAGAAAGATATTCAAATACGCAAACAATTTGTTAGGTAAAGATGATACATGGTGAAGCAATAATACAATTGTAAT
>JAOEFI010000007.1:9901680-9915435 GCA_034621735.1 Anopheles plumbeus | reverse complement strand
AATCAGTTAATGTAATACTTTCATATCACAAAGCAACTTATACTGACTGTATATCAAATTTCAATATTAATTTAAATTTGATTCAATTTGCAGTCGGATTATCCTGCCAGCATTAAATTAGTTTGATTACATAGCATTTCTAGTGTAGTTTCATATTCGTCATCGTCCTTGTCGTACAGGCAGAACAAAGTCTCGATTCGACATTTCGTTTTGCCGAATCCGGTATCCTAAAGATCATAAATGGTACAACCATACAATCGTTCGAAAAAGGTGATAAAACTGGAACTAGATCGAACTAGATTAATTCCATATCTTAAGTAATATTTTATCAACGCGCCGGACGGATTTTTTTAACGGCGAAGCAATTCACAGAACTTGATTGAATTCTGGAGAAGCGACATATGACCTTCTCATTTAAATATGCTACAAATCGTTAGAAAAATTACTGACGTTAAAACCGCAAGTTCAATAGTTCACATGCTTGGAAAAGCTAAACGATCATGGCGTCATTGATTAAATTCGTTTACCTCCGTATTGGGAACTTTCTAGTTCCCGTTCTGCAACGTGGCTGGTAAAAGGTGACAGCCGACAACAGAATTGCTAGTTCGTCCTGGACCCTATCTGGCTTCCCTTTCTGTTCCTATCATGTTGATAATGATGCTGCAACGACTGTGTGTAACTTGTTTTCCCTAATCATGCAATTTTGGTGGCTTAAGCTCACTTCCTCTCTGTGTCGAAACATGATTTATTTAGTCGTTTCATTTTATATCTTCTTGTAAATAAAGATGAAGATTTGTATGTTTGTACATTGAATGCTACTCAAGGACACCGACAGGTCTAGCGAGATTCCCAAACAGTCGCCCACTGAAAAAAGGGATGATTCAGTTTTAAGCTGACGTGCTGCACGTTAATTGCCAGCATCACTCGAAAGCGCTAAACGTGCCCCCAATTTCAACCCACTGGAACATGTACACTACAGGGAGCACACCATTTAACTTTCATTTTCCACCCACCTAATTATCTACACCATAAACATTGACCCCTCGTGGGTAACACAAAATGACAATATCGCTCATTCCACTTAACTTAGGTGTCGCGTTGAAACTTGAGCTTCATTCTGCTCTATTCCCAAACTTAATTATATAGTGTGTTTAATTCCATTTCGCACAATCGATTTCCCGAACTGTGAATGGCGCCATTGAAACAAGAGCCCACCGTCTGGGTCCCAAAAGCCCAAACGAAATCGACCGGAATTGTTCGCTGAGTTATCTCGATTTAATCGCAGTTTTAGCATGATCCACTTATCGATCCAAATCAAGGATGTTCGGGTTTGTGGACAGTCGAAACGGGATGTTCCGATGGGAAAAGGTGACCATCATAATTAACGGTTGAATATGACGGCAATTATAGATAGTCAGAACGAAATGGAACATTCCGTGTTGTTTGATTTTACATTTTTCTCTCCCAACATTTGTTTGGTTTACCCTGTTTGTAGAACAATTACACTCATATTTCGATACGTTTGCTTTGGTCGTTATCTCGAAGATATATATATCTCTTCGAAACGTTATATATTTCATCGCCTATAACATCTTAGCGGAACTTGAATAGTTGATCTGCATGGGAACTTAGCGGATCGTGCCAGCCGGATTTGAATGCACGACGTTTTGGTTGCGAGCCGAAAACTGCACCCCGCGAGTATCGGATTCTGATATCCTTTATCCTCTATGATTTGGTGGTTTAGGTTAGGTGATCTCTATGATTTTATGATTAGGTTCGATCAAGCATGTTATATATATATGTACCAAAGATGTACCATAATGAGTGCTTCAACCTATCAACAACGTTTGACGGTTGTTTTGATAAGGTCCAAACAAAACATGATAAGGACACAGACATACACATAAACGTGTGTCTTTGTCATAATCTTTGGAAGAATGTAAGCGAAAAATACATAACTGGATATAAAACTGTAACGGAGTCTCTTTTAGTTCGTACTGGAGTAGGATATGGACATATTAAAGAACTATCGAGCCTATGAAGCCGTGATGAAGCGGGACGCCGGGTTTTCCAATGAGGTAGTCTTTCTTCTTGATAGCAGAGTCCCGGAAGCAACTCCAGCGCTAGTGAATAAGAAAACTGTGCTTAAATATAAATAGCCATTTTTTTTGTTTCTTAACCATCCCATCAGTTTATCTTCTGCAGGATTCGGCGTTCTTCACACACATGAGCTTGTTAACAAAACCCGTGGAAAGTAAAAACCGTGCATTGCGTAACTAGGAGAAAACATTGAAATAAAATATTGCTCAGCTGGGATTAGCTTTCGGGTGGACTGTAGAGGAAGCTTCCAGTGGGTATCCTTTACCGCTAGGTTAGCGCACCGGAAAAGGCACACCGGACCCAAGCGTCATGTGTGTTAAAACTAGTTTATTACCAGCTCGAGCCACAAACACAACCGTAAACCGCAGGGCGATGGATGGGTTTTTCTTTTCTTCCATTCACCCCATCGCTCTAGTACACCCCAACGAGCCTCTGGCGTTTGAGGGTGCGGTGGGGGAGGGCGAAACGACACCCGGGAAGGACGCCGGGAGCAAAATTAGCTCGCCAAGGATAACACTGCGCCGGGGCTGGCTGGCACAAAAAGGCACAACGCACGCCCGCCGCTTCCGGTGCGCTCCGGTAACGCTATCGGCCATTTTCAAGACCACCGAGACCGAGGGGGAAAAGAGGACACCGGGATGGCGGTGATGATGATGATGATGATGTTGATGATGATGATGATGATGATGAGGATGATGGTATACTCTCCGGCACCGATCCTAGACCAATTTTCCCGGAACGGAACGGAACGGCACACAAACACACGTCCGCGGGTTGCCGCCTCATTCACGAACACAAATTTCTCTTCGAGGGCCTCTTTTACTTCATTTCCTCGGATACTCCTTTTCACTCTTCGGTTTGGTTCCAATTAAACTCACCACTATACTGTGCGTGCCCACCCGAGCCGTCAAGTTCGTCCTGCCGCTGAAAGAAGCCGCGCTGCGACAAACGCCCGACTGAGCCCGAAATTCACCTTCCCGATTCGGTCCTTTTCCTATGCATGGGCACTTTTGGGTGTAGATGTACGTTTGCAGCACAGTCCGTATATAGAGGAAGTTAGCCTTCCATGGAAATGGAAAGCCCTCCCGCCCTTCCCCGCCCTGGCTTTCGTTTGTTTTCCGCCACCACGAGAGCATCTCCGTCTCGCGGGGACGCACTTTTGGGGCAACCATTACGTTGCCAGCTCAATATGGCCCCCTTCCGTTACCGCAGAGCACGCAGTGTGCACTTTGTTTTGTGTGCCAATAAATCCTTTACATCGTGCTCCGCTCTGCGGCTCCGTGTGTGTGTGTATGTGCGTGTGCGTGGCGGTACACTCGTTAGCTCCCCTCCTTCGTTTTTTTGTTGTTGTCCGCCTGCTGCTGCCTCTGGTGGTGGAAATCTACAATGAAAAGTCGGCGCAAGCAAAACGCAGCACACACTTCGCGACGAGGCGACCATGATGGAGGGGAAAAATCGCCGACTGGCGACTTCGGCTCGTGTCCGCACACCGCGGACCTACACCTTTCTGCTGGTGTGTGGCTTTTTTGTGCGTTTTATTTCCTTCTCCGTTTGGCCGGCTCCTGCACGTCCTCCTCGTTCGCCCTATTTCCCAGCGTGGTGTACATAGAACCGGCGGGGGCCGCACACACATACACACCAGCGGCCGGGTGCCGGGAATTCGGGAAGGCCCAACACAACAGTACGGCCGCCATTACGCGTGTGTGCCGGTTGGTGGCCGCCCGCCGCGGTGCATACTATTCCTCGCCCCTCTATTGTGCCCTTTCCAGCACCTTCAACAGCTTATCTTTCTACGTCGGCGTGGCTGTGTGTGTGTTTGTGTGTGCGTGTACTGTCTTGCGCATTTCGCACAGCAGCGATGGCTTCGCGCGGACGGTTTCGTGCCCGTCAAGTGCTCCGCAATCGGGAGCACACACAAGACGCGAACTCGCTCGCCCGCCGTGGCCTTGTTGTATGTTGTTGGAACAAGGAAAACGTTCCCCCCCGGGAGGAGGAAATGTGTGTTTGTGCATGTTCATTTGGTTGCGGGTGCGCGGGTGGGGCGGGAGTCGATGAAAGAAATTGGGACCGATGCAACAATGCAGCGTCGAAAAGGGAAAGTACACTGAAGCTGGAATGCATTGTCGAAGCTGCTCGTGGAAAGGATTCGAATGGGGTTTGAACTCCTCCGAGCGAATTATTGCAATGCTGATTGGAATACAGCACAAACAAGAATTCCGGGCGCTGTTCAGATGGACAAAGGTAACTAGCATTTTGAGGGGGAAGAAAACCTCATAATGGGGAACTATACAAACCTGTGCGTTTGAATTCGTAATGAACATGATTAGAACTGTAAGGTGACGTCCCACGGGCTAATAGTATCGCCATTTTTTATTAATTCAATACACAATCATCTTGAGGTTGAAACACATCGAAAGTATTTCCATTAAATAGATAAACTATTCCGCTTTTTCATTGATGCATGTATTTTATACAGTTTGTTAGATTATGTTCAGGAGTAAAGATGTTTCCATAAATAATGTATTATTCTTCCAGAGGTTGATTTACAAGTTAATGTTTGCTTCAAAGAACTATCAAATGTTAAAAAATCCAGAATAGTGGAAATACCTGTCTAAGCCATGGGTCTGTCTCCTTAGTGAAATTATCATGGAGACATTTAACATCTTTTTCCAATACATTTTTTCCGATTCTTTTCGAGATCGTTCGAAAGAACCACCACAGCCATTGTCCTGGAGAAAGCATTTGCAATGAACGCTACACAGTGCAGAATAATGCACAATAAATAGCACTTCTTTACTCCTTGTAATCGCTGTTTACATTGATCCTTCACTCGTCGATGGTCGGTGCAGTATTTGGAGTGACTTCTGCTGCCAGAAGGGAAGTTGAGGTGTACTGATCTGTTCATCGCATTCTCATCTCGGGAACAAATTGTAGCGCGTTCAATTGCGTTCCGCTGCCGTGCGTTCGCGTTGCAGCGTTTGATTCAAGGATGTTTTCCTTACTTTTCACTCCAGTTTGCTCGCGCCTTTGTTCTCTCTCACTCTCCCTCGGTGCTCGCCGATCCTGCTTCTGCTGTTGATTTGTTTGTGTTCCGGAGTACGGGTTTCGCTATTTCTCGCCGGTTCAGGTTGCCACTTTTACGGGCAAAATAGAGAAAAAAAAACCTCCATCAAAGACGTGCACTTTGGCACACACACACACACACACCGCACAAAGAAAGAAAGGCCATCCGAAGCGAACGGTTTCGCCCGGAAGCACACCAAAGCATCGTGCAACTTCAATTACGTCCGAGACCCGCTGCAAACCAGCGTGGTAGTGGCGTCGAAGAAGTTGGGCGCCCGATCGTGACCATGGCGGCAAACCGGTGTTTGGGGGGTTTGGGGGAGGGAGGGGGAGACACAAACATAATCCCAGAAACCCCACCATCGATCGATGGCGATGGCGAGCAAAAAGTGCCAAGTGCGCGGGAATCGTTTAGCTTCTGTGACTTGCTTTTCTTCTGCCTTTGTGCGAAGGAAAACTAACGAAGCTTGGTGGAGGAAAATGGTAAAGGAAAAAACAGAAAGAAAAAAACGCGCGACTCGAGAGCGCGTTCAGTAAACGAAAGGACCTGAAAAGCATCAACTTGTCATCCGCTTCGTTCCTTTGGTCGTCGGAAAACCAAACAACTCGCCCTCGGGACGAGGAACGCCACCGGAAGTGGATCGATCGGTCTACAAATATGAAAGAGCCAGAGAGAGAGCAAGAAAGAGCAAGTGGGTGTGTGTGCGGGAGAAAGATTCCACAAGTCAGATAAAGTCACGAAATGTGTGATGGAGGCAAGCGCGAACGGTGACAGACGTGGAGCGCGCGAAATCAAAGCGGATGTCGTATAATAAAATCACGTTACAGGGTGCTCCACTTCCGCTTGCCGGTTGGAGCCGTTTTGGCAGCGATACCGATTCCGGTTGCTTATGCTAATTTTAATGAGGAACTCGAGTATCGTTTACGCTCCGCTGCGCGGCGGGGAATAATCAGCTCCGCCCGGGACGAGAGAAAAGGTGAATAAAACATGAATTGGCAATTTTACCATCAAGCAAATCTACCGGCACTTGAAGACGCCCGGGATTGCCCACGGACGGATCGAGCGGATTTGATTACGCCGGGCGCGAGAGGAGCGGGACGTGTGCAGACGGTGCGACCGGTGAAAAACTTCAAAAGAAATCGGCCAACGTTAGACATGCGCATATTTCGGGACCGTTCGCGTGGAGCTGGAAAGTGTGCGGCTTCGAGACGGTCCTTCCGTGGTAGTATCGGATAAAATAAGGATGATGGGGCATTATGTGGGTAACAAATGACACGATAACAAGCTAACAAACTGGAACTGCAAACATGGATGTGGGATGATTTTGGAGTTTAAAGTTTGGTGAAAATTTATCAATATCATAGTAGTATTTTATATGCTTCCATCTCTCCATTACGATGTTGAAATTTTCATTTACTGTACATTGCAAACCGTGGCCATTCGTGACTGTCCAGCATATCTTCCCTGCATGTTTATGATCCTACGATGAATCAGATATCAAAAATCAGTCTAACAAATAGATAAAACTTAAGACAAATAGACAACTTAAGTTGAATGTTAATGATTATAACTTAATTATAATATCAAGTCACGACTCGATTCTTCGAGTGCATGTATACAACTATGAAATCGATTGAACCAAATACCAACAAACCCACAAATGGATTGTACACTCACCGGTTCATGTAGGATCGTTTCAGGGATGGGATTCTTCGATCTAGAAAATAAGAACTAAAATGCCTGCCGACGTTCCTAGAATGAGCCGTCAACGAAATCTTACCCGAATGTGTCTCGGCCTGCTTTTTTTTTCTTTCCTATAATTCCTTTTGCCCTCCTTCAAATCTTCTAAGACAAACAGCAACACTCACCCTGAGTGGATCACTTCAGTGATCGGTGAAGTAGTTGATAGTCGATAGTAGTTCTCCCTCCCAGGGGCGGCCCCCGTATGTGTTGACAGGCCATTGTTGAGTGGCATTTAAAAGAATACCGAGATCCGTGAGATTCGATCCCGGGTCGAGGAAAACCAGCGCCCGCCACCCCGGGGTCGGCTCGAATCTCGTTCCCAAGAATCGTGTGTTGTGTGCCTACTTGTACCGTTCAAGAGACACGTTAACCGAAGACGAAGAGTGTGGCAACATCTTTCGGACCGGTCGGGTGTGTTAGGGCCGCTTCTGGCGCCTGGGTTGTGGCATCAAATTACCTACTCCATTCCAACTCGAAAGCAGGCAAGAAGTCCCAGCTCCGGACCCTAAACTTCTCCGACGTCCCCGACGAACCACTCGGACTCGGACGCGTGTGCTCGAATTGAACAATCGATTTGCCGATTGGTTCCAGGCCGCCCCGTGCAGTGCCTTGCCATCCAGCGTTAGCGTTTGGAGTGGTTTTTCCACGAAAAGTGAGCGAAAATTATCTAGTCCCCCCCCCCTCCCCCCCGCGTAGGAGACAGTCGTTCCCGTGCCCTCGACCGGTTTCCGGGGAAGGTTCACGATGGCCAGTTGGTTCCGTTCAAACGACGGCTGCCAACGACCGGTTCTCCCTTCGCAGCAGTGTCTTGCACGTTGCCCGGAGATGCTTTCCGCCTTTTTTTTTGGCGTTACCAGTATTTCCACCCGCCTCGGAAAACAACAACACGGCAAAGTGCGTCAATTTCCGCAAAACGAGTCGAGCAGTTCTTCAACGACATATTGGCCGTTTGGATGATGGCCGCTTTCGACACAATCGATCTCGAACTATTTCTCGTTTACGAATTTTCGCCCCTTTTTTGTCGGGCGCATAAACCGGGTTGTCAATCGGGCGGTGCCATGGGTTAGCGCCCGTTGGCACGTGGCCATACCAATTTGTCGTAGTCCATTTCGTCGCCGGTCCATCGGAAAACGAAAAACAGAATCGTCGCCTCCACGTCCACCGGTCGGGTTTCGCGATGACGGTCCCAATGATGACGATGATGCTGATGACGCTGGAGCAAGGAAATGGAAATCGACAAACGCGTAATTGGATTTTCCGATCCGTGTCCGTGTCGCCGGGGGAGCCATGGCCATGGGGCGGTTCGTGACAGACTGCTGTCGTCGTGCCCGCAGGCATTGAAAAGTGTTTGGAAAGCACAGCGGCGGGTTGACAAACGCGAGATTGATTTTTTCATAGTTCCACAATAATGGAAGGCTTTATTCTTAAATGGTTTTTATCTTCGTTTTTGCAAGAAATTTCCCGCATTGAAGCAAGTGTTTACGAATGAACTGTCAAACTTTGACAGGGTACTTCACGAAGATTTAGAAATACTAGGTTTTCACGTGGAAAATTGGATTGCCACAACATTTATCAACATTCAACATGAATGAAACCTATTTCATCGCCATAATCACTTTTAATCTTTATGGCACAAACACGCCATTCTCCGAAACTATTCAATCCGGTAGTGGTAGTATCTTCTGTTGCCTGTTAAAATACGGATATCTACTCCATTACGGTACATCAATCCACTAGGACCTGCGACCGTACCTCAGCTGTTTTCCGGCCGACTGGTGGTCCCCACCATTCCCCGCACACCTCTCGCGCCTGGACAGCGCTCTTTCGAACTACTTCGCCCGGACGCCATAAACTTGCCACAGCGTCACCGGAAAGTGGGAAGATAACCGCCGTTCCGTTTCCGGAATTGAATTGGCAAGTAATTTATACAGTGCCCTTTCGGAAAAGTTTCCAGCAATCGATTTCCAGCAATTGGGAGTTTCGACTCGGCTCGGCTCGGCCAGTTCCTGGTGGAGGGGAGGGGGTTTGGGAGGGGGGAAGGATGGCGCCTCGGTGAAAATGGAGCACGAGATAAATAACGAGATTGCGACTGCGGGAAAGGGGCGTGTTTCGTGCGCAAGGACGTGCGGTGGGTAAGGATGGGAGGGAAAGAAGGTTTTCCATGCTGGCGCTTCGATGATGGTGGTAGTAGTATTAGTAGTAGTTTCGGTTGACCTGCGCAATCATACGATACATTATGATGCAAGTTTTATCCGGACGCGTTTGTTTCGGGGATACACAATTTCATCGGGGACCTTACCCGCCAGCCGGGAAAATCCGGAAAACTGGACCAGCCTTCCCGGTTGGGGTGGGGGGGGGGGGGGGGGGATTTTTCACCCCAGGAGCCACGCGCGGGGCGTTTCAAGTCGAGTGATTTATGTGACCTCGTAAACTAAAACAAATCGTCCGAGCGAATTGGACTGGATCAAATTCAATTAGGAACTAGGTGAGGAGCTGCAAAGTCGACTAATTAGGGAAAATGGTACGTCCGCCTTTCAGGCCACTGTGGTGTAGGTGCTGCCAGCGGGAAAATGTAACTATTTTTGCTTTCGTATGCGAATTCAATGGCATCGGGGACTAAAATAAAATTAACTCAGGTGGAAATGTGATTGAAACATATTTTCCTTTTAAATAAATGTTTGGCATATCTTTCTATGTGGTTTTCTGTTGTTGATTTAAAAGGAATCCATGTTCCACACTTCGTATCACCAAAATATGACCAAACAAAATACAAATGCTGTAGTTCGTTTACGCAACACGTTTGTCGATTGTTTCACAAACTTATATGTTCATAAAATCATTTCTTCTAGATCGCTTTCGATCAGCAATCGCTCGCCACAAGTTCATTGAATCTAACCCAAAAGGTAGTCCTGATGCTGACGGATCGTAAACGATCCTGAAAGGTGTGAACGCACACGGAGAAATTGCTTACTTCCCTTACCCTTTCTCACATTACCGGTGGGTGTGTTTGCTTTGACAGCGGTGGAAGAAGTCTTCCGAGGCGGAACACGGCTTCCGAGGGAACGGCTTGTGCAGTATTTTGATACTTCCTTCCTGCGGCCAAGGACGCATCTGATGCAACACTCCTGTCGAAGAACGAACTTCTAAAAGAGTTAAGGATGTTCGTTAGAAAAGAGACCCGCATTTTACTCCTTTTTTTTACCACCGTCTTCATCAACCGTGGGGCGAAAAGGAAACTCCTATTCTTCGAATTCCATTGACGTATTGCCTGTGAACGTCAAGCAGCAGCATTTTCCTGGCATCGACTGTTTCGTTGCCCCGTCCCGGCTTCCCTCACTAGCATCCTCCAACTCCAGCACAACCCTCGTTGCAAAATTATGCAGTAATTCGATACGATTTCAATGGTTCTGCCTAATTGCTTGATTGGAAGATGATATTCCTGTGCGGACGCTACCCTCCAGGATAATTCACTCCCGAAGGTGAAAGGCATTCCGGGGCACGGGAGAGATGATATCCGATCCCGTTCGCCTACCGCATCCTTCCTTCCCGCGTTTTTTTTCTCCCTCGTGCGTGAAAGTACCACGGCCACAGATTTGCGGTTCGCCAGTCGCGCTTTGTTTTCTGCCATTTACCTCGCACGAGAAGAAGCTGTGCGAAGGATGTTGGGATGATTCCCGGTTTTCTAGCGAAGGAAATGCCCTCCCGTCTTTCCGTCCTCGAGCCGGACGCATTGTTAAGCAATTTTCGGCCACTCGATATTAGTTTCCCTAGCTCTTCTAGCCACATCTCTCTATTGATTAGTATTCTATTACGTCAATTCCGATGGATGCATTTTCTAAGAACAATCCCTACGATCTCGCTTCCCTCGATCGAATGTGTCACACTAGGTGGTAGAATGGTTTATTGACAGGAAAAATCCCTCCAAAAGCAGTTTGACAATGCATCGCTCACTGAACTAAAGTAGGTAATATCAATGACATTCCAAGAGTTGTGTAATGCATTGTTATTGCTGTATGGTAACCAAACAGAGAATAAAAGTCGTAATCCGTAGTTTTCAATACATTTTGGGGGAATTGAACATTCCCGTGTGGTTTATGATTGGAGAGTATATTTCGTGCAGACAGCATTTTCTGAACTGGAAAATTTGGAGACAAACTTTATCCTGCGTCCTTCTTGAATGGAAAAATGTGCCCTAAACATTCTAGCTCGAAAGAGACACCACAAGACATACTTTAGTTCTCAAAATTTCCCACCCCGATCGATGCAAAAACTTGCCTGTTCAATCAATAAATGAAACCGCCTCGAACGCCGTGAGCTCCATCGTTTATTTCCTACGTGCAGAATTTCCTGTTCCTTTTTTCTCTCTCCTTCTAAACCATTTCCCAAATATCCCCCCCCGGGCACAGACACAGATGGCCTTCGCTAAATGGCAAATTACTAAATTCAATAATAATGAGATTCTCCCCCTCATTTTTCTCCATCTCTTCCCGCTTTTCTTTCGTTTCTTCCGCGCAGATTTCACACACTTAAAGTCAACCTTCGGCGGCGGTGGCGGTGCGTGCCTACCGGGTAAGTTGTTCAACCGTATACGGCAAGGATATGGCTGGGCAGAAGTCCGGCGGGAACCATCACCCGAAAGTGCGTACTGTTATCATTTGTTCTTTCTTTGCCAGCCGTAGAATCGTGCTGAAAGTCGTATTACTTTTTGGTAAAATTATCCTTACACAGAAAACATGAAAATGTTCATCCACAATCCTCCGAAGAAACTGTGGAAAATGGAAAGTGCTTACGCCTCGTCGTTGTAACTCGTCCCGTACGAAGCTGCCGACTCTCCCAATTTGTTGCCAAAATTGACTAACTTTCTTGCAGTCGCCTGATTTCGTGTTCCATCGTCAACACTACGCAACCACGGACACCAATACCATCGTAGAATTCGTGTCTTCTAGCCCCAAACCCGTCGGAAACGACGGCCGATCGTGATCATGCGCAAGAAGGACAACTGCCTCCCCGAAGGCGTGCGGTGGTGTGCGTTAACAGCCATTTATTCTATTTAGTTTATTTCCACCCCCGCCCGAGACTTTCTCCCCGCCGAGTTCTACCTTCTTCTTCTTAGGGGTGGTGGGGGTTTTGGTGCTGTGTGCAGGTTACGTTACGTTATGTACAACGAACCAGCCAGCCACCCACCCAGGCCAGTCAGCCAGTTAGTCTGTGTTGACTCCTAAAACTTCGCGTACAACGCACCCAAGGACACGAACGAGGGAGAGGGAACGGACGAGAGTGAACTGCGGGAACGAAACTTAGGAGGGTTTAGTACATAAAAAGTATCGCAAAGTACGTTTTGATATTTTAATCTCATTTCGTGCACAAAAGGCAGGTGGACGAGGCGAGGCAACGGGGCACAGCGGAGGAGATTAGCTTTTGGGCTGGCGCAGGGTTTCGGATGAGCCCACAAGGAAGGAACGCCACCGAACAATACGATAATTGGTTTGGTTTGAAGAGAGCAAATTTTCAGCCGGGCCAGGCGGAATGGAAAATGGAAAACCCAGTGGTCGGGCCGGGCTGGGCACCGCCCGTCGGTTCCGTTCCGCCCCTTCCGGAAGCGAGGCCACCTTCCACCACGCTCGAATGTTGCTTCCTGGTCGGGTGTGTGGCCATAAAGGAGTGTCCCGCTTTACCCGGCAGGTTCGCTGTGCGCTGATGAAGTGGCAACATGGTCGCCACCGTTCTTCGTCCTTCGTCAGGACGAACGCCGAACACCGACCCGAAACCCGGTACCACGGCCGCACTTGCCAGCGGCATAAATTTT
This sequence comes from Anopheles plumbeus, assembly GCA_034621735.1. Lineage (NCBI taxonomy): Eukaryota > Metazoa > Arthropoda > Insecta > Diptera > Culicidae > Anopheles > Anopheles plumbeus. The sequence goes on along the minus strand of JAOEFI010000007.1, from coordinate 9,902,722 downwards.
GCCTCCATTTTACACGTCGATGTTGCACGGCTCCAACCAGGGGCACGCGGATTCGGAAGGCGGGCGCGAAGGGCTTCCGGGTGGGCGGACGGGTCGGGTGTTGATTTAAAACGAAATGAGCCCTTCATTTTCGGCCCGGCAAGAAGAAGGTTGGCCCAGCCGTTGTTCAAAGTCGTGTGGCAGCAAATTAAATTATCCACCAACGGTAGGCGCCGTTGTTTATTTACACGAAATGGGGGAAAAGCGCGAAATGTTTAACGTCCCTTTCACGTCGTTCAGGGCTTTGCAGGGAAGCGACATTGGCATTATGTACTTCGCGGTTTTCGGTCGAGCAATTTTCGAAACGAAAATGGCTCCACTGTTTCGCCACCGAAGATTAAACACGAGAAATGAATATTTAATTTGAACCAAAAAAAGAAAAGGCGATGAAGTGTCAGTGAGTTGCATAAAAATACATTTTTTATGTAAGCCGCAGTTGTTTACGTTAAAAGCAAGAACACAAAAACCAATAAAACGTAAATGTAAAAACGCCAACGAAGCATATTGTGTTGTAGCAATTGCAAAAAACTGGTTCAAAATTTAAACAGTAACATTTTGTTAAACTACCTAACTATTTTTGAAGACTATAAACAATTCAAGTAAAAAGTTAATAACGGAAAATGTTGCAGTATTTAATACTGAATGAAGAATAAGTTAAGATCTTTTATGGATCGTTCAGAGAGGTAGATGCATTTGTTAATTCAACAGAAGTTGATCTTTAACATGCAATCACTTTTTCAAAGACGCTACCTTTTTTTTTTATTGAGGCTTTACTATTTGTGCAAATCTTATTAATGTCCCGTGAAAATCCTTACCGGTGAATATTATTTATCATACACTAATACCGTTGTTTGCATGTACACCCTGAAAGGACTCGTCTACCTCCAATTGAATACAACAAAAACCTTGATAGTCCTATCACATTAGGACTATTATGTCAACGGCGGCGCGAACCATTTCTTTGCCAACGTCTTGTAGATCTCTCAGCAATACATTTCCCTTC
>JAOEFI010000007.1:9885239-9897865 GCA_034621735.1 Anopheles plumbeus | reverse complement strand
AAAATGTGTCCATTCATCGGCCGGCCCCCGGGTAGGGAAAAGCGTCCCCGAGCGCTACCATTTAGTAATGTCCTTCCCGGCCCGTTTTCGGGTGCTGGCGATGAACGAGCAACGGGAAGAAGACAGAAAACGGAACGCCTGAGAAAGGGGACGGGCGACGGCGAGGGAGCGTGTATGGTTGGCTGTAACATGATATTTTATTTTGTTACAATATGATGAAGAGCAAAATAATCAATTAGGGAGCAATTATAGCACCCCGGAGAGGACCGAACGGACGACCGTGTCGTTCGCGGGAAAACCGGCGTTCACACTTTTTCCCGTGGCGCCGGAGGGGGAACGGTAGCCGATCGGTGGCCCTTGTGCGCCTTGTAACTCGAGTGTGCGAGTGTGACACGCGGTAGTGAGTGATGGGTAAACACGACAGACAGCCAGACAGACAACCGGTATGTACAGTGTGGTCCCTCCACACTCTCATCCGAACAACATTTCGGGACCAGAAAGGGGAGGGAAAATGGGTGGGACCACCCGAAAGCCAAACGGGGGGAAGTGTATCACGATGTGTCCCAGTTGTCCCACATTTTAACGGATTTACGTACCGTTTGGTATCCTATTTTCCCCATTTTTTTGGGGGTTGTTTTCTTTCCCTTCTGTTGTTCGGCGAAGGCAACTTTGTCGGGTGGATCCCGTTTGAAAAATTAATGAATTCGCCCCAGAGATAAACAGAACTGTTCGAATGGAACCCTTTTTCGTGGCGAGCTGGTGGCGAACAGTGAGCCTCGGGATGTAAGTTATTACACAGATTGATAAATTTTTATCTTTATTAACAGGACAGAACACTTCAACCCTAAATCCTACGAGTATGATGTTCCACTTTTAAATTTAAGTTAGTTAAAAATCATCCAAGAGCATGATAAACCCGAAAACAACATCGATTTACACATTTCTCCAAATTTTTGTCCACTCACTTGCTCCTGCCGTGGCGCACAGTGTGGCGGTGGGGTGTGATCAAATCTATTTAAACCCGTCATCCAATATTAACCATGATTTACCGAAGGAAATAAACATTTCCACACTCGACCGCAGCGTGTTTGATTCGAGGGGATTTTTTATTTAATTTTTGGTTGTTTTTCTGGCGCGGAAGCTTTGTACGGTGAATTCGTTTGTTTTCTTTTTCTATCTCTCTCTCTCTCTCTCTCTCTGGTTTCTGCCTTCTTTTATGGAGCATCGATCCACTCGAAGCCCACCCAAAGCTATGGCCGAGCGAGTGAAAAGGGGGCCTGCTGGTGGAGCCCGGCCGTTCGGGTGCTTTCCATCGTTTCCTCCAATTAGGCACGGCGAAACCGGCCAACGGCAATTTTCCGTCGCACCCGCCTGGTAGTGGTGGCGCTGGAGTGGACGGCACTTGAGAAACGGCCGCCACTTTCGGCACCGGTCAAAGCCGCCCGTGCGGTGTTGCGTGTGTGCTGGTCGACGCGCTGGTCGAATTTTCCCAGCCCCCTTCCGGCGAAGAGGAGACGGCCACCACACGTGTTCTCTTTGGGCAGACGCAGACCGCCGCGACGAGTGGCCCCTCGAGATAATGGCGGGATGCGAGAGAAAATCAGCCGTCCGTCAGTCGGTGCGTGCCCGGTGGAGCCGATGGCGATCGGTATCTTCCTTCCCCCAAACCAGGCAGGACGGGACGGGTGCTCAGACGGGCTTGTTGAACGCTTGCGCCGGGGCCTTTTCTCGAGGGTCCCTTCACGCTCTTGGCCGTCTTGGGGCGGCCGAACATCGAACGAGACCGCCAAAACAACACCGCGCGCGCGGTGCCGAAATTAGCTAGTCAACGAAGGTGCTCGAGTTCACTTAACGGGTTATGTTCGGTTGTTCGGCGTGTTTTCCTTTCGTTCGGCGCGTTTGGTGAAGCAAAATCCAGCGTTACGATTGCGATTGCTCGGCGTAATTAGAGTGTGTGTACCCGGATCGCACGCCCCGCGATGATCCAATCAAAATCCAACAAGATTAAGGGAACGGCGGCGAACGAGGGTTTGGCAAGCAGTTAAATGTTACAATGTATTACTTAAATCTATAACATTTAATTTTGCATTACTTACTTCTACACCAACTTTTCCCAAGACGAGGAAAAATGAATTGATTTAGTTTAACAATTAATGATTTTGTTTGATTGACCAAATAAGTGATTTGTTTAATATTCCATCTCCCCTTTCAGGTGGCGGTGTAGACTCCAGCAAAGATTTTACCATCGACGGTCTAAACAGCTATGGGAAGAAGAAAAAGAAGAAACGAAGGCACAGGTATGGTTGAGACAAATGTCATCCAATGGAAAAGCGAGAGGCAAAGGAAAAAGGGAACTATGTCGACATAGCTCGACAGCCAAGCCACCCATTATGATCTATTTTCTATTTCCTTCTGTGGAAGTGACGCTTAACATGAAAAGTGACAAAATATAGGAAAAAAAGAAGCAACAACGAAAAGTATCTCTACCCCAGAAAAAGGTTAAGATCAAAGGTGCGCTTAGCCGGCTGTCAAAGCTATTAGTAGCTGTCAAACATGAGAGCACACGCACAGTTGCCGTCCTCTGTCAGTCAGAAGTAATGACTACTTAAATTATTCCTCTAAATAGTGACAGTGCAGAATGTGTAGAATACATTAAACACGAACACATTAAATCCCATTTTGGCTGAAATTACATCTCAACCCGATTCTTTCAACGCTTTCGTCTCCCATGCGGCAGTCGGACGATTTTCACCAGCTATCAACTGGACGAGCTCGAAAAAGCCTTCAAAGAGGCCCACTATCCGGATGTGTACGCGCGGGAAATGCTTTCGCTGAAAACGGATCTACCCGAGGACAGAATACAGGTGAGTTTTTCCAACGACCTAAGTATTGGCTGATGTATCAACGCATCTTAGGGGTGGTTTTTTTTTCAATACGAGAACGTTACCATGAAAAACCCTTACCCCCATCCTTTAGGAACAAACCCGCACGGTACGAACGCAAGCAGAAAACAATGGCGTATAATGGCTACAAATCGCCCGTTCTAAATCACTTCAGTTTACAGTTCATAACGAACGATAATTAAATTTGCCCACGCCGGAGTGTGTCCATCGGGTGCCGACTGCGGAAAACAGTAACGGGGTGGGATAACTCACCCCTCGGCGCATGACAGACGCAAAAGTCACAACCCTAGCGAATGTCAAAGATAGCCAGCGTCGAAGAGGAGGAGATAGGAGACGAAAAAAAAAAGCTCGTATCACTAAATCACGGTGAAACATTTTATAATTCATTTAGCGGCAGATTTAAGGTCCCGCTGCAATGTTGCTCTTTTGCCCTGCCGAACCCTTCCCCTGCCTCTGCCGCACGACGCTGCGTTGGCCACGGGGTGGCATGACCGGCAACGACCGACCTTTAGATCCGGCGTCCGTTCGCTGCCAAAAGGCGACCGGCCTATTGGAGACAGAGGCCCCACGGTCGACGGCCGCCGGTGGCAGTCGGCAAACAATGTATAAATTATTCTATTATAAACATTATCAAATTATGGACCTAACAAAATTGACAACCGCGGGAGTGGTCGCTTATTCGGAGTCGAGGCGAGTCGACAACGACGACGACGACGGCGATGACAACGACGATGGCGCACGGCTTTCGGTCCCTTTTTGCGACCACGGGTGAAGCACGCGACCGACAAACACATTCAAACACGGGAGCGCAGCGGAACACCCACAAGCGTATAACGGGAAAATGGCTTGAAACGGCATATAACCCTTGAGGGTTAGAGCAAGTCCGTTTGCGTGGGCAACCTCACGAACGAGGAGACAGCAAAGATACACCGAAACAAGTCCTTCTTTTTTTCTGATGTGGCATTGTTACTGATATTATTGTACTTGTTTTTGTACAAAATATCTTTTGGTTATTTCACAAATTGTTAAACCTGTTTCGTCAAAGGCTTTCGATATCCTTTTCAATTTTATATGATGATGATGATAGATTTCATTTCTATTTTAACTGTTATGTATGTCTATTTTCAACGAACTGCCACTGACTGTAAAACTAAGGTAATTCACTGTTCCCCAGCTCATCGCCGCCTAACAAACCGCTGTCCCTACACAATGTTGCCGGAAAGTGGCGCAAAAATTGAATTAAACAACCATTATGCTCCGTTTTGGCGCAGCATCGTTATTATGAGCTCGTTGTTCGGCTCTCGCTTCGACGCCCTGTGTTTACCCACTAGGTTTTGGTAGATGACTCGTAAAATATGATCCAATAAAATCTAGACGAGCAGACAAATCTATATCACGAACGCTAACACACACACACACACACACACAACCCGGAACGAGCTGAAGGCACACAATCGTAGGACTGTCGATGGATCGCTTATTGGTTAATGGCTTAGATAAAATTTAAGGTACGCCGTTTGGCGACACAGGACGCCAATAGGATAGGGCACATGTAGTAGACAGGGTGGCAGGAGTCGGGATCGTTGCGCTCTTCCGTGGGTGATAAAACAAACGAGTTTGAAATTGGATAATAAAATAAGCAAAAGTAGCTCGTCCCTTTTTGGCGACGTACTCCGCCAAGGCTTTCCTTGGAATGGAGTTATAAACAGTAATGAGGTTTAGAGTAAACGTAAAAATGAAATGACACTCTAGTCAGCAATCCTATTGGTTCTTGGATTTAGTAGCAAAGTTTCGAGATAAACAAACATAGGAAAAAGGTATTTGAAAGCAAAATTGTAGATTGTCACCTTCCACAGAGGTTAACCTAAACAGTTGGAAAGTATATTTCCCTTTGAAAGCAGAGCTGTTACACACTACATAGGGTCTTCGCAGTCAGGAATATGATACAATCTTTGCACATCGAAAATCAGAATAAAAAACTCATGCACTTGACGTATCCTTCCTGCACGCTGTCAAATTGCTGTTCACCTTTACCAGTACCGCTAGCATCATGACAATCAGCAGTAAATGCGTCTGAACCGACTGCATTTTCTAAGACAATGGTTTGAACCGTTACACTACTTTAGCGCCGAAAGGTTGTGATTAACCGTTCGCCGTCAGTCAAACGCGCAATCCGACAGGTTTCCGCGACTTGATCTTGATGACTGGTGTGAATGCAAAACTGCCCCCTTTGCATCGCATACGATACCCCCGATACGCTGCCCGATTCCCATTCTGTGCGGCTGGCCGAAATCGGCGGACAAAAATTACCATTTCTTACTGTACGCCAAGCTCATCGATCCGTAGCAGGCAGCAGTGGGAAAATGTCAGTGTTTCGCTGGTGCTGATACGGTAGGGCTTGGTGTGTACTAGGTGGAAACGAACGGTGCGCACGAAGCGCACGGGATGGTTACCCACCGCAACGGGAGTACTCCGTCCGTGCACCGTTTCGAACCCAAACGTCCGGGGGTTCCGGGGGCGAAAAAGGGACAGCGCGGGCTTTCGATTGCGGGAAAACATTTCGCCCAATCATCCGATAGTGAGCTGTGTGCAATTAGAGGGCCCGCGGGCCACCGTTCCGGACAGGAGTTGACCCGCACGGAAGGATCCACGGCACGGCACCAGCAGCGCCCACCGTTCGGGCATCGTTCGCTCTCGTTCTCTCCCCGGCCCGCGCGACCGAAGGGATGGACAACGGGGCGCGGGGGGAGAAGGGCGCGCGCGCTCGCGCGTTATTTCATTACGTGGAATAATAATGATGATGAAATTGTTAGAATGCAAACAAGTTAGTTAACACATGTTTACGTAGCCCACGCGGGGCCCCCGGCATGCGGCAACGTGTCATTATTGTTGTTGTTGTTTTTTTCCCTCCCTTCGCGCCGAGTTTGTTCAGTTCCCACTCACGCTCGAGATGGCGGCTAACTTCAACTGCTGCACCAACCGTGTCCCGGTGTGTGCCGCTGCCGCTCGGTCGACCCGCTGTTGACCACTTAAGCTCGGCCACGACGGCTCCACCAGGACCTTTCCCTTCCGCTCTATCGCGCACACACACACACACGCGCGCACCCATTTTTCGTCTCTCTCTCTCTCTCTCGCGGGTGAGCTGATGGCCAATTGTGGAGCAACCGGTGGTGATGAAGCCTTCCGCCTGTCATCCAGTGCAGCTTCCAAAAGTGTGTGATGCCATTCGCCGAAGGTAACCGGGTTTTTTTTTCTCCTTTTTTTTTTCGTTGGTGTGTGTGCCAACGAACTGTTTTATGTTCTTCCTTCCATCGCTGTCGGCACATTTTTCTTATATATATCAGCCGCGTATCAAGCGCGGCAAATTTATCATCTTTTTTTTTCCACGCCTGTTTTTTCTCTGAGTAATCGTATTTTTATACTCAGAGGGGTCTCTGCCTTTTCCCGCCTGCACCCCACACCGACCCCCCCCCCCCGACGCGGGCATGATGCGCGGGACGAACCGCGCACAAGTGCTTCTTGTTATTACTGCTGATGATCGTGATGATCATGTTGTACCGTCCTCTTTTCTTTCTTCCACCCTCTCTCTCTCTCTCTCTCTCTCCTTCAATTTCCATACCCATTATTACTGTTATTATTATTTTTAATCCACAAGTTTGCCCCCGGCCCGGGCGGCTTCAGGCGGCCTTATCTGCCTCATCACCTTCGCCCACCTTTTCCCAGGGGGGGGGGGGGGGGGGGTTTCTTCAGTTCTATTTTTCAATTTATTACAATAACAATGAGGCGCTCTTTAGCGCGACTTTGGCGCGCTATTTGAACAAACGGGGGACTCAACATTGGTACAACTACACCCGGTGGGGGGGGGAAGGGAGGGAGGGAGGGAGTAGGGAAGAACTTAACCTCTCCACGTTGGCCACTTCAGGTATTCCCTTTCAATCCTCCCCTCCCAGCGCGCCTCCCCGTCAATCTTCACCTCTCGCTTAGTTTGTTGCATTGTTGCTCAAGCCTCGAGTAGCGTGTGAGCTTTCGAGCACGGAGCCCGCGATCGGCGGGGATTATAATAGAAGATTGCTGCGGCTTGCCCGCACACCGAAGATGCCGGGGATCGTTCGAGAAACTTCGCCACCGCCTTCCCAGCGTCACCCCGCCCCTGTATCGTATCTGTTTCGCTTTGGGGTTTCGTGATCGCGCCACCAGAAGGGAGTAGAAAGTCCTTCAAGCAAAGCAAACAGACAAGTCGGCAGAATGGCTCACATCGCGGGAAGTAGAAGAAGAGAAGTGATGCAGGAGGGTGGGATATGGCACGGGATTCGTACCGAAAAGCGGACCCGGGTGGGGCGTTGCTACAATAATCCATTGTCGGTTCCCAAATTGGTGATATTGAACTGCCTGCGCTGGAAACTAGCCCGCTGAAGAAGCCCGGCCACGGATGGAAGTGGCCAGCGTTTGGGCGAACAAAAAAAAAACAAGTCGAAGCAGTGAGTCGGAAAATTAATAAAACCCCTTTCGTTCGACCGCAGCCGAAAGGAATCTCGAATCTCGGCTCTCGTGGAGCGGAATCTAATCGTCTATTGGCGGAGAAGCGAAGAAGAACCCATCCTTGGCTTCCCACAGACCGACCCGTAGCCGGTCGTAGCCGTTTTGGGGCGGTTTGGATAATTAACCCCTACTATCCCACGCGTAGTTTAGGCAATAAATAGGCGAACAACAGCATCACAGTACCCATCCTCCGGTGGGTGCGCCGATCGTGCTCAATAATCAGCGTGATCGTGTGATAGGCTTACCTTACTGGATCCTTGAGCCGTCTTGCCTTTTATCATGGCTTCACATTCCGCCCGGCAGCTAGTTCGGTTGGATGCGTGTAAATTTACGGTAGCATTTGAAACTAATAGACTCGTTCGCTTTTTGCTGGCTGTGTTATGTGCGAGAAAAAGGGAGAGAGAGAGAGAGAGTGGAAAAAAGAAAAACGGAAAAGTAAAGTCTCAACATTACCAGCGAATCTGATACCAGCATCCGTCAAGCAGAAAGCGGGTGAATATCCCACCCTTCGACCCACATAGAACGGCAGTTTTCATTCGGTGGAAACTTGAGAAGCTTCACGCCACCGCGCGCGGCGGACGAAACTCTTGCGAAAAAGGAAGAGAAAATATTTACATCCAGCGTGTCGAGAGTTTTCTTCAAGTAACGCGTTCACCTTCGTCGGCGTCGGTCTGCGCCTGGCGAGACGGAATGCACCTGACGGGCGAAAGGTTACGGATGGTTTTTTTCTCGCCCCGTCGAAAAGGATTCCCTTTTGCGGCACCGGTTGAGAATGGAAATCAATCGATCGATTGTCAACTCGTCGTCACTAAAAGGCTACAATGGTTGCACAAAGATGCTTGCCGATAAGCAGGTGCCCTCCGTCTCTCTTTCTCACTTTCTTTTCCTTTCTTACTCTGTTTCTTTCATTTGTTCACTACAGTTGATTGATTTGTTGGCAATTTTATGCCAATGAAATGCATCCAAATAGAGCGAAACGTCCGCAAAGTGAAGGTATTGTGAAGGAAAATAGGAAAATAGCAGCGACACATTGTTGTGGGTGTAAAGTGTTTAAGGATTTATAGACTTTAGCTAGAAGAAAGAATTTCGCCGATGGCAATGCCAGCGGTTTTAGGATGTTATATTTTCATTTCAACCAGCTTCAACACTACTTCAACCGTTTTACTGTTGGCTAAGACCAAGGGCAATGAGCAAGAAGGGGGTTAAGCTTATACTAAACTGTTTAAGTCATTATATAAAGACAATCGGGAACGGTTTCTAAAACGTTATGTTGCATGGCCTTTCCTTAAATATGTTCCATGTTTTCCATCCTAGCCAATCGATACTCCACGGGGTGGGTTTTCTATTGTTTCTTTCCCACAGCACGTTTGTCTTCCGGAACCGGCGTCGGGCGTTGGCAAACCGTAAACCGAAACCCCGATCCAGCGCGGTCGTTAGTGCTTAACTAGTAACATTCCGTAACCCACAATATCCCTTCCGGAGCGTGCCAAGCGCACGGCGCAGCTGTACCCTGCTGCCGGCGGGGTGTTGAGTAACGAGTCAGCGACAGCAAAAAGGAAATAGAAAAATTACGGTCGTCCACCAGTGGAGAAAAAAAGAAAAAGAAGCGACACTCATGATTACCAATTGCTACAGTAAACTTTCCTGCTACTGTCCCTTTTTTTTCCCCCTTTTTTTCCCAACGTCACCCTGGTGAAGGTAAGGACCAGCCGGGTCGATCCCTGCCCGCCACCGGAAAGGACGCACGCCACTTAGGACTAAAAAATTACACCCTTACCGGGCGGCGTGCAGCTCAGCATGGGGCTTCTGCCGCGCGTTCGGTTTACATGTATTTACATGCAATTTCTGGCCAGTTGTCGCGCTGCCAACGGTCGCTCCCATTTTGTCGGATTCATCAAATTCAAATACCTTGTGCCCAAGTGCGAAAAGGAGGTCAACATTTCATACTTTCATAGGTTCTGTTGGTCTGAGCGGTTTGGGCCGCACATTTAATTTTCCTCAGTATAATTCGGTTAGTTTACAGTGATGACAATCTTGGCTATAAAATTGCTACAGGACTAGAACCACAGTGCAAGAAACCATGAAGCAAGTTGTACATAGGACGACACTATTGTTGCCTCCTTCGTGCTGAATGTTCAAAACACTAGACAAAACTCTAGTCAAAACTTGAGTCAACACTACTATAGCCAACCTGCAGGGGTTGCTGGCAATAAGAATATATCAAATTAGGCAGCTGACAGTTTCTAAGCATTTTTAAAGTACATATATCGACTTGATCCACACTATAAACTTACTCTGCTAGCTTAACACGTGCACAACCTTGTACTACTCTCCATTCCATTTATCTTGATCATTTCTCGTCCGCTCGCCTCGCATTTCGATATTCTTTGAACAGGTCAACAATAGAAACATTGACACGTTAAACGATTCGCCAATAATAAATGAATTTGCAAAGCTAGTAATTTTCATATCATTCACATCCTCGCGCGCACAAAAGGGCGCCGTAAATTGAAGTGGGTTGTATTTTTACGTTTTCCTGCCTTCTTCGCCGACGCGAAGGAAGTTTCCATTCAGTACCACTTTGTCGCGTTTTTTTTTTTTTGTCGTCGATCATCTGCAAACTCGACACAGACGCAGTCATGCTAGTGACGGCCTCCCACCGGGGCTCATCGATGTGTGTGTGTGTGTGTGTGTGGCGCACCGTGCCCCTGGCCAGATACTTCCCAAATAAGCACCCGCTCTGCACCAGTGTGGTCCACGGCGCAGCAGGTGAACGAGAAAATGGCCACAATGTGCCGGTGGAAAATCCCGGAGCGTGGGTGCCCGCTGCCCGGGCTACTGTGTGCCGTGGCACGTGTCGACAGCGTTGGCCAATTATTTCGCCGTTTTTGTGGTGTTATTAAGAATATTTATCTACCGAAGTTTTGCTCGCCCTCTTCCCTTCCTCCCGAGAGGGTTGCCCGACCGGGCGACACACTAATGAAAATGGGACGGATTTCCCCCGATCCCGAACCCGAGTTGACCCGCAATGGGTGGGAGGAAAGAAGAAGAATCTGAGGTTATGTGTTACTGCCCTAGCGTTATTGACGTTCCGGGAGTCTGCCCATTTCGTGCCCTCGCTTGTCGCCGGTGTAGGGTGGACCTTGAAGGGGGCGTTTGGAGCTGCACGGTGCCACGAACTTCTTCTGTCAGCAATTTGCCAAACAGTGGGATTTTGTTAGACACCCTCTCCCGTCGCCGGTCACCACTTACACTTATTCAGCTGCTGCTCATGATGATGACGCTGATGATGACACGGACTCAGTCATTTTCCGCACGCTCTTAATGAAAAAATAATCTGTTATAAATTTAATTTGTTACTCCGATTACAGCCGGCGTTCGGCTGCTGAGCGGCTTAACGGGTTTGGTGGCCGGCGTTGGGAGTAGAAGTACCGAAAGATGAAGAGCGACTGGATCCGCATAATCCGCACAATCCGTCCGGTGGGCCGGTGTGAAGAAGAATCACCGACCGACCGACCGACCGACCGGGAAAACAATGGGAGGACCGACCGTTCGCGCAACCGTTTTGGGTGGATTTAAATTAACGCCAAGAATGGCGAACAGAAGGGAAACCCGGGTGGAACGCATGCTCGGGAAAGCGCACACCGAGTGAAACTGGTGGAACGGGGCTGAAAGGGGAGTGGAAGAAGAGGGGAGGGGGGCGTGTGTGTACCGGACAAATCAATAAGTGGATAATAACTTCTTTTGCGGGATCAGTGAAGGATCCGTGCGCGCGCTGCCCCAGGACCGGGTGGTGGCGGGTGTGAGAGGATATAGGGGGTGTTCGATCGCCTACTCCAGGGCCCGGAGTGTGGGTTCCGCCGACACACTATACTGACAGTCGACCCGGGCCGGCTCTTTGTTGTGGAAGGAACAGAAGTGTAATTTCCAGCACGGGGGAGGCCCTTGTGTGGCAGAGGCGAGGTGATGATGACTCGGCGAAGGTGTGGCAGACTCTGGGAGAACGAGACTTACACACAGCCACACACACACACACGCACACACATACACACACATCGACACACCTCCACCAGATACTTGGTGAGGCGCTTAATTATGGGCTGCAGATTCGTCTGTGGAGTTGACTAATTGTCTGACTTTCAGTTTTCATGCTCCGATGGGTCCGGGAAGGTGAGGTTAGGTGCAATGATATGTCCATTTTCTCCAGCCTGCTACGATGCTACGAATCCGGCGAAGAGGGCAGCAAATGGAGAGAGATCGAGAAGGCCCTTTTTTTTTTTAGGGCAAGCAGGGTGCGGTAACTTTAACAACCTGCACGCCAACACAATGCACCGGCAATTCGTTTTTTGTATGCGAAATTAATGCACATATATGCATCTGGTGAAACATGATTGCAAACGCATGCTTTATGTATAATTAAGCCGACCGCAATTGATGAGCATTGGTACGAATGGAAGAGATACACAATTCTTTTGCAGCGTAGATCAATGTGTGAAACACATTACAGCATTAGAGGAAATTTTGGTATTGAAAATATTCTTTTTTTAATGTTTTACCACAGCGTCTATTTACTAATACTCTTAACAATTCTCATATTTCTCTTTGAATCGATGAAAACAGTGTTTGCTAAATTTTCTCAAGAACAATTGAAGTGGGGCTTAAACTAATGCGAATAAATTCCCATCCCTTCGGCGGGCTGAATCCTAATGTTCTAGTCGTCATTGACCTTCGAATCGGAAGGATGTCCCTGCCAGAGCGAGGGGCAATTTAACTGCCAGCTCCGAGTGTCACATTTTTGGAAAATTCCTTTATCCCTTACCGCCTTCTCCAGCACGGCCTGGAATCTTCAAACCCGAAAGTGATGGCGAAACCGAATTAATTGCCTATTCTAATAAACTCACTCACGTATTTTGACATTCGCTTTATTTACGACACTTTATTAACCGCTCGGATGCTTCGGACGAACATTCTCGCTTTCCTTTTCCCTTTTCTTTTTCCTTTTCCGTTGTTTGGTTGTTGCACTCTCTAATCCTTTCAACCTTTGCCCTATTGTTGTGCTCGCAAGCAGGGGTTTGCCCGTCGTCCGTCCGAAAGTGACTTCACGATGGCACGACACTGCGGACGCATAATTTATGCGTAATCATGGCAGGAATTTGCAGCTTATTGAATTCCTCCTATCCTACA
>JAOEFI010000007.1:9866490-9881501 GCA_034621735.1 Anopheles plumbeus | reverse complement strand
ACACACACACACACACACCACTGCATCTTGGTACCGGGGTCGTGTACAAAACACACCAGATATAATGTGCCACAAGCGCGGGAGGATAAGTTAATTGAATTTCGTCCTTCTCGCTCCGCTGCAGCCCCGTTGCCTGGCCGGCCGGCCCATTCATCTAAATCCTACGCCCAATTGAATCGATTCATCTTCAGGGAAAATCCTTCGGGAAACCACCGCGGAAGCGCACCGCTTTCGGCGCGTTCTGCCTTCGGGGTTCGTTCCGCCGGCGCGGAGCGGGAGTCCTTTGTAGCGGCGGTCGGGTCGGGTCGTTAAGTGAATCAAGAGCCATCCGAAATGTGGCTGTCGGCCAGCTTGAACAGCTCGCCAATAACAGTAATAACATGTCGATATTAATAAAATAATGATAATCTATCGTTGAGCTGTCCTTTGCCTGCGCCAGTCTGGTTGCGGTCGGGGACACGGCCATTGGACAACCGTCAAACACGACCGCGGGGGGGGGCACGCTGGAGCTGAGGGTGAATTCTTCCACGGAACGGTGCGGCGACTTTTCTTTTCCTGCCACCGTCTCGATGCCTTCGCTAATCGGTTTAGAGGAGGGCGTTTCTCGTACGGTGGGAAGCTGTCAGCTATTTTCCTCTCCATTTTCAATTGCAATTCATTAGAAGATTTGTATCATCAGTTTATTGATTATCTACGGACTTAATCGATTTCTGTCTGCTCTGAATTCAATTACTATATTTTAAACATTCTTTCGATACTTTCAAATTCTCGTATATGGTAACATCTGTAAGATCAGAATACTTTCTCCGCAAAAATGTAATAAGACTTTTAATTCAAAAACACGTTCTCAAATGCAGATCTTGCAAAAGGGTAGGTGAACACTGACTCACCAAAATGAAGCCACGTGTTCAACACCCAATTGATGCTCCTGAATTCCACCTCCCTCGTTCTCGTATAACAGATTCCATAACCTAACAAATATGTGTGTAAGTCTAGTAGAGTAGGTCTACTGTTTTTGCGTGGACAACATACCCGCAACATTCACTAATGTTCTTCTCTTCCGTGTTTTTTTCTCTTTCTCCCTTTCTTTTTCTCTGGTTTTTTTCCTGTCTCTCTCTGCTCCATTTTCTTGCCCGTTCTCGCCGTTCTCCCCCTCCGCAGGTGTGGTTTCAGAACCGGCGGGCCAAGTGGCGCAAGACTGAAAAGTGCTGGGGCCGCAGCACGATCATGGCGGAGTACGGGCTGTACGGGGCGATGGTGCGGCACTCGCTGCCCCTGCCGGAAACGATCCTCAAGTCGGCGAAAGAGAACGAAACCGTCGCGCCCTGGCTGCTAGGTATGCATCGGCCGCCGGCCCCGTTGACCACCTCCGAGGGCGCCCCCACCGAGCCGGGCGGAGGAGGAGGAGGAGGAGGAGGAGGAAGAGGAGGAGGAGGAGGAGGCGGTGGTGGAGAAGGCGGGGGAGACAGAGGCGTCGGAGCGGGGGGCGGAGGGGCCCCGACGCTCGACTACTACCACCCACCGTCATCGCACTACACCAGCCTCACCGACATTAACTTGTCCGTATCCGTTTCGTCTGCAGGCATGCACAAGAAGTCGCTCGAGGCGGCCGAAACGCTCAAAAACTCCGAAGATAACAGTGACCGTGAAGAGACACGGACGGAGTCGAGCGAGACGAGCGGCGGCTCGGCGGCCGCCCTCCACTGCACCCTCGGCTCCTCGCCCCTCAAGTCGCCCCCGCTGGCGTCCTCCGACGGTTCGCACAGCAATGGCGGTGGTGGTGGTGGAGGAGGAGGAGGTGGTGGTGGAGGTGGCTGCGGTGGGGGCGCGGCGGGAGGCTTATCGCTGAACGGGAAACACTCCGGTTCCGGGTCCGGTTCGAGATCGGTGGCGAAAATGTCGCGATACGGCCTACCGTCCCCCTCGGCCGGCCGTCACTCACCGTCCGCGACGCCACCACCCGTCCCCTCCCATCCGGTTCCTTCGCACCCGCACCATCCGCCACCGGCACATCCCGCCTCGCTGGCCGGCCACCCGCTGGGCCATCCTCAGGGAGCGGGCCAGCCGACGACGGCGGCATGCACCGGAAGTGCGAGCAAGCACCACCCGCGGTCACCCCCGCTGGGGACGTCGCTGGGTGCGGGGGGCGCGGCCCGAACCGGGCACGGAGGGGCTCACCACTCGCCGCTGGGCCACGGGCACGGACATGGGGGGCATCATGGAGGCGGCATCCCTCCCGGGCTTCCCGACGGCGGTGGTGGGGCCAGCTCGACGGATTTCCTGCTGAACGCGAGTCCCCACGCCGGCAGCACCAACAACAACTATCACCCCGAAAACGACCACGAAGCGTTTAGGTGGGTTGACTACAAGGACCCGGTCGCGTTCATACGGTGATTTTACATTTCTATAATACTTTTTTCTCTAAACTCCTTTCACAATCACTACCACTCCTTTTTTTCCGAATCTAACTGCATTCTCCGATCGAGCCTCTAGCCATCACGACAAGCATGTCCTTATTAACGGTCACGTTTTCGCACTCGTAACAACAGCAATATGCCATATAAAAGTGTTGGTTTGTCATGTTGATAGGAACAATCTGTTCGTAAGGTCCTTATTTGCAAGATGATGTAGGTATCGCCATCGTTAGGGTTATTTTTGTTTTGCAATTAGCAAACATTGTTGCACTCGCGATGCAAGTATTTATTGTAGTATTTCTAGCCTTCCACCATCTTTCATGACATATGGCGAAGAAGGATGAAAGTTCCCGGTGGCCATTCGAAACTCTACCCTAGAGTGACTGCTCGGATCGGAGAATACTTTGATTTGGCTGTTCTTTTACACCTGTTCTCCGCCTGCCTCACTAACTCTTGATGTTTTCTCTTCCTCCCCTCCGCCAACAACGACGACCGCTTTGCAGAAACAACTCGATCGCGTGCCTCCGAGCGAAGGCCCAGGAGCACCAGGCCCGGCTGCTCAACAGTGGCCTCCTGCTGCAGGTGCGCTCGCTGGCCGGCCTGCAGAGTCACCCGGTGTTCGACACCTCGCTGCCCTCGCCGTACGACGGTGCGTGCTCCGTCGCGCCCCATCCGCTGCACGCGCAGCAACAACGAACGCCTCCGCCGCTGCCACCCCAGTCGGCGTCCACACCGCTCGACGGTTCGCTCTCGTCCGCCGCGCTGCTGGAAATCGATCGGCAGAGGGCCGAAGCGAACAGCAGCAACGGATCGGCCATCTCCGTGAAGGGCGCCAGCAGCAGCCCGAACGTCAGCACCTTTTGACAGCATTTATAAGAGATCTTTTCACTCCCAACTCCCGGATAATGGCGGACAGCGTGAACGGAATGCGGCAGCACCAGTGCGCCGCATGCGCACGATCGAACGAAGAAAAATGTCACAGGAACACACACCATTTCGAAGACTCTCCAGAACGGCTACAATAGCAGGACAGAACAACTAGTACAACGAATCGAAACTATCGATCATTATTTAGGATGTATTAAATTACCAAAGAGGAAGCGGCAGCACCGTTTGGCAGGAAGGTAGAATTAAACTCCTCCAGCGTCTAACGGTGGGGCCGAGAAAATTTTGCAGCACGATGCCCGAAGGATGGACATTTCTTTTTTTTTATTATTATTAACCTTACTCTTTGTGTTCGCAATCTTCTTAGGACGAACTGGACGTGCTTTTGACTTCCTTACCACTCGGTCGAACGGAGTGAAAATGATTTAGTTATGCAGTTTAAACCCGTGAAAATAAAACACTATTGTAAATACGTCTACATATTACGTCTTATAAACATATAATTTTCTTCCTGTTTTACGTGCAATCCATCTGATATGAGCCTAAAAACTTAAATGATTAAAGCAAATGAAATGCAACCGATGCAACAAACCGCGCGTAAGAAGGAGGAGTGGTTTGCATCGATGCAGTGGAAACGATGAGAAAAGAAAAAAATATCCTAGGTGATACAGTACATACGTAAACGTGTTTAAAGAGGTCGGATGAACGGAGGAAACAAATATTAAAAAATAACAAATAACGCGAGAAGAATAACGGCGGGAATATTAATGCTCACTGTCATCTTTTACACAACTGTATTCTCGTAGTCGTATAGGTATTACTTGTACATAATGATGGAAGGAAAAAATTAAATAATTTATTTGAAATAAACTGTTGGCTTAAAAAGTGTAGGAACGGTACGCGATCTGAGTTCAAAGAGTAAATATTAAAGGAAAAACAACATTTCACATGCGCGGATAAAACAGACGGTACGAAACATACACATCATCAAATGGACACGCAGCAACAATAGCAAACGAACAGGTGGGCCGTTGTGGAAACTTTAAGTAAAAGCAAACGCCACTGATTTAATGAACAATCAAACAACATGAAAGACATTAACGTGACACCATGGAGCGTGAATAATACAACCTGTAACTAATACGAATGTAGAGTAAAAGATTTAATAGATAGTAAACACAACGACGAATCGTTTCTTTGGCCTGTTCCAATTTACAGAAATGACTTTATTTCGAATACATTACAGGTACTCTGAAAGCATGATTTGAATTCAATCACTACGTTGATTCATGTGATGTGTCTTCTTACTCTTGAACAAATCACCAGAATTCTGTTTTCATTATATTCCGTAATCCCTAACATAAGTTCCGTCTTACATGTTTCATGTAACGTCATACACGAGCATAAATGTCAACGAAACACATCTGCCATATGGCAGATTGTATTGTGAAGCAGTTATATAAAATTAAAAAGAAGAAACAAATTAAAAATGCAAACAAATAAACCAATGTAACATGTGGAAAATAAAAGAGAAAGTCACAAATCAATAAAAAAACATGGTGGAATATTTCATCCCGGAAAGAGCACGTGAACAGAGAACATGTGATGTCACACACAATGGTTTACGTTATGGTTATGGTTTACAAAAGTTCGTTTAGTTTTTTATCGTTGATTGGGTGTATGAATCACATTCGTTTGCAGCATTGGCCCGAATGTTTTCAACAGTGATGAGCGAAACATTTGTTGGCACAAGATTCGGACGTGTAACATCA
Source organism: Anopheles plumbeus (assembly GCA_034621735.1). Lineage (NCBI taxonomy): Eukaryota > Metazoa > Arthropoda > Insecta > Diptera > Culicidae > Anopheles > Anopheles plumbeus. The sequence continues at coordinate 9,876,430 of JAOEFI010000007.1, read as the reverse complement.
GCTTAAGCACGTCTGTCAAAACGTTTTGTTTTGACATGTGACTGCTCCAAAAACCGACTCTACGGAAACTGAAAGCATCGAAGAAAGCAGAACATTCTGCGATCCGTCGCCAGGACATCTATAGGTGATATGTGTTTGGAAAAGTAGCACTTTATTAGTTATTGTGGTGCTGCCCTCAATTGCTGTATTATTCGAGGTGGAAAGCTTCAGCCGATTGTAGCAGAAACTAATGCAGCACTATCCCCAAACTTTTAAACGCCTGTCTCTTTGATTAGTGAGCGAAAGTGCGAAAAGTTGTTCGATAAAAATGGACAAACTACCAATAAGAGATCCTTCAATCCACCTTATACCGTCCAAGGAACTTCGGAAGTTCATCGGTACGCTGAAGTTGTCCGCATCCACGCCAGCAGCATTTCGATCCATTCACACGGCTTATAATACCAGCAGAGGCAAACAACCTACCAAACCATCGGCCGCAAGCGATGAAGCTGAAAGTGATGAGTCATCTACGGTAGATTTTACTGAAAAGGAGCGCAATTTGATAAAGCAGTTCATAACAGACGTCAGGAATGCGGTGCGGGAAGACTTGGAAAACGGAGATTGCAAAGGTCTCGTTTCGAGCGCAGCCCAATCAACCCGCCGAGTAGGGCCCAACGAAAGTCGACTAAAGCTGAGCGACGTAAAATGGCTTTACACGACGTTGAACGACATGCGGCAGACAGATCCAACCATTCCGTATTTGCATGCGCTATTGAGCAATTGTTATCTGGAACTTCCGGAAAATCCTATACAAGAGCGGAATGCGGAACTGGAAGCACGGTGTCAGCGCCTTAGAAAGGAGCAGGAAGATCGCGAATACCACAGAATGACGAAAAATGTGGACAGCGTTCGAAAGCACATGCCAGAGGAAACGATAGCATACCAGATTAAACAAATCAACCGGCACTTGATCGCTGTTGCACAGTTCGTCTTCTCCGTTGCTGCTGGTTTTGCATTTGGGTTCATTGGTATTGAATTGATTGTTGGACAGCTAGATTTTGGGTTTCGTTTACTACTAGGTATAATCATCGCCTTGGTGATTGCATTGGCAGAAATCTATTTCCTGGCGAAGAAGTTAAACGAAGAATATGAACTACCACTCCCTCCAGCCACAGGCTCTAAAGGAACACCATCAAACGTGATGAAAACCTTGCCTGCGAATGGAACATCGGATGGAAAAGAACATTACGAATAAGCCAACTTTTTAAATAGGTGTCGGGCCAGTCCAACGGTGAAGCAAATAATGACACCACCAGACCAACTAATCGAGGAAATCACGGAAGCCGATCTCACATGGAACTTCAATCCGCCAGATGCGCTACACTTCAGAGGCTGCTTGGAGCGCCTTGTACAATCGGTGAAAAGGATTCTGTGCGAGCTTGGGCCCACGACTGCCGACAGAAGAGGTGTTACTGTCGGCATTCGCCGCGATCGAAATGGCCGTGAATTCGGGCCCGCTGACCAGGTTTCCCTTGGAGAGCGACTCCCCTAAGAGATGAACACGAGAAGAACCGTGTCTTCACTGTCTTGGGTGAGGGTTGCTTTGCATTAATTAAGGCCAAAATCAAGATAAATAAAGGTGTATTCGTCGCATTCGATTTGAAGGGTTGTTTATGTTGTTGGGTGTTTATATGATTCAGTTCCATTCATAACATTTGGGGCATAGCGATTTCTACGATGTTTGTAAACATCGGGGATAGTGTCGTAAAGTCAAAATCGCAGAACCCCCCAGATTGATATCAGCTGTGCACTGTATTCATCTTGAGTAATGTCGGGGATATGAATACTGTATTCACCTCATTCAGCTCTCAACACTGCAGTGGAGTTCAGACCGTCGTTCTGACGGGATTGACTTGATCTGCTCCGTGTCGTTCCGTGCGAAAAAAGTTGCATTTCGCTGGCGTGAGGTGTAAATTTCCAATGTAAAAACATGTCGTCGTCACCAACGGCTCCGGAGGAGTTTGGCAAGCTCTTGGGAACGGTGCATCGATGCGACAGCACTCGGAAAACCGTGACGGGAGCGTTCGGTGGCAATGGGTCCGCCGGCCCAAGCACCAAGCCGATCGAGATGCAGCCAGCGGAGCTGTCGGAAACTGAGGATAATTCGTACATGTACTTTCGGCAGGAAGGATTGTTTGCGAACAGTTTTCCGAAGATGAAAGAAATCCGACGAATGGGCAAGCTGTGCGACGTTACGCTGAAGGTTTGTTTACGTCCTATATGACCACCTGTCAATGAAAGATGGAACGGAGAACAGGATCGATTTGTATCCCCGCGTACGGGATGGTAAACAAAAACTTTGATAAGAATGACTACTCTTGTTTATTCCGATCTTCCATCAGGTGGATTCTCACACCTTTTCAGCGCATCGTATTGTGCTGGCAGCCACCATACCATATTTCTACGCAATGTTCACCCACAATATGGCTGAGAGCAGAATCAAAGAAATCACCATGAAGGAAATCGAACCACTGTAGGTAGAAAATCGATACGGACTTAAGATCGATTCTCCAACCCAGACGCTACAGCAACCCTCGTTTTATTCTGCATTGCAGGGCATTGGAAAGTTTAATAAACTTCGCCTACAGTGGACTAGTCAGAATCGATACACAGAACGTGCAAAGTCTCATGGTGGGCGCATCTTTTCTGCAGTTGAACGAGGTTCGGGATGCTTGTGCTAAGTTTCTGAAACGAAAGTATGTAAACCCGCGCTCCAAGCATTCGTTTTTCGGAACAATTTTCTACTAAAATGTTGTCTCTAGGTTCCACCCGCAGAACGTGCTTGGTATACGACAGTTTGCCGATACGCTCGGTTGCTCGAAGCTAATCGTGTCCGCCGATCGGTACATCCACCAGCACTTCTCGAAGGTGGCGAACGGGGACGAGTTCGTGGCCCTCAGTTACAGCGAGCTGATCGAAGTGATCAGCCGCGACGAGCTGAACGTCAAGAGCGAAGAGTGCATCTTCGAGGCCTGCATGCGCTGGGTGAAGCACGAGCAGGACACGCGCTCCGAATATCTGCCGCTCATCCTGGCCAACATCAGGCTACCGTTGCTTTCCCCACAGTTCCTCGCGGACAACGTGGCGACAGAGGAGCTGATCAAAACGTCGCACAAATGTCGCGATCTGCTCGACGAGGCGCGCGATTTTCACCTGATGCCGGAGCGGCGGGCGCTAATGTCCGCGACGAGAACGCGGCCCCGGTGCTTCGATTTCGTCGTCGGACTTATCTTTGCCGTGGGCGGATTGACGAAAAACGGTGAATCGGTCAGCACTGTGGAGATCTACAACCCGACCACCAAGGAGTGGAGCATGGGCGATGCGATGACGATGCTCCGGTCGCGGGTCGGGGTAGCCGTGACCAATGGGAAGCTGTACGCGTTCGGTGGCTTCAACGGCACCGAGCGTCTTTCGACCGTGGAAATCTATGACCCTCGCCAGCACCGATGGTCCCAAGGGATGCCCATGCAGTGCAAGCGCAGCGCGGTCGGTGTGGCCGCCCTCGAAGACTACGTGTACGTATGCGGCGGGTACGATGGTGTCACCAGCCTCAGCACGGTCGAACGGTACTGCCCGAGGACGGACGCATGGAGCATGGTGGCGCAGATGATGAAGTACCGCTCGGCCGGCGGAGTCGCTGCCGTCGGGTCCTTCGTTTACGCGCTCGGAGGCCACGACGGGCTCTCAATCTTTGACACCGTCGAGCGGTACGATCCCTTCCTGGACACATGGACCAAGGTGCGCTCGATGATGAACCGTCGATGCCGTCTCGGCGTGGCCACACTCGGAAGCAGACTGTACGCCTGCGGCGGTTACGATGGCAACTCGTTCCTTCGCTCGGTGGAAGTGTACGATCCCGTCAAGGACACCTGGTCTCTCATCGCACCGATGAACGTGAAACGGAGCCGGGTGGCGTTGGCAGCCAACATGGGCAAACTGTGGGCCATCGGTGGCTACGATGGCGAATCGAACCTTTCGACGGTGGAAGTGTACGATCCGAAAACCAACACCTGGACATTCGTTGCACCGATGAAACACCACGGCGGTGGAGTCGGCTGCGGCGTCATACCGACACCGTTCCAGGATTGAGCAGCTTCACTAGGATTCACCCGCATGACTATCTCATTCGCATCGTGCACCAAAAAACCGTACCCTTAAGACATCATCTTCGGAACGCAACCCTGCTCCTTGTGCTCAAAATCCGCTCTGTATTATTCTAAATCGGTATGTCCACTCTCACATTTTCACACACATCCACAATGTACCATGTCCTGGGTGCAATTTTTTTACAGCCCCTCGCAGGATTTCAACCAACCATGGCACGTGTGAAGAAAGAAGCAAGATTTAGCTTGACAAGGTAACAAATTCACATTTGCCTCGGTGGACCTAAGTGTAAATTCCATTCCGATCTCGGTACGCGACGGTCATTCTATGTATGCAACGCGAAGTAAAGTGTGAAAACATCTGAGAGAGAAAAGTAGAAGTAGCAGCCACTCGTATAACCATTAGCTAAATGTACATTGTTGAGTATTAATATACTTCCCAGGGGATTAATGAGTAAAACTATAGATTTATGCTTTCCCGTTACGATATCGTTACTGCTGAAATGTGCAGCATTTTTAGAACCGTTTAAAGTAATGCTAAAATCTGTGGTTTTTCTGCAATGACATCGATGAGTTCATTCACTTTCACCGCACTGTATGGTCCCCCGAAAAGCGCTTAACTGTTTGGCGGTGGCATTATGTATTTGTGCTAATATAAATTTAACCCCAAATCAATATATTGCTGCTAGTTAGATCATCGACGTTTGTTGCAGGTTTGGATTACGTTAACCGATTAACGATTAGAGATGTTACAACTAGCACGCAGCCTCTTGTACGTTCATCACACATTGAAGTTCTTGTCAGATGTCTAAATTATAAATAAAATTCTAGCTTACTTTTTCCGTGTAGAAATAGACTACATGTTACTAAACTGTTTATCCGAAACGTTCAGTTTATTCACTGTTTTAAAATGTATACATATTTTGATTTGTTATTATTCCATTACGCAATTGCAAATTACTATTCGTAAATCATTCAATGATGGAATAACCAACATAAACAATTGTAGTAGAACATTGGTTGAGTTATAGAAAGTCCTGTAACAGCTTAAGTCAATTCTAAGTCTGGGCAAACCGATCACCACTCGAATTCATAATGGAAACGATGATGATGATTGAAATCTACGGAGCATAAGTATAGATAGATTGTATTCTAATTCCAACTTTACTGTTACTTTTACTTCTCTCAAAGAACTCATCATTACTAAACAAAGATTTCCTCAACTATACCACATATAAGGGGAAAACCATATAGAAGCATTTTTATGGAACATATGCGACCAAGCATCATCAAATTATCATGTTATTGACTACTCACATCTACCAAAACAAAGAACAAACAAAACATTCATGCAAAGCATTGGCGGTTCGGATAACACCGATGTAGTAGAATGATACTAATCTATGTGGCGAAAAATAGGCTTATGCGTACGTAAGATGCAGAATGCTGCATCATTATTAGTAATAATTAGCTGCTCTTTTATTGATTTCATCGTCATAGCACGAACAGTACAAATTTAAAATCGACTGTATCATCGTAAAACACCTCCATCCAATCCCTGCCCGGAGAGAGGCCGAGTAGAAGTAAAACAAATTAAAACAAAAACAAACAAAAAATGAATGATAAACAGAATATAGCAAGAAACGTAAGCATTGCAAGACTTGGTGACGCGATGGCGGCGATTTTTATATCACATATAGAATCCAATCACTAAGAAGTGTTCCGCGCAGGATCGGCCCCTCTTGAAGGAAGATGCGATAACGATGTTCTTCCTTGAAAAAGCACGTATCGAAGGGTGAACCAGACCACCGCGCGGATACCGCGAGAGGACAGAGCCGGGCGCTTATCAGCTCTTCACCTTCCGCTCGATGATGATCTCGTCGCCGGAGCGTATATTGTAGCTGTACAGTACCTTGTGCGGGTACTTCATCTCCTCCAGGCCCAGATCGCGGAGGTCCTGATCGACGTAGTACAGCCGCATCCGGGCGGCCGGGACATCAAATATCCGCTCCAGGCGGGATTTCAGATCGCTTACCGTTCTAAGAGAAAGAAGGAGAATGTTAATCATTACATTGCGAATGAAACAAACATGAATTTTATAAAGTCTTTAAACTAAATCTGAATTACTGCCAGTGGAACCTCGATGTCTCTCTCGCTCGGTAACAGTGTCGTATACTAATGTCTATTTGAGACTCGTCTTATATCATAATTTCATTTCGGCAGTCGGTAAACTTTGGCTGCTCCAGTTGATGGAAACCCCTGGAAGCGGGAGCCGGAGGAAGGCAGGACCGGTTCTCACCTGTTGACATCAACCGTCCGCTCGATCGCTTTATCCTCGAAGGTGAAGCGCACCTTCACCTTCCGCTCCGGGCGCAGGTCGATGCTGACGAGCGGGTCCAGCTTACCGTGCACCGCGATCAGCTCGTAGTACCGCCGCGGGCGCTCGGCATCCGGCGTGTCCAGGTAGTGGCGGATGAAGGACCGTTCCGAGTCCTCGCGCTCGACCGCCCCGATCGTGTCGCCGCCGTTCAGAATACTGATGTTTGGGAGCCGCGCTATCAGCAGCTGGCGGCGTTCGTGCTCGGTGGTAGAGTCCGTCCGGGCCCACAGTGGCCAATACTGCGAACCAACAGGAAAGCGAATAGCTCATTGATAAATCGCAGGACACAACGCTGCTGGGTTTCAGCGTTCGTTCGTTTGCTCACCTGAAGCCGTACGTTGCACAGCGAGGGAAACTCCGACAGCCGATCGATGTCTTCCCATGAGTCAATTTTGGCGTTGCTAAGGTTGAGCAGCTTTAGGTTTCTGTTGGCATTTGGTCGGAAAAGTCAAACGGGTGAATTAGTTGCTATTCTGTGGCTGTGGGAACAGTGTTTGTTCGGACATTTTTATCGGACTTACTGAAAATATGTATGACTCTCTTCCGCACTTTCCTTGCCTTGTGCATCTGATGATGGTTTGAGTGATCTGCGAAAAATGGAGGAAAACAAGGGAATATACATTCCAAACACGATTTAGAACAAATTTAAACTTTAGTTTATAACACTTAGACTTTAAAATTCACTGCCTAGGATCTCTTATCTTAGTTCCGGTACTGATGAGGGTTCTGAGGTTGCTTCGCTTTCGATCGAAGTGTATGCGAGAGAGTGAAGCATGGTTTTATTTCTTTCATGTGGTACAAATTTATATAAACTAACTTGTTTGCAGTCCCATGCCCATTACCATTTAATGAACTGTTTGAGAAAGAATAAGTCAACCAAAAATAACGAAACCGTTGCACTGAAGTAGATTTCAACACAGTAGTAACATTTCAACCGTTGAAATATTATATGCAGACGAAACATAAACCGTGAACTCAATTCGATCAACCAATCGCCAAAATCTTATTTTGTAACGTCGGCCGTCACCATTTTGAAAAACGGTAGCTACTTCAATGTCAAACATCGCAGTAAAATGTAAAAAAAAAAACGATTTGAAAGCTCGATCGCATCGAAAATACAATGAATTGCTCTTTTTACATCACGTAACGCATTGACCTGCTTTCTAGGCGTTTTATTCCGCTACGGATGACTCACTCCGATGGGCCAGGAGGGCGGCACAGGGCAGGGCGAATTTTGATTCCATCAATTATTTCCATTATCATTTTCATATCCACCGACAGAGAGGTTGAGGGGGCGGGGCGGGGGGGGGGGGAGGAGTTATCAATGAAATGTTAAGCTTGAAGGTTTCCCTTCGATTTTGCAACAAGTGAACCATTTTTAGCGCAACCGTGTCCTCAAAGCAAACTGCTCAAACTGCCATCCAAAATTGGGAAATACAACCCTGATTAAAATCGAGCGTCACTGTTTTCACGAACTGTATTTTTGATTAAAAAAAACCACAATTTTTACATTACAGAACATTACAAGGCAATACGATAGAAACAGGCGTCAAGATCATGGTTTGACCAAACTAACGAACCAGGGCATGTATATATTAATTTTAAAAAGTTGTAGAACCAAAATAAGATTTCCGTCAGTCAAGTTTTAACAACCCTAACGCATCTTTATCGCCGAATCAAACAAATGTAATCAAGTTGTTAGCAAATCACTTCATCTCGCCTACTACACCCGCCAGTATTGTAAATGCGAAGCGACACAAAGAAAGCTGTAAGTTACGGTGCCCTATCTCTGCCTTATCGATTAGAGAACACCAGGACATTGAACGTTTGTTTTGGGCTGGAGTCAACACAAAGACCGACCGAGAAACGTAACAGCGTCTTCCCCGTCCCTTCACCTCAGCTTACCTCAAAGGGCAGTCCGCGAGCACGAGCACCTCCAGCTGCGGAAACACGCGCCCGATGCGACAAATTTCGTCCCACTCGGAAATGTAGTTGCCGGTCAGGTGGAGCTTCCGGACGCCGGCGTGCGGGGCTGCGGTTTGATATGGCGGCGGTTCCTCGGCGTGGGCGGCGGGTTCGTTCGACGTGGACGGACAACAGGCGGGCGGCACCGGCGGCGTGCCCTCCGGCGTGTTGTGACTAGTGGCCCGGGCGCTGCCGGCCGCCGCGCGATCGATCGTGTCGATCAGCACGTGCGTATACTCGTTCAGGCTGAGGTGCAGTTCCTCGAGCGAGGGCAGCAGGCGCAGCAGCGTCTCCACGCTGCACCACTCCAGCTTGGTGTTGTTCAGCACCAGATTGCGCAGGTTGTCCAGCTTGGTCACCGGCGGCTCCTGGATCGGCCCGGTCAGGTGGTTCAGGCTGAGGTTGACGAACTCCACGCGCGGCATGTGCGACAGGATGACGAAAACCTGCAAGTAGACCGTTGGCGGGTGTATACGGGGGTCGGTTGTCTGTGTGCTTAGCAGCTTTCTTGCGTGTAACCACCGAAAAACGAAACGATACTTTCTCTTGCGCCGAACGGCGGGGCGTTACATACCTCATTCCAATTGTTGAGTTTGTTCTGCGCCAAATCCAGCTCCTTCACGATGCGACACTTTTTCTTCAGGTCTTCCGGTTCGCCGGCACGATCGATATTGCAGTCGTTCAGCACAAGCAGCTGGGGTGTGCTGTAACGCGAGGGCGTCGTTGGAAGGGTGGACAGAAAACAATACCATTACACCAATCGTCACCGTGGCGACACAAAGAAGACTTTGTGCATGTTTCCGTCCACAGGGTACGCTTCGAGCGTGCATTTAGTTCTCCACACCCACGGCAAAGCGTGCCGTGTTTGGCTGGGCCGAGGGCGTAAGGGATTACTGGTGCGCCTTGCTTGAACCACGCTTGCCGTACTAGAACGTCGAATAATTAGTGTGTCAGATGACTAGCATCAGGTTCACGATAAAGTCGTGCCGCATTTCGAACGGCAGTAAGCTTTTTTTTGCAGAAAAACAGCTATCGCATTGATGAAATTCTAATAACCCATAGATTATTGGCGATAGATACCTTTGCACATAAAGTAACTGCCAACGGCCGAAGGTAGACTGCAACCCGTGATCACCATCGACGGAGTGACATTTAACAAGTTTTTTGTACCAAATTTGACCGATCACGAACGGCAATACTGCTCAAATTCCATCATAAACCAATGACGAAATGGTAGTAAAGTGCACAAAGCCGGAGAGCAAATAGTCCAATGACCGACAGATCGTAACCGTCGATGTTTGAGTAGGATTGGAGCATTTTTAGTTTCAAAATTTAACAAAACCATAGAAATGTACAAACTGACAGCAGTTGAGGTTTCACTGAATACTGAATTTCACAGTTTTCGTAGCTTACACACAATGGTTTATTACAACTTGCTGTCACGTGACGAGGC
>JAOEFI010000007.1:9852283-9866390 GCA_034621735.1 Anopheles plumbeus | reverse complement strand
CTATTGCTTTTCGGTGGATTTTCCAGCGTCGCTCAGTCGAACGAACCGTGGGGCTTTGTTTACGTTCTATTACGGTGATCGCGCGAACACTTTCCTTCTCGAAACGATTTCACTGCGCGGTGCGACGATCTGTGGGCACGGTGTGCTGTGCACCGTTGGGTTTTTCATTTATCTGTTTTCGCGCTGCTCGCACACCGTTACCAATTTGTATCCGCCGCTTGTAACGTGTGCGCCTATTTACTATTTAAAACCATTATACAATAGGGCCGAGAGTAGGCCAGCCGAAAATACACCGAGCGGAGGGGGGGTAGAAAAAAGAGCTACTAATAATAATAATATCGCTCAAAGGGGCCCCGCGACGGACATGAAACAAACCAGAGCAACGACAAACAACAACGGGCTGTGCTAACTAACACCACACAGCCAGCATCACCGCGCGCACGCACACATATGCCAATGATTCGCACGCGAATCGTGGTAGCGGCTTCGCGGCGGAGTGCGGTTCTTACTACTCACGCGCGCGTGCTGAACGTGCGAGAGCACGAACGGAGTAGTGACTATGTGATGCACGCGGGGTCTAGAAGCGCAGTGCCGCGGATCAGCTGTTTGTGGTGGTCGTAGGCGGCGTCTCGCGCACACAGGTACGCGTGCACCAATAGTAAAACGGGCACGGAGCGATACTACGTACCAGCGGCGGCGACGGACGGCCTTTCAACCACAGACATCGCACCGCACGTTGACCGATGCCAGCCTCAACACGCCCTATCTCCGTCTGGCGCGTGCTAGGGCATTCTCTAACTCGCACTCGCGTGCTTGCTCCACCATCTTCATCTAGCGAACCACTCTGCGGCGCTAGCTGCGCGGTGTGCGAGCCCCGCATGTCCTCGGTGCTGACGAAATACTGCTTCTTGTATTCGCGAAGGTGAATCACGTAACAAAGAAACGGCGTACGGCGCAATCATATTGTTGCAACCACCGACCGTCGAAAGAGCAGACCCGAGGCGCACAAATCGCGCCAGGTACTGCTCTTCGGAGGATGTAACCTTCCTTTATGCGACGCGCTTTCCTGAAGACGTCCGTGGTGCGCAGATGAAATCGATGGAAGCATGCTAAGAATTTATCGCTTCCATAGAAGTAGGCTCCTGCTTACCGTTCTTCGACGAATGTGCAGGCAAACTTCAATGGCGGGGACTTTTGTGTGCAGTTTTGTTTGTTTCACTTTAACTTTAATTCGCCAGAATTGGCTAAAACAGCAGCAATTGATAGCACTATATGCGATTTGGCCGACGGGAAATTTTGAATCGGAACCGTTGCACAAACTGGTTTTACACTTCGATCACCATTCGAAGGGTCATCGGAACACGAATGGACACTAGCGGACGTTAATTTTACGACACGAAAATTTTCCCTTCGTCCTAGAAACTAAAGAAAAACCGAACTATTTTTTCACTATAATTTGCGCGAGTGTGCGTTCGAATGAACGAGCCAAAAATAAACAACGAAACTAAGCAACTGCGTTCAATGTCAACCTGTTAACTTTTTTCCCTTGTGTTTCGCTTTTTCACATCCACTGGTACCATGTTCACATTTTCCGCTCAACCCGTTCTGGACTTTCCCTTTTGGCACATTAGAAGCGTGGTGTTGATTTTGTATGCTTTTTCTCTTTTAGATTAACATGTTTTCACTTGAAAAGACTTGGATTCGTTGGACGGTAGTTCAATAGGGCTTTTTTCATTGTTCCTCTGCTCGAACTGCGCACTGCATCGTTAGCTCTTCGCGGACTTCCGAGCAGCGACGCGATACGTACCATACCAAGAGCAATTCACTACTGGTCCAGGCCGCGGTCCGCGAAACGCTCGTTTCTTGATGCATTCGCCGTTCGATCGTTTAGAGATGGTGGGGGCTGGCGTTGCCCATAAAAACAAACCAAAACAGAAAGAAGAGCTGTTCAAGAATAAACGTTTGCGCGCACACTGGCATGGTTTTCATATGGACTCGAGATGTGTGTATACACTTCATCATGAATGCTGATCTATTCTTTCTTGCAGGCGCTTAGAAATGCCCTTAATGCCATTGTGTTGGTAGCGATATTTTTTATGAGCATCGTGATCCTGATACGCAATTGGACTTTTGGCGTACTTTCTGGTATTTCAGGAGAATACTACGACTAGGTAAAAATAAAGTAAATATTTATAGATTATTACATTCCGCTGAACGGCCCTGCTCTCGCCTAGACCTTGCGACCTAATTGCCAAGAATTTTTTTTTCTATGTAATCTTCCAAACCATATGCAACCCCCCTTGTCTATTCTCGTTTCCTTTTGTTTACATGCTATCTCAGGACACTCCCACTCTCCCTCTCTCTCATAGATGCATGCCGATGTATGCATTCACGAAAGTAACATAAACAGACAGGAAATAAACAACAATACTACATCGTCCCAATTTTAATGACATTTAAATAAATAATTCACCGAAAGTAAACCTATTGTATATGAAATCGCATGTTTTCATTGAATATTTAAATTTGTATTAATCCGCACTTCTCTACCCTGCCCTATAAACTTCATTCGCTCTACGCGATTTCGGGAAAACAAGACTTTGACAACGCATCGAAATCAAAACATGAATCAGTACTCGTGTTTACAAGGAATAGTTCGTAGGCTACAATTTTACCGACTGCATATGGTGTTTTGTGTTTAGTTGATAATCGAATCTTGTCGAGGCTGGCAGTTTAGGTTGAGACTGTTGATATAAACGTACCAGCTTGGTAGTAACGAGCTGAATTAGCTGTTTTCCGTAAGAAGCAACAAATTCAACCGTAGAGTCGAACTGAAAAGACTGTGGTGCTGTGAAGTAAAGGGCAATTCCCAAAGCCAGCTATCAGATCATACGCTACTAATCATAAACATGTTGCCAGCGTGTTTGCTGCTTCTCGTGATATCAATTTTAATTAACCCCAGTCATGCTGGACCGGAAGAACAAGAGGGTGTGAAGTATGCTGATCGCTGCGAGGCTTGTAAAATACTCGCCACTGAGCTACAGGCCCGGCTTACTGAAACCGGGAAGTCGCGCGATGTCATTGAGCTCGGGTAAATATTTTGTGGACGGCTCTGTAGCTGATGCCATCCAGCATGTTAACCATAATTATGTTGACAATCGCCCTCATGCAGGTACTCCGTGGACGATGTGAAGCCCAAAAAGCGCACCGAGTACCGGCGCAGCGAGCTTCGTTTGCTAGAAACATTGGAGAACGTTTGTGACCGAATTCTGGAGTACAATATCCACAAAGAGCGTAAAGATAGTACCCGTTTCGCAAAAGGAATGTCGCAGACATTCCAAACTCTTCATGGCCTTGTGGATAAAGGAGTTAAAGTTGATCTCGGCATACCGTACGAGCTGTGGGACAAGCCATCGGCCGAGATCACCCAGATGAAAACACAGTGCGAAACGCTCATCGAAGGATATGAGGAAATTATCGAGAAATGGTACTTTGAAAAGCAGGACCAGAAGCCCTTGATCGAGTACCTTTGTGTCGACCATGTGCTGCAAAACCAAAATCATGAATGCCTCTTTGAAGAATTAGCTGATGCCAAAAAGAAGAAAAAAGCCGAAAAGACTAAAAACGAGCTGTGAAACTTTTCACAACCGCAATCACTGCAACGGTAGAATGAGCTTGATGAACAATCCCATTACGTACGCCTGTAAATTTCATGAAACTATCGACGATCATTACTGCCATTGACCTGAGAACATTGAAATAATAGGTTGTAATGTGAATAAAGAGAACGATTTAAAATAAATTATGTATTTTTTTCCAATATGCGGAACTGAATATTCTTATTGTGAAGCTCATAGCTCATCCCTCTTTAAATAATGGAGTAACCTAATTTATAACAGCAAACGAAAGCAAATTTTATCGTTGCTGGTCTTGAAAAATCAAAATTTCCGGAAAAGTTCGAATAATATTTTTCACTGATCGTTTTGGAAATTCCGGAGCGAACAGACATGAGCGATAGAGCAGTTAAAAACAGCACACGAACAGAAACGCGTCCATAGCATTCTGACAGATTGAACAAAAAGGAAAAAGCAAGCTGTGCGAAGGAGTGAAAGAAAGAAAGAATCTATTAATCTTGTCATAAACAAGTTTGGCCATAAACAAATAAAAGAAAAAGAAAGAACGTCGGGAAAGGTGCGTAGCGGTGTGTAACCAGAGAGTGCCACTTCTTTCGAGTTTTCATGTATGAAATCGGTTAATCCGGTGCCCACGGAACGGCATTTCACGCAGATATTCGCTTACGGCATCGGTTCAGCGGAAGTGCGCGTGTGGTGGCAGTTTTCCAGCGTCAAATTCTTAAATCTAACACCGTCCCATTCTGCACCTACAAAGTCAGCCAGCCATTCATTCATATACAAGGGGCAGCAAGATGGCGGCCACCTACTAAGAAGACACAAGGCAAGACGGGGCCCGTCCGAGAAAAGTTGAATGCGAAAGTATTCTTTTTCGTTCCTTTATTTTCGGTGATTTGTGCATTTAGATTTTTTGCGTTCCCCATTTCGGTGCGTGTCCGGTGCATCGTACGGTCGACCAGTGGCCGTTAGTTTCGGAGCCATAGCAGTGTTCCGTTCCGTAGTGAATATGGAATTGTGCGTATCGTAATGGATGCAACGAGCGGAGGGGGGCATTGGATAATTAACGCTAGCACACAAAAACACGGCCACTCAACGGCGAAGACGTCCGGGACGGGGAACGGGGACTCCTCGCTGCTGCAGCCAACGCTACCGACGAGTGGCACGAGCAGCGGTGCAGCACAGTGTGCTGCATTTCCGAAAGCATAAAGAGTGGAAAAAAGTTGAAAAAAAACATAGGTATGTGCATTCCAAATATCTTACGGCGGCGGGGGAACCACTAAAAGCTCATAAGCACCCAATCATCGTTATCCCTTCGGGTTTTCTTTTTTGTCAAGGGGTTGGTTGCACAAAGCATACTTAGCTGCCTCCCCCTATTCTTTTTGTGTTCAAATCTCCTTTCACCACCACCCCCGCCCGTTCCCTTTACTCCACGCTTTCCCACCCCTGCCGTTTCACATCCACCGTTTGCTAATGTTCTGTTTCGATTTTCCGTACGCGCGTGTGTGAATGTTCTGTGCTCTTGTGTGTACGCGGGTGTGTGGATGTGTGTGCGTGCGTATTTTGGCGTACGTGCGCTTGCGTATGTGTATACTCGATATCCTTTCAGAATTGTATTATTCGCTGTGTGACGGAGTGGCGATATTTTCGCAAGGCAAGAAAGGAAGAATCTGCTTTTCTGCTGCTGGAAACGCTTGCTTCAACGTAGCGCCCGCTGCCGCCGCGCAGGGTGGAAAAGGGAATACACACACACGCGGCAGCAGCATGGGTGTGCAACTGCTAATAGTGCGGGTGATATTGCTCCGGTTGGTCGGCGGCATGCTCCCGCTGGATGCTGTGCTAAAGGGAAAACAACAATCGTCCTCGTCCACCGATGGCCATGGCCACGGCAGCCAGGGGCTGCAGCACCGCCAGCATGCACACCCCAGTGCGCTGGACGACATCGTCGCTCGGTACAGTCTGCCGAACGGGACAACCGGTCGCTTCACACACCTGACGTACGATCCGAGCAGGCGAATGTTCTACGGCGGTGCGACGAACCGCATCCTGCAGCTGAACGAAAACTTGGCCCTCCTGAAGGAGGCCTCCACCGGGCCGAAGCTGGACTCGGCCCAGTGCCACGCGGCCGGCTGCCCGCCGGACGTGCTGGACAGCGTAGAGACGGACAATGTGAACAAGGTGCTGCTGTACAACCGCGACGGCGATACGCTGATCGCGTGCGGCAGCGTCCATCAGGGGGCGTGCGAAATCTACTTCCTTAGCGGCCGGTTTCCCGACTCGGCCAAGCCGATCGAGGTGGCCCTGGCGGCGAACGATGAGCGGTCGACGACGTACGCCTTCGTCGGCCCCAGCCGATATCAGTCGTGGAAGAAGGAGGACATCATGTACGTCGGCACGACGTTCACGAACGTGGGCGACTATCGGCACGACGTACCGGCGATCTCGTCCCGCCGGCTAGACGATCTGTCCTACGCCGAGTTTTCGATCCAACAGTCGAACATCAACATCGACGTAAAGTACCGGGACCACTTCCTAGTGAACTACGTGTACGGCTTCAATAGCACCGAGTACGCGTACTTTGTGCTGGTGCAGAAGAAGTCCCATCTTGCCGACGAGGCAGGATTTGTGACGCGATTGGCAAGAATTTGCGTCAATGACCCAAACTACGATAGCTACACAGAGGTATGTAGAATGATTATTCGAACCACAAACACGGTTTCTCGAAAAACAAATCAAATATCATGAATAACTCGTTGTATAGGTAACAATTACGTGCATGGTTAATGGGACCGATTACAACATCCTGCGTGACGCCAAGTTGGCCCAGGCGGGACAAAAGCTGAGCAACGATATGGGCATCAAGCGGGACGATTACTTGCTCGTCGCCGTGTTTTCGCCTGCGCGGGAGATCACCGACGAGCCGCAGAACCGGTCCGCCATCTGCATGTACAGCCTAAAGGATATAGAAGAGGTTTTCAACGAAAACATCCACTGTAAAGTATCGAACCAACTTTGGCTGCCAAATATCGTATGAAGCCGCTTGAAAGATTTTCGCCTAATATCACTCTTCCTCCTTTCAGCCTGCTTCAACGGTACAATAAAGGATCGCAACTTGGGCTACATTTCTGGCACCATCAACGACGGGAAGTGTCCGGTGGCGGGTTCGCTCGGAAACATCTTTAGCTTCTGCCACGTGGGCCTCAAGATCAGTGGCGTCACACCGGTCATTGCGTCGGCCCGGTTCGCGTTTGGCGACGGGGTCGCTCTGACCTCGATCGCCGTCACGAATATCGGCCCGCACACGCTCGCGTTCGTGGGCAGTAACGACGGCTGGATCCGGAAGGTGTTACTGTCCGGCCGGGAGGCGGGCGAGTATGAGCGGCTATCGGTGGACGCGGAAGGTTTGGTGATTCTCCCGGACACGATGTTTGCCCCGACGAACGATCATCTTTACGTGCTCTCGGAGAGAAGTGTAAGTAGCTGCAACACTGAAGGATTGAGAAATGGGAAAACTGTCGCACAACTTGACTAACGTTCTTGGTTTTCTTCTTACGTTTAGATCATCAAGCTAAAGGTGGAACACTGTGGGACGTTTGGAAACTGTTCGGCTTGTCTGGAATCGCGCGATCCCTACTGTGGCTGGTGTTCGCTGGAGAAACGGTGTACCGTTCGAACGGCGTGCCAGAAGGACACCAGTGCCGCGCGGTGGCTTTCCATCGGTACCGGGCAGCAGTGTATCGACTTCGAAATGGTGGCCCCCGACAGGGTGCCGGTCGGGCAAATGTCCGTCGTTCGGCTCGTCATTAAAACGCTCCCGGAGCTTCCCCACAACGCCCAGTATCGGTGCGTCTTCGGCAACGCCACACCGATCGACGCAAACGTTACGAGGGAGGGGCTCCTCTGCACAACGCCGCCGGTAAACGAGCGTCCGACGATCGGCGACGGCCAGGATCACGTCCTGGTGCCATTAAGTGTTCGCAGCTCGGAGACGAACAAGGATTTCGTTTCGCGTAGCTTCGCTTTCTATGACTGCACGCGGCACGACACATGCCGGAAGTGTTTGGTCAGCAACTGGGGCTGCCATTGGTGCATTTACGACAATCGGTGCGCTTTCAATACAACGTCTTGCCGCAATTCGGCCAACATCGTGCAAAATGAAGGTTCCTGTCCCCGGTTGAAGCAACGCTCCGGACCGATCCTATTGCCCAACAAGGTGCCAAAAGAGATCCGGCTGGAGATTGAAAACTTGCCGCGACCGCAGAGTGCACATACCGGTTTCCTTTGCACAGTGAACATCGAAGGGGCTCACATGGTATTACCGGCTAGGGTGGAGGCGAATAAGTACATCGTCTGTGAGAAAACACTGGTAAGTAGCGAAAAAAGATCTATTGAAGTTGCTTTATATCGGCGCTATCAAACGGATTCTGATATTCCATCGACCGCCGCTAAATACCAAAAATATAGATACCTATGAGTTTCTGGAATTTATTACGATTTTTCGTTTTCCATTTTCATTTTCCATTCCGAAAAACTATACCGATTCTTCTCGTTGCTTTCATTTTGCAGTATTCCTACGAAGCTACCACCAACGAGTACGAAGCGACGGTCGACGTGAACTGGAATCGAAATCACTACATCGACACAGTGACGGTAGTGCTATACAAGTGCGAAATACTTGGCTCGCATCGGGACCATGCCGACTGTAGTTTGTGCGTTACGCGCGACCCCAAGTACCAGTGCACCTGGTGCGGGCAGCAGTGCAGCTACAACGAGACGTGTATTGACGCGGGGCTAATGATGAGGGGTGGCGTCGACGGCGGCTGTCCGCGTCCGCGGATCGACCTAATCAAGCCACTGAGTGGCCCCATCGAGGGTGGCACGTTGGTCACGATCGAGGGGAGTAATCTAGGGATCCGGGAGGAAGACGTGCGCGGCCGTATCCACATCGGGGACGTGGCGTGTGAGCTGGAACGGTACGAGATTTCCGTTCGAATCGAGTGTCGCACGGGGCCAGTGCAGGGGGAGATGTCCGCCCCGGTGAAGGTGGGCAACGAGGCCGGTTTCACGATGTCTAGTGTAGAGTTCCGGTACCGAGATGTGCAGCTCGAGGGGCTGAGTCCCACGATGGGGCCGCAGTCCGGCGGCACCAAGCTGGCCATCATTGGCAGGCACCTGAATGTGGGAACGTCGGCGGTGGCCTACCTGGATGATTACGAGTGCCGGATCAATCGGACGCAGGCGTCGTCGAGCCGGCTGACGTGCGTCACGTCGGCCGCCCGTTCACCGGAGCACATACGTATTCTAACGCTACGGATCGATGGGGCCAACCGGACGCTGTCGTGCAGCGCGGGCAGTAATTCCGCCGGAGAAAGGACTCGCGGAGGGGGATCGTACGGAGCTGCCGGGACGTACCACAGCCGGTACGAAACGTGCAGCGTTTACAACTACACCGTCGACCCGAAGATCATGCAGATTAAGCCGCTCAAAAGTTTCCTCAGTGGAGGCCGCATGATGACCGTGCACGGCACTAACCTCGACGCGATTCAGGCTCCAGAGATCGAGGTTTATCTTAACGACGAGCGCCTCAACCGGTCCACTTGCGTCGTGTTGAACTCTAATCAGATGGAGTGCCCCTCACCGTCCGTCCGCGATGCGTGGGCTTTGCTGCAGCAGCAGCAGCTGCAGGTGCGCAACTACACCGCAGCCGGAGCCGGCGGCGTTCTCTCTCCGTCGGCTGCCGATGGCGACTACTCGTCGCAGAAAATGTTCTCCGGTTTCGTTTCCGCTGACGGACGCTCGCCCATACAGCCAACGGCAGCCGGGGTGCCAATGCTGCTGCCGTCCCAGTATTCGCTCACTTCCACAACGGGCCCCGGGGCCACCGCAGCGGCCACATCGGCTTCACCACTATATCATCCGTCCGACCAGCAGCTGCAGCTACTGCTGCAGATCAACTTTCTCATGGACAGTGTACTGTCGGTGCGCAACCTACCGAAGCACTTCCAGAATCTGCGGTCTTCGATCGTGTACGTCGAGGATCCCGTCTACCAGCCGTTCCCGAACGCGGTCAAGATGTACAAGGGCGACACGCTCGTGATCGAGGGCGAACACCTGAACGCGGCCAGCGACGAGACGGATGTGAACGTCACGATCGGAATGGCGCAGTGCAACGTGACTAGCCTGGCACCGACGCAGCTCGTCTGCACACCTCCCATGGAGCAGCCGGCGGCAACGGACGAAAACGGAGTTCCTACGGCGAAAGACTTGCCACTCGTCGTTGTACGAGTGGGACGTAATTTACGTTTTCCTATAGGTAGGATCGGTGCAGTCTTCTCCCTTTCGGGTCACTAACGATTTTCCTTTTCCGCTGCGTTGCAGGTTTTATCAAGTACGATCTCATCAAACCGTACGCATTCTCCCACATCCTGTTCGGTGTGATTGTGAGTGGCATCTTTTTCGTCTTCTCGCTGCTCATCATCCTCTTCATCTATCGACGCAAGAGTACGCAGGCGGAGCGCGAGTACAAGCGCATCCAGATTCAGATGGACACGCTCGAGAGCAACGTGCGCATGGAGTGCAAGCAAGCGTTCGCCGAGCTGCAGACGGACATGACCGACCTCACCGCGGACCTGGAGAGTGCCGGCACGCCCACGCTCGACTTAGTCAATTACGTAATGAAAGTGTTCTTCCCGGGCGTCTCCGACCACCCGGTGCTTCTGGCGAACGGGGCGAAGTTGCACCACGGAGGAGGTAGCGTTGGGGGTGGTGGTGGCGGTGTGGGTGGCGGCGGCCACCATGGGCATAATCACCACCATCAGCATCCGCACCAGCGCACGAACTACGACCAGGCGATGGTGATGTTCGAGCAGCTGATCAATAACCGTGTGTTTCTGCTCCTCTTCATCGATACGCTCGAGATGCAGAAGACGTTCAGCATTCGTGACAAGTAAGAATTGGATAGTTCTACTCTATCCTTGCATTACACGACCTGAAGAACGAGAACGAACTTATGATGATATCTCTTTATTTTCTTCCCCTCGGCAGAGTCAACGTGGCGTCACTGTTGATGATCGTGCTGATGAACCAGATGGACTACGTGACCGATATACTGAAGAGTTTGCTGTTGCGTCTGATCGATAAGTCGGTGATGACGAAGCACCCGCAGCTCATGCTCCGCCGGACGGAGAGTGTCGTCGAGAAGATGCTGACGAACTACATGGCTCTGTGCATGTACGACTACCTGCGCAACTACGCGGGCAACTCGCTGTTTCTGCTGTACAAGGCGATCAAGCACCAGATCGAGAAGGGGCTGGTGGACGCGGTCACGCACGACGCCCGCTACTCGCTGAGCGAGGACCGGCTGCTGCGCGAACAGATCATGCACAGCCTCGTCACGCTGCACATCATCCAGGACGACCTGGACGAGAAGGTGCAGTGTAAGGTGCTGGATTGTGATACGATCAGCCAGGTGAAGGGGAAGATTCTCGACGCGCTGTTCAAGAACACGCCCTTCTCGCTGCGCCCGAGCGTGCACGATCTCGACCTCGAGTGGCGCCACGGGCGCGGCGGCCACCTGGTGCTGCGCGACGAAGACGTCACCACGAAAACCGTCCATGGGTGGAAGCGGCTCAATACGCTCGCCCACTACGGCGTGAAGGAGTCGGCCGTAATGTCGCTAGTCGCGCGGCCCCACGATGGCTACAACACGCCCGGGAGGCACATCTTCCCGTACTGCTACTACATCAACAATCCACCGTCCTCCAACCACCACCTGTCATCGTCGACGTCGCCGCTCGGAGGAGGCTGCCCCGGTTCGGGCAGCAGCGGCACGATGGGAGCCCACACCACGGACACTCTGCTTGCTGGCAGTGCAAGCCACCATCACCACCATTCCCAGCATCAGGCCCACCAGCACCATCTCCTTCAGCAGCAGCAGCAACAACAGCAGCAACAACAACAACAGCAACAGCAGCAGCAACAGTCCCAGGGAGTGTTCCACCTGGTGAAACCGATGGACGATCGCTTCTCGACGCTTTCGTCGTACGATCAGCACGGATCGTCCTCGTCCGCCCACGCGGCCCTGTATGGGGGTGGGCCGGGTAGCGGTAGCCACCACAAAGCAATACCGGAGATCTTTCTCACCCGCCTGCTGGCGACCAAGGGCACGATACAGAAGTTCGTCGACGATCTGTTCGCGACGATACTGACGGTAAACGAGGCCCTGCCGCCGGCGGTCAAGTGGCTGTACGATCTGCTGGACGCGGCCGCGCGTCACCACGGCATCCACGATCCGGAGGTGATACACGCGTGGAAGTCGAACAGCTTGCCGCTGCGCTTCTGGGTGAACTTCATCAAGAACCCGGACTTCATCTTCGACATCTACAAGACGCCCTCGGTCGACGTGTGCCTGAGCGTGATCGCGCAAACGTTCATGGACGCGTGCTCGACGACCGAGTACCGGCTGGGGAAAGATTCGCCTTCGAATAAGCTACTCTTTGCGAAGGTGGGTACAGATGGTGTTGATCTCACGTTGTCCTGCGGGATTGCTTGGGAGGACAAATCTTTAATTTCCCATGATTTTCTCCAGTGCATAGATATTTAAGATATGTTTACCAATGGTTTAAGAGTAGTTGATTCAGAGCTTATCTTCTTGAGTAAAAAAACTCCATAAGCGAGGTTCCACTCTAATTGAACATAATCCATTCCGCAGGATTTACCTCAGTACCGGGAGATGGTTTCTAATTTCTACGCCGACATTGCCATGATGCCTCAGATCAGCGATCAGGAGATGCGCAGCGCCATGCAAAGGTTATCCATCCATCAGCAGCAGTTTGACACGCTCGCAGCACTGAAGGAACTTTACATTTACGTTAGCAAGTATCGTCCACAGGTAAGCAGCACCGAGTTCGATGAATGGCTGGGAGAGGTGCAGACTAACAGTACTATCTTTCACTCGCATTCTTACAGATTAAAGAAGTATTAGAAATGGACTTGACAGCAAGTAAGTTGCATTTAGCCCATAAGCTCGACCTCGTCGCAGCCACATTAGAAGGTACGTTGAAAGTGACGTTAATAGGCGTGTTTTCACATGTTCACATGTGTTACTTGTTCAACCTATCTATAACATTTCCTTCTCCTTTTCGTGCAGATGATGAGTGCAAAACGATTGATTATTATGAATAACAACAAATGCCGACCGGGACGACGACGAGGAAGAAGCGGCATTTTTTAACGAATGGCCATATTTTAAAAAATACAGCAAACGACGAAACAGCGTGGAATAGTAGTGAAAAGATTTAAAACAAAAGAGATTAAAAAAACAGAAACAACGTGCTCTTCCGTCTTCGATTCGTACTTTGCCTCGATAGAGTTGCCGTTAGAAGCAACACCGAGAGATAAGGTATTACAGGTAGTTATGCACACCATTCGACGGTGCATGTAAGGAAGCATTTAATAGTTTAAATAGCTGTACTCTACTTAATCTTCGGGACTGGCCCGAAAGATGTCTGAGCCTAGTGAAAGAAACAAATGAAAAACCGGATAGTGCATTGAGGCACGGATGGGACGTGTTATGTCCATTTATTTATAGTGTTCAACAAAAAAAAATACGGCAGCGAAACGAAACAAAACACGATATACTCACTCGCCACGCGCTCTCTCATCGTCACTTTTCCCCGATCGTACTTCCTCGCACGATGGAAGGAGCGGTGGGGTATGATAGTAACATTAGAAGAAGGGCCATTGTTGTCAGGGCCCTTGCATTTTAAAATGGATAGATTCTAAGTTTTTTTCCAGCCACTCTTAATTAATCTCTGAACGGAGTTATTTTTTAAATGCAACAGATTGAAACAAAAACAAAAAAACAATGGAACAGAGTCTCCGTCAACGCGGAAATCATATATACTCACGCAGATCTGAAGTTAGAACAAAGTGCATCACGTAACAAGAAAAAAAGATTATAGTCAGAATTAGGAAGAATGTTAATGAAGAAAAAAACAGAAAACAGTGATAAGGTAAAAGAATTCAAACAGAAGAAAAAACAACAGAGTAAATTAAAAACTAAAAACACATGGAAGAAAGACAAGAGAAAATGTGACTGATTGAATTAATATACAAATGAAAAAAAAAATGAAGAGCGCAGTAGCTTGTCGAGAGCTAGGGGAAACACTAGTAAGCAAGCAAAAAAGGCGACACTCTGGAGTGTGGAAACAAAACAAAAGTACACAGTGTGTAAATAAATCAATTCCGTCTGATGATGAATATGAAAGTGATACAAACATTGCTTTTCATTGATTTATTTAGTTAAAAGAACACAATTCAGACATTTTCGCATTTCTTTCAGTTCAAATAAGGGACGCAACGTTAAGATGTATATGGAATGGCGAATGGCGTCTACTGGCTGATTCTGTGTCTGTCCTCATCTAACGAAGCCACAACCACGAAGGGCCGTATATGTGTAAGTTACGAAAAGACTAGTT
>JAOEFI010000007.1:9838352-9850622 GCA_034621735.1 Anopheles plumbeus | reverse complement strand
ATACAAACTGTTTATCGCCGTTTGGCAACAAATTATCACATCTCCAGCTTTTACTGCGTGCTGTGTTCTCTTTAATAGGCTATGAACATATATTCTCTGTTTGTTCCAACAAATGATCTGTTCTCAAGATGTTAGTGCTTGACTCTTTAATGAGAGTATGAACAATTTGTCTCTTGGACTACCCTGTTCATTTTTAACAATAGTTTAATTTTATTGGTAAAATATGCATAATAGAAACAATCCAAACGATACATGACATTTTTTCAATATTATCGACTACACAAAACAAATTATTCTTCTTTTTCGAAGGGATGATGCGGATGTCCATATGCACTCGACTCCGGACAGATGCGACCCTTCCGTTCCAGTTTTGCCAGCAGCCGCTTGTCCCCATCCTCCAGCTGGAAACCGAAAACGTCGAAATTCGAAGCAATGCGCTCCTTGGTAACAGACTTTGGAATCACCACGTGCCCCAACTGGATCTGGTAGCGAATTAAAATCTGTGCCTGTGTTTTGTTGTACTTCTTAGCCAGCTGGGTGACCGTTGCATCGTCCATTAGAACCGGATCGTCTGTCTTGACCCAGGGCCGTGCCGGCGAACCGAGTGGACTGTAGGCCGTGGTGATCATCCCTTTCGTGGCACAGAAGGATGTTATCTTGGACTGGTGCAGATAGGGATGACACTCGATTTGATTCGTGACTGGGGTGATTCGCGCGATGTCCAGTACACGCTGCACCTGGTTGACGTTGAAGTTGGAAAGACCAATGTTCCGTACCAAGCCACCATCGACGAGTTTTTCCATCTCCGGCCAGGTGTCGACGTAGTCGACATCGGAAAACACGAAAGTCTTGCCATCCGCGCTCATGGGAAACAGCTCTGGCCCTTCCTTGTAGCCGACGGGCCAATGGATGAGGTACTGATCCAGATAGTCTAGCTTCAAATTTTTCAGAGTAGTGCGGCACGCACCTTCTACCAAGTCCGGACGGTGAAACGTGTTCCACAATTTGCTTGTCACGAAGATGTCCTCCCTACAAAAAATAACACGGAATATTATACTGCAATTTTTAGTAGCTGAAATGTAGCTACCGTTTCACAACACCTTCCGCAATTTTGGCCGCAATTCCGTCACCGACTTCGTGCTCATTTTCATAGGCATGAGCACAATCGATGTGCCGGTAGCCGATATCGATGGCATCCTTAACAGCTCGTGCAACATGTCCTGGGGGGGACTGCCGTAGAGATAAAGGAAACACACCATCAGCCAGACGTCATCATGATTTCATCGTTTCTTTAATCCCAAAATGCTTACATTCCATGTACCCAAACCGATCATTGGAATACTGTTGCCGTTCTTGAAAATGGCATTCGGAACCACTGTGCAAGCCATTGTCAATAAATGGGGTTTTGATATGCTTCTAAAATTCACTATACAGACAAAATCTCTTATAACAGATGTTTGATAGCCAACACAGATGCTTTCTAGCGCGGAACTGATACGAACTACGTTGTGCACAAGCGGTGGTAGCAACTGTGAAATGATGTACCGCCCGTTTATATAAATAGTCTAGGGCGGAGTGTGTATTAGTAAACCCAATCCGGTTTGCCGGCTAGAGCACAGCTTCTGAAAGCGTTTTTCGCGTCTCGATGCGTGGCGCAAAGCAGAATTTTGTTGTCCCACAATCATCGAAAACTGACCCCAACCGGGTCGCGAAAACACAAGACAGGCACAACTGCAAAACATTATGGGTGCTCATTTTTCAATATGTATATTTCTTTGCCTTGTGCTAGTTCAATTGAAACAGATTACAATATTGGATTTCGCATCCATTGGTTATATTTTTAAAACCTAATCATTTGCACGCAGTACACTGCGTGACACCTGAATTATGGGCGGTTTGTGTTGTTACAATTTCAAATGAAAAAATAAATGTCTTTGATCTGTTGAAATTTCGAAAATTCAACAGAAATACAAACGTGGTTTAAACTGAGCATTGGTCATCCACGCGTCGGTTACCGCCATCTACTTTTATCGCGGCATCTATTCACAGCGAAAAAGAACTCCATATATGTATAGATTACATTCCAAATCACGAAACACGAGTAAAGAAAGAGCTGACTAAATAGGTAAGTATAATAATGTACATCGTGTTCAACTATCCTTCGTAACGAGTCAAAGAGAGGATAAGGATCCTTATCGTTTATTTCATAACGTACGAAAAAAAACCCGCGTATGAACCGTGGGCAACATGATCGGCGGTCGGTATCACCGACGAGATATGTGAAGATCACCAGTGCGCTTATCTTTAACCGTTTCGTGGGGCAACAAGATTACGAGCTGGAATATGGGAATATACATCAGTATGAAAAACAAAGTATTAAGAAAGTGCATGTAAATAATTCAGCTTTATCTATAATTTACTGGACAATATGCACACACATCCTTTCCATATTTCCATCATTAAAGTAAGCATTATGTTAGTGTGCGCTGAGCAGCTGTGTATGTGTCTTGCGAAACGGGCATTAGATTTGACAATTCTAATCGATAAGATCGCGTTGTTTCGCCGGTTCGGAAAACGTAGTCGAGTGCGCGTTTGTTACGCCGGTTATGGTTGTGTGAGGAGCACGAAACAACCATTGCGACCATTATTGAGATAAGCGATCTATATAGCTCGCACCGAGGATAGCAGATTGAACCAGTTGTGGTCCGGTCGCAAAGTGAACAGGACGGTGACGGTCTGGTTTTCGCATATCCACTCGCCTTTGTGTTCCTTCCTAGCCTGTGAACATAGATTCCGTTTGTTCATTAAATTCAGTTGTGTCTAAATAAAACAAAACCTCAAACTCATCATGGCATCGAAGGTCCCACGCGTGACGCTCAACAATGGGCTGTCGATACCCATGCTCGGGCTGGGAACCTGGGGCGTAAGTATGGTGGTTCCAGTGCACATTCCCTGATCGATTTCATAACATAATTGAGACCTTGAAACCACGGCGTCCACCCGCTTCTCTTGGGTAGTGTGTGCAGAAAGCTGAATTATTTATTCAAGCACTTTACTTACATTTCAATTACATTCCGTACAATCGGCCTGTGATTATCTCGAAGGGTGGGTCATGTAAAAATTGCGAGTCATGTTATGCAAGCGGAGGTTGCCATAGTTGAAGTAAAGTTTTTTCCACTACACTTGATTGCCGCTGTCCCGCGGGATGTCCAAACATCAACATTCGCGTTTCCGCGGTTCGATGCGAGCGTTCGCGATGGTGCACTAACACACGTGCAAATTGTACCGGCAAGTGGTTGTAAACTTAAATTAACCCTCCAGTGACTAGGCATTTTCAAAGACAGACGTTTTAATTTTTTTAAGTTTATTTATTATGGGAAACTAAAAAAAAAATGTTTTCGCTTGATAATATTGTTGTTAATTATTTTTAGTCTCCGCCTGGCGAAGTTGCCCAGGCCGTAAAGGATGCCATCGACATCGGCTACCGGCACATCGATTGTGCGCACGTCTACCAGAACGAGCACGAGGTGGGCGAGGGCGTGAAAGCCAAGATCGACGAGGGCGTCGTGAAGCGGGAGGACCTGTTCATCACCAGCAAGCTGTGGAACACGTTCCACCGGCCGGACCTGGTCGAAGGTGCGTGCCGGACGACGCTGAAGAGCCTCGGGTTGAAGTACATCGACCTGTATTTGATCCATTGGCCGATGGCTTACCGCGAGGACGCGGAGCTGTTCCCGCAGGACGATAATGGTAAGACGGCCTACTCAGACGTCGACTACGTCGATACCTACAAAGAGCTGGAGAAGCTGGTCGGGCTGGGTCTGGTTAAAAGCATTGGCATTTCGAACTTCAACTCGAAGCAGGTCGAGCGGGTGCTGGCGGCCGCTACCATCAAGCCAGTCACGAACCAGGTCGAGTGCCACCCGTACTTGAATCAAAGCAAGCTGTCACAGTTCTGTGCCGAGCGGAAGCTAGTAATAACCGCGTACAGTCCACTCGGCTCGCCAAATCGTCCGTGGGCGAAGCCGGACGATCCGCAGCTGATGGAGGATCCGAAGGTGGTTGAGATTGCGAAGAAGTACGGCAAGACGCCGGCCCAGATCCTCATTCGCTATCAGATCCAGCGGGGCCACGTGGTTATTCCGAAATCGGTCACAAAGTCGCGCATCGCGTCCAACTTCGACGTGTTCGATTTCGAGTTGACCAAGGAAGACGTGGCGCTGATCGATTCGTTCAACTGCAACGGACGATTGGTTCCGATCACGAGGTAAGGATAGTCCTTCCGTTTCCCATCTGATTTGTTGCAAAACTCTATTTCTTTTAACATACATTGGTGAACTCTTCACGAGACAATTACGAGACATTGGGAACCTTTTACCGCCACTAGTAGATGATCATTTTCAACATTGCTACTATTTGTTTCTTTTTTTATTTTCTTATCTCCACGCTGGTTACTCTACGTTTTTATTAAAACGCCGTACGTTAATGATGTGATAAGGTTGTTTAATTTTGCTCAATTTAGTTTCTACTCGGTATTAGTTTTCATCAATTACCGATAATGCGATTGACCTTCAGAACTTTTATTTAATTTCTTTATATTTTCCACTTGTCTTCGCAACAGCGCCGCCGGACATCCGCATCATCCGTTCGAGAAGGACGAGTATTAATTTAATCTCAGTTAGTCGTTCGGAGTGAATTGAACAAACGCATGCATTAGATTATCAATTATTTGTATGCACCCAGTGAAACAAAGTTTCAATAAATCATATTCAAAATTAAGTTTACAGCAACATTATTCACTAGCAAATAATACGTCTCGCTATTAGTGGGAATTTTATTTACACATTATGACTTTGTTTCGGAAATGTGCGCAACCGTAAAAACACGAAACTAAATGCATTCGTGTGCATTGTTTTCATTTTTCCGTTTATTTGCCTTACGTTGAGTAATCACCAAATCGACTACTTTTTCTCGACTCTGTCCCAAAGGGGACATACATTTTTGGTAGCAAGTAAATAGCTTTATATGTACAGTGCTGGAAGGAGAAAAGAGTCATACTAAAAATAAGAGTAACCGAATGACAAAAATAGTACTAAGATAAGAGTACCGGCTAGCATCCTTCCATAGTCGAATGTTTCGAGGAGGAGAATATCAATATCTCCAGCTCTGGAACCATATCGCGTACCGGCTGTAACTATGCCTCGGGCGGGTTATATAGATGCGATAGTATCGAAATCGAACAACGGCTAGCTAAAGCAAACGAGCGACCATATTGCTAGGGAGCAATAGAATTGGAGTGTTTCTTTGGCTCTATTTATATCGATAAGATACGTTCAATCGTCAAGCAGATAATACATTTGAAGATGGAACGAACATAGAACGAGCGAACCGTTTCAAACGGAACACGGCTCGATGCGAGATGCTGTACTTCACTACGATCCCTCGCCGTGGTCCATGGTGGTTCGAATGACGGTCATCTCCGGTTCGGACGGGACTTGTGCTTGCGCACTGTCCCCGACGGATTCGGAAGATACCTCCGGTGGGTAGATTTTCGCAAACACGGCAGGCAGCTCGATGACGGTAGGCATGCAGGCCGGTGGTTCCTCCGATATTTCCACCACCATTCCGTCGCATCCCGAGTCGCCCGACTCCTTTTCGGCGTCATCGGTGATGACGATCCTCGGTGCCGACGGTGCCCGTGGACGGAGGTTTGGTTCGGGCACGTTTTCGATCGGAACTACAACCGTGAACTGGTGGACACCTTCGCCGGCAGGCCCACCGCGCTGTAACTGTGCCGTGTCCCCCTCTTCGCCCATTTCTTCGATGATCGTCGGTGTGGTCGATTGTATCTGCCGGACTTCGGTTTGGATGGCCGACTCGGGAACATCGACCACCTTTGCCTCCGTGTTTGCGGCCCTCTCTTCCGGCCGACCGGTAAATTTCGCCGACTTCTCCTCGGCAGCCTCCGCTTCGGCCTCTCGACGCTGCTCTTGCTGCTCCCCTTCCTCGACCAACTGTTCTTCTTCCTCCTCGCGCAGGATGTCGGCTTCGTTTTCTTCGTAGATCACATCGCACATGGTACGGTGTACCATTGGTGGCATAGGTTGGGACGGTGGAATGAGTACTACCTGTGGCGTTTGCATATAGTCCACCTCATCCGTCTCGTGTTCCTCCTCATCATCCGGGTGCAGCGGGGCCGCTTCCGGTTCGGGAGGCGCATACTGTGGGCGTGACTTTTTCTCCTGCTGTTGCTTCTGTTGTTGCTGCTGCTGCTGCTGTGGTTGCTGTTTCGATTGCTTGCCACGGTTAGGCTTCGACCGGCGGGGTGGTGGAGGTGGCTGCTGCTGAGTCTGCGCCTGCTGCTGCCGCTGCTGCTGCATCTGCTCCAGCTGCACCTCTCGCAACGATTCAGTTAGAAGCCGGAGGTCTCGGTCCTGCGAGTCGATGACGCGCTTCAGCTCCTCAATCTGCTGCAGATCTTCCGGACGAGGCTCGCGACGTTCATAGCGCAAACGCATCTCCTCGAAGCTGAAAGAGAGAGGCAGATTAGAGATGGGATGGACTGTAGATGCACCATTTCCAGGTTCCAATCCTTCAACGCGTCCTCAAAAACGTCCAACATTCTAAGTCCTTCGTAGAGCTATCCTGCTTCCGGGAAAGAGCTACCGTGTAGGGTGCAGCCGTGACCATGAGCCGTGCATAATTCCTCGTGACACAAAGTGAGTGCAGTGCAATGATACATGAGACGTATGTACACAAAAAAAAACTACCATAGATGATGGGTTGACAATTGAAAATGAAAACGAACAGAAGTGTTTTTTTGCTTTGAATCGTGCTCTAAACTACGTACTATGGAAAGGCGAACGAGAACGACAGATGCGTAACTTACAGATTCGTCAGGCAGCGGCACTTTTTATGCAGCGTCTGTATTTCTTGCGCGTTCTTCGTGTCCCGCGACTCCAGACTGTGCACGACGAAGCTGTGCTCCTCCTGCAGATCCTTGAGCTGCCGCTGATGGCTGGTCGCGAGTTCTCTGTTCGGGGTTGTAAGTTGGATGTTGGATAATGGATGGCGGAACGGAATGTTTGGCGGGAGAACGAAAAAACGAAATAAAAGGACACCGAAACAAAACGGGAAAAAAAAAGAATAGACAGGAATTTGGAATGTTGCGAGAGCGAGATCGCGATTGGATGAACACAACGCGTTGTTCGATTTGCAGGCATATATGCATAAGAAAACCGATGATCGCAATTAATTACGGATGTGGTCGAGGCGGCACAATGGATTGTAAGGGAGTCTATGTTGGATGTCTGTGTAGGTAGGTAGGTGTTGATTTGATTGGCAGTGATCTGTGCATCTAGGAAGCCTAAAAAGGGCCTCATTGCAAGTGGATACAGGTCCGTTGTTGGAAATACAGGTATATAATCATCATTTATTGGTAAACAGTCACACTTTAATTGCCATTCTGCATACGCAAGTAGACAGTTACTTCGTAAGTTCCAAAGAATGGGATTCACATAACACAGGTAAATGCTAATTTAGGGCAGTGTGTGGAACGGCATATGAAGCAGTGGAGTATATATAAATCACAACGCAGTGTAGGGTGCAGGATAAATGCCAATCGGTGTGTTTTAGAATAGGAATTTGGCGGAAGGCCCTTCAAAACTTGGCTGCACAAATGGGACTTTTGATATATGTAAACTATTGTTCACTAGGTTGTTCGAGAGCATGTCCAGCTGACAGACAGGGTCAGGACTTGTTTCACAAAATTACAACAAGCAAACTTGATCCACGGCGAGCAGTCTCGCCTCTACTGGCTGATCATCCTTAGCTGGCAGTAGACGATCAGCGCAAAGGTAAGGAAAAGTACTGCTGAGGTCAACGGCAAGGAATGTGTCTGCTGGTAGAATACCATCGACGGTATTAACGGATACGCTCCCTTCACCAATTGCACCACCAGCAGTATTAACTGTATCAGTGGATTTTGTGTAGCCTTAAGGGCTTTATCCGTGTCGTGTTTCGAACTTCCTTCGCCGACGGGGGCGGGTCTGGCGGGTGTATTCAATCGAGCAAGGTTTGCAAAAGTACATGAACATGTTTAATTTGTAGGACCAGTTTGTTGAAAACGTATCGTTCGTTACCGAAAACGTCACGGAAGGAAAGGCGAAGAAAAAAAAGAAAAGAAGGAAAAAGAAAAGAAAGAGAGAAAGTAGAACAACATAGCATTATCACGATGATGAGGACAGACCAGGGGGAGGGCGGGGGGGGGGGAGATGAGTTGCACACGTCAACAAATGGAGCACGAGGGTGTTCGTTGTGAAAGCAAAGAACACTTCACAAGGGTACGATGAAATAATGTCCAAAGATGTGGCATGAAAATGAACACAACGATACTACGAAACGGAATTTCTATTGTCTCCCTCCTGTTGGTTTGGGTTTTGTTTTGTTAGCACCATCTACAACTCCTTCCGTAACCGCCACGAAGGGAGTGCACTAGGGAAGGAGTACTCCTTTCTGACCCTTCCGGTAATCAACGATAGTTAAAACATTTTCAACTGGGCCTACTTTCATGACTTTCGCAAGAAAAGAAGCTATGATTGTGTATGAGTGAAAATTAGGTGAGCTGTTGTGAAAATGTGTTGGGGTAAGTTTGGGATATACGGCTTTTACTGGATCCACCGTCGGAAGCGTGGTGTAGGTTCCGTAGGTCAGCTGAAGCTTGGCGATACGCAGTGAGGCGTCTACTAGAAAGCTACCACAAATACACACACACACACACACACACACACAGCACACGTTCATCTACAACACCGACACAAAACATTCACTAAGAATTAAGGGGCCAGGATATCAATAAGCAAACGGAGATCCCACGTACTTGATTTTGTTCTCAGCATCTTCATGTCGGTTTCTGTTTCGACTTTCCATCAGCTGCAGCGCTTCCTCCTTTTCCGCAACGAGGGCTTTCCATTGGACTTCTAAAAATCGCAGGAAGAAAATTTATTGAATAGAAGATAATTAGAAAACAGTTTGTGTTTGTGTTTCATTATTATCATAACGATCGCATAATACCATGGTCTTAAAAGGCTTTGAGACATTTACTATCGATCGAACACACACTCACCTAACTCCTTCTTGTGTGCACTTTTCATCATTTCTGTCGTGTCGGAAATCTCCCGTGCGAACTCTTCCTGCACCTGTTGAATCCGATCGGTGAAGTGTTGCTCCAGAGTCAGCTTGCCTTGTTCGAACTGACGTTTAAGGTTATCTGAAATAGATAGCCGGACTCCTATTGTTAAGTGCCAAATTGTCATTTTGTTGCTACTCACCGATTATTTCGTCCTTCTCGGCCATTTCTCTGGTCAGATTCTGCTCATGTTCACGCTCGGAGCGCTCGACGTACATCCGAGATTGGAGCAACTTTTGGTCCGCCTCGGACTGCGCCTTGGCCATGGTAGACTTCTGCTGCGCGATCGTCGCCTTTAATGACTCGATCTAGGAAAGCAAACAAAATAAAACATTCAGCAAAAAGTTTGCAACATGGAGATGGTCAAGATGGTTTTGTGTGCCTCGACTATTACCTCATCCTTTAGCTGACGTTCGCGCAAGTTGAACCGTTGGCTGAGGGCTTCCGTTTCGGCCAGCGTCTCGCGCCGTATCTTCTCGATGGCCGACGTGCGCTCCTCCATGTGCATCTGCTCGAGCTCCACCTTGAGACGGTTCATCTCGTGCAGCAGGCGATCCTCCCACTGCATGGCGATTTCGCCCCGCGCAATTTCTATCCGATTCAGTGCTTCGCGTTCCTTTTCGCACAGTTGACTGGAAAATTTAAGTAGCCACCTTAGATGAACTGCGCGAATGATGAAACCCCCGTGTGGGGGTATTTTAAAGACTATACTTACTATTCGCTGCGGTTCTTGATCTGCTGGAGCTTCACCATCTCCTCCTCGATCCGGTTGTACGCCGTCTCCAGTTCCGCCTTCAGATGCTCGACCTGGCGCGTCATGCTGGCCAGTGCCTCCTTCTGATCGTACGTTAGCCCGCGCAACTGCCCGACTTCCGCTTCGTACGATTTCAGGTGGCGCACCTCGTCGGCCTGCTGGCGCGTCTGCTCCTCCAGCCGGGCGACCCGCTCGAGCGCCTGCTTACGCTCCCGGTCGGCCGCTTCCAGCTTCTCCTTGCACGTCTTCTGCATGTTCCGGACGGTGAACTCGCAGTCCTGCATCAGGTGCTCCTCGCGGTCGTTGTTCACGTTCCGCAGCGCCTCGAAGTCGTGCTTCCACTTCGCCTCGATCTGGCTCCGCTGCTCGATCGACTCCTCGAGCGCGTCGTAGATGATCTTCTGCTCCTCGGTGCACTTGTCCAGCAGCTGCTGGCGCTCCTCCTTGAGGTGCTCCACCTCGGACTTGGCGTCTATCAGCTGGCTGTTCAGGTCGTGCGCGAGGTGGCGCACCTCCTTCAGCTTCTCGTTCAGCTCGAGGATGTCCACCTCCAAATTTTGGTACCTTAGATTTAGTTCATCCTCCCGCTCGGAGGTCTTCAGTCTTATCGCTTCCATCTCCGCCTGCTGCGTCGTCAGCCGGGCCCGTATCCCGTCGCACTCCTTCAGGGCGGCCACCAACTCCGCTTGCAAACCTTTGGAGGAAAAGCAAAAACAATTATATTTTCAAACTTTTTATACTTCATACAAATATGGCAAATGTTTATCGATTTCCTTTGGCAAATTACTTTTTACACTGTGGGCTTTAGAAATACTGGAACCCATCTTTACTGTCAACTAGTACGAAACTAACTGTAACTTGGAGCTGTGTTAACTTCTTGTCTACTGAGACTGGTGTATAACATCCATAGGAGTGAAATATTATCATCACAGACTGCTATATTCTTTTGAATTGAAAACCAACTACATTATTGACATCCTACATCCTTATCGCCGTAGATTACTTTCAATGGTATAGTATACATTGGGTACTACTGTACCACACACATTAAGCCATCAACTTTTCACTATCTCTTTTCTTACAATTTCATTCTTCAGATACCGAGCGGGGATCGTCATTTCAATTGTGATAGCAAGTTTGGCACCCCACAAACTACGCCATTACTTTCTCACACTATGTTTCGGAGAAAGTCCAATCGAGGGCCGCTTCGTGACTCCGCGTGTCTTTGGCACCGATTGGCCAGTCCGCGCCGTGTCCTTATCCACCTTCAACCGTTCTTGTCGGGACAACCGTGTCACCGTGTCCGATCGGGGCGAAACTTGCCAGACTGCAGTGGGAAAGAATGGATAACAAATTACTTCTTGCACCGCCAACAACAAGGTCAGCAGGAAGGAAGTCTTTGTTAATGCACATGCGGTAGGAGATATCCTGCCAGTTCTAGCACGCTCGGTCATTCTGTCTCTCGGTTTCCGTTGGCTTTACATTGACAGAGCCGTGCGCCGAATGTTTATTCAACCAGAAATAGCAATAGAGCGTTTGGTTTCGCTGAAATCGGTGGAAACATGATGATAGCACCAGTTGGCCGACGCCCGCTTTGTGTCTTCGTGTCGCTTTTGCGAACTTGTAATCGGTGGAAAGCGAGCGGGAGAAAGTCGGCGGCGGATGATGCGCATTAAAAATAACTCGCATCTGTTTCACCCACAAATGCGCGTCGCGCAGATAATCTTCGCATCCGGAAGGTGAGATGACGCGGTTCGCTTGCGCCGAGACGACCCGTTCGCCAAACCTAGACGTCATGCCATGCCTGAAGCTGAAGGAGCACAACGTAGCGGCCTACTCCGGTGAGTTTCCACTAGAATCGTGTTTTCTTTAGCCTATGCGTGGTCAATAAACGCGACACATGGTGGCAATGAACGGCCGGAACTTCCGTCTTCTGGCTAAAGATAAGCGATTGTCAAGCGTGACGTCCGAGCAGAGTCTGTCGCGGGTGACGTGTGAGTCCCCGATACCTAAGACCTCCATCTCGCGGCAGGGCTTTTGACCTGTTACAGAATTTAATTTTCATTCCCATCCAGCTAACGACCCGCGTCTGCTATATAAACACGCGTGACAGCATCGCCGCACGCGTTCGCCCATCAATTTAAATTTGTGCGCCATTTTTCAGGCATGTTTGTTGATTTGCTTTGCGATCACCCTCCCCGGCATGTCCGCGTTTTATTTTTTGCGTCACACGCAAACACTCCTACGCCTGATTGTCTATTTGCTTTTTCCCTATCTTACGAGGACAATGAAGACAGAGATTTCACTGTTTCTTTTCTTGTTTTTTTTT
>JAOEFI010000007.1:9828071-9838252 GCA_034621735.1 Anopheles plumbeus | reverse complement strand
TTGTCTATTTGCTTTTTCCCTATCTTACGAGGACAATGAAGACAGAGATTTCACTGTTTCTTTTCTTGTTTTTTTTTCTACTTACGTTCCACATTGTACTCCTTGAGCAACGTGTCCCGCTCGACAGTGTCGAGCTTCTGCTGCAGTTCGTAGACTTTGGCGTTCGCATCGTTCACCCGCTGTTCTGCTTCTTCGAGCTTGGCGGTGTACCGGCACTCCTGGTTAACCAGATCCTTCCTGGGAAGTGAACGAAGAAAATGGGAATCGAATGGGTGAAAAAAGAAAATACAATTGAACACCGGTGGCGAAGAATTTGTTCCCAGTCTGCTGCAGAAATAATAAACCATTCCGGGCCAATCGATAACCGCAATAGAGCTAGCCTAACTAAGTAAAACCCTTTCTCACCGACAAGAGTTGGTACGCTTTCAGTTCAGAAATATGTTACCAATGCGCCCGATTGATCTTACGCCGACCGATCGATCATCGCACGTTCGAGTTCGGGAAAATGCCTTCGTGTGAAAATACATTCACGCAAGCACGCGTTCGCAACATTGATCAAAGTGAAATTGTGTACTTGGCGAATCAACAAATAGTCAAAGCCCTCCCACAGCAACCTCCCACCCCCGGGGAGGTATGGTTGTACTTCCTTTCGGAAGAGAAAAGAAAACGAACGGTTTGTTGAAGTATTCCAATAATTTTCATTCAAGATCCTACGCTTCTCGCGCGTCTGCCTTCAAGACGAAGGATCGAACGTTGAGCATGGTGTTGGTTAATGGTAAAATCGATCCGTTTTGTCTCCCTGTCCGTATGTGTGCTGGTGTGTGTGTGTGTATTATTGAGGAATTCGTCGGAACAATTATTATCGCAAGGCGATGAGAAAGTCAACGAACATCCTGACCTTGGCAGACAGTCCGACGGCACGCCGATGTTCCGTGCTACTTGAGAAGATTATAGATTTTTTACGGGGTAGTCTGGTACCGTCTGGTAGGGCAGCATGGGTACGATGGCCCATCTACTTGAGGAAGGGAATTTTAAGTGCGCGTGCTTGAGCACATATGCGTTTCGAGCGCGGATCCACTTATTAACCTGCACACACGGTAGCGCTTCTGCTATTAATAGGATACGCCACTTAACTGCGCGAAGGTTACGACGTTTGACACGCTTCCGGATGGAGGGCTGGTTCTGTTTCCGCTCAAAATTGGGGTTGCAGCTAGCTACTTTGTCCACCACCGGCACGTACCAGTTAATCGCCTATAAACAGAGTGTTTTATTGGTGCAAGAATGTTATGAACGCACGGAAATGCCCTCAAGATACACTGTAAACACTTTTGGATTTGGTTCCTTTTTTAATGAGGCTAGCAATAGGCTAGGACATGCAAACATAATTTGCACAGGTGCAGGATTTGGTCCACATCTGAATCGTAATGGATAAATATAGTGTTTCCCTACTGGTGCGAAACGGAGCTGCATCATTTATTAAATTAAACAAACCAGAACAGCTTCCATAAACCCCTAATCTTAGGTCCACTTGATGTGCATGCAACTCCCGCGATATTCCACTTATTTCGTGATCATAACTGCGACCTTAATGATGCTCCATTAAGCGCACGGACAACGGTAGCAAGTTTCAAATTTAAATTATGATTCACTGGCCCACGAAAAGGCCTGTTTTTCCTACAGAATCTACGACAGACAAACGTTATTAGGATACACTGCACTGCGAGAAAAGTCTCCCACGCCTTACTGACGTCAAACGGCATGCGGGCGCCAAATGGACCGCACATTAGTCCGCCTACGTCAAGTGAACTTCCAAAATTCTCTCGCTGGGGTTTCGCAATGGATAAACAGTTC
Organism: Anopheles plumbeus; assembly: GCA_034621735.1. Lineage (NCBI taxonomy): Eukaryota > Metazoa > Arthropoda > Insecta > Diptera > Culicidae > Anopheles > Anopheles plumbeus. The sequence continues at coordinate 9,836,401 of JAOEFI010000007.1, read as the reverse complement.
GACATCTGTTGCATCAACAGTATTTCCAATGCAAATCTGTACAACTTCCAACCAGATCGTTTCCAATTCTGTCACTTCCGCGCGCGTGATAAATTCATCAACCGTTTAATCCTGCACCGTAAACACGACGACAAAGACGGCACCGGATCGACGGCCCGTCAAACCCGAGTTGCGTCGCAAAATGGACGCCACCCACAAAGAAAGGGTGGGGTGGCGGAAACAATAGGAACCGGCTGCGGCTGCCAGTGTTGCCGTGGCATCTGGTGGTGAGCGGTTCGACCCCAAAAATTCATCACATCATGGCAGTATTAGTCGGGACTTTTTTGACGATAAATATTTACATCTCTCGCGAAGGAACGGAACCCGCCGACCGTCGCCGAGTTGGTGCTGCGCCATTATTATGGTTAATGGTCTGCAATTCCTCCGGCCATTTGTTGTGGGCAAAACGTCCAACTACTGCGAAGCACCATTTATCTTACGGCGTCAGCGGATGAGTTCGCGTAGCCTTTTTTTACTTCAGTTTCTGCAGGGTTTCAGCAGTCATGTACTTGTATTCAGAGTCACAAAGACCTCGTGGATGAAACCTAAACATGATTCCAGCAGAACCTACACAGGGACTAGGATGTGTATGATACTCTGCTTGAGTTGTAGCATCACTGCATAGCCAAACAAGACACGCCACGTTTTGCGGACCCAACCCGATATACCTCTTCGTACACGAATGTTTCATAACCTCAAAACTATTGCTGACGAATGCATTTACGCTAGGACTTGCTGTTCTTGATTCTTGAGCTTTGAAAGGCTACAGGGAAGAGTAGCAAACCTAGGGGTAGAAGACGATAATGCAAGGACCTTAGGGATAGGGTATAGTTACATTTCACTGTTGATTTTCTCAACGGTGCTGAAGGACGTCGGTGGCAGGACGGTCTTCCCGTGCGGTTCGATACTGGTCGGCTGCTGTACCACATCCGGCAGGCTGGCGACACTGTCCTCGATCAGCACACTGACCCCGTTCACCGCTGCACCGGCACCCTCGAGGACATCCTTCGCCGGGTCCTTCCTGCCCGACTCCGACCCATCCGCCGCCCCGGGCGTCGTCTCCGCGGTCGCACTGTTGTCATATTTAAACTCAATGAACTTCTTCGGTCCCACCCCCGACTCCCCACCGAACGCACAAATGCCAAACGTGGACGGCTTGCTGTTACTCTCACTAAATGCAGTATGATTGGGCGCGAATGGGCGCGCTTCGTGCGTGCGTGTCACATGCTTCGGTTCGCTGTTAGTGGCAGATGGGATGGATGATGGGACGGATCCGGCACGATCCGATTCACTGTCACTGTCATCGCCCGGCTCACTGCCACTGTCCACACTGGTCACTTCCACGTCGTCACTGCCGTTCTGGGTGAGCTTGAAGCTGACCTGCTTCTTGCGCCGCTCGCTTCGCCGCTGCTGCTGGTGCGCTTCCGGCTGGCCGATCGGTTCGGCGATCTTAAGCACCAGACTGGCGCGGATCGGTTCCGGTGTGCCGTACGGAACGACACCAGGCTCGAACCGATGCTCACCGGCGGGTCCGCCGGAGGGCGCCAGTGGTGGCGTGAAGGTTTCCTTGGCCTCATAGAAGACATCCCGATCGTCGCTAGTATCGTCCCCAGGAGCATCACCGTGAACTATGGTGGTGGTGGTGGCGTTGCGTCCGACCGCTTCTAGATCAAGCACCTGCCCGGGCGACCGTTGCGAGCGGGGCGGCGGCGACGGAGTTACCACCCGCGGACGAGGGGAGGTCGACTTCGAGGCTCTGGTTGAGGATGCGCGCTGTTGAGGTTCGCTGTCCGCACGGCTTGGCTGTTGGCCCATTTCCTGGATGGTCGCTTCTGCTTCTGCTTCTGCTACTGCGAATGTTTCCTTTGCGGAACTGTTCCCGACGGCGGCATTCGCCTCCGATATGGCGGGTATCGCGGCCGGTTCACTACTGCCGGCGGGCACGACGATCTCGCCCGATCCGGGAGCACCAGCGAGCGCCCGAGCACGATCGCCGTCAGACGACACCACCACACCCACAGCCGTAGTGGGCGAGATATGTTTGATATTTAATAAATCTTCCTCCTGCTGCCTCCCACCGGCCGCTGGCGGATGCAGCGACGGTGCGCACGTGCTGGTGGTGTTGGTGCTAGCGGCTGTCACTTGTGCTGGTGCGCCTGCGCACGGGAATACTAGCGCCACGCTTTCGCCGACGGTGTGTGTCTTCGCTACGCACGTCGACACACGATCGGTGCTGCCTCTACTGCCATCCACCGGGACTGCTCGGGTTGGTTCGGGCTTTTCGGTGTCCGCTTCCTTCACCGCACTCTTCTGGGGGGCCCGTTCGTCACCGGTGACGTCACCGTTTGTGAGGTGTTCAGCTGACGCCCCGGTCGTCCCCTGCAGTTCGGCCAGCCCCTGTATAACCTTGATCGGTGCCGCCTGATCGACGACGATGGTCATCGCCAGTGGGCCCTTCTGGTTCGCCATGTCCTGCACACCGCTGGAGTGGCCCCGGCGGAGTGCATTCTGTTGCTGTGCCTTCACCTGTGGCTGCTGCTGCGATGGTTGCTGTTGGTGCTGTTGTTGCTGCTGTGGCTGCTGATAACGGCGTCTATTTTTCCCCTTCGCCATTGCACTTTCGCTCGGTGGCGCGTACGGATTCGAACTGGTCGCGTTTGCCTGCGTTCCCTGCCGCTGCTGCCGGGTGCAGCCACTGCTGTCATCGATCGGGCTCGAAGGTTCGCGTTCACCACCGTCGTCTCCGTCGTCTCCGTCGTCGTCGTCGTCGTCGTCGTTATCGGCGGGCGAGAATTCGCTTTCGGGGCTCGAACCGTTACCGTTGTTCGCGCGTCGACGCGTCACCGAACCGCACTGGTTCGTGGGACCACTCGGACTGACGGCGGCGCTCGGTGCGCGTGGTACGGTTTCGAGTACCACATCCGCCCCCGGCCGGCCGCCCCGGACGTGCCCACCCGGTCGCCCTTCCCGGGGGGAACACTTCGAGGGCAACAAATCCCGTCGCTCCGGCATCCCCCCGGCCGCCCCATCACCGCCACGCCCCGTCAGTGGTTGCGGTCGGTGGGGATTATTATTTTTAGCCCGCTGGTGTTCCTCGTCGCCAGCGGCGTCGTCATCGTCGTCGTGACTTCGGGCCCCGTTTGCGCCTGCGTTCGCATCGGACGCAACCTTCGACGCACCACCACACGCTGAGTCGGCAGGCGGTTTCACGCCGTCCGCACCTAACCGAACGCCACGGGTGGTGTTCCCATCGTGCACATTCTTCAGCACCGCCTCCCGGTGGTCCCCAGCGGACCCGCCAGACGTTGCTGGCTGCAGCTGTGGTGCCGGTGCTGCTGCTGGCACTTGCAGTTTCTCATGTTTTTGTTTCCCCTTCTGTGACTTGGATCGTTTGAAGAAGCTAAACATGGTATCCCAAACTTGCTACCCCCTGTTCGGAGGGAACAATCTCTTGGCCGACTGTTTCACTTTTCCCGGTTTCCGGACACACACTGTAACAGTTTGTGGGAATTGAAATATCACCTCTAGTTTTATTGGGCGGCACTTGCGAGCTCACATCAAACGGTACACACGGTCACCGGCTGACGTGCGACTGAACGCAACGACTGTCACCGGAACAGGAGCTGCAACTTCCTACGGACGGAGATTCGCCGTCTTCCAACGTCAACGCCACGCACGACGGTTCGGGAAAAACCAACCAGTTTGCTTTTGTTATTTCTCGTGTCTTTCCTTCTTCGTCGTTTTGTTTGGCTTTGTTTTTATCGTCCGTCGTAACCCATTGGGATCTTGCGCGTCTAGTGTGTATCCTTTCTTTTTCGGTGATGAAACTTTTATTGAATAGCAGCCACTCGGCTAGACGTTACGTGACACGTTTTTTTCCTTTCACAAACGCCGTCCGCAGTCAGCTGCCATTCATTAGCAGCCATGCGCCTCCCTCTCTCTCTCTCTCTGCCTTATTATACGCACATTCGTTTTACTCAGTCGTGATTTTTTTTTCAAATTCAAGTAGGGAACGGTTCGCTTCAAATGCGATGGGCAGGAAAATCAATTTTCAACCCATCGCCTGACCGATCCATCAACAGCAACGAATGTGGCGACGTGTCTGGCTTGAAGATACGGATTTACGCTCGAAATGGTCGATCGCGTTCCCGGAAAATAACCGTTCGTTCAAAGTGGTATCAATTTCTCGAGCGAGTTGAAAGTATCTACCAGCAAGCCGGACCGTAGTGAGATCTTTATTAGTGTGAGTGTTTTTTTTTATCTTGTATATTCGTAGTTTAATTTCCAATTCCTCGGTGCAAGGGATGTTGCTCCCATTTCCAATGAAAAATACTAATTAAATTCTTGAAAATGATCGGAAAAGAGCTGTTACCCGGAAGAGCAAACATGTCAGTGAGACAAATATTGTTTGAACTGTCGTTTCCGACTCACGGACGTTGCATTCCGATTCTGGTCGAAACGTTGTTTACGCAATGATGCGCTTGAAATGCAAACACCCGTCATGGTGCAACATTGTCGAGCGACCAACCGACGGCCACACGCCGTGAGAGGTGCATACGCAACGCACACTTGGGAGCAGTAGCGAAGTTTGATGAAAACTAGATCATAATCGTAGAACGCACCGTCAACGAGCAACCATGCGCCTCCATCAACCGGTGGACGGATAGTGTTTTAAACGCCCGCTTCCAACCGTTGCACCGTCGAGCGTGCCTGCCCTTGAACCAATTCCGAACGGGCCCCCGAAATCGCACGGACTGGCTCGGAGGGGATTAGGGATCGGATTCTAAAATAGCCTTGTCCTTGGTATCGCTGTCATCGGCACGGTTAGCAGTCTCCCGTCGCCGTTAGACACCATTTCACCGGAGGTCCTTGATGGTGGCATCGCGCTAAGCTCTAGTTCGAGTCGATTAAATCACTGGTTCTGTTCCCTCCTCTAGCTCCTGTGGCAGCAGCCAGCTGCTTCCATTGGCGGAACGCGACGGGGGAAGGTGTCAAGAAGGTGAAGGATTTTCGGCCGACATTCGCAAGGACTTGCCCTCCGAGCGGATGCTGCGTACCGTGTCCTAGCTTCACTTCCGACGGGTGTCGATGCGTGAAGAGCACACCTCACGCTACAACGCATCGTTTAGCCGGAACGAGATCGGGCAGACCGATCGGTCGAACCGGCAACGGACGGCATAGTTGCTGTAGTTTATTTATTTAATTTGTGTTGTTTTTCCTTCTCTACACCGTTTTCTTATTCGCGGCACGCGAAAAATAAACGGATGCTGCTGGGCCTAATAAACAAACGGAAAGCCCACTATCACCCATTGAGATGTACGATCGCGTCGGGTGTAAGGTTAGAAGAGATCGCGCCGAACGGCGATTGAACACCGCTTTCTCTCTTACTCTCGCTGCCAATTTGAACCATTTGTTTACGGTTCGGTTCGGGTTTGCCTTCGGGGGCAAAACTATATTTAACGCCTATCGGTATCGAAGTGATTGGGAGGGGAAAAAAAGAACAACATATTAACCCACCGGCTTCGGCGGTGCGGATTTAGATTGGCCTTTCCTGACATTCGCCGGCTTGCGATGAACCCGCACGTTGGGCACAGTGTAGTAGGTCTAGTTTTCTCCTCAGCCCCCTAGAGTTTTCCGATCACGAATCAATCAACAATCGAAGCAGGAAGTTTGCGACGCGCGAGGCCACGACGCGATGCGTAGGCTGGTTTGAAACATAATTTAAATTCCGCACAACATTAACTTGCCGTGGTGGTTTTTTCCCTCTCCCTTTCCCTCTCTCTCTCTCTCCCTCTCCCTCTCATCATTTCAGCTGGTCCGTCCGTCCGTATAAAACCCGCCATTAGACGCCGCGCTCATTAATGGACTTCGCACGACCCACACGGGATCGCGGTATCGCGGATGCTCCGATTCGGTGATTTGTTTATGGTACCACATCGTTCACTGGCACATGTTGGTTTTGCTCTTTTCGTTGCGATGGATGCTGATTTCACTGTCACCCCCACTGTCTTCCCCCAACATGCCGGTCCGTGGTGGGGGGTTTCACTTCCAGTTCCTACGTCAACTGGTTTCCACTTGGTAAAGGGCAAAACCGCACCAGACCGTAGAATGTTTCACATCTGGATTCCTGTGATTATTAGTGAGGTTTTCGCAAGCCATCACACAAGGTCGGTTTTTGTTTTTCTTGTAGAGAGTGTTCTCGAGTGGAACGAGGGGGCAGGGTGTGCAGGAGGTGAGGGTTGTTATTTATTGGCTTGTTATACCCTAGTTTTGAAGTGTTCGAACGTCGTTAACTGGGTTGAAACGTTTCAACCGTTGGCTCTCGAAATGTTTGTGAAAATGGACTCCACAATGCAGATTAGGATTTATTAAAATGTGAATCGAGTTATTAAAATGTGTATCTCAACTTTAAATGAATTTTAGGAATTTTCCACACGTTTACAAACTTGGAATTCGTTTCTATGCGTACCATCCTTCTTATTGCCTTCTTTGTTTATGGTAAAATTTGAATAGTTTTATTTTGTTAATATATTCAAAAACAAATTGCAACATATCAACCATCAAAATGCAATCCGATTTCCCACCCGTTTGCAACCCTTACGCAAGGTAATCTGAGCTAACGCACTCGAGTCGCAGTGAATCCTGCAGTCAAGTGAAAATAGATCATGCCTCAGGAGTGCTAGGAAGAGACGGTGCTCAAAGTTCCCAGTGTCATGCCACGTCAACCGAAGATTGTATAGACTTACGCAAACAAACACACACACACACCGTGATCCCCTCCCGGTGAGGAACAGTTACCAAATCAGTGCGTCTAAACATAGCGCACACACATTTCGACCCGGTTCCCAACTATCCTGCGGATGCTCTTTGCTTTACCGTTGATGATCGATCGGGACCATCGGCAATTACTCGGGGCGGGGCTGGGTGGCACGGTGTGTGGTTGTAGGCGGGAACACTAACAACCGTCCACTTACGAGCGCACGTCAGTTTAAGTAGCGATTGTCAAACGAATCCTCCTCGACCACGACTCGTCACTCATCGGTGACCCGTTCGACCGGTCCGAGTGGCCAGTTTTTCCACCGTTGATCCACTGCCGGATTGCGACAGGAAGAAATGGCCACCGGCTCCATGTGGGCCGGCGTGAAAACCAACGCACCGAGAAAAACTTAGAATAAAAAAATCGTGTGGAAACCGTGCAGTTTCCGATGTTCGGAACGGTGTATACTCATCAGGTGCACGCTGGTCATTCTTGTGACATATTTATTTTCGTCCAATCGAACGCATCTTACAGAAAATGGAAGAAAAAAGCAAGCGACGAATGAATATACCTTCCGTCCCGCTTTTCAAACCGTTCGATGGAGGCGCATGGTAGCGCGTAGAATGGGACAGCACAACATGAAACATAATTGAACGGTATGCTACGCTACCACCGGTCGGCAGTGGCACATATATGTATATTTATAAAACGGTACAACTTCACTGCTCCATCCAAAACGCAGTAAACACAGAGTATGAATAATTTTCGGGGAAGAATACCTGCACCTTTCGGGCCACACTAGACACGGCAGAAGGTGTACAATGTTTTTGGGCGCGTGCCAGCGGCGACGGAGAAATATGGGACACACGAGATGACACACTGCACGGCACCAGATAGGGAGGGCTGCGTCGGCTTTAATTTTAATGAACGGGCACGTACGCATCACCGGGACCGGGGCAGAGGCGTGACGTCCGAAAAAGTGGGATTTTCCTCGGGAGTGTTTAAATGAAACATCGCAGGAAAATCTGTCCGGAACCGGTTGGTATTAAAACCGAAAAGAAAAGAACACTAGCACGATTGCGATCATCTGTTTCCGAGTGAGGGTTTTTTTGTCTGTTTTTCACGAGGTGATTTTCTTTTTCATTCCTAAATTCCGATCAGCCTTCCTTGCTGTATGTTATCAACACAACACTTTCACGACATTTGAGTCTTAATTTATGTTAAAATTCACCCAAAATCACACTGGTTTGAAACACCGGAAATTGTCACAACGCTAGCCGTGGGAAGGAAGAAACCGTCACCGTCAACACAAGGGCGAATGAATCGATCACCCCGGGTTCGAGATCCGCCGGCGGTCGACTGTCACTACCGACTGAGCTGGTGCACCGCCGACGACCGGACCGCGAGCCGAGGCCACCGGGACAGACTAACATGCGTACCGATGCGCTGCTCAGCCTCCCGCCAGGGCCGACTTTTCTCCAAAAAGGATCCTCCCACCCACCCGCCGGGATCCTGATCCTCTCCAAACCGACCC
>JAOEFI010000007.1:9813280-9827971 GCA_034621735.1 Anopheles plumbeus | reverse complement strand
GTTGCGAATGACATGTTGCACACATTACAGTCAAATGTGTTTGTAGTGCGTTTTCTAGAATTTTCAGAGCTTAATGTTTTCTTTGATGCATTTAAATTAGGACAATTTGTCTCTTTTTCAAGCTCATCGCGGGAGAAGGTATCACTAGATAACCCATTGTATTCCTCAAACACAATGCATTCTTCCATGGGCTCTATTTTGACTTCCCCAATTTCAATTTCATCGAAAACGGTGCCAGCTGGTTCATTGATGATTGAAAGCTCCAGCAAAGATTTATAGATAAATGCTTTCCCGTGGGTATTTTCCGGGTCGTCTTCGTCATCGGAAAACACCGTTTTCACTTCCTCAATCTTAATACCATCAACGAAAGCGTATTTTGGTGTGGCATAGTTTGTTCCTGTACATTTCAGGTACTCTGAAAGATGCCCATTTTCAGTAGTTGCATCGTCTGTATGATGTGAGGTGCTGGATTCCAATGTCGATTTTTCAATTGTGACTCCATACTCGACTTCATCGCTATTGTTGCCCTCAATTTGTTCAATCTTAAAAACATTAGCAGCGATCTCATCATCTTCGACTGTAGCCAACCGATGGAAACTCATTTCGAATAAGGGATTAATCTAGCGAAAGATTAAAAAACGATCAAACGTTTATTCATGTTTTTTTTCACTATACTGTACTTCCGTCGTACATACCTAAAATCGTACACGCTGCTGTGACGACCAAATATCACGATCCTTATGCCGAGAAATAGTGAAAATAAAGATTTTGAATAGAACGGTAAATAAAATGTTTCATCAAATGTGTGTTAATGTTATTACACTTCACAAGATTTGGCAAAGTTGATTCCTTGAAATAACGTTCAGTACTTTGTACGCACCGACGTGTATTGGTTCATAGATGTTTTTGGTGGATTGGTTCTGTTCATAGATTCTTTCGGTACACAACTGTCAACACATTTCCCGCTGAAAATATATACAAAACTTGACATTCAAACTAGCACTAATACAGGGTTTACCGTCGTTTATGGCAATGATGGCAGAGTTTTTTGGAATATCATTTGGATATGGAATCTCATGCGGCTTGTATGAGCCTTGCAGATATTTGACAACCGGCAACTAGGTGTCAAAAACGGAGTCTTCTATGTCCAACGTGTGGAGGCTCTCAGGACACATCGCTTGTTATTTTGTGGCTTTCTGTCTGTTCACAAACATCCTAGCAAACATTGCCACTGCATGTTCATGATGCGCGATTCACTTAATATACCTTTCGTTTTCAAACATATCTTGCTTCTACTCGGTTTTGTTTACAGCGATCCGTCAAACGTCCGCCAAACGATAGTCCGCCTCCTGAAACATGTAATAATAATCACTCCCCACACCATATAACAGTGTTTATACATCCAAAGTCTGCGCAGGCGTTAAGGCAAAGTCGACAGGATTAGTGAATGCCAGCAGTTCAGTATGGAATTCGTATCCCTATTATTGTAAACTTCAGACCGCCGAGGTTTGTTTATGCATTATGTACAGCCATATACAAGACTACCTCGAGAGAGTATCGTGAAATGTTCAGAAATTTTGTCTGACATCTATATTCCAAGCGGGCCGTTTCTGACTAATGTTAAAAAAAATACAAATTATAATTGTATATTTATGGACATCTTGTATAGCTCACCAACCCCTGAAAATATTCCAGCGCATACTGGTGGGCAGCACGGACCACTTTGGGAGCCACTGCCTTAAAAGATGCAAAACTCTGTAAGTTCGAGGTTTCTAAACACCACACAGCTTAGTTGTTGCAGAAGATTGTTGGTACAGGCAAGGGTGGATATGGTTTTAGCTTTAATACGAATGAATTGCCGACAACGTTGACCATGTCTGGCCGGCCAAATAGAAGCAAAAGCCAGATAAACCGCCGTCTATTTGATCATTTAATTAATATTAGTATAAATTCGATTTAAAAAAACATTCGAACATGTTGACAGATAATGGCAAGCTTCAGGATCAGGTCATTCGCAGACAGTGAGCGCGATGGGCTGAGTATGACAGTTACGTGCTTGATGCGAAACGAAAGGTAAACATTCTTCGATGTATGCGCCCTCATTTCAACTATACTGGTGCGGATAGGGATGGAGGAAAAGGCGAGAACGATAGACTCCAGCCCTAATAAAACGCGAACGCGTTACCGGAGAAGAGGAGCAGCGAATGCAGGACAGAGAGGGCGGTATAGATGTTTGTCACACAGAACGACACGTCTGGGTTATGGGTTCGGTTGTGTCGTAGCCTTTTTCTTGGCAGGCTGTAGTCCATTTTTCTTCCCGAGGAAGCAAAGGTTTGTCCGGTGAACTACCTACCTTGGCGAGCTTTTTCCTAGTGTTAGGGCTAGAAAAAAAGTATCAGAAATCTACTGATTTAAAGAAATCAAATCGTAGAGCAGCAAATAAAGAAATATTTGCCTGTTAGTCGTGAACGTGCAAGAAGTGGAAAAAGTATATGTAAAATGGCAGTTTGTATAAGCTGTTTATCGATCGTATAGACGTCTCAAAATTGCTCTTGCTTCCATTATGTGACCCTACACCTCGATAAGTGATTCTGAACTTCCCTTAGACATTTGGAAGAAAAAACCCGGAAGAAACTACTCCGTGAGCTAGCAATAGTGCAAATCGGAAGCTAATTGGGAAAAACATTCTGCGTGTAGTTTTTTTGCTGCTGGTCGTTGTCGCGAACAAGGTGAAAATCCCGAAATTCCACAGCTAGTCTCTCCGGGTGTAAAAGATATTGGATGCATGAGTGTGGTTGGCCGTTTTACCCTACAATACCCAACCCCCGTTATACGGTAGGGTGTGTGTAGCCTCGTCTAGGCAATAGGCGCAGAGAGCTGTTGCTGTTGTTGGTATTCTTTTTGGTTTGTTTTAAAGAGCTACGTCAAGCTGGAGCTACTAAGCGTCAACCGCACCAGCTATATGCAAAACAAGAAAGCGAACAAGAGCTTTTCGAAAGAAAGCAGGCATTGATGCATATTAATATACGACTTCACTTCGGTACCCAGCTTTTCGTTGGGGATGGTAGAAGTGGATGTTCGACTTAGTGGTTGTGTGGAGCTCCATTCCTGAGGTGCGTGGTATAGTTTCTTTTCCGCTTCCAGTAAGCAGACAGATACAATACATCACTGGGGTTGGAAACAAATATTTGATATCTACCTTTTCTAGAATGGGCACAGGGTAAGCATAAGATAAAGAAAGATAAAGTGATAAGTGCAAGTATTCGAGAAGTGTTAAGGTAGCAGTTACAATACGAAATTCCCCGCCGTACAGGTCACTGCGACGTTCGAGACAATTGGCGGAAAGAGATGACATTATACCTGGACAACGTATTTTTTCGATTTTTCCTGGTCATAATAAGTGCTTGGTACTTGTCTTCTCGCACGCGTGGTTTTTTGTACGTGCGTCGTGCTTATGTGTAGTGGAAACAGAATTCGGCAAAAAATTCGAAATCAACAAAAATCTACTTGCGCGCGAACAAGGAGAGGACTGTGGCTGTGTGCTTCGTGGGTGTTCAAAAATGTTCAACTTCATGAAGAAAGGAGTAGTTGGTGTGGGAAGCAGTAGCAACCACAACAACAATAACAACAACACCGGCAGCAGCGGTGGCGGCGGTAACTCGTTGTCCTCCAGCGGCGGGACCCTATCCATGATGAGCGGCTTGTCTAGTGCGGATGATCGTGACGACAAGGATCGCCGGAAGAAGGATAAAAAACTACGAAAGGAGGGCAAACAGTTACTGCTCGGTGTTGGTGGTGGTTCCGGTGGTCATTCCGGCAGCATGAGTGCGGAGGAGCTGCTGCGTTTGGATGAGGTAATGGTTAATCGGTGCCAGTAGGTGATACCGTACACCGTACCCTTACGATTTTACGAACGTTTGCTCCGCTTTTTCGTAGGTTCGACGATCGTTGAAGATTCGTGGTAGACGGAAAGAGAAGGAAAAGCTCCCCAGCGGCATCACCGCTGATTACAGTGCGTCCTTTTTTGCGCAACTGGACGTGGACCACCGGGAGCTTGATCGGGGCACGGAAGAGGTCCTGGCCGTGGCGAACACCATGACTTACATCGATCGCAACGGGGAGATGGTGGAACGGGTATCGTTCAGCAGCACCACCACAACCCACCAGCCAACCTCGCCTTCATCCCATGGCGATGCTCATTCGATCGATGGCGGATCGATGACCGCACAGCAACAGCAGCACACTCCCGGCGGCAGCAAGACCCTACCGCCCATTCCACCGAGGCCACCGAAGCGGGGCATCCTGAAGGGTTCCCGAACAAACCTCGCTACCGATTCGGTCATTTCTTCCCCCTCGGGTCAGACGTTGCACGCCTCAACGACAACGACGGTCGTGGGCGGTTCGTCATCAGCGGCGGCAATGCTGCAGCTCCTCGCTTCGCCGTCTCCCAGTGCCGACAGTCTCACCGACACGACGACAACGACGACAAACTCGTCCTTCGCCACGCCACCGTTTTCGCTCAGCCCGGTCGGGGAGTCGCAAGGATACGAGGGCCGCATCGGGCGCGTGCATCCCTTCGACGAGCGAGTCACGGTGAACAGCGGTATTGTTCTTTCGCTTCCCCCGATCCATCTTCAGCCGCTCCCTCCGCCACGGGAGCTCGTGATACGGCGACAGAAGAGCCCCCGGAACGATTTCGGTTTCAGCCTCCGCAAGGCGTTCGTGCTCGATCGGTCTACGTCGCCGGCGTGCTTCCAACTGCTCCAGGCGAGGGCTGGTGCGCAGATGCGAGCAATAATTTTTGCCGAACCAAGCTCGACGGGGGCGATTAGGACTGGACTGCTGCCCGGGGACCGCCTGTTGAAGGTAAACGGCCAACCGGTGGAGGATCTAAGCCGCGAGGCGATTATCGAAATGATAAGGAACAGCGGCGACTCGGTGACGGTACAGGTGCAACCGATCGCGGAGCTGATCGAACTCTCCCGCCGCTGTGTGGCCGCAAGCTGCAACCCGACCGGTGTCACAGACCGGGACGACTGCAATACGCTGAAGCGCAGCGCCAGCAAACGATTCCACAAGCAGCAACAACACCATAACCAAACGGCGAACCGGACCGATCACACAGCCAACGCTCTGGCGCTCGCTATCGAAGGGAACGGTGGCAACCGGGGTCGCGTTTGGTTGATCCATCGGGGCGGGTTCACCGGGGCCTTTAAACAGCAACTGTCGCCCTCGACCGTGCCGATGCCGTCGCATCATCATCAGGCTCCGGGGAAAATCTGGATCCGGCTCGAGGCGTCCGGCGAGGAGCTGTTGATTGACGAGGACGACCTGGAGGTCGCCAATCCGACCCCGATCGATCTGGTGGAGGACGTTTGCCAACTGCCACACCTTAACGAATCCTCCGTGCTGCACGTTTTGAGGCAGCGGTACGCCAACAATCTGATCCACACGCGCGCCGGCCCTGTTCTGCTCATCGTGAACCCGATGGCCCCGTTGGCACTCTACTCAGAGAAGGTGGCCTCGATGTTTCGCGGCTGCAAGGCGGAGGACGACATGCCACCCCACATCTTCTCGCAGGCACAGACGGCTTACCGGGCCATGCTGGAAACGAGACGCGACCAGAGCCTAATCTTCATGGGCCGCTCGGGCGCGGGGAAAACGTCCAGCTTCAAGCATGCGCTCTACTATCTCACCCTGGCGGCGGGCAGCAATAAGGACCACCAAGGTTCTGCGGCGGTTCGGGCACTGACGGTGGAGAAAGTGAGTGCCATCGGCACGATTATGGATGCGTTCGGAAACGAGCGGACGGTGCTGAACGGGAACGCCACGAAGTTCACCCAAATTTTCGCGCTAGACTTCGACCACGGTGGGCAGATCGTGTGTGGCTCGATTCAGGTGATGCCTATCGATCGAATGCGTCCCGCCGGATCCTCGGTACGTCATGCGGGCGGACCCCGGTGGAGTTTCCTGTCCGGGGTCGATGGGGGAGCATTGCGGAAGGAGCTTCTACTGGAGCCGCTCACTGGGACGACCCACGAAGGCAGCGCCACAACCATTGAGCAAGAATCGATCGACTACCAGCGGCTTTGTCAGGCATTCCGCGTGCTGACCATCGACCCAGCAGCCGTCAAAGGGATCTGGTATGTACTCGCCGCCATCCATCACCTCGGCCAGTCGGGAGCGGTCACAGTTGCGGGTCGGGTGCAGTTCGTCAATCCCCGTGCCGCTCAAAAAGCGGCTACCCTACTCGGAGTACCGATGGAGGACCTGCTATCGTATGTGTTCCCGGAGGCCGGCACGGGTGCGACTATAAAAGCGAGCCCAACGACGGCCGCAGTCGTGGAAGGGTTGGACGCCTTCATCGAGGCACTCTACACGGAGCTGTTCTACACCATCGTGGGGCTGATAAACAAGTCCATCGCGGCGGTTACACCGCACCAGACGATCGGTTCGGTGCTCCTGGTGGACGTGCCCGGCTTCCAGAACGTGGCCAGTGTCGGAGGAAGTGCCGCAAGCACGCTCGCCGACCTTCGCTTCAATTATCTTCACGAGCGACTGCAGTTGCTCTTCCACAATGCGATGCTTGTGCAGCCGAGGGCACGGTACGCCCAGGAGCTGGTGACTGTCGAGGACCCCCTGGCGCTAACGGCCGATGGAGCGACGCAGGGCGGTGCTGATAGCAGTGGTGAACCAACTGGCGCAGGAAACGCGAGTGGTAATATTTGCAGCCCCGCGTCAATGGTCGCCTTGCTGGATAAGGTTCCGCAAAGTCATGAACCGCGGAAAGGTGTACTGTGGATGCTCGACGAAGAGCAGTTGATAAACCCGCCAACGGTGGGGGGCGCATCACTCGACGATTTCGATGACGACCCTGGCGACGAACGGGACACGCGCTTCCTCGAGCGCCTGTTCGCAGCGTACGGTGACCGGGAGAGCCGCGAGACGCTGCTGCTGCGTGCGAGCGTTCCGACTGGGTCGTGCGATGTCGTGTTGCAGCATTTACTAGGGACAAACCCGGTGCTTTATT
Source organism: Anopheles plumbeus (assembly GCA_034621735.1). Lineage (NCBI taxonomy): Eukaryota > Metazoa > Arthropoda > Insecta > Diptera > Culicidae > Anopheles > Anopheles plumbeus. The sequence goes on along the minus strand of JAOEFI010000007.1, from coordinate 9,820,941 downwards.
CGGTCACCAGCTGGTTAAAGGAAGCGGCCGCCCAGGCACACTACCTTCCGCAGCGTGCCCTCAACTGCCTGCGAGACAGTGTAAAGCCGGAAATCAATGGCCTGTTCGTGGGCACGCTCGGTGGTGCAATGATGGACTCGTTTGCCCTCGGGGGTCTCGGTGGAGGCAGCGGTGGTTCATCTTCCCAGCAGTCCCTGCGCCGAATGAGCAGCATCCGCCGGACATACGCTGGGGCTGGCGGTTACCCCAAGCGGAACAGTGTCGTCGTCCAGGTGAAGCACACGGTGGACTGTCTGGTCGATACGCTTAGGCGCACCGGCATGCACTACGTTTACTGTTACCTGCCGCAGCACAACGGTGGAACGGCGATGGCCACAGGTGGCACTGCGCTAGAGCCGCAGCATCACACGCGTCTGGCGATGCACGAAAACGGTGGCAGGGAGCACGAGGATCTAATCAACATTCCATTGCTGCGAAGTCAGGTACGAACATACGGCAGGAGGGGTGATAATGGTTTTTTTTGCTGGCTGATAAGGGCTCGATAGTCGATCGGTTGATTGATGTGTTTATGTCTTCTGTTTCCCTTTCCCGCACGTCCAGCTCCGTGGCTCCCAAATGCTCGACTTTGCGAGACTGTATCGATTGGGCTTCCCCATCAGCGTACCCTTGTCGGAATTTGTGATTCGCTTCGGACTGCTCGCTGAGGTAGGGGGAGGTGGAGCGGCGGTTACCAGTGCGGCCGGGGAGGCTGCCACGGTCGATAGCATTCTCAGCAACTGCGAGGTGGACTCGTCCGTCTACCGGATCGGAACCAGCCAGGTAAGCAAGAAATGGTCTCAATGCCTGAATGTTATTCTATTTTGTGTGCACCTGCGGTTGCGATGGAATAACTTCCGGAGCGTGAATTCTCCCTTTTCCTGTGGGTTCCCGAAAGTGTTTGGTGGCTTGTTTATATTTTCTTATTCGCAATCGCATCTAGTCGATGATCGGGTTTCTACTGTCAAAGCAAGGGTCCACCTGACGTTTCGAGCACACGTCAAGCTTTTGTACCGCAGCTGCTCGAAATTTGGAGGAGGGGAATTTTTTTTTTGCTGTGCTTTCACTTGATCTCACTGCTGGTTTGGATTAAACGAACACATGGAAAAACGACACCCGAAGCAACGCACGCGCCTGTCCTGCACTTGGTTATTATTAGTATTTCTAATGGAATAATTTGTACTCCAGCGATCGTGTGCGCGGCAAGTTTGTGCGAACGCGATCCTCGGTAGAGAATGCCTTGTTTTCGAAATAAAAGCACCATTGCTTATCGTGGAGGCATCGTGAAGCGGACGGTGGTGTGCTGATGAGGATCTTTGTGTGCGTTTTACATGTGCTGCGCAAACACGAATGCAAGGCGAAGGGCAGAAAGAAAAAAAAGACACAACCCATTTCCCGTAGCATGTAGAATCGGATCTAATGAGCCCAGGCGAGCCAGACGACGAGCCTCTCTCTTCTCGCTGAGGTTGGATAACTTTTTTGTAAGACGAGCATCAAGTGGCCAAGCCAGAGCCACACCGTGCAGCATTCGTTCGTTCGCTACCGATCGCGTCCGGTGTTGATCGCTCCGTACCTCGCTACGTGTGTATTCGGCATTTGTTGTTTGGCCGGCGATTTTGGTGTGGAATCTTCTGTGTACCCCAAGCAGCGAAAGCGTGCCGAGCAAAGCTTTTTTGTAAATGTTTTCTATGCGCGTTGTTTAAAGTTGTTCTATGCGTGCCTTGGAATCTTCAGTATTTCCTGGCTGCCTTTTGAGGACATCGTCCTTCTGGCGCTAGTTGTTCTACCGACTTTTTTGCCCGCCCAGCTTTAGTTGCGCCAACGTGGAAAAGGAAACAGACCTGTTGATGCTGGCTTCCTTTATCAGTAGTCAATGGAGGAGGAGGAAAAAAACAAGTGAACAACCATAACGGTACAGCAGTTATTGCAACGTAGCAACTCTCGTCGGGAATAAGTGCGTTATGTGTCGATGGGGTGGCCAGTGTACTACTCTGCTGCGATCGCTCGTGGAGGGCGCTTGTGTTGAGATAATTCATAGTTAAAGCCCGCCGGAGTGTTGTGTGGGGTTCTTTTTTCGGGACTCGTAAAAAATTTTCGGCAAAGGCTGCTAATGCAGTGACGACCCGTAGATCTGTTGTTTTTTTCTTCGCTCAGAACATTCCGTTTGTATAGTGATCGATAACAGTACACTTGGAGACAGTCAAAGTTTTGCTTTCACCGGCCGCTTTTTCCTACAGTAACCACCACATCATCGGGCGGCTGGCTGGCGAAGATTGGTGGCGAAGAAAAGAGAAAAGCGTGAAAGCGATTCATTATACTTTTCTTTCCGGCCCGTGACCGGGGGTAGCGTGGGGAAGTCAACGGAAGCAACACGCTGTAGTACTCCGACTACGGCGGGGAACTTTTGGGGCCGTTCGCGTCGGCGTCTCACGGCTCCGGAAGCGGCGGGCAGAGTGGTGGAGTAACGCTCGAAGGGGAGGAAAAGTTGTGCTCGTATGGAAAAAGGAGAGTCTGTGTTTCAGCTGTGATCATTGGCCGCCGTGTGCGCTGTGTATTTTTTTCTTCGCCTCTTCAGATCCGAGGCCAGCAGCCTTCTTGGTACCGTATCGAAGACCCTATTTTTCTCCCCCTCCTGTTTGTGTGTGCGCTCGCGCGCGCCATTTCCCATTGTGCATTTTTTTTTTGTGTTTGCAAAAACTGAACATAGTGGAATCGGTGAAGATTGGAAGATGATGGAAATTAATGTGCTTTATGATGGACAGGAGCATCGCTGTAGGTAGCAAAGCAGAAGAAAACGCTGCGCTGTGGTGGCGCTGTGATGCTGCCGCGGCGAATGGGTGCTGATGATGATAATAATATAGCGTGTAGTAGGTGCAGATGAAGTGCGATCAAACGATCAGCAACTCTCAGCCTATTTTGCCGTGTGAGTTCAACGGAACTGGGAGCAACAGTCGCACAGTAGCGGGGAGTCAGAGGTGCCAGGAGAAGAGCAGGGGTCCAAAGGACCATGTGCGCTGTGTGTCGTTGTTGGCTGAATTTCGACTGTCTGCCGTGTGTACATATGCAATGATGGAGTAGTGAGATGCCACCGACCTATGTGTGACGCTCGTTTTTTCTAGTTTTCACTCCATCGGTCCACCATCACGCAGCCGCCCCCTCTGTGTGAGACGATTGTTCGGTGCGGCATTGACCCTGTGTGGACAGACTTTTTTTTCTGACGTGATGCTACTCCTCGCGTCTAAATTGATATCATTCGGTGCAGAAAAGTGAAACTGGGTAGTGAAGGATCGAACCGACCATCAGCATCCCATCAAGGCGCGCGCTTCCCGAGGCCCGCAAACATGGTTCCGAGATGAGCGTCCAAAGCAAGCGTAATCTCACGGCCAACGGTGGAAACGTGAGGCGCTCGCAGCAGGCGGCGGCAGCCACTCTGAAGGGCGATCAGTTGCTGTGCAAATGTCTGGAGAAGGGCCACGAAATACTGCGCAAGGTGGAAGAGCTAACGGTTAACCCGATACGGATACGCACGGTGTCGCGCGTGTCGACGCACTATCAACTGCAGCAGACGGCGGCGGCGGTGCCACCTGCAGCAACGGTCACGTCAAGCGTGATGATCCAAGCGCACACGAACGCCTTGACGGGCGGCGGTGATGGTGCTGATGTTGGCGGAGGTAGAGGAGGAGACGGAGGAGGAGGAGGAGGGAAACACAAAAGCAATCACAATCACAGCCCAGCGACTGCCGCCAGCAAAGGGGCGGGAGGCCATCTGGTGTCCGAGGTGCGAAGCAGCGGAACGACTGAAAAGAAACTCGCTTCGGTTGCTTCTGCTGCTGTCATCAGTGGCGGTAAGTTGACCGGAGGGCCGACTGGCCGAGCCAACACCATGGTCAGTAGTAGCAGAGTAGCCGTGGCGGACTGCAAGCGATCGCCACAGGCCAAGCCCTCGGATAGCACCACATCGTCTACTGCCACCGCAATCGGGCGGCTCGCTAACGGTGCCAGAGGGTCGCGAACGCTGTCGTCGTCTGTCGCTGCGGGGGGCAAACCGTGGCCGAAACCGGCCGCGCTGACCGTTGCCTCGGCGCCCCTGAAGTCACCGGCCCTGGTCAAGCAGAACAAAAGCTGCTCCCAGCTATCGAAAGTGGGCCAGCCACCGCCAGCCACCGTCGCTGGCGCCGGTGATGGTGGGAAAAGGAAAACCCTCTCGACCAGCTCACTGATAAGCAGCAGCACCGCCACGGCTAGGCGGGCGCCCTCAACACCTCCCATCACGATCGCCCTCACGGTGTCCGGTGACGTTGATGGTGGACTACCGCCACCGACGGTGCTGGTCAGCACGACGACACCAACTCCCGCACTGACGATGGCCGCATCCACCAAAGACTCGTACCACGAGAGCGACTGGAGCGAAGATTCCGGCCGGATGTCCAACGAAAACCTGGACCTGTGCGGGGGTGAACAAGAGAAGCCACCGCCGGCACCTCCCGCCGTTGGCGCAACACTTCCGGGCAAGCTGGACGGCAGCCTGCTGGGGATATTCGAAAACTCGTCCGTGACCGACGGGCCGATCGTCCCAACCGCCGCTACCAGCGCACCCTTTCCCCTCGCGGGACGCTGGCCCCGATCGGTGGCGATCGTTACCCCCGGCCCGAAGAGGAAGCTGTCGAAAGTGGGCGCATCGTCGGTCATCAGTTCTCCACCACCGGCTCCCGCACCAATGGCCGATCGGCCAACCATTACGATCAATGGTGACGCTGACGGTGACAGTGCTGCAGACGAGAAGGTAACAAAATGGAAGACGGTAGTGAGTGCGAACGAGCCCGGTCGGTGTCGGTGAAATTGGGCAATATGTTTTCTTCTTCTTCCTCTCCTTTTACTGTGAAAAGCGACTCTTCACCGAGATCAATTTGGGTTCGAAGCGCAAGATGAGCTGTGTTCGGTCTTTAATTGCGTCTTTGTTCTGGTCCTCCCGGTGATCAATCGTAAGCGCTTTCCCACCAAGCCAAGGGTGGTAAGGGAAAGTCGTGTGCTGGCTGGTAGTGGATGTTTGAAGGTTTTTATTTTGATTGCACATTTTTCACTCGGAGGACGGATGGAGTGGATTACTGCCGGCCTCCCCGGATGCACGATAATGGGTTCGCCGGGTTCGGCCACCGGCCTTGAACCGGCCCCAAGTGGCACCCAACGGAAATGTATGAACGGCAAACAAACACTGGCAGAGGAGTAAAAACCAAAATAAAATAAAAATAACCTGCAAAAAAGGTTATCTATCAGGTTTTACCAGTTTTTCGCCCAAAACTATAACGTCATGCACGCAAAAAAAATATTTTGTTGAGATGTTATAATTAAAATAGGAAAAACCAACGTGACAACCAGTACATTTCTTTCGGAAACGCATCATTATTAGTGCGGTTAAGAGTTGATAACCCTGAAACTACAGTGTCACGTGTCACATTTCGTTTACCTCGTGACCATTGGAACTATAGATCCGTCCCACACCTGAACCAACCGTTTTGCAACGTCCCATCGGCAGAACGTGGACAGAAGGAGTTCCGTGCACCGGCCAATGGGGGCGACTTTATCGAAACTGGATCACGGCCAGGGTTTTTCCATAACGATAGCGGGGTCATTAGGCAATTGTTGAGGGCGGGAGACGTGATACGATTCAGCTCGTATCTATGAGTCCACGCGGCTGCCTGCTGGTGTGGGGTGCGTGGCCTCTCTGGGGGTTATCTTTTCCTACGCACACTCATTCCACGATAGATAGATTCTTCTCTCACTAACTGACTTGTTTTTGTCTTGCTCTCTCTCTCTCTCTCTCTCTTCGATAGGTTTTCTTCCGTTCCGGCGTGCTGGGCGCGCTGGAGGCGAGACGTGACGACCTACTGTCCGACCGGGTCATTCAGCTGCAGGCCCACTGCCGGGGCTATCTCGCGCGAAGGCGACTCGCCCGGCGCCGACTGCAGGAGCTGGCGGTCCGCTGCATCCAGCGGAACGTGCGCGCCTTCCTGAAGGTGCGCGACTGGCCCTGGTGGCGCCTGCTGGTGCGCGTCATGCCGCTCCTGGCCGTGCACCGCACGGAGGAGCAGCTGAAGGCGGCCACGGTCGAGCTGCAGCAGGTTCGCGCCAAGCTGGAGAAGATCGAAGCCGAGCGGAACGAACTGAAGGCGACCAACCACAAGCTGGAGGCACGGGTAAGTCAGACCGGGGTTGGGTTGGGGAACGCGAGGCTTTTCCGTTTGCAAAGATCGCTCTTCCCACGGCTCTCGACGGCCGTGTGGGGTAACACACGGTAACTGATCGGAGAGTTTGGCAGGTCGGCCCACGGCAAGCAAATGAACGCGAGCCGATATCTGCAAAGGAATCGAGGATCGCAGTCCAGTGATTATAGTATACTGACTACTCCCAACATGACTACAACAAACGCGACCATAGTATGCAAGTAATTTTCATCTGGTATTTGTAAACACTTTTTCACCTTGATTCGTCTGTTTTGTAGAATTAATGAACTGCCACTAAATGTCGCATTGTGAAGTACAAATGAAGCCGTTTGGATACGCGGGAAAATGCTGCAACTGTTATCAAGCTGTTGGCCGAAAACTTCGGAAACATTGGCACACGTTTGACAGCCCTGACCGACGAACGGCGGCCTTCCCTTTTTGCTGGCGCTGGTTAGGCCTCTTTCGAACACAGCCGCTGTAGTGGCGAAGGTGGATGTTAACCAAATTCACTCCCCTGACACTGGCAAACTCCACCAGCCCACCTACATTAACCTTCGACCCGTCCCCTCGCACCGCACTAGAAAAGGGGCAACAGTGTGTGGGAGGAATGCATTGGAGGGATCGGCTGGGAGGTACGAGTTCGTTCGCTCCGTTTTTGATCTCCAGTTGTCAGCTGCGTCGAATAATTGATGTGTCACTGGATGCAACCGCCAGCCAACCGCCAGCGCGTCAAATGCAACCGAGAGAATGAGCAAATCGAAACGAATGCAGGAAAGAAAAAAACAAACACCACCACGCCTAGCAGCAGGGGTGGGAGTCGACCCCGGCTGGGGATGTTGTAGGTGGAAAACATATTTATCACAACCGCCAGACCATCTGTAGAGCGGCATGTAGTCGTGTAACAGCCGGCTGCGTTGTTGATTGCCGTGGACATGATCATTTAGCTTGTGATAGAGGAGCAGTTCGAAGGAAAACCGAAGCGGAAAAAAAACAAAAAACGAAGGTTTCACCTGTGCGTCTGGAAGAAGCTGCGCGTACTGTAATTGTTTGTCAGTTTACAAGTGAATGTTCGGTGTCTGGTGTTCTGCTGCGCCTGGTGTAAGCTTGTTATGCGGTACATCATCGACGCACCCGCCGGGCGAGACATTTTCGCGAAGCGCAACTGCGCCTCCTCTTCGCCGTTGGTGATGGAAACATGGTTTGTTGTTTTTCTTCCATTACAAGCTGCCTCTTGATACGGACACTATAGATGTACAGCAATCTATAGCAATCATTCATTCGTTACAAATGTGTGTTCTATATGCCCCGTCTGTTGCAGTAGACGACAAGCAACAGCAACTGGTTTGTTGTTGTCCAACAACCACCACCATCACTACCACCTCGCGATGGGCCAGCTCGAGGCAT
>JAOEFI010000007.1:9782699-9810293 GCA_034621735.1 Anopheles plumbeus | reverse complement strand
AAAATGCACATCTCGATTCTGGATATTTTGAAACAGTTCAAATTGTCTTTAAAGGTTGACACAGTCCATTTTTTGTTAAATTTCTTTGCGAATGAAATGCGACGATTCACTACAATTCACGCGAGCAGCTAGAAATTGCCGACTTTTGGTCGACGACCGAAAAGCGTGTCCCACCGACCCACAGTGTTTAAAAAGCAGAACTGCGCGGCTGTGCGCATCCCAGAAATGTAGGGCCATCACCGACGAGACGATGAATGTATCTCTCACTCTCTCTCTCTCTCTCTCTCTCTCTTTCCTGCCCCGAAACCGTTGTCCCGAATGTGCCCCGGTCCTTCCCGGACGCACTGTGCCTGGCTGGCTGACTGGCTGGTTGGTTCGTTCGTTCTCTCTTGCCCAGTTCGTCGTCGGTTGCGTTTGCGTTCGGATGCACATCCGCACGCGGGAACGCATGCAGATCAGTCGAACACACCACTCGAAACGCACCGAGCGCACCGACCCGCAAGGCGGGGACAGAGAACAGAGAACGACCGGAATCGGCGGATCGGGGAGGCCGACGAAAGCGCACGGGAAGACAGACCAGGGTTGGGAGTGAGGAGTGCCAGTTTGAGGGTAGTGTCTAGAGTGCTCCGTGGGGATCGAAAGCTCGTACCAACAGGTGGTGGTGGCAACGAGAGTGAACCACTGGGCAGGAGTAACACCCAAGTTAAAGTCAAACACTTTAATCCACGATCGCAATCTCGCAATCGATCGACGACTAGTGGAACCAAGGCGGTTTTGCAAGAACGGGAGAAAGGTGTAGGGCGAAACACTCGAAGCGAACGAACACGAAGAAGAAGTGTGCGCTCGTGTGTGCGTGTCGAAATTAATACGAAATTGGTGAAGTGATTTGCTCCAAATATTTTATCGCTGCCATAAAGTGAAGCAGTGTAAAAAGCAGCGATTGGTTAACGTTTCGGTTCGACCGAAGAGAAAGGACGAGAGGAGAAGTGATCGAACCCACCCACAGGGGTGGAGGCAGGGGGGAGGGTGTCCCCGTGTTGTATCGCTGATTGGAACCGTTGTTCCGGGGCAGATCGTTAACAACGCGCCCGAGCCACACCAGCGTTTCGGTGAAGGAAGAGAAACAACACACGGAGAAAAGTGCAGGAATTAGAGCGGAGAGTATACTTCACCTTGGCTTGGAGAAATGATGAAGAAACACATCGTTTGGCGCCATCGTTGTTACAGTGTTTCATTAATAATAAAACACCCATAAAGCCGAGGCGCGCGCCAGCGGAGCGAGCGAGTTTGGTTGAAACAAATAACCGTACGTCGACGGCTGTTGGCTGTGGCTGGGGTGGGCTGTTGGGGCTACAGCGCCGATCGTAATGCGCCCAATTATATCGGCCCCGTCGTCGTCCGGAGTGGCGCAATCGCCCTCATCGTCACGTATCACGCAACCAGCGCCAACAGTAGGAGCATCAGTAGGAGTAGCAGTAGGTGCAGCAGTAGGAGCAACAGCGGGCAAGAGTGCGGCGGGACCGGCGGCGCCATCCATTGACGTGCTGCAGCAGCAGCAGCGCCAAGTCGTTCATAATGGGGAGGATCATCCGCCGTTGTTGCAAAACAACACCGTCGTCGCTGGCAATAACAGTATCGTAAAGAAGGGAACGAAAAATGACCCACCGCCGCCTGCGCCGACGAAGCCGGTGTCCGCGAAACCACCGCCCAGCCCCTCGGGCGGGAAACTGTCGTGGAAAAGTTTCCTCCCGAGCGTGGTCACGTCGGCGAGCAAACCGTCTACCGTGTCGCCTTCCGCTCAGCTGCCGCCGCCACCGCCGCCGTCACCGGTCACAAACGGAGTAAAACAGCCCACCGCCAGGGTGAAGGAGACCGACGATGGCACGAAACGGGCGGCCGGTGGCGGTGAAGTTGTTACGGATGATAATAACAACGAAATCGCGGGCGGCGCTGCTGATGATCCGCTGACCGGCCGCGAAACGGAACCTAATGAGTTGCGCACGAATGGAGCTGGCGGCGGTGAGCGGGTGGGCACGGAGAACGGGGTGGAAAAGCTACTATCACCAGCGCTGGCGAAAAGCGCATCGGTGGAAAAACACCACCCCCAGCTGAACGGAGGAGGAGGGAAATCGGACAGCAAATGCCAACCGGGGACGATAACGACGTTGTTGATGGGGCGACGGAACAACGGAGTTGGCCTCGAACAGTTGTTGACCACTTCCGCCGGCAGCAACGGGCTTCCGGCGACGTCGTCGGTACGAAAGGAGGGCGGTGGGGAGAAGGGTGAGGTGAAGGTGACGATTTCGGCGAAGAAGGAACCGGCGGTCGTGAGCAAGACGCTCTACCTGAAACGCTCGCCCAGTGGCAACCGCGTGACCGAGCAGCAGGAGCCGATGACGAATGGCGGAACCGATGGGGCGAGGGAGCGAAAAGTGTCGCCACCGCTGGCCGCTTGCACAACAAACTCACTGGACAGATCGGCCAGCTCGAAGGGTTTGGGTTCGGTGAAAACGCATGGGTCGTCACTTCCGCCGGTTGGCGTCCGGTTGTCCCTCCGGCCGAACCGATCGGTTGTCACGCCGGACCGCGGCGTCGGACCGGCCAAAGCGAGGGCCTCGCCGGTGCGAACGCTTGACGACGGGATGCCGAAGGAGAAGCTGCCCTTGGAGCGGAAAGTGTTGGCCGACGTAACGCCGGCAGCAACCTCTGCGAAAGCGAGAGAAAAGACACCGCTCAGATCGGCGTCATCCAAGAGCTTGGCCATCAGCGCCAACAAGCAGGACGACGCTAGAATCGAGGTCAAGGAGGCGAGTGTCACTGCTGCTGGTGGTGGTAGTGATGTAACCACCGCTCCCTTGACGTCAGCGTCCCCGTCATCACCCCCCTCGTCGTCGTCATCGAGCCGGCCGGTAGTGAAGGTGCGCAAGGTGATAAAGAAAATCATCAAGAAGAAACCGAAGGCAGAAGCAGCAGCAACGACCGAGGGTGGTGACACACCGGTGGACCAGAAAACAACCCCCGTCGGCGGCGACACCAGCGCGGTGGTGAAAGTGGACCAGCCGCTGGTGGGGACGGTGGAGACGACGATCACGCACGAAACGGCCGACAGCGCCGAGGTGAGGGGGATCGTGGAAATCTCCAAGGTGCTGGAAAACGGGAATGGAACCGTGGTCGAGAAGGAGAAAAAGAAGACGGTCGTGAAGAAGGGACAGAAAACGGCGAACGAAGCGACGGACAAGGGCAAAGAGGGGAAAGAGGAGCGAGTGTGCGCGGGTGCTGCTGCGCCTTGTAACGGGGTCGACACAGAAGCTTCCGCCAGCGCCAGCGAGAGGCTGCGCGAGCGGAAACATTGGGCCATCAGGAAGCGGGCGATGGCCGATCGTGCCATGTCCTGCGGCCCGCTGGAGGGCGACCACACCGTCCCGAACGATCTGCTGGAGCAGTTCCTCTTCTCGCTGGCCACGATGCCGCAGGAGATCGCCGTCGATCTGCCGGTCGGTCCGGTGCCGCTGCCCAAGTTCGGCACCAAGCGGTCGCTTGCCCGCTCGGCGTCGGTGTACCTCAGTGGCAAGATTCAGGACTTCCTGCGGCGCACCGATCACGTTATGCAAGACTGGCGCAACCTGGGGCGAACGTTGCGCCGGCGGGGGGGCGCGTACGGGGCGACGGGTGGCACGCTCACTGATGTCACCGGGCTAGGCACGGTGCGTTCCCGCAGCGTTTCGAACATCATCACGCGCGGCCTGCAGCTGCTCAAGGAGCAGTCGCCGCACGGCACGAGCGTTTCGCGGTCGAGTTCGCGCTCGTCGTCGTCGTTCTACTGCGAGCTCCGAGGCGACAAGCAGCTGCAGCAGCAGCAGCGGACGTCGCTGTATGCTCGCCGTCTGCGACGCGGCGATGGTGATCAAAGTAGGGTTACGAGCGAAGACGACGACGATGACGATTGTAGCACGGTGGTGGATATGAGTGAAGAGGTAATGGGATCGTTTGGTGTTTGTTGTTGTTGAGCGAGAGCAGAGGCGTGTCATGAAATGGCGAACAAATTTCGTGAACCTGCGGTGCGAACTTGTCTGTTTGCGGTATTTTGTCCATTTTCCGTTAATCGAAACATGAGTATCTCCAATTTTACTTTCCTCCACCGGAAACTTCTTCCGTAACGCTACGGTGGGCATGTCCCAAGCGTTCGAGTTTCAAATGTGTGTCGAAAACTGATATAAAACCAACATCCCCACACTAAATTTCTCGTGTCATACACTCTTCGGAAGGTAGTTTGATGAAATTCTTCTTTCCATTTCCAGCTAAGCGATGTAACATCGGAGCTGACGGAGGAACACTCGTCGTCGAACCTGATCACCGAACGCCTGACGGCGGAAACGTCCGAGCGGTTGCGGCTCGAGAAGGAGGTGAAGGAGTACGAGTCAAAGTACCGCAACCTGCAGGAATCGTCCGAGAAGATGGAGATGGAGCTGCTGTGCGCCAAATCGGAACTGAACTGCGACTTTGACGACTGCAGCACCATCGGCGACTACGACGGGGATGGCGGCTCGGACCGCGACCTGATGGGCGGTGGCGCCGACGGGGAGGTAGCGAAGAGCTACCGGCTGCGGTACGAGCGCGTCGCCCGCGAGCTGGAGTTCACGAAGAAGCGGTTGCAGACGCAGCACGAGCATGACCTGGAGCAACTGGTCGGGCTGAAGAAGCAGCTCGAGAAGAAGCTGGCCGACGCGTACGAGGAGGTCGAGGAGCAGCGCCAGGTGGTAGCGCAGTGGAAGCGCAAGGCGCAGAAGATGACCAACGAGATGAACGACCTGCGCATGCTGTACGAAGAGCAGAACAGCCGGAACAACCTGCTGGAGAAGCGGCAGCGAAAGTTCGACGCCGAGTGCCAAACGCTGCAGGACTCGGCCCGCCAAGAGAAGCAGGCGAAGGAGCGGATGGCGCGCGAGAAGGACGTGCTGATGGCGGAGAAGTGCAAGCTGGAGCAGACCGTGTCGGACGTTCGGCTCGAGCTGGAACTGAAGGAGGAGAAGAACAATGTGCTGCAGCGCGAGCTGGACGAGATGGAGTTCGGTGGCGGTACGGAGGAAGAGATCGCCCAACTGAAGCGCCAGAAGATGGAGCTGGATCGGCGCTGCAAGGAGCAGGACGAGGAGCTGGACGAGATGGCAGGCCAGATCCAGCTGCTGGAGCAGGCCAAGCTACGCCTGGAGATGTCGCTGGAAACGATCCGCAAGGAGGCGCGCAAGGAGGCGCAGCAGCGGGACGACGAGATGGAGGAGATCCGGGGGGCGTCGTACAAGAAGATCAAGTCACTCGAATGTCAACTAGAGCAGGAGCACGAGGAGCGGACGCAGCTGCTGCGGGACAAGCACGAGCTGGAGCGGCGGCTTAACAGTCTCGAGGATCAGGACCGGGCCGAGCGGGCGGCAGAGGAAGCCATGGTGCAACGGCTGAAGCGGGACGCGCGCAAGTATCGTGCACTGCTGCGCGACGCCCAGAGCCAGCTGGAGCGCGCCAAGGGCGACTCGGCGAGCAAGGCCCTTGTGCGGCAGCTGCGCAACCAGCTGGAGGATGCCGAATCGGCCCGAACGGTGGCGGTCAAGGCGCGGCAGGTGCTGGAAGGCGAACTGCAGGACGCACAGATGCTGATCGAGGAGACGACACGCGCCCGCAACGAAGCGGAGGAGAAGGCTACGGGGGCGCAGCGCGATCGCACCGAGCTGCAGGCCCAGATCGACGAAAACGAGGAGGAGCTAGCGGAGCTGATGAAGAAGTACAGCGCGACGGTGAAGCAGCTGACCAGCGAGCAGACCCTGATCGCCGAGTACGAGCTGCGACTGTCCGAGCTGGAGGGCGAGAAGAAGTCGCTCAAGGAGCAGGTGGTGGAGCTGGCGGCTCGCCTCGAGAACGTGGAAACGATCGGCGACTCGTCCAACAGCATGCAGTTCAAGCGGCTAGAGCTGCGCACCAAAGAGCTGGAATCGAGACTCGAGTTCGAGCAGGCGACGCGCGCCCGTATCGAGATCCAGCTGAACCGGCACAAAGACTCGCTAGAGAAGGTGCAGGGCGAGCTGAGCCAGGCGCGCAACCGTGAATTGCAGGCGCAGGACTCGCTGAAGAAGGCGCAGAAGACGATACGGGAGCTGCGGGACGAACTGTCGTCGCTGGCCAACCGGGACCAGGAGAACCTCGTGAAGCGCAAGGAGCTGGAGAAGCGCATCGAAACGGCTGAGCAGGAGACGGCGTCGGCCCGGGCGGACCTGCGGTTAGCGCTGCAACGGATAGCCGACCTGCAGCAGGCGATGGAAGAGGAGGGTGATTCCTACCAATCGGATAGGTGCGAATTACGTCCGATTTCTTTCGGTTTGCAGCCAGCCCCTCACCATTAACTAATTCCATTATTTCCTACTCCGCAGCGATACTAGCGATAGTTCGTCGTCGATGGATTCGTTCCACGAGTCGACTGTAACGCGCAAATCACCGAGTGTTACAAGCGGAGATCCATTCAGTACGACCAATGGCAGCATTAGCAGCAGTCGCGCAGGAAGCACTAGCCTCGGCGGTGGTACGCGAGACGGACGCAAGGAAAGCAATAATCCAAGGTAGGTCAGCACACGACAGCCACACGAGAATCAGTTTCACAGATTTGTTTACAGGAAATTTGGGAGACAATTATGGGAGCCTGACATACTATCCTTTAGCTTTTCTCTTGTTCGCTCACCTTCCTGATATATGACTAGTCGGTTTGCAAGGGCAAACACTTGACGTTCTGTCAAGTTGAAAAGAATTCTGAAATAGTTTATTTGTAGATGAAGTCATTATATCGGTAGGCTCGCTAGCAAAATGATTGCGGGAGGCATTTGGAAATTGCAAGCTCCAGCTCCAAGCATTACCCACAATACAACAGGGGATACTGGATTGGCAGGGAAGATTGTTGTTTGTGTTTCTGCTCATCATCGTCATCAACATCGACAGTCCATTCGAAGTTCATTTTATAATTCATGTACCATGTAAAACCACAACCTCTAGGATACGCTCCAGTCTGTTCACTGGTGGGCGTCGCAAGAAACGCCTGCCTCCTACCATCAAGGAGGAGGACGAAAGCTTCGTAACCGAAGACCAGACCGCTGGAAGTAGTAGTGGTTCGACGCGTAAAGAGTCTCCACCGTCACCATCGGACGAGAGTCTCCGACAGCAGATAGTGGACCCGGAAATGTCCACCAAGAAGGAGCGACGCGAAATGCTTGAGGACAAAGAGGTAGCATCTGATGCCGAGCTGACCAAGAAACCCCTCAACGCTGACACTAAAGGAGCCCTTCCCGAGGATGTTGTTGCAGAACAGCAGTCCCCTGCGGCGAGTATGGTCGCTGACTCTGTCGCTCCCACCGTGGGGCAGTGTGAGTTTCCCTTCGATATCGACACACTGAAATCGATCAAGGAGAAAATACACTCGCTCAATCAGATCATCCGCGACGAGTCGCACGACAGCGGCTCGGAGATTGACATGGTTGATCTGAAGAACCTGAAAAACCAAATACACGAGTTCAAAAAAGCCATCGAATGCAGCCGATCGCGCTCGATGGACAAGCTGAGCAATGGAAGTGCCAGCCTTCCCGCGGCCGCCATCACGACTTCCGCTTCGACCGGAACGGCCAGTACCGCCGGTGCAGCTGCCGTAGGACTGTCTCACAACTGCTGAGAGCTCTTCCAACTCTGCGTCTGCTTAGGACTAGTTAGATTAGTACTTCAAGCAAACAGCCAGCACAAAGGCGTAGATGCATTTAAAAAAATAACCCCCATGCCACATCACCAAGGGACCAACGGACGGAGAGGAGCCACAGGAACGGAGGATCTCCACGCCTGCCGAACAATGTAAAACCCCAAATGTAAGCAAATTGCAACATCCATCGGTCCTGCTGCTGGAAACGCGTTTGGATGCTTTCCCTCCGCTCGTTTTTCGCCCCGCTTTGATAGGCCACCCTCCCCGACATGAGGTGGCGAGGATTCCACACGAAAACAGAGCGTACCTGTCCGGGTGTGGAACCACCCACCGGCTGCTATCCGTTTCCCAATCGCTACTCTGAGACTGCGACGATGACACGCTGCCAGCTGATAGTCCTGCACGAGTCCTGTATGCGATGTTTCCGCTTCTTCCGCCGGCCAAAACCTATCGCCTGCCGCTGTCGTCTTTGCCAATGCTGTTGTTTTCCGCTAAACATCTCGTTTATTCGTCCTTCATCAAACTTCATTACACATGCTCGCGCCTTTTGTACGTTTGTTGTGTGATCTCCTTCGCGCGTGATCGGAGATAGCGCTTGTGGAAGAAACAAAATTCACCCACTTCCTTTTCCCCATTTTTCTTTTATTCTTTCGTGTTTTGTTTCTCTCTCTCTCTCTTTCTCCTTAAACCCTTTGCCCGGTTTGACTTTCGGGCATCCTTAACCCCACAACAGTGTATGCTTTTACCCTGGACAACAGCCCCGTTGCGTCGTACCATCATCGTCCATAGCTTCCTCTCCAGCTCCACCCTCCTACACCAGTCTGCTGACCGAATATCGTCGCGCCCTAAGCATCGACGGGCGTTACAGTGGGCGGCGAAAAACGCCCCCTTACACCGCGCGCGACAGAAACAGCCCTATAGCGCCACCGGTGAGGAAAGATCCTCCGCGTGAGCGAGCCACGATCGGCAGTAAACCAGGGCGACAGCAGAGACCGTTCTACTACTGGTGGCAGCATCCCTAGAGGTAGCAAGGAGGCAATTGTGCGCAATTGTGTGTTTGCTAAGCGGCTTCCGATTTCTTGTCGTTGGTTTTGCTGCGTGGAGTGTGCTATGTGACTACCAGACGACTAATCCAAACTAGTCCTAGGAGGCAACCGTTCGTTAAAATGATCGTTTGTTTTTTCGTTTTTCGTTTTTACCGAAACAAACTACGGCAAATGTGTGGGGTTTTGTTCCTGTTATAGCATAATAAATTGTAATGCCTTTCAGTGTCGATTTTGAATGAAGCTGCACTTCTGCGTAAATATGGCTTAACGCTTGTACCAATGCTCTTGTTTTTGCTCTTCCGTTTTACCTACAG
The DNA here is from genome assembly GCA_034621735.1 of Anopheles plumbeus. Taxonomy (NCBI): domain Eukaryota; kingdom Metazoa; phylum Arthropoda; class Insecta; order Diptera; family Culicidae; genus Anopheles; species Anopheles plumbeus. The sequence goes on along the minus strand of JAOEFI010000007.1, from coordinate 9,801,213 downwards.
AATCACCCTCACGATGGCTACTGGCTCCGAGAATCATGCGGCAATGGCGGCACCGACGGCATCGCCGACGACGAGATTGAGCAACGGCAACGATGGTGCTCTGAACGATTCGTCGTTTGCTTGAAAGGCGCAGAAAGCAGGATCGTTCCATTACCAAACCTTCATTCACTTTCAAGTCCTTTTTGCCATATTCTAAACAACAAACAAAACCTAAGCAAACCATACTCCATTTACCAACACAGTCCGCGGACATAGTGTTTGAAACGCTGCGACGTGTGGGTTCTCGCATGTCTCTTTTTACTCCCTTGAATAATAATCAGCTAAATTTCACCGAACAAAACCAAATTCACGCAACGTGAGCCACGAGGCGCGCGACCGCGCGAGTCTTCCCTCACTATATAATCGAATGGTTAGAAACAAGTCTTACAGAACAATTGTGTCTATACGCGTACATATTTATATATACATATATAAACCCTACACACTATGCTTATGATACGATATGATATACAGATCGATCGAACTGTCCGTTTTTTATTTACGCGATCGAAAATTGAACTTTCGTTTCAAACAAAAAAACAACAGTTTTTCGGTTTTACCATCCTCTTCCAACACGCATATCGTAAGTAGATTTTTTTTATTTCGTTTTAAAATTGTATTTATGTTTTTTCTTCATATATTATAATATACATACTTATGTGTTTTGTATTATTAGTAGGGAAAACGTGTTGGTGGCTAATATTATGTTAGACGCGCGTACGACTAGATTATGAGAATAGAAGAATGATCGGAGGTAACAATAAGAAACGAAAAACAAGAGGAGCAATCGAACAAATTTTAACAGAGATTATGTGGGAACGAAAAAGAGAACCACTGGACAGGATTGTGGAGTAAAGTGTAACCGTTTCTTAATTGTTGTCGCACTACTTACTTAAACTAGGTTAAATGTTTCCTTGTTTCGGGAGGCAGACCTCTCCGGAGTTCGATGTTTTTCACGCCATGTGGCCAGAGATTGCGAGGAATTGCGAGAGAAATGATCAGCACCCTCTTCTACTCGTAGCAGCGTTATACCCTCTTCCACCGTGCACATAACGATTTAATATTAAAACAATCAAAAAATCAAACAAAAGCAAATGATAGAGAGCGAGAGAGAGAGAGTGAATTGAAAACTATATGCAATAACGATACAATATATCTTCGAACACCATTTACCTAGGGTCGACGATAAAATCTATAAACTGAGGATTTTTAGTACACTTGTAATACAACCCTGCTCCCAAAACTCTCTTCAGCCCATCGTAGTCAACAAAAGGCAATTTTTATCTTTATTTTTTTATTGCGATTATCATTATTTATCGAATTGTTATAATAAAAATACTCGAAAAAATACATCTCTACTGGTTTCGTGGATCTGATGGACGTTGAGGTGAGTGATGACAAGTTGCTAACAGTAAGTTAGGAAGCAGCACATGTAATGTGGGTAATTATGAAAATCAACTGCGAATTCTCATCTGTGGAAGAATGTTTTAAAAGAATACCACACCATGCTAAACTTTCAAACCAAATAAACGAATCGAAACATCGCAAAGGGTACAGGATGCCAACATATTGAGCCCAACCACAAGGTACTGGGACCAACGACCACGATGCACGATGTATGGGCGCTGATAAAGCTGATAGTGGAGATATATGGACAGCAACAACAGTGACCGATTGTTACACAATTACTCGTGTGGTTTGGTTTTCTGAAGCAAAGTAGATAAGAAAGCAGTGCCGGGGATCCATGCGCTGTGTGGGAGAGTGTCGTTACTTTTTTTTCTTTTTTTATCGTCGAATGCATTTAAGTATTTAAGGATGACATGTAAACAAATGAGCAACATTCAGAGTGATTTGGTCACAGCGATCGTGATCATCAAGCTGCGGTCAACATATACATTTTCGTACGAAATTTAAAATTTGCTTTCGCTTGCTCTCGGTCCGTTTAGCAGTGTTTGTTTCGAACTTTCGGATAGCGACGAGCGTGAACGCAAAACGCGCCATTGTCGATATGTTTGTGCCTACATTGTGCCTAATCATAATAATCTGAAAACTGTGACAGGTGTTGAATGGTTTAATGAAACGAAACCCGTACTTCTGGTTTACTGGTCGGAGCGCGACTGGCTGATCTTTTCCACTCGACTGCCGGGGGTCGACTGCCAAACGCATTCGGACAAACGTTGTACATATCGCTCAACAACAACAACTTTAATTCAAGCGCGCGTGTTTTTATTGTGGTTTTAGCAAAAAAAGGAGAAAAGTCTAACTTTGTGAAACAGTTGCGGACTTCCGGGCGTCTATATCGAGGAGTTGCCGCTAAACAGGCCAAACTGGCTGCGTTGTTTGCGGAACGATTCCCAGAGTATAGACCGAAAGATCACTCCTGTAGAACTTCTCCAACATTTTCAGAGGCGGCAAATTCCATATCTGGTGTAACAGATATACCGGTAACAGCTGTAGTCGATAGGGGGGACCAGCAGCCAGCAACCGTGATGAGCAAGCGGAACGCTGGAACCAACACACGCACGCGGCGAGTGTTCATCGACGAGGATCAGGTAAAACAGCTGCTTGACTGGGATGAGGCTCGCTTCGCGCTCGAGCAGGCGTTCGTGTCTGTTTCGAACCAGGTCCGCGAACCAACCGCTCGCTCTGGCGATCATCCGACCAGTTCCCAGCCGGCCCGTACCTTCGTGCAGGCCGATGGAGGTGAGTTATTGATTTTACAGCGCTGGCTTCAGCCAGTTGTGAGAGCTAAATGTCTTTTTTTTGGTCGTGTTCTGTTTCGCCACAGGCGTGCTCCTCTGCATGCCAGGATTTGTAGGCCAGCACCGCTTGACGGGCGACACACCGGACCGCATCTCGACGCTCGCCTGCAAGTTGATCACCAGCTTCCGGAAGAACGTTTCCCGGGGACTTCCTCCGATCAACGGAGAGGTGTTCTTGTTCAACAGTACCACCGGCAAGCTGGAAGCGGTGGTGGAGGCCAACTTTCTCACCGGGATGCGCACGGCCACCGCATCCCTCGTCGCTACCGAGCACCTGTGCCTACGGCCGGCCGCGATGCCGACCATCCAGCTCGGCATCGTGGGCTGCGGGTTCCAGGGGACGATGCACGCGGTCGGGTTTGTGCGCACGCAGCAACACCTGGCGCGCATCCGTTCCATCCGGCTGTGGAATCGAACGCCGGGACGGGCGTCCCAGCTGGAGGCCGTTCTGCTGCAGGAGGCGCAGAAAACGGGCAGCAACTTCTCGGTGTTCGTGTGCGATTCGGTCGAAGATTGCTGCCGGGACTGTGACGTGATCGTGACGGCGACCGGGGCCAGCGAGCCGCTCGTTTACCGCAGCTTCCTAAAGCCAGACGTGCACATCAACGGTGAGTACGCGTGGGTGCCACCGCACAATCGTCACGATTGCTGTGGCGTTCAAGTTCTGGCAGATGATGTGTACTGGTTGAAGGGACGATAGGAGTGACAACATTGCTTTCAATCAAATTCTTCCCCCAGCCGTTGGCGCGGGAGAGTACCACCATGCGGAGCTGGCGCAGGATGTCTACGACGACTGCCGAGTGTACATTGACCACTGGGAGGGCGCACGGAAGGAACTGGCCGCCCTTCGATCCAACATTGTCGGTGAGGTGGGTGAAGTTATCCTAAGCGGTGCCCAGCAACCGGTCAAACGTAGTGGAATCACCGTGTTTCAGTCGCTCGGAATGGCCACCGAGGATGTCACGGTGGGCAGGTTGGTATATGAAAAGTTTCTCAAAGCGCAGGGCCAACTGATGACAGCCGACTGACTGAACACGCAGTTTGATGCAGATGCAAAGACACGTCTGATGTTATTAAACTAAGATAGCACGTCCGTTTTTATTGTATATTAAAATAGTCATATCGTTATTGTATAGTAAAATGCTATGCTTACGAGCAAACGTGGAATTAGTACAACTCAGTGCCAATAAACTGCACCGTCGACCGCACAAAAAATGCGCCATTTTATCTGATAAATATTGAGAACAAAGAAAATATAGTAAGGAGGCGTTATTATATGCCACTCAAAAAGGCAGCGATTGAAGATTCTGGTCGGTAGCTACTTGAGAAAACGTTAGCCGAGAGTAGAAAATTGTCGGAGCTGGTACGAGGCCATATTCGGTGGAGATACGGTCGGTTGATTGATTATGCACAGGCCGGTGCAATAGTTTGTACGTTCGGCAGTTTTTTTTTAATCACGCCCATATAAAAACCCTACTGCTATTCTTACGTAGATATGTTGCAAAACACCGCTTCTCTAAAACGTTTCGCTACAGCTTCGCCGTACACCGTTCGACTAGGCAGCACATGTTGCCGATCTTCCTGCGAGGAATGATTTAAAACCGGATAGTCTAATGTGTTTTTCTGTCCATCTTTGCCTGCATCGACGAAATACGAATTGTGATCGTAACGTAATCGGTGAAGTAGTGGGTGTGGGCAAATGTTACACGGCAACCTCCTGCCCATTATATGGCATTCGACGCTAAACCGTCACCTCCCGTACCTACGCTCTCACACGTCCTTCGTACACTGCGCGCTACAGTATGGTCGGTTCGCTTTGACGCAGAACCGTCCCCCGATAAGCGACTTCCCGCAGTGCTTGCCGCTGCACAGGAAGCACTTCTTGTGCCAGTGCACCTTGTCCCACCCGACGCCCTGCTCCGTTGGACCGATGCGCTGGTGGCAAGTGGCGCACGTCTGCGCGTAGTGTCCGTCGTAGCACGGCAGGCAGAGCGGCTGGGCGGATCGCTCGTCCATCACGTACTTCTGCCCGGCCAGCGGGCCATCGCAGTGGTAGCAACAAAAATGGCGAACGTGGAATGTGGCACCCTCGGCCGCCGTGTATTCCTTCGTGAAGATCAGCTCGTCGCAGGCGGCGCACCGTGGAATCTTGAGAATGGCGGCCAGATCGCGCCCGCAGTAGATGGCGCCGGCGTGGAAGAAGTAGACGAGATCGGCCAACAGTTCGCCGCACCGTTTACACTTGAAGCATTGCGGGTGCCAGACCGACCGTTCGCTGCTCACCTCTCGGTCCACCTTCACGGCCACCTCGCCCGTCGCTATGGGCAAGGTGCAACCGGTGCAGTGGAACGCCGTCACGATGGACTCACGAGCGGCGGTGGCTTGCTGCAGTGGCGGCATATTTGGCTCACCCAGTGCCATCGCTTCCATTGGTCCGAGGAGCTGGGCGTGCGCGCGGACGCCCCCTCTTGGACTCACCGGGATGGAGCCGAATCCGGAATCGTTACTGCCGGACGGTACGATCGATCCGAAGGCCGGTCCGGGTAATGGCAAAGTCTCACCGTACGGTGCCGGTTCGCTGTGAGTGGTTTGCTGGCCAGTCGGAGCCATTAATAGCCGGTCCATGAAATGGTCCATTGCCGCGCGGAACTTCGGGTTTGCTTGGTACTCGCGGTGGAACTTTACAATTGGCTCTGAGGCGACGGCGGTCCCTCCAGCAAGAACGGTGGCCGGGTCGTGCCGCATAGCCTGGACTACAATTTCCGAGCAGCTGATGCCCATCAGGTGAAGTTTGTACTTCATTTTGTCCGAGAGCGCGAGGCTCTCCATATAGTCTGGACGTTTCAGTTCGCCCGGTTGGTTTTCCGGGGGCGCGGGCACTTCGCTTGTTATTCCCGGCGGTTCCCGGTGTGGCTGCTGGACCACCGTTCCGTACTGCAGTTGGCCGGCCCCGTCGCCTCCGATGCGCATCACCGTTCCCTGCCCGACGCAGTGCGCTTTAATCTTCTCAACGTATTCACTCAATTGGCTCGCCTCGTAAGGCGTTAGGTTATGGCACAGGTTCGTGTCGAGATCGTGAGCGGGCACCTGAAACTCGAGCTGTTGCTTACGCTTTTCGGCCGCCTCGCTTCCCACGACAGGTATGTTTTGTTGGCCGATTGTGCGCATGTAGTCCGAGGCCAGCTCTGGCGTCACGTTCGGAGGAACCCACGCCAACTGCACCGGGATGTCGGTCAGCTCCGATATTCGAATGTCTGCATGGAGAAAAGTAGAAAGTTACAATTAGTCTTAAGTCACCGCGAGTATGCTTATGCTTTGGTGGATTTCTCACAAGCTGGCTTCGACCGAATGGCGCCCAGGATTTCGAACTGCGCCCAACCGTTAATGTCGTCGTCGATGCAATCGTGCTGCTCCTTCCGACACTTGCAGTTTCGGCAGATCTTTCGCCAGAAGTGTAAATCCAATCCCGGACATGCGCTTCCTGTGAGGACGACGAGAAGTTTTAACTACGTACGTACAACACCCAGCCCTTTGTTTCACTACGAAACCACCACTGGCAGAAACTGGCGACTGTGCCTCCAGACGGCCGGAGCGTTTCCATATTTTACTTACCACATAGATTGCACGGAGCACCGTTGCCACTTTCATGACTTAACTTGGCCTTTATGCGCTCGCGGCGGCTCTCCAGCTTTAGCAACCATTCCGGCGCGGCAGGAGATTCTATGCCTGAGTCGGTCATTTTTCTATTGCTTTGTTTCCTACCATCAGAACACGACAGACGTCGAATCAAAACAAATGGTACGCAGCCCACCGCCGATGAGTCACGCTAGGTGAGCTGCAAGATCCAAAATGGTTTAGCAACCAAGGTGTGTATAAACATTACCATTCAAAAATATGGATCGAATAATTCTGTTACACATTTATAGTGTGGGTTGTTTTTAACGGGGCATTGCTACGTCAAATCATTCGAATTGACAGCTAGCACACCATACAAGCAATTTATCAATAACAACAAATCATTAGCTCAGCTCCTAACGCGCGCCTAATAGTACCTTTCCAAAATTGCCGATGATTGCTCGTGATGAATTGCTGTCGAATGTGTTTAAGTGAAAGCCTGGGGGACAGTGTAACCCGTGTTACCGACCAAAAATTTCGCCTCATCATATATCGTGTGTTTCCTTGTTTGGTAAGTTTATTATGTTAACCTAAACAGTACCTATAAATACATGCTTTCAACATAGTCCCTCCAGATTACTGAGGGCCCGGCCGGGTTGCCGCAGCGTGTGTGTTCGCAGTGCTTAGCGGCCGTGAAAGAATTTAATATCTTCTGCAACCGAGTAAAGGCTAACCAAGAGGATCTCAGGCGGCGAATACAAAATCCTACAGATCTCACAACGCTCGGTGTTGACAAGAACTACGAGAATGGGGAGTCCAATGAAAACGCAACCGCGTGCATCGAAATTGATGATGATGTTGAAATTGTGGCAGACAAAATCGAAGAAATTGGTGAAACCGAGGAATTCGAAGTCTCCAATGAAAACTTATATGTCGCCAATCTCCCGATCGTCACACTGGATTGTTCGGTTGACCCAAAAAGATCAAGAACAGGAAAATCAACACCAGACATCCCATACGGTTCCGAAAATGATGTTGAAGAAGTCACATTGGAGTCGTCGGATGCAGACGCAGAACAGAGACCGTCACATCAGCCGAGCGAACGCATAAGAAATGCATGGAACTTTCAATGCGATTTCTGCAACATTTCTTGTGTTTCGAACGCAAGTTTGAGCCTTCACAAGGCAGTCGATCACGCTGATAAAATGCCTCAGGAGAAACCGTTCGTCTGTAATCTATGTGGTAAATCGTACCGCTTCCCATCGCAGTTAGCGTATCATAATCGTGGTCATAAATGGAAAAAGTGTGAAGTGTGTCAGAAAATTTGTACAGAACCATATTTTCAACAGCACATGCTTTCGCATAGGCCTGATCGTTTTAGGTGTGATATATGTAACGTATACTATAAATGGGAAAAAACGCTGATTTCACACAAAGTCAAGGCCCATGGAATCGACGCCGAACAGTCCACAAACTCTCCAAAATGATGTTGAAGAAGCCACGTTGCAGTCATCGGATGCCACGTCCGTTTGTTCGGTACAAATTATTTCTTTTCAAATATTCAGTGAGAATCAGCTTCGGATGCTAATAAAGAATTGTTTAATGAACCACACTCTGCGTTAATATTTGCAATAATTATCATTACCATTACAAACAAATTGGTTTGACTTGGGATTGTTTATTGTTCAGGTTTTTTTCATCAGAAAAGACCTCATTTAGCTACAACTCTGCTTAATATCTACCGCCACCAGGTCCTGTATATCATCACCCGCACGAGCTTGTTCGATCGAGCCGGCCAACAATCGGACAGAGGAGTGTTGGATGTTTGTAACGTCCCCGGTTGTTGGGAGGGAATGTGCATGGGAGCATCAGGAGCATGCCCGTTCAAATGCGTCATGAAATACACAGCAATAACAGTTTTCGTGCACACTACTGCAGGTTAGTGTAGGTTTCGTGGGACGCTACTTCTGGTGCGTGTAGTACTTGAGATGCGACTTCAACTGTACTCGGCTGCTGAACGATTGATCACACTGATCACAATCGTACTGTGGGGGAGGCGCAGGGCCACCCGGTGGATGCTTCACAGCATTGTGCAAATTCAAGCCTTGTTTGTATTTATACGATCTGTTACATAAATCGCAGCTAAAACGGGGAGCACCGAAGTTATGTGCATTCACGTGTGACCTGTAATGAAATGCTGAAATAGTCTCATTACACTCAGGACACTGCTTCCTTTTATGCTTAAACAGGTGTGTTCTCAGCTGCACTTCGTTCCTGAGGGTTTCCCCGCACTGATCGCAATGGTATGACTTTCCCTGCGACAGTTGATCGTCTTCTGGATGTTTCAAAGCATTGTGCTTTTTCAAACCGTGTCTATATTTGTACGATGTGTTGCACAAGTCACAACGAAACCGGGGATGAGGGGCGTGCCCATTGACATGCTGGCTAAACTGTACCGCTTTAATTGCTTTCCCGCATACCGGACATTCTCTAGTAAAATGGTTCAACTTATGTCTTCTAAACAGTATTCTGTTGAAGAACGACTCACCGCACTCCTCACAAAAGAATGATTGTTTCACGGGCTGGCTGGCGGCATCGGAAGGATGTCTCATGGCATTATGCATGTCGAAATATTTCTTCCCTTTGTACGTTATATTGCAGAGCTCACAACGAAACGGAGGAACAGCAGAATCGTGACTTTTCATATGGTTAGTGTAAAGCGAAAGTGGAACTAGTTTTTTGCACACAGGGCATTCCGTCTTTCTGCTGCGCTTATGGAGGTACAGATGCATTTTGAGCAATCGTTCGTGCGAGAAGGATCGATCACACTCCGGACAGTCGTACGATTCCTTCGGTGCCGAATCATCAGTTGCTGTATGCTTTGCCATATTGTGGTTGTCTAAACTAGTCTTGAATTTATAGTTTTTGTCGCACAAATCGCAACGGAAACGCCCACCGTTAGATTTATGATTATTCAAATGTACCGAGAATGTGACCACCGAAACAAACTTCTCACAAACTGGACATTCTTTCCGTTCATGGTGTCGGGAGTGCGAATAAAACTTCTCCCGTGTGCTGAATGATCGGCCACACTGAGCGCAAACGAACGGCTCTTCCGGCTTTGGATTCCGGTTCGTTGCCAGTTGAACAACATTAGAATGCTTAGCGGTTTGGTGGGCCTGCAAACTTTCTTCAGACGAGAACGGTTCGTTGCACGACTCACACGGAAACGACGAAGCGTTGGGATGATGCACCTCGTAGTGGAACTTGAAGTCTTTATAGGCCACCAATCTCCCGCATAAGGGACAGTCTTTCCTCTGATGGGTCAAACGGTGCGAACCTAGTTTTTTTTTGTTCTTGAACGTTTTGTCACACGTATCGCACTTGTACGTTGGTTTCCCCATTGGGTTTTCGGGATGCTTGGAGGAGTTGTGGCTGAACAACGTGGACTCAAACGCGTACGACGCGTTGCACAACTTACAGTAGAAACGGGGACCCACGCCAGTGTGTTCGTTGAGGTGTCTCTTGAAGAATTTTCCAATAACCTTTTTTCCACAGATGGGACATACTTTCTCTCCGTGGTAGCGTATGTGGTGATGCTGATGTAATTTCAGTATCTTCAGGTTGCGGAACGACTTGTCACACTGATCGCAAGTGTATAGATTCTGGATTGAGGCATCGTTTTGATCGACCAGAGCTCTGTTAACTTTGTAGGACGTGTTGCACAACTTCTTACTATTCTGAACTTGACGAGACTTCACTCGTGCTTCGTTGCTGTATGATTGGCCAAGCCGATCGAAGGCGTACATTTGTTTTCGAAGGACTCTACCATCTGTGCTCTTTTTTGGGTTGGTCCGTTTTTTGTTTTTTAGTGTCTTTATCCATGCTTTAGCGTTATTATCTGCCGTCTCTGAATCAACCCCGTCAGCCGGTTCTTTTGATAACATTTCGCAAAATACTTCCCCATTGAAATCTTTAAACTTTTCCCTTTCGACCGGGATCTCTATGTTTGTATATTCTTCAACTTCTGCATTAACGATTAATTCGGATGACATTGTGACATCATAAACGTGTACACTTTCCTGTCTCCTGCAAGTGTTAAGCACGTCGGTGGACGTGTCTGCTTCACATGATTCTCCGTCGAATATATCCTGCTCGTCACGTTCATCGTCGGCTTCCAACTTCACTTCTGGCATATCATCACTGAATCCCGCCACGTTGATAAGATCATATTTCGTAGAATATCCGTGATCTGCCAGAGGATCCGCTAGCACCGGGTTTCGTTGCAACAGCAGCTCTTGGTTAGCCTCGACTCGTTTGATGTATTTGTAGAAGTTTGTAACGGTTTCTAGACACTCTGAACACACCCGCTTCGGTAGATCGGTAACCGTAAAAAGCTTTATATGGGATGTACAATGGTAAATGATGAATTTTGTTAACTATTGTTTAGGTTGATATGTTTACCGCACAAGGAAACACTGCGTTCATCATGCAGGAAAATTCATCGTCCATAATGCAGCAGCCTTCATGTTCGCTGCTTTCTCCCAAACACAACCGACAGTAGCTCATCGCAAAAAAGAAAGATACCTTATGTTGTTTAATTCCTAGAAGCAGGCTGCATTCAACCATCCATTTAAAGACGTATACCTGAAATTGAAGAGCAACATAATTTCATCATACGCACCTGAACATGCACCAAACAGCTGATTGAATTTAAACCGTAACACGAAAGGGCTTGGTTTTTGTCAGACACTGCGCTGATCTACAGCATCACTGCATGTGTAAATAATTTTTTTCAGGAGCTCATGCACACTGGCATTTGGTAAGACGTTCGCAGCCTTTTTGCGAACCACCAAGCCATGCTGGTCTTTCGAAATCCTAGAAGCGCAGGATGCGGCTTTATCGGTTGAGTCGAACTTACTCCTAGTCAGAAGCTTCTTCTTGTTCTTCTTCTTAATTTTCCGAGTCAGGGTGTAGCTTTCTAGGGGTAAGTCGAACTTACTCCTATTCAGAAGCTAAACGCTCTCTTTTGAATCTTTTGATCTATTGTGGTCATATGGTTACACAGTCTTCAGCAAGCATTGTACATTACCACTTTCTCGCCAGATCACTCTGACTTCGTAGCCGTGGCTACTCCGAAAACACTACCCAAAGCACGTGGATGGACTGGGATTCCTGGCTTTCTACTAATTCACTGCGTTATGCTGATGCACATCCGTTACTAAACAAAAACTCTCGAAGTCGGCCGCTTTTTCGGAAAACCGTGCACGTCGCGATTTGCGAGTCACGAGCGCTGATCCTCGTGGGGAAAAGTTTCACTGAATGAAGCAGATCCAGAGGACCACTCAACGCTGAAACAAGGTATACGTGATCGAGCTAGGTATTCAATCTTTTCAAGGATAAATATATTTATAGCTGATGCATTTAGATAATATTGGTGTACCTTTCTAATTGATTCGCTTCTGTTAACTTACTACGTAACCGAAATTTCACGAAGTGCTTTCTTTCCTGGCATTCTCCATACTTTTTGTTTACAAAATATACGTACCTACTGTAATATTATTGTTCTGAGAGACAACTGTCAACCCTGATACCCAGTGAAAATACCACGCATGCCCGTAAAGAAATTACACTTCTTCCCAGCAGTGGTACGTAGTTTAGTTAGTTGCTTTTGTTTAAACCACTAACACAGCATTACGGGACGAAATAGTCGGTAAAATTGTATGCGTCATCGTTACAATGCAATGTTCTGCTTAGAATGTGATCTAGCGTCGCTTTCGAATGTATAAATGTAGCTCAACTCTTTAGAATTGTCAGTCGAAAATACTTGACACCTGCGTGCTGAGTGAGACGGTGACAGCAAAGAAAGGAGAAACACACACATCCCACTCCCAAAGCTGGTGTAGTGAAGTTCGAGATTTAGTGAATTCAAGCTTCGCGAACGAGGAAGAATAAGGATTATTATCGCGTAGTAAAACGAGGGCTAAAGTGCGTGTCGTGTTAAAGCTATTAGTCGTTATTTTCCGTACTGCTACTACATCATCCTATCGCAGTATCGCTCCGAGAGACGAAGAGAGAAAGGGGGAGACAGCGAGGAAAAGAGAGAAAATTGCAGCATTCCAGCAGCAGCGGTGCGGGGACAGTACACCTATTATAATCGGTATCGTCGGTACGGACGGGGGGCGGTGATACGGTAATGTCCGGCCATCAGTACGTACCGAACCCAGCGAACTTGTTCACTGACGAGGACGACATTGACGATGAGCTGTTCTTGAGGAACACCCGTCGTGGCGTAAGTAGAGACGACGAAAACAAAGAGCAGTACGCGGAACGGTAGCAACAGTGTGCGATAACTGTAGCCTGCATACTGCACTGTCTCAGATACGTGCTGCCCTTGGCTGCGTGTAACATACAGTGTGCGTGCGTGAGCAGCTATGAATCATGCAATTTTCCAATTTGTGCCATTCCAGGATGGGTACCTGCCGGGGGAGGATAAGTACGGTGTTTCGAAAGTGAGCGGAACGCCCTACACCCGTCCGGACGTGCTGGGCCCTACGGCCGGGTTTGACGTGTCAGGTGGCCTGTCGTACGCGGGTAGCAGTGGAAGTGCCGGAGGCGGAAGTGTTGTAAGTGTTGGGCCGGGAGGGTACGTTATGGACATGCCGACCGCAGCAGCAGTAGCAGCGTACGGTGGCTACGGTGGCGGTGTTCCTAGTAAGCCACACGCCTACGGCAGCTCGGCGACCGTGTACTCCAGTCTGGGCCCCGACTCGGCCGGTGCCGTGGACGACGAGATCGCGCTGCAGCGACAAACGTTCGAGCAGAGGCGCCGCGAGCTGGAGGAAAGCACACTGCTCACCTCGCAACGGTGCCTTGGGGTGCTGCGCGAGACGGAGCAGGTTGGCATTGCGACGGCCGAGGAGCTGCACCGCCAGCGGGAGCAGCTGGAAAAGACCAAAAAGCAGCTGGACGAAATCAACAACTCGCTGCGCTTCAGCCAGAAGCACCTGAACAGCTTGAAGAGCGTGTTCGGCGGACTGAAGAACTATCTCTCGGGGAGGATGGTGGGAGGGGCCGGTGCCGTTGGCGGAGGGCCGGCCGCCGGTGGTGTCGTGGACCACGGCCTGATGACGGCGGGCGGGGCCGGCATGCCACGGCAGAACATATCATCCCCGACCCCGACGGAGGAAGACGATCTCTACCCGAACCCGCAGGATTACCGCATCGCGGATCCATATTGGACGGCGGACCAATCGCCGGTCCCGCCGCCGTCGCAGGTGGCCGGCGACTACCAGCACCACCACCATCCACATCACCCGCATCACCATGCGCAGCAGCACCTGCACCATCAGCAGCAGCAACAGCACCAGCAGCAGCAGCAGCAACTGGCGAACGGAAGCGGACCAGGCTTTAGCCACCAGCTGGACCAAAACCTGGACGAGATGCGGGGCAATCTGTCGCGGCTGAAGAACTTGGCCTTGGATCTGAATCAGGAAATCGACAGCCAGAACGATCTGATCGACGACATCTCGGACCGGGTGGAGGACGTCGACGTGAAGATTGGCAAGCAGAACAAGGACATGAACCGACTGATACGGAAGTAATCTGCGCCGACGACTGCACGCGCCCACGGGTATACATCGAAGTGAACTTCGTTGGAGGCGGTTGGCGTTGGGTCGCCAGGTAGGTTGGTCGACGGGCCAGGTCGCGGGATTTGTTCGTTCCCGGCAATACAGTAGCCGGTGTGTTGCCATTAATTTGTAGGACCAGTCGGGCGGAGGTCGTTGAATCGATTGTTGAAAGCAGGAGGTGCGTGTGTGTGGGTGTGTATTTCGTGTACAGTATTTACGTCGCATGGTGCAACACAGCAGTAGTAGCTAAAGATGTAAGGTAAACTGACCATCACGAGCTCGGCCGAAGTGGGCCACCGGCAATGCGCTGCAAATTACGCGCAGCACGAAAACAGACCGTGATGAACCAAGCTCGGAATAGCAAAGATAGTCGTTATTGTTTTCCAATGGTGTTTTTGTTTTAGTTTTTAAATTGCAGGAAACTCGATCCATGCCGAAATGTTTTTATGTAATTTAGTTAAGCATCAGGGGTTTCGTTTCATGCTCTCGAAGGCGAGCTCCTCATCCCTTTCAGGCACCGTGTGTTTTGACCAGCTAACGACAGGGAATAAACAAAGGGGAAAGTAACCCGAAAAAGAAAAAAAAAGAGCAAACAAAAAACGTTACAAGTATATATTCTATTCATATGCATGAACATTATACACACGAATATATATATATGATACCAAAAACCAAAACAAAAAGAAAAATTGGCTACGTAAAACCCATACAAATATTCTACTAAATTGATAACTGTAAATATTCTGCAAAGCGACAGTTGTGCAGGGAGAATGAGACAGAGAGAGAGAGAAAGAGAGAGAGAGAGAGAGAGATCGAATGGAAATGGAGCAGCAGGATAATATACAAAACGAAGATACATACACAATATGCCGACGATTTGACCGCGGTACCGACTAGTCTGTTCGGGTTTTGTCCACTCTTAAAGCTAACTCTACTACTCCTCGCTATTCATAGAAATCGAAAAGGGCGCCAACGGCCAGCCGCGCCCGGTTTGGAGCGGTTGTTCCAGTTCCCTGGGCGCTGGGAACATAGCAATGGCCACTATCTCACTCACTTGAACGCAAATTCTAACGCAAATGATCCTATTATAAAGTCCTACTATACAAACGAAAAGCGAAACTTCCAACCAGTCTCCTAAACTTTCACACCTTAAAACACACAAAGCGGTGGGCAAACAGAAACGCAGCGCTACACGATGATATTGTTAGATAATCTGATTGAAATGGCAATGATAGAAGCAACATAAACTAAACTAAGAAGTCAAAAAATAACAAAAAACAAAATGTACACGGAAGGAATTAGATAGAAGCAACAGCTGACAAACTTGCGTTAGCACTTAGCTTTAGCAAATCAGGTTGCAAACTGAGCAAACAATGTAATGCATCAAGTATCACAAACAAATCATATACAAAGCAAACATATATTTCTACCCTTGCGGGGTGCGGGGTCAACGTGGTCGTACTACTGCGTCGGAGGGTCGAACCCAACAGCGGAACGTGGAAGACGCTGGGCGAGAACAAAGTGGAACAAATTGGCAAAACGGCGTGCGAGTGGCAGGGCGCGGCCTGGTGGTGTGGATGGAGGGTGCGAGCAGGGGGCGTGGGGGCGAGGCGATTTTGGAAAGGCAAACGCTCAACTCATACCACTCATCCCTCAACTGGATTGTTTAGCAATAATTATTACATTTATTACGATTATTACGAAGATGGTGGAAGATAAGAGCAAAAGACACATCGTTTACCGATATATTTGAATAAAGGAGAAACCGTTACAATTTAGTCAGAGAAAAAAAAAATGCAATCAAACAGCGAGTGGTGTTTCATTTTTGATTTTTTTTTATGGGGTTGATAATTTTTTGTCACAATTTTTTCACAAAATTCACATATTTTAACCGTCGTTACGCAATTAAATGAAAAAGTTAGAACCCTAACGCCCTAATAGAAGCACTGCAAATTTCCCACCACGTCCTCTAACAAGCAGAAGCGGAATGCGGTTGGCGAACCCTGCATAACGGTTAGATTGTTGCTTGCGCTTCGGGGAATGAGCAACAGATGGCGCTAGTGTTACCGTTTGCAATTTGAAAGCGAAAAGACGATCCAGTGTTTTTATTTCTTTTAAGCTGTTTGCTTGCGCCGTTCGTTTAATTGGGAGCGGCGCAGTTACTAACGAATATTCCAATTCTCCTTTCTTTTATTGTTATTTATTTTTGAATCCTATGTATTTCCTGTTGCAGTATCTTTCGCAATACTGACGTCTCCGCCGCGCTGTAGACAGGAAACCCTTAGGAATTCCACTTCTTCGGTATATTGCATCATTGCTCAATAATGTGCTAAATATCATTCAACAAAAGATTTCGCAGTGAAAATTAGGCGCACTTTCGTTGATCACACCTTTCGACGACCGACTCGTGACCAGCAACTTCAAGACACCGCTCGATGTTTCCTTCGGTTCGCTCTGGATTTGTTTCGGGTTCGGTTACACTCCGCTCCTGTGTGCGCTCGCTTTTCCATATGGTTTTTGGTGGAACCCGTGTCCCGTGGTGCCGCCCCCTCGGTGTTCCGCGTCCGCTTAATAATTTCATGGTTGTGATCTTTTGATTAATTGAGTGCAATTATCACCGGCGTCGGGTCGGGAGCTGCCGGGGATTTCCAAAGCCGAAGCCCCGAAATGACACTGCCCCACACTCCCGCTCCGTTAGGGTTCGCTTGTCAGGTTGTTGAGCGACGGTCCCCGGTCGCTGCGGTGTCTCTGCCCAGCCCGCATTCCCATATGTATCTCGGCTAACGACCTCGTCTTCCCAGCTGCTCGTATGGAGAGCTGATTTTTCGGCAGTATAATCTTCACACCGGTTCCGTGTCAGTTGGTATCTGGGTTTTTTTCTTTTTTTCTCCCGATGGTATTCTCTGTATTCCCGCTTTTTCCACCCGACGGCGTGGGCGTAGTGGGCCACCGGGAAAATTGTGGGGGGATGCGAACCAAATGCTGAACGTAATTTTACGCACATGTGCCCCTGACTCCTGGCGAGCAACACACGTTAATCCGTGTTGCTCCGGATGTTCCGGGGTCTATACTGCGATGCTGCTGCTGCTGCTGCCGTTGTTGCTGACGGGGCATGTAATTGACAGCCGTTGGGAAAAGCGGGAGCCCTGCGGTAACTTCATTTCCAGCAACAGGAGCGAGACGCGCGCAACTCTGGCCGGGTCTTCTCGGTGGGTTTTCCAGCGTAGGAGTCGGCGGTGAAGCGTCAGATTTTCTAATAAACGATGGAATATGAACCACGTGGCACGGGCGGACGGGAGGAAAATTCCCAACCTTTGATCTTCCTTCCTTCCCTCCTTTCTAATGTTTTTTTTTTTGAAAAGTACAAACTCCTTTGATGTTGCCCCGTTCCGGTGTGATTTGTGGTAGAAGATTTAAATCTTCTCGTCATTTTTTTCCGCTCCATTCGTTCTCTCAACGTGTTACAAGCCGGAAGGACCTTATCTGGTACATACTCTGGGCTAGGACCTAGTAGCACGTGTAGTCCTGACCCTACATCCCGTTCGTGTGCCGCATACATTGATCCTTAACCTTTCATGCTAAAGGATAATTTAAATGTAAAATTTCAACGGAGTCCCAAATATGAACACAGGCGGAATAAATGTGAGGAAAAACCAACTAAACCTGCGATATTCTTTCAAACTTCCGCGTAATGTAAAAGAATAAAGCGCGTATGCTAACATGTTTAAACCATGTATATAAAACATGCATCTGGTCATGCGGCTGTGTTCCTTGTAGCTGCAATTTCCCCTGCACCTGTACGCCAGCAAGACTGGAAGCCAGAAACAGTTGGCATTAATTTCTGCTCGTCAAACTCTCATTACAAGCCCCCGGGGCCACTTCAGTGGGACACTTTTACGAGCAGCGCACCAAACTTGTAGCAGTTTGCTTGTTGAAGGAGTTGGAGCTCTCCTCCATTGCAGCAAGGTGCCAAACATATACACGTACGACGATTTCAATCATTCGCTTGATCGTTTGACACCTCTCCGTGGAGTGGAGAGGGAGGGTATAAGGGGAGGGGGGCTGGGGGGAGCGAGTTGTTGGCTGTAAATGGAAGGCGCGCGCTCGTAAAGCGAAACAGCCAAACAGGAGTCAGGAAATTCGGGTTAACAACCATTGAAGTACTGGAACGAGGGACCACTAAGAAAAGGGTGAAGGGTGGGAAAGGGGAAGGGGTGGTCCTTAAGGACAATGAAAAAAGCGTCACAGGGAACCAGGACGGAACAGGAAGTGCAACGAAAAACAACGTAAATCGCGCCGTAATTCTATAATGGTACGTCTGCAGAAATCATTAGCGGGCGACGAGTGAGGATGAGTCAGGGATGATGGGGGACCGTGGGAAAACTGGGGCTGTACGCTCCATGATACATAATTGTTTCTCATCGTAGGATCATTTTGCAAGACGAGTCGGAACCGAACACCTCGCAG
>JAOEFI010000007.1:9714647-9732901 GCA_034621735.1 Anopheles plumbeus | reverse complement strand
CCCCCCCCCCCCCCCCGGGCCCGGGCGAAGGGCGGGGGGACGATGATGGCGGGATGCGGTCGCCCGACCCTGTGGTTGCTTCGATTGCAATAAAACATCCGTGGACCACACATCCGCCGCTCGCACAGAAACGCAGAAGCCCATCGAAGCCGTGGCCCCTTCCGGCTTCGCTCACACACACACACACACACACACACACACAGGGCCATTTCTCATTCCACGTTTCTCTGCACCCGGAGGAAGGCATCAAAGAACGAACGGAATGGAATCGAACACGGTGGCAGTGGCACCTGCCAAACGAGATGGCCTGACGGAATGACTGATAGCCGGACGGCGAGAAGCGCCCCAAGAGCTGCAGCAGGCGTACACACTGGAGTGCACGATAGTAGCATGCTGAACGGGGATCTTGGGGCATGTGTGCGTGTTTAGAATGGTCAAAGAGCTGTACCTTTGAGGAGAAAAGAGATGCTTTGTATTTCGCGGTTCGGTCAGTGTGGCTGAACAGATTCAAAATATTTTGTGTTTCAGTTTCGAATGGATTTCAAATTTTTGGTTAGTTCGAACAGCTGAAGGTTATGGCCATCAAAATGAACGTGAGAAATAAGGATAGCAGCAAGGGCTTAACAAGTTCAAAGCTCTAATGATGTCGATTATAAGTTATTCTCAAATAATAATCAAACGTGAGTACTAAAAGAACTAGGAGAGCAGTCAATTCAACCCAATGCATTAACTAGCCCAATGAATGAGAGTTCTTAACAAGGAACAGGATCAACAGCGAATGCACTGGAGAGATGGGCCACAATACAAACGCTTCCAGGGAGTTGTACTTCTAAATTGCAATTCTACCGAAATGTAATGTCTTTCAGTTAATTTCATCCTTGGGAATCTTATGAAAGCCTCAGGTATGATACTAGATTCAGACTTACAATAATTCTAGTAGTCAAGTGTTTCAATACACTTCAAAAGGTCCACATCCAAAAGGTCCAGCTACACATTCTCTAAACAATCGACAGAGAGATCACTTCATTGCAAGGCCATACGCTTAAAATCCAAATCGAGCTTCTGCTACAATTTCGACACCCAGTGTTTGATCGCTTCAACGGTAGCAACAATAGTATGACAGACATGACAGAGTTTGTGGTGAAGCTGGCCAGCGTTGGCCAACCGTACGGCACACAGTAGCTCACCACACAGCACTGCAGAGTCCCGGCAGCACAATGCGCGTCCCGGCCACATGGTTCCGGCCACCCGTAGTCATCGTCGTCGTCGTTGCCGTTATCCGTCACCGTATATCACCGGGACCGGGAAGTAACCGCACACACACCCACACACACAACCGTTGTCTCGATGTGTCGTGGTTTTCCGTGCTGTACTTTATGGTTCCTCCGATACAAAAACCCACAAGGACCGCTCGGGGAAGGGGAGGGGGTTGGGCGGGTTGGGCGAACGGAAGATTAAAAAACCCAACCGAAGGCGATCGTGCTCACCTGCATGTCGAACGAACGTTAACGTCCTGATAGGCTTCATTCTGTTTGTGGTGTTGTTGCTGTTGCTTTTCTCTGTTGGTTGTTGTTGTTTTAGGTTTTTTTTTTAATTTTCCATCCCTGAACGAAATCAACTCCTGTCTTTGAAAGTAAAACATTCCCCGTCCAGCGCAGCGCTGGCGCTCCAGCTCGGGCCGCTCGATGTGTGCGATGGAGTTTTTCCGTTGTTTGGGTGCGTTTCCGGAACCGCTCCCGAATGACACCGACGACAAGTTAATTGTGCACAATTAGTTGCTTTTAGTTCGCCCCTTTTCCCGCGCTGCAAGTGCGTATACTACAACACAATAAAAAGACGAAGCGACAAAGTGAAAAGGCTTTGTGCCGCAGGGGGCGACGGACCTTTCAAGAGTGCAGCGGGAAAAACAAACTCAATCGTTTGAGCGCACAGGGATTCCAGGGTGTACGGGTGCGTGTAGCATGGGCCTACATATCCATGATTGATAAGTAATTATTGTTGATTGATAGGTGCTCACGCGCGTCATTCCGGCGCGCTTTTACCGCGATACGCTCGCCGGGTTTGGGTTTTATTTATGCTCCGGGCAGTGGTTGGGCAGAGCGTGCAACGCATTGAGGACACGTTCGTGCTGCACGAGGACGCCCCTTCCTGGAAGTGCACTGAAGGATGTGCATTTCGAATGTTTTCCGAACCGTTTCGATGAATCAAAATTTTAAAAATGCCTCAAACAGCAGAACAGAAGCGAGTTGAAACGTGTAATGCCAAAAAGGGATTCTTTCTTCCTAGCGTTCCAATGTTGAGTCTTCATTGCAAAAAAGTTGTGTCACCAATTTTTTTCCCTTAACTTCTCATTGATCTCATTGAACCTAATTGTTTTTAATTTAAACAATCGGTTATGAAACATCCTGTTCAAAAAAGAATGAAATTCGAATATTACTAGAGCATTTACAGGTGAATATAAATCGAATGCTGTGGAGTAGTCAAGATGTGAAATTTCCACTTCTAGACATATTTTCAGCAACGAAAACAATCTCATAAAATATGTGCAAAGTTTGGTTAGGAGTTGTTAGTTTTATGAATGTAATATATGATAGGAAATAAGGTTCGTTTTTATTGGAAAATAAGAAGAGAATCAGACTGATCAAATTGAGGAAAAGCAATTGATGTTTCATAAACTCATATTATTATATGTTCATCTAGCATTTCGAAACGTTTCATGAAGAAAAGGTTCCAACTTTCCAGCAACACTAGAGGTAACGAAACAGAAAGGATTTCGATGGGTGTCCTTCATTAGGATGAGTTTGAAAATGCGTCCATTCTGTCTTCAAACCGGGGGGCGGGTGAAGGTTTCCGTATTGGGCAACATTTCCCCCATACGCTCGGCTGGGTAACAAAGATACTGCCACGGTGTCAAGAACTCGAACCTCGGACGACTCGACGACGTTCGCGGAGGCCGCCAGCTTCGCGCTTCTGCTGACGTGCGTGAATTTTCCGTGTGCCGAAACCGAAACCGTGGCCAATCGGCAAGCCGCTAGCCGAAGGTAGAGCAGATGCCAGCGCGAATCGATTTCCGGATGACCATCCGTGAAAATTCCGTCCACCTCCTCCGGGCCCACCCCCCGAATCATTCCCTTCTGTTTGTCCACTGCTCGCGTAACCACAGATAGGAGAAACAGGAGGGGAAGTAACAGAGAAAATGCAACCCACCTACGCACCATCGAGTGTTGGAGGAAAATGCGTCCGCTCGAGAGGGTATCCTTGTACACCCTTTTGGGTGCGTGTAGGTGCAGGACACACAGTGCAGCAGTTCGGAGTTCCAGATGCACCGAAAACCGGGGGGCAGAAGGCGAATCGCTTTCCACCGAGTGTGTGTGCTGCGGGAAGGCCGTTGAAAATCGGGAAACATTCGCGTTTTTTCACGCCACCCAAGGTCGGTCGGTGGGTCGGGTGGGAAGATGTTAATTTGAATTTATTTGTAAACAACCAATCGCAGGTCCGTGGCGAAGAGTAGTAGGCCCCTGCGAACGCCTCCGGATGATCTCTGTTGCTTGTCCCAAACCAATGAGAGAGAAAAAGAGAGAGAGAGAGAGAGAGAGAGAGAGAGAAGCAGAGTATGTGCACAAAGGTACGTATCTGCGTGTGTGTGTTTGTTGTTTGGCGAAGGGCCGCGCTCCGGTGTGTTTAATAAACTTCGGCCCGCGGAACGAATTTTCCGACCCGCCCGGTGGGGGAGAAGAAGCGATTGCTAAACATTGTCCAACTCCGGTCGAATGTTTGCGGGGTTCATCAGCATCATCGGGCCACTTCTGGTGCCTCTGGCAGAGCGGCCCGGTGGTTGCTGGTGAAGACGATCTGTTGCTGCTGCCGTTGATGATGATGATGCTGATGATGCTTGAAGGATGTCGAATAGCATTCGTCTCGATTTGATCGGGAGCGAGAAAATTAAACAATAAGGTCGGACGTACGAAACCCGGTTAGGTAAGGTTGGAGGGGCAAAACCAAAACAAAAAAAAAAACCTCCACACACACCCACATTTGGAGAGAAAATGAAAACGAATGCCATTGAGGCGGATGTGTGGAACTCGTTGCTTGGGGAGGGGATGTTTTCTTCGCTTCCATTTACGTCCGTCTTACCGTGGTGTCATTTTCCCGACGCTTCCTCGGCGTGGGAGTACGGAGTCGGGAAAAGATGGAAGAACCGTCAAAACCGTCCACTCGTAGCAATACTTCTGGCGCATTCTTGAGCTATGATTTCCCGCGTCTGGAGCTTTTCCGCCCCGCTCGGATACTCGCATATTTGACAGGTGACAGATTGTTTTCGCTCATGCGGTACTCCGGGTCGTTTCGTTTCCCTTTCCCGCGCCAGGAACAGTAGTGTACACTGACTGGCAGCTTCAACTTGTCACATTTTGCCGCTTCTTCTTCATACTAACATTCACTTGCCCAAGAAAATGAGAAATGCCGCTGGAGGAATGGCGTTTGGCGTTTTTGAGCGACGGCGAAGGACGCGCCGCAGTTCGGTCTGTGTAAATTGGTTTGTCAGCGTTCGGAAAATGGAGACAGGCAACAAAGTAGCTCCGGCCGACCAAACAAAGTGCGCAACAAGTAATGAAGCTGCAGCCAATCAGTTCATAGCGGTGAGCTAATTGTGGTAATATATCTGGATTTGGACAAGCGCAGCTCGAAGGGTGAAAAGGAAAACATTAGAAATGGGAACACATTGTGGAATATCGTAAAAGGAGCATAATATTTGTTAGAGAATTATTTAAATCGGCTTTTTAAAAACTCTTTTGTGTAGTTAATGATCTTGAAAGATTGATAAATTCGAAAAAAATGAGAAAACCGTTAACAAAGTATCTTAGTTTTTAGGTTAGCTCGTGTGATGATTTTCATATTTCAGTACCAACATATGTTTTCGTGTTGTTGTATCAGCAAGTGCTTTTAAACTCGTTCACATCCGATAGCATACACTTCTGAATAACTTTTAAATGTTATAGAACAGTTTTCTGTTAGTTTTCTGTGTTTGGATACAGCTTTAACATATATATGGCTTTTATTTCACGTTTAACTCTTCAAATTTATTTCTCGTTATAGTTTATTTGTTGTCTTTTTTATATAAGTTCTAATAGTTGATGCATTCAATACTTGAAGTCTGGATCTAAAATTCCACATTAATAACCCTCAATTCGGAAACCAATGCTCTCAATGTGAGAGTTTTGAATTATAGTCTGATAGAAAAATAACCTAGGAAAATGTGATAAACAACAGCCTATTTGAATTGTTGATCGAAGGCATTAAATGTGTAAAAATTTCGATTAAAAAATATCGTCCAATGTTCAGTTAGATCGGTTTCCTTTAGCCGTCGGCTGTTTCGCTTCCTTTCCGTCGTGATTTAGTGCTTCTTTCGTGCGTTTTTATTTCCACACTCCTGTATGTTATGCACTTGCCGAACAATATTGACACTCGAAACACACGAGACACATTTGCATTCCGCACGCAACGGAGGGTCAAACCGTTTACGACACCATCCCACGACAAGTGTTTGAACGGAACACGCCGAAATCTCATCCCGCAGTCATCATCCAGTCCAATTCCCACCAGAGTGCTTGAGCAGCAGGCGATCCGGTTAACGAAATCGGGAACGACGACGACAACGACGCAGGGAAACTTTACAATCGAGGGTTACGCTGTTGACGGAGGTGTTAAAACACAACTGTTCCCTTTTGTGAAGGGCGGAAGAAGAAGAAAAAATGCGTATCTTCGGCAATTCAGCAAACCCTTCAGGCAAACCCGGCCCGGCAGGTCCGGCCGAACGGGACATGTCAACGATGGATGGAAAAGTCAATTCCTGCGGGATGCCGATCGGTAATCATAATTGCTAATGCTCTTATAACCACACCGCTGTTTAGGGGTCCGCGGAAAACCGGAGCGACATGTTTCGCCCATATGGCCCAAGGGGGCACCGCCGGCACCGATGGGCACCACCCGCCGTGCACCCGGGGCCCTCGGGACTGCCCGTCCCGTGGAGGGATGACAAATTTTCTACAAAAACTCGCAAACGACACTCCGGGACCAGGAGAAAGGATGCTTCGTCGGGAGGACCTACAACTGTGCGCGAGGTGGCTATGAGGCTACTCCATAAATAATTGTAAAGTAATGACGGTAGGAAAAAGCGAAGGAAGGCTTCAGCCCCGGGTTAGCGGGTTGGATCATCTCTAAGCGGAGGGATAAAGAAATATAAAGAGATACAGTGGCGGCTGATTTTTGTCACTACCGATTTGAATCGATCAGATCTATATGAGATCTATTTAAACTATATTAGATTCAGCTAATGAGCGATAGCAAAGGTTGTTGACCAAAGGATGAAAACAAACTGGATTAAATGTTTGTATATCTCTTTGAAGCAATTTAAATGAAAATGTACAAAGTCTAAGCCATTCACAAATTAAATAGGTGTCTTCTTTTTGTTTTTACTGGACTGGTTTTTTTAAAACAGATAATTTGTAAACGAAATCACTTTAAAATCTGGTCCTACCAACATATCAAAGCAAGCGAGATTATCAAACATGGCTTAACGATGGCCGTATACCTCGTCGTTAAAATGGGTTGATCCCTATATGAAACGGTGATCCCGTGTGAAAGATGGATGAATTCTTCTGCTCTCCGGGACCGGGCCACCCCCGGAAAAGCGAACGGGGTGACGGGCAGCACATGGGCTTGTGGGCAAGTATGTGCGAACATTTGTCCTCGTTGTCCGCCGCGAATCCGTATTCATGTTTCTGTGTTGTTTATTTTTATTTTCCTGTCATTCTTAACATTCCCCCCCGGGGATGGAAAGGGTACCGTACCGAGGACCTCCCCCCCGGGGGGCGTTTGAAGCACCCAGCACGGCGGGACCCCTCGAGTGGGTTCGGCGCGCGCGAACGGAACGGTCCTAGTTCCCAGGGTGTTAAAGGACGACGAGGGTGGTTTCTTCCCTCCCGGTGTGCGACCGGGAGGGTCCGCCGTCGGAGCGGGGCCGAGGGATGGCAGGAAGAGATTAACGGACAATAGCAAACTTGTAACAGTTTTATAATTTCCCTCCCTTTCGGCGACGTCGGGGAAACCGTTCGAGCCCACCGACACAATCCGTGGTGTCCGTGCGCGTTCGTCCCTTCGCACTTGAGATCGGGGCCTCTGCGCGTGACGACAGATGGTGTGCAAATTAAGAGGGAAAATTTCCGGTCCTTGCCAAATGTTGCCAATAGGCACGACGGGCCCCGTGTCCTTAAGGCGACACAATTTATCTTCCGCTGCACTGGCGCACCACAGGATCGCGTGGAAGACTCTCCGGTGCACCCTCGCGGTGCCATAGGGTGACGATGCGCGGTGGGAGAAGAAAGTTCGCATCCCTCGAGGGTGGTACGGGCTCGAAATTGGGACAAATTTGATTTTTGCCTTCGCACTTCGCACAAACCTGCGAACAAACGTGCGAATCGGTGGAAAAACAATAAAACAATGAGTGGATATTAATGATAATTTTATTTGCCCCACCCGAGGACCGAGGACCGACGACGAATGTTTTGATTCGACTTTCTGACGACACCGCGCGGCCCTTCTTCTGTCCCACTGTCGGGCGGGTTTGGATTTGATTTGAAGAATCGTGACGTTTGACAAGCAGAGAACACGGGAAGGAAATTCTTCTGCAGGGTGTGTTTTTGTGAAAACGCCGGGAGTGTTTTTATTTCCAATTCCCTTCGCGGACGGGGGCTCCTCGAGGGAAGGATATGGCAGCTTACAAAACCAGAAAAGGAAATCATTGTTTTCCTTTGTAATTCGATTGTCTTTTTCTCTTTTCTACCTAGTACTTCACTTGCTCTCTTGTTAAGGACATTAACTTCGAATTTGCATAGTAGTTTCCATGCATTTACATTTGCAATGGAAAAGGCCAATTTCGTAGAAACATAAAACTCATTTACAAATCATACTAAGTGTATGCGCTTTCTTAACAAGGTGAACTGATGATCAAATGCGTCTTTCATGAGCAGGTTTTGAAGGACTTATAATTACATATTGTTTTAGAACACTCTGTAATGCACATCTGTTGAAAAGGACCTCCAATTAAGTGTTGCCTAGCTCCGCCTTATGCATTTCAAAATCTTCATACACCCGAATGTAAAACCTATTAAAACCCTTGAAAATAAATACCGAAACAAACGCATCGGTCGGAACACTTCCAGTCCTAACTACATCGGGCCCAAGAGGGAGCAAAAACCGGCCCAACAATTTCGACCGCCGGATAATTACGGCAATTATTATTGAAACCGTGGAATGGCCCGGCCCTTTCGGTGGCCGGTTGGAAAACCATCGCCATCGCCTCGGCTAATGGTTCGATAACTCAATTTGTGCTGAAAATTGGCTCTCGGGACAACCGAAACGAACGCGCGCGCGCGCGCGGGTCTAATGTGTTGAACCATTACCAAAACATTGGGCGAACGGAAATGGTTACCGCGGGCCGGGCGGGAAGAGAAGGGAAGAAAAGGAGAGAGGCGAAGAATTCAATCCCGGGAAAACGCAGAACGATTTTCCTCCCCAAGCGCTTTGGCAAGTGTCGTCTATTCATTAGGTACCACCGGCAGTTTCCTCGCATCTTGGGGTCTTCGGTGTTCTGCGCCGCACCTCCGTGACGAAACGGTCAACTGGCCGCGTAACAAGCCGGAGACACTCGTTC
This sequence comes from Anopheles plumbeus, assembly GCA_034621735.1. Classification (NCBI taxonomy): domain Eukaryota; kingdom Metazoa; phylum Arthropoda; class Insecta; order Diptera; family Culicidae; genus Anopheles; species Anopheles plumbeus. The sequence continues at coordinate 9,724,191 of JAOEFI010000007.1, read as the reverse complement.
CCGGGTGCCAGGAAAAACGCGCGGAAAACCTCTCCTTCCGCCGATCGGTTTATAACATTTCTACTTCCCGATTTCTCCACTCTATTCTGTTCGACTCAAGCATCGTTCACCGGCAAATCGAGTAAGTGGAACATGATATGATAACAATGGGAAACACGCAGTCACGTGCCACTCCCCTGCGCCCCCTCGCCGCCACCGGTGGCCGCGCACGTGTCACGTGTCAGTCGCGCGGCCACGTGCAGGAATTATCAAACAAACGCCCCAGATTGGGTGCATAAATATAGTTATTTGCACGGTGTGCCCGCGCGGGAGTGGCCGCGTTCCGGTGCCGAGATTACGGAACTGCACCGTTTGTCGCTTTTTTCCCCCTTCCCCGGCCCGGGACTGACTGGCCGGAGTCAGTCAGAAACAGAAGCAGGAATTATCTTCTTTTTTTTGGAAGTGCAGCAGCAGGAGGAACTGAAAAAATAAACCTATCAGCAGTTGAACCGTGTTTCTGGAGAGAAGGGAAGATCAAAGTGGCGTGTTGTGGCGTTTTGGTGAAGCGATAAAATGTGAAAGGATTTGACGGAACCGGCAATCGCTGAACCGGGCGTGGAGAAGAAGAAAGCAGTACGTTAAGGCGACAGGGAACACACAAATCGGCCCAATGAATTGGACAGGTTTGTTGTTTTCTGGTGCGTGTGGGAGACGCCACTTTTCCTAGCGACAGTATTCGTCATTCGGATATGTTACCGGTTCGCTTTCTCTTCCATGTAAATGGTACAAATGTTGTTAGTTAGTTAGTCAGATAATTAGTTTTGTCTCAGACAACTGGTGAAAAGAATTACTTTGGTTTCCTCTTTCATACATGTGCTGTTTGGCTTCTGGCTTTATTACTGTATGTCCAGGGAAAATTGGGTGGATTGGAAATTTTTATAGCTGTGTTTATCACTAGGATCTCGTATTATCTATTAGGCCCCATTGAACTATGAGTTGATCCCATGAGAACTATTAAGTAAGCTGAAGAAATCTATATTGCAGCTTTGTAAGGTGGAGAAATGTGTTGAATTAATCACTAAGGATATGTGAATTTGCAGAACATCCTGTCTAATATTATTTATATAGTCTTTTTTTTTGCGTCGGAAATCCGATGAGGAATATCATGATGAACGCTCGAAACAATGCTGATTATTAATAAATCATCCCGGAGCGCATTTTGCATTCATTTTCCTCCGAACGATTCGCGCCGCTTCGGGATGGGCCCTTCGGGTGTGCATTTCTAATCATTCCCCCACTGTCCGCTCGTGTGGCCTTGAACGCCGTCCCTAGCTGGCCGTCGGAGTACGCCGAAAAACGCCGCCACCAGTTGGCAGGACTTTTGATTACGTTCCGAACCGTTCCGCCGTTCCGGCCGAGTGCAGTGGCCCGACGCACCGACGGAATGCACCGACGCCAGCCGTATCCTGCTGCGCCCGCTAGCTGCCTGTCGGACAGTTGGACTGGCGTGGAGTGGCGGGCATTTTTTTTTTTTGCTTTATGGTCCATGGTCTGCCGCCCGGCCAGCTCCGCGAAGCATCCTGCCCGGCCAGCCGTTTTCCTAATGAATGAAACGCGAAATTGCATGAATGAAACCCGTGGACATCTCTGCACGGAGTCACGAACGAACGATCGACAAAAGGGGGCCACATTAAAGGGCAGCAACGATTCTCAAGCAAAGGGAAACGAAAAGAATAAAACCGCCCCGGCCCCGAAAAAACGGGGGGAGAAATACAATATTTTATTCTGCTCCAGCAAACTCCACGCTGTTTGGGGGCTCAACGGTGGGCCACTTTCGTGCCCAAGAAGCCTCCACCAAGACTGGAGATGGTTTCGATCAAACGGGGCTGCTGCTGCTGCTGCTGCAGCCGGAGCACCGAGCCGAGGCCTGAAAAATAATGCACCGCAATGGAAATGGTCTTAAATCGAAAATTAGTTCAAGCAGCGGTATAAGAAGATGGGAAGCAAAATAAAGTAAAGTAAAGGCAAAAGGCACGATCTTATCGCTGCCCAACCCACTTCCGTCTAGTTGCTGGCGATATTTCTCTCCGGCTCTCCGGCTCCTTCCTTTCGATCCATCGTGGAGGATGCTCGCCGAAGACAAATCACTGAAATGTTTTCCTTTTTTATTGCAAAGAAGCAAAGAGAAGAAGAAAGAGAAGGTGCGGTGCAGCTCGAGAGCGTGTGAAAGGCGGCGGAGGGATTCGGATTCTTAAAGTTTTGAAGTTGACGGTAAGAAAACGGCCCAAAAATTCCCCCAAAGTGCACTTCCACTCCACTGCGTTCCGTTGGGGGTTGGAAAAAATATGGAAGCTGAGGGTGAGAGAAAAATGTTCTTCCCGTTTTCGGACCACAGCGCGATACACGTTCACCTGGGAACCGGGCAGATAATCTTCATATTTCATACCAGGACCATCCTCCAGCGGAAACTGAAGTTTTTCCGTTCCATTCCGTTCTGTTTTTTTTTTTTTTGTATTTTATTGCGAAGTATTTTTTATACCCACCCCCACCCAACCGCCACCCGTCATCGGCACACCAGACAGCCCGCTCGTTGAGCTGTCATTCCTTATCCGCGATCACGTCACGTTAAAGGATTCGGATAGTGCCGAACGCGAGGCCGCGCGGCCGGGCGCTGCTAATCCTGGCACCGAAATCTGATTTACGACGGTGCCGGTGACGGCGCAGTCACGTGCGGGGCCCGGGGTTCGCCGTAGTCCGGAAGCGACAGGCGACGAAGTACTCCCATCGGGGACGATAAGGCTAAGAAGTTCGTTCGCTCTCTGTCTGTCTGTCTCTCTTGCCCTCTCTGTCTCTCCCTCGAAACACGGTCACCGCGTGGTCGTCATCGTGTTACGCTTCCGTGCATAAATCGGGCCTCACCCGCGACAGGATCGATCCGGTTCCGGGGGGGCGGGGGGGGGGGGGTGTCCTTGTGCCGGAAGCTGGCGTTATGCCGAGGGACGCAGCAGCAAACGATGGGATGCGCTGGCGATAGGATGCGCTCGTTTTGGCCGGAAATGGGCAAGAAATGAGACCGACGGTTTCCGACCCGACCGAGGGAACGGTAGGAAATGAGAGGGTGGGGGAGACGTGCGGAGGTGTCGCGCGTGTGCACAGGAAGATATGAATGATTATGGGCCACACTTGGAAGGGGCCGCCCTGTCAGGGCCGGGTGGCGAATCATATTTCTTCGGTTTTGTCCGATCCAGTTCGGGATTCGCGCGTTTGACATTAGTGACAGTTGTGTTTGTGATTTGCGATGACCCAACCATTGACGCCAGGGAGAGGAGGGAGGAAGGGGGAAGTATCGGTGTAATGATTGGAGTTAAATAAATTGCACAGTAATTCAATCCACGTTCGCGTTGTATTGGCAAACATTGTCATTAGAATAATCACATACTATTACGGGAAAACTATACGCTTCGAAGGGAATACAAAGCCGGAAACATCATCTTTGAACAGATTGAAGGTATTGGGAAACAATCACAATTTGTTCAAGAAGGTTTTTTACCAAAACAGAAGACAAAAAAAGAGTATCCAATACAATCAAATTTACATAATTCTTCCTCACATTACTTTCTTATATCCTTTTGTCAAATATAAAACATAGTTTCAGTGGAGCATCACTTATAAAGAAACAAACATATTAATGTTAAGTCGGTTAAGATCTTCAGTTCAAGTTCGAAGCCTTTGGAGTATCTGAAGATTCCAGTTCGTTTAATGAAATATGATAAATAAATTTCCAATGTCGACAAATGATCGACGATGTAGCAAGTTTGAAGAAAAATACATTTCGATAAAAAGAAGATCGGTAATGGTAAATAATAATACATGGGAATGAGAAGCACAACTAGGGCGAGTTTTGCTACAGTAACAAAATGTATTTCTTCACGAAATGAAGACGATGCGTAGCCTAAAACAAAATGTGCTCTGTTTTCTGCTGCGCTCATTTCATCAACACTCGACCATTTAATGAATTTCGAGAGGATTAGCTTCGTAATGGCAGCTAATACGACTGAGGCCACAACACATTCAATAACCACCGAACATCATTAATTAAGCGAGGGCTGCTTTTGACGAAACCGGTCGACTCTTCTTCCTGGCGCAGGTGAAACTTTGAAGTTTGGCCGCACGTAAAAACAACATAAAAAAAATGGAACCCACGGTTTAGATTGAGTCACCCCGACCGCCCCGAGTGTGGCCGTCGCGTCCGCCCGGGAAACGGGACAGGGGAGTGGAGGGGTGTGTTTGTTTTTCGAATTTTCATCGCGTCATCATTGATTCATTTCGGGCTTTTCGCCGGCCCCTCCCCCGTTCGGCTGTAAGCCTTTCGAAGAGAAAAGAAGCCAAGGGGTGCGGGGGCGGGAACTGGAACTTTTCCCGGCCCACAACGCAAGACGCAACAATGGGTGACGTGAGCAAATGTTCGGTTGCCACAATGTGTGTGTGTGTGGCTGTGTGTCATGTTTGTTACTTTGGAAGGGTTTTTCTCCTCCACCACACCACAGCCACTCACCACCGGGTGGTCTCGTTCCATCCATCGGAGGAGTTTTTCCCAGGCCACCGGCCACGGCAGCGGAAGGATGCACCGGCAGAACCAACGAACCAACGAAACCGCACAAAAGTTGATAGAGAAAAATAATAATTAATCTTTCGACGTCCGGGCGACGTCGGCGACTGGACGCTGGAAACGATTGAAGTCTTTTGTTTTTCCCGGGGCAGCCTTTTTTTTTTGCCCCTAAAGTAGTGCCAGCTCGTCAGGGTGGACGCTGGACCGAATGGAGTCCAAATATAGATTTACAAAAAAAAAAAAAGAACTAATAGCGTATGTACATACATACATACATGTTTGGGTCGGCAGTAGCATCGACAATCGAGCAGCCATTCGGTGCAACAAGCCACTTTTCCTGCCGCCACAGTGAGAGGGTGGCCGGAGTTTTTCCGGACTACTTTTAACATTCGAATAGCAAGTAGTCCAAATGATGCTGGTTTTGGTGTTATAAACCATGTTTCATAATTGATAGCGGTATAGAAAGGATTTTGATTGTCTCCTCGGTCTCTTCTTGAATTGATTTCATCACAAGAATCATCTCAAACATATGGACAATCTGTCAATTCAAGCTATTGTTATTGGTGTTGTTATGGTTCTTCTTAATTTTAATTTGTCATTTGTTGTCTATGCCCATTCCATTCGACAAACGTATGGTGAATCAGTTTCACTATAGCGAAAAATCACAATTCGGAACGGAACAGGAGCAGGTTGCCATAGTAAAAGATCAAAATCCGGAGCAAACTCCATCTCACTATGGACGGAACGGAACAGGAGCCGGCTCGCCAATTTGCTCGCTATGAGCGAAACGTCACCCAAACATAAACACGGTTTCCTTATTCGAGTGAGTTTCTGCTTGTCGTTTGTAATGAAAATTAATTTAAAGCAAGCAAAAATGCAGATGTTGGATGAAATCAGATCAAAAAGTCCTATTCACGTTTTCACGTATTGGTTTTTTGTGTAATTTGGTTTTGTTTTTTGTTTCTTTTTTGTCAATGTTTATTGACTTGAATAAACGTTAGTATTTTGATTTTTTTATTTTGGAGCGCGGAACAGTGATCCGGAACATGTTCCGGCAGAGGATTTGATCAGCTTGCTCCGCTCCGGCAGAGGATCGGATTTTCCCATCGCTAGTTGGAATAGCTATCGATTGCCCATGAAATACTCTAATCTCCTCACAGTTGGTTTCTATATAAGTACGAGATAGCCAAATCATACAATTAATTCCCTGTTCGCCTATTTCTGTAAGGTGTTTCTATATGATAAATATGGTTGATTTGACACCTTAAGTTCTCATTCAAGTTTATATAACGACCTCCTGGTATTTCGACAGATTCGAAGAGAGAAAAGAACATCGGAAACTTTTGCTCAAACAGCTTCCAATGTCCACCCGGCTGTCCGACGCCGGTCCACCGTGCGTCGATGGGAGTGGAATGGGCTGAGGGGTGTGAGGGGATGGAAATCTAGCCCACACGGACTCGGCCGGACGTGAACACGCCGTTCGGCGGCCATGGGCCCGATCGACGACTGATCGACTTTCGACTTTACCTAGCCGATTCGGATTTGCTGCCGTGTTGCCCAATTCACTGCCCCGCCATTGGCCAGAGGGCCCTGTTCCCCGTCCCTTTTCCGTGTTTCCCGCTTCACCCCGCCCGGTTCGTGTGGGCCGCGATGTTGCACCGTCATCAAGCCGTAATATACAACGTAATTTCAGTTCAGCTTTTCTTCTTTTTCCCCGTGGCCGTGGGACGTGCCACCTTTTTTGCCGTCGCTTCTCCACCGGCCTGGCACGGTTGGCCCTTCCAGGGCTTCCAGGGGAGTGTTTGTGTTTTTCTGTGTTCGGCCAGCCAACTTCTGTATTCGCCGCGCTGGGGCGTACTGTACGGCTACAATGCACCTCAACGGCGGTGTTGCTTCTTAGTCTGCTTCCTTCTTCTCGCTCCGTTGTTGTCCTTTTTGCCTCCGTCCCAAACGTCCACCCAGTCGAGTCGCCCTTCGGCCATTTTGAATACGGGGCGGCGGGCGAGCAGCTCTTATTCTTTTTTCGCCTAGTCACCGGGCGCGCGCGACCCGAAGAACCGCAGGCTGCCTCTCGGTGGCCTGTATTCCTTCCCACCGGGCCGAGTGCCTTGATGACTTCTTCGTCCCGGTCCCTGGGCCGACTTCCAAGGGTCGGGTCGGTTCACCGGGTCTGCCTGCGAGTCCTGCCAAACCTACGGCGGCGGCGGCGGCAACATCTCAGAAGACTAGCTCCCCCCCCCGTGGAGCGGCAGTGACGCGACAGGATTTGGCCAGCAGCCTCAAGGCAACCGCCAGCCCGGGGGAAAAACTCCCGCCAGGGCCGTACAAGGCGCTCCCGATCTAGGGGCCCGGGACCGCGATCTCGGAATCGGTTCCGATCGTTTGTTATGCATTAGATTTTCGATAGGCTGTCGATTTCGATTTAGTTTTACTTTTAGCGTTTCTTTTTTCTTCTTCCTCACTTTCTCACCGACTCGAAACCGTCCAGGCTTCTATTTATTTTCCTGTTGGGAGCTCTATTTTTGGGTTCGGCGGTGAAAATTGTGTTAAGAGTTCACGAGCTGATGGATGAGTGCATCGGCATGGCGCAGGCAGTGTGTGTGTTCAACGGACCGGAAAGGTTACGCATCTACTTTTTGGCTTTTGTTGGCAGGCCTTTCCTCTCGATTAGTTGGGATTTCAGGGTTTACCGAAGTCCGGCAGAGACTCAGCGAAGGGTCTATTCAACCGAGACAGGCTGTAGCTACACATCTTCTCTACAAACTAGAGATACTCCTTCGAAACAAACACATCTAGAAAAACTTCCGCCATCTTTGTCATGGAGCATACTTCCTTCGAAGGACTTGTTTTACTTTAGTTTGCATTGTTTGTATCATGTTTCGGCTTTTTTTTAACACTTTCTTATCAATAAAACAAAAAGGAAATCCTGGTGATAATATGAGAAGTAGTTTAATATTTGGTGGTTATTCAAATCCCCTCATGTTTTCGATTGTTCTAATATCCTTTGTTGACTGTGCTTTTGTTCTTCATGTTTTACGCTGCTTAAGTATGGATTTCCTAAATGTTGTTAAGAAGCAATGTGTGGCTTATTAAGATTTTCTGTATTTGACACGAAAGACAGGTTCAAATTTACACATTCTAAACTATATTTAGAGGCTTTAGGCTACAAAGTACGAATAGATAAACACTGATGTTCGACACATTTCGTCTTCATTCGGTTCGCTTCCAAATGGAAGCCATCAGACTTCGAAACTACTGTAGAAAGGTATCGTTTCGCGGTCGTAAAAGAACTAATATCCTGTCTGTGGAGTTGGGACATCCTCGGCGAAACCATCTGTGTTAAGCAAACCGAGCCGTGGTTCTGCAACCGCTGGCGAGTCGCGTCGCTAATCGCTTTCGATCCGGTCGACCAGGCCCGGCCCGGCTTTCCGGAAGGATCGATCGATCGGACCGCGGGACGGATCGATTGATGGATGGATGGATGGATCGGATGATCGATCCGGTGGACCGCGTCGCCGTACCCGACGATTAGCGTCAATTTCGGTTTCCCGCGTGTAATCGTCCGATCGAGCAGTCGGCAGGCGGGCCGAAAGAACGCAGCGCGACCGATTATGGTGGCGGAAAACATAATCGTTCAGTGTTTTTTTCCCTTTTTTCCTTTTTTGGGGGTAAAATAAACAGAAATCGCTCGCAGTCCACATGTTCAGGGTGGGAAAATGGGTTGCCTGGCGGGAGGAAGGGAAGGGTGCCCTCCCCAGTTTGCTGCTTCCGTTCCGTAGGGGCGCATTTTCGTAGAAAATGTCCACGGATGGGGACGAAATTCCCAGTATCCGGCGATCCGGCACACTGCATTGCATCCGAAAGGAAAAGGATGAAATGTCCAGTTTTGGTTCGGTTTCTTCTTTTTTTCCCGCAATTTATGGCTATTTTATAATTGCGGCTTTGTTAACTGGATGTGGCGTCCTTCATGTTCTTTTGCAATTTACCTTCAGATGATCTGCAGACATTTATTTAATACCATCACGGATCATCGTGTGTTTTCCTGTTGGCATGAGACCGAAGCATAACAATTAAAGAGTACAAAAAATTAATGAAATTTTGAAACTTAATTATTTACTTGCATTTTTTTTTCAATGTTAATGCCAAAATTCATTATGATCAAATAAATAAGACAACATCATTTACTACAGCAATATCATGCAAGACATGCAATATCAGCAAACATATAATTTCATAACAGCGATTCAATGTATTACTTAAAGTGATGTTTACGGGACGCCATTTTGCAGGACTTTCTTCTAAGCACCATCTCGAACGTGCAGCAGTTCTTTTTTAAGAATTTGCAGCAAAATAATTACAGTTTATTGTAATAACCAATTCAATTGCCTAGCTTCAGGCGCGATTTGGCCATTACAGTTACTCTATTCGCGTTTTATCGTTGAAAGGTGTATCGTGGTGGTGGTCACTGTAAAACGAACGTTTTAAAAACGCGTCTCACGCCGCACATATGCCGATGTAGACAACCCGATAAAATATTGGCGTTCTTCACATGTTGCCCATCGGTTCAAAGTGTGTTTCACTCGAAGCCAACCGGAAAGCACCTGACGCTGGCAGGAAAACCTAGATGCCTTCGCAGCGGTGCTGGTCCCGGGCCTTCCACGGGAGAAACCGGTGAGGTCCTTGTTGCACCCTTCAGCCCCCTCGTAGACCCTTTGCCAAACTCCAATTTCATCCACCGTTCCGAACGATTGCGCACGAACGATCCGATCGGTACGATCGCCCGGTGCACCATAAAGTCCAGCGTCCGGGGGGGTGGGACGGGGTGAGAGGGTAGGGCATGGGATCCCATGCACCGGGCGCAATCGATTCCAGATAGAAGAAAATGACCCCATTCGCGGTGGCAAAGTGGCGTTCGCTCGGAAATCCGTTTCCGTGGCCCCGCACCGGATGAGCCGA
>JAOEFI010000007.1:9651904-9663950 GCA_034621735.1 Anopheles plumbeus | reverse complement strand
GTGAAAACAAAACAATAACAACAAAAGGCAACCAACAGTAACCTAACAATCTAAGGAAACAGGTCCGCGTCAAACCTAATATTAAAGTAGAAAAAAAAAACCTAACTAGAGCTAAACAGAACCTGAAGTCAAACAGTCTAATAAACCTGACCTAAACTTAAACTCAGCCTGGCAAAAACCTAACACGAGACTCGGCGGCGGCGGCGAAAAGGGTAACAGAAGACGGGGCGGGATGCGGAGATGGGAAAGTAACATCGAGGAAGAGGAAGAGAAATCAAAGGAAGAGGCTGCCGAGTAGAAGGATCGGAGGCAACACAGCAGCGGATCGTTCCGACCAAAACCCTTATATAACAGACGAGTTAATCAATGTCCACTGTACATCTTTTTAGAATCGTTTTAGTTTTTAGAAACTACTGAATATGGAAATAGTTGTTTTCCTTCCGGTTCTTGTTCACGTCCAACAAGCAATGTTTCTAATCGCTGTTCCCACTCATGACACATCCTAAATGATGTAATTGTCTCTGGCAGATGTTCGCCACTGCTGTCCCAGAGAGCAGTAGATAGAATGGTGACGAGTGTTTGTGTGTGTGACAGTGAGGGAAAGGGACATGGGGGGGGGGGGGGGGATCGAGAAAGTCCGCTGATAGTTGTAGCACCATCTGGGGACCACATGGGAACCAGAACCGCCGGATGGGCGAGGATAAGTTTAATGGCGTGCACGTGAGATTTCTTCACAGCCGAACCCGTGGCACTGAACTTACCTTTCGATCCTTCAAAACCTAACCAAACCCTTTTCGCACTCCCCACCACCACCCCCCGTTGGACAGGATGGAATGAATCTTTAAACTTTCATTAGAATACCAAACTGAAACTCCACCGAGCGTGGCGCCCTGCTCCTTTATAGCTTCCGAGTTTACCGGCACGTCGATGACGACGACGGCGACGGTTGACGAGGTCAACCGGAGGTACTACCCGGTGGGGTCAGAGGTCAGGACTCGGCGCAGCGAAAGGAATCAATTTGGGAAACGTTCGCATACGGATTTGGCGAGTTAACTCTCCCGCTCTTCTTTTTGGCGGTGCTTCCGTTCTTCCAAAAGTGGACGACCGATTTGGGAATAGTTGATGGTCGCATTGAACCGGTTTTCGAGGACGCGGCCAGGAACAGTCCACCCGGCCGGCAATAAAACCCCTTAAACTATCGAAGGCGAGAACGAACGTGAAGTGGTCGATGCCATGGTCCGTCGGAGCTTCTAGGCAAACGGTCGTATATCCATTTAATAGCCGCCCCATTCCGCCCAGTAGTGTCCGAATGTGGTCAGAATTGTTTGCCCGAAAATCAAACGCTTCTTCCGGCACACCCCTTTCGTCAACTTCTTGGTCCCTTCAGGGGGAGGGTTTCTGAACTCACTCATCACATATCTCTCTCTCTCTCTCTCTCCTTCTTCTCCTTCGATTTTGGTAGTTATTGGTCAATTTAATAGCACTCCATAGCCCTATGATGTCCTGCTACCAATTCTCCGAATTCTCGTGTGATTAAAGTAACGACCGATCGAAACTATCCCAATATCCATTTTCAGCTCATCTCATTAGTTTTGATGTAGCAAGCCGGCTTCGGCGGCTTTCATTCTCACCCCCAAGTGCCGACCGTGTGACAAGGTGGGGAAGTGTGTGTGTGTGTGTGTGGTTAGCGTGGGACAGAACTTTCGCCACTGCTAAATGTCCTACGAATGACTTTGCTGAACAGAGTGAGCGGCAGCGAAACGTGGGTAGTTGGGGGGGTGGGGGGGGGGGGGGGTTTGGGTGAATCAATATCAATTAGGCGAAGCTCCCCCCACACACCACCGCACCCACCAACCAAACCCACCCCCGGGTCACGGGGAGGTGAACCTTCCGGGGGTACGGGGTTAAATGTAAGGAATTAATTAGATTTAAATAAATTTAACAGCTCAAATTGGCTTAAAGGATCTGGTCGTCGACGGGAAGTGGGACGAACGGCTGGAGGACGGTGGAAATTGAGTAAGAGGGTTGTAAAACAAACAACAACAAAAAAACCTCGGGGAATCAAACCCCACCCCCTCCCGATCAATCCGGCTCCGGTCGTTGCACCCCGGGTTCGGTGGATTGCGGATTTCAGGAAGACGTATTATTTCATGGCAACAGCTGACGGACTTTTAAAAGGACATTAATTATCGCTGGCCCCGTCGTCCATGCAGTTTTCCCTTTCCGCGCAATCGGTACGGTAAGAGTGATGCGTGACTCAGGGGATGGATTACCCCAGGACGTTCGTTCGTTAGTTCGTTCTCGTCCCGTTGACGCGTTCTCTGTTGTGTGTGTGTGTTCTGGCCAATTGAAGGATAATATTTTCCCTTCCAAGGATCATTTAAACCATGACCGTTCTAAGCGGCCATTTACAATTTGCTGGCGCGTTTATTTTTCCCACCACCCTCCGGCGGAGAGAAAAGAGGAAAAAGGTACACCATCCCCAACCCCACTAGCATCATTTTCCATGAAGCGATTTTCGCCTCCAGCTGGGAGGAGGAATGTCCGCCGATGTTACATTCGATTTCCATTGAAAGCTCGTCGCTCGTTTCGAATGAAAAATGATTGCTTGGTGCGTGCGTTGGTGGAAGGAAGGGAGGATGTGGGATTGCGGTACGGTACGGTACGGCTGGGAAATTGAGAAAGTTTCCCCAACAAGACGGGCCAAAGTGATTTTGCAACAATTCCCGAAACGGTGCGGACAAACGAATCGAAAAGAGGGAATCGAATGGGCGAACAGCCCGAATCGAAAGGGCCGGCCCACTTTGCCCTTTATCGGAACGGGTGGGCAAGCGGTGGTGTTGGTGTGTGTGGGAGGAACGGGTGTTAAAGTTGATATGTGCTGTGGGTGTAAGTGAGTGGGATTTTAGGGTTTTTTGTGGCCCATTCGCATATGGAACTGTTGCGTCGTTTCCAGAAAAGGGGCCACCTAATGGAAGTGCACTCCGATCGTTTGGTCCTTTCTTTCTGTTGGGTGGAGAGCAAAAAACACACACACTCACTTTTGGCATGTGTAGGAGTGTTCGAGTGCGTGATTCCAGCGAAGGAAGGACAAAGCTCACCTCGAGGCCTGGCTTCCATCGGAACTCCAAGTATAAACCTTTGAGGTCGAGCTTACTGGTTTAGTCCTAGGGGTTTCAGGGGTTTTGGCGCCGTTTCTTCTCCGATGTGCTTGTCGATGTACTTGGGCCACTATGATTGCATTTGATGTTGAGGTCGTGTAGGTTTCGTGAGGGCAGATCCTACCGCAACATGCACATGCCACACAGAGGGCTAAGTTCTGGAATCAACTCGAAAGCTTCATTTTCTTACGCCTTCTGTGGGTGTGAAACAAATGTTTTCGTCCTAAGTGCATTAGGGGGGGGGGGGGGGGGGTTTCCCTTTTCAGTGCTGCATGTGTAGTTATGGAATTGATGTCACTCGTTTACTTTACACCAATGCACTTCGGAAACCTTTTATCGTTTGGATTGACGGGATTAGAATAGGATCAACTGCACGAAATGTGGATGAGCTTCAAACTTTCTAAACTAAACCTTTTAAACTTCGGCTCGACTGGAACTCGAAAACTTTTCTACCATGAAGTTTGAGCAATTTTCCCTCCACCGCTTTCACAGAACTCTATCACTAAGAATAATTTGTCTCTAGGAATCCAAGTTGGTGAAGTTTTTAAATAGTGGCATGCTGTTTCGGATCAATTAAAAGGCAGACTTCAGAGAGAGAATGTTTTAAACAATTTTTCTCGTATGAATCCCAATCTCTAGATACACGTTCGGGGTAAAACATTTGACACAACGGTAACATGTTTTTGCAGGAAATTGTCCTACTTGTAAATCGCTGTTAGCCAACCTCTTAGAGGATCGGAAAATCTTTGAATGAGAATGACTATTTCAGAATGAAAGCGGTTGGTTATACAAGGGCCGCCATATGCAGCCCGCTTGTGCTGAGTGCCCATAATGGCAACTGTCATTACGCCTCGGCTAAACAACAGCCCGGCAGACAAAGACCACAAACGGGCCGGGCAGAAAAGCAGTTTTCAATAATATAGAATGGAATCCGACATACCCCCTCCATGCATCGATGGAACCACCCGGAATGTACTTCGTAACCGTTCGGTCCCATTTTTCTAATGACAGGTTTCCCACTTTCCACTCCCACTGTCATGCCACTCGCCGGCGTCAAGCGTCGTGTAACATGACAGTTGTCAATCTCACAACAGCAGCACCCTGGCTACGAGTGGACGGAGCCACATGGGAACAAGCTAGAACAAAGGATAATGGAAGCATCATCAGCACGGAATGCCCCGTCCCAGCTGAAGATGTCCTTCAACTTCACCGCACTGGCACGAGCACACAAACGACGATCTCATCGTATTTGAATGTATGTTGCCGCTCAGTAATAATTGTACGAACAGGAGGCTATGAGTTTTATAGCTACGCCAGGTGTAAGAAAGCGATTACGGCAGATCTGTAGGAGTTCTAGCAATGGGAGCTAGGAACAGGGGCATACAGGTGCCTCCCAACCAAGCTCCTCTTACCATCTCTTTGCCTCGTTCCCTTTCTCTCTTTCACTTTCTCTTATAGTCCTCCAAACTCTTAGAGCCAAAGTCAATGCACAAAGTAAAAGCTTCTTCAGTGGCTCGGCACTTGTTATCTCGGAGTCTTCTACCATCCTAGAGTGGCCGGGACGGGCAGTTCTGTATGCTCCAGGTTTCGTTCTACCCCTCCCATCTACCCCTTGCATACCACGACGCATACATCATCTAATACCACTCATAAATACTTGTACTTAATAGTCATATTTTCTCGTCCCGTGGATTACCTGGTGTTCACGCTGGTGTCGCCCGGTGAGCGCGTCACGAGGGGCGCCACACTAATACTTACTTCAGATGGGACAGATGGATGGTACGATTCATGCCACACGTTGGCCGGTTAGCCGGCTTCGGATAGTCGCTCCACGATTGGGCCTGCAGGGAACGGTCGTGATAGAAAATGAGATGGCGAACGAAGATATTTCGGCATTTCTTTTTTTTTTGTGACATAGGGGAGGTGACACACACACACACAGAGGGTGACTCGAAACGATAATGCTAGTTACGGTGTGGGGAGAACATTGATCTCCGGTTTTTTTTTCTTGGGCTCTTTTTGCAAAGCCCCAAAGCAAGCCGGGGAACTGATCTGTGAGGGATAAAAGCCTAGGAACTGGTGGGACCGGCTGGATTGCATTCATCGCCAGTAGCCGGGTCTACTGGAGAAGTCCCCCCAGAAGACCGGGGAGGAAGGAGTCAGGTCCTCCACCTCCACACGACGCCAAGTCCATCTGGACGGGGACCACGCCGTGTGTGTGTCGACAGTTGCAGGATCTCGGTCTCGTAAAGCTCGTTAGGGCCAATCAGCGTTTGGGAGTTCCACCGTGGAACTCGCCCGGTGCCCGGTGGCGTTGTTTTGATAGGAACCAATTTCCGGTAACATACTAAACGCAAACCGCAGGCCATCCATAGATCATCCATCCGTGGGGATGGGGAGCCGGTGGCTGGGAGGGCTGGTGTTGCGATGATGGATTGCCACATCTCTGTGTCTGTGTGTCTACCAATAGAGCGAAAGTGATACAGAGGATCTGAAAAGCGTTCTCCCATGCCCTATTCCGGGGCACACACGCCTCCCTTATGCGACAGATCGATTCCGGGCAGGAAAAGTGTGGCGCAGTTAGCAAGGCGAGCGCGCGTGATCCACTTCAAATCGAGACACGTGTGCAACCTCATGTATCTCCACGCAGCCAGAGCAGCCAGAGGGAAGATGAGATACAGAACAAGATGGTGATATCAGATGGAAGGTTATTTTTATTAACCTTCCAGAATGTGACTGATGAATGTTGGCAAAGGTTCCACAGAAGCAAACAACCACCGACACACACAAGCACACACTTTATTGCCGCACATTTCTATGAGACGATTTGCCGGCACATCTGCTAGCGTTTTTGGGAGGAAATGGTCATCTGCTTCCATGGCACGCTAAATTGACGCCAGCTTACGATTTCCACACTGGAGTTTTCTTTCGGCAACTCTCAGGACTTTTTTTTTTGTTGGGAATGTGTCGTTGTTCTGCGCCACGACTCTTTTCCGTGGGAAGGGACTTGACGCTGTAGAGACTTGTGAAGACGTCCCTCCGAAAGCTGCATTTGTCGGAAGGGATTCAAAGAGAAGATTTCAACACCAGAACAGTTTGTTCTGAAAGTTTGACATACGGCGACTGTCGGCGAAGGCCATAAATTGTATGCGGTGCAAAAAAGGCTAAAACCGACAGGGGTCGGTATATCGCCGATGGCAAACGGTGCCGCTAAACGAATAATCTTGAGGGTCTGCGATCTGCGGCGAAAACAGCGAAGCGCGTGTTAGCTGAGTAATCATTAATTTAGTATATAAGTTGAGCTATATGACAAAATAAAGGCAGTCGAGTAAAACCACAAATCGGGCGTACTCTCTCTTAGTCGGAGGCATCACACCGGTCTAAGATCTCTCGACCGAGCTCGCTCGGGAATTGACAGCGACAGCGTCATATCGTTAATCGTTTCCGGAGAAACGTTTACTTCCTCAACAACATTTTTTGCTTCTTTTCTACTTTTGACAATTTTGATTTTCCCAACATTTCTTAACCTATTTTCTATTACAACTTATTATTTCTAGATTTGGAACCATTTTTTCAGGCAGTTGTGGAAATAAGTACTAAAATTTTCATTAGTCATCAAGAATGTAACATTTGACAATGAGCTGATGGCAAAACTATAGAACAATGGAAAATAATGTTTCGTTGAATTTTCCATTTGCTTATTTGATTAGCAATTTGTTTAATTGTGTCAGTACGGATTGTGCCGGAAATATAATGAATTTTGCGTGAAAGGAAGGATTATTACGCCGGCAGGAATGTGTCGGATCCAAACGCACCCCGGCACAACCCGCGGGAGTTGGCACAACGTGGGATTAATCCCGGCACTGCTTCGCGAAATCCATTAGCGTAATGCGAATGTGTTTGTTTGATGCAATTGTTCACGCATGCTTGACCCGCCCGGCGACGTTGGCCAGTCTATTAAAGGGCCATCAATTAAAGGATTCACGTTCATCAACGCCTCCTGCTCGCAACCGGTCTTGGGTGGTGGGCGTGGCGAGGAAAATGGGATAATTGAATTTTTGGTTGCTTTCTGACCCGTGGATGTGTTGCTTTGATTGTTCCATTGTATCCTCGGGCCAGCTAGGCTGCACTTCGGTTACATTCCGATGCTGATCCATGACTATTCTCGCCTACTCCTTGCCGGGGCCTGGAAGCGACGGGAGATTTATTGTTTCGGGTCACAGAATAATAGAGGTTCGCGTTGTTGCCCTTTGCCATCTTAAAAAGGACCCTCCTAATGCACGGATATATTTCGACCACACTGACGAATAATAAAGGGTGTTTTTCAAAGCACGATAGAACCGTCGATGGAGATAGCTCCCAATCAGACGGTCGGTTGATAGCTTGAGATGAAATTTGTATTCACTGGCATTCTGGCAAATTTTCATGAAATAATTTACGCCCACAACACTTCCAAATTGTGGAACTTTATTACAGAAATCAGTTTTCTTTTCACCAAAACTTATAGAACACTTTTAACGCCAAATTTTTTTCAGTTATTCTACACATTTCGACCTAAATTGATACCCTCTGCCCAAAAATCCCTTTATTTGTGATGAAAGCAATCCTCATTGAACTCATAAGTCTCCCTTGGACCTACAAAAGTGTACTGTACGATGCCCTTTGCATGTGCGGTGGCATGTTTTTGGTCCGAAATGACATTGGAGGTCATGTTATGTGCTCGTTACAGATCGATGATCAATGATTGATTGTTTCAAAAGTTGCATGATACCGGTGTTTAAGAGTAATTTCCGAGTTATCGGCCAAATTGTTGGAAAAAGTGACAATTGCTTGAATTGCCAGAATTCTTTATTCTTTATTCCTTCGCTTCTTGAATCGGCTTACAGGGTTTTGGAGGTGCTCATATGCCTGAAATCAGGTTTAAATATTAAACGCCATAGGAGTATCAACCAAAAAAACAAAACATTCGGTCACTAACCTAACTTGATCTGTTGTTTTTGTTTCTAAATTTGTTTGTTACTTCGTGCTTAAAAAACATCCTTTATGTAGAGTGTACAAATTCAAGGGGACTATTTTAGACATCTTTATGGTTCTTACTCCGATCTGATTCTGACTGTCTTTACTTTCTTTTTGCAGTGAAACGTCAGTGTCCTTTTTCGGCAGCAGACGGCTGACTGCATTATTGTTATACGTAAAACGGATGATAATTGCTGTCAAACAGAAGAAAATTCTTAAAGATTCTTCCTAAACCGTTTTTTTTTTGATTTGGAAACAAAAAGGATTCGCCTATAGCCAGTGCTTTATTGAGTATTCCTCTTTGCCGTGTGTTCACTTAATGACAGCTTGACCGTAGTTGCATCGACCTTGTCCCTCGTTGATGTTTGTGTTGTTTTTATTTTTGGTCTTAAAAAAAGGGACCGTTTTTCCCCGAACGGAGAAATGCAAGAAGTCACCGTACGTTGAACCAGGCAACACGGGTGGGCCCCGGGTGTCCTTCCCGGGGACACCAGATGTTGCCGATCGATCTTTACGCTCCATTGCCCTCGCCCGCATACCAGACGCCCCCAAACACGGCGAGTTGGGGGTGGGTCGCATATTTACATTAACGCACACCGATTTGGTCGCGAAATTGGAGTAATTGGAAATTTTCAATTACCAAACGATGCGTGGAGCGGACGCGTGGTTTTCACCGGGAACCGGCTCCATGGTCGCAATATTGACCCTCCTCCCCACCCCAGCCAGCCCGCATTTTCTCCCATTTTCCTCGGGCCGCTTTCCTTCCCGGCTTCGGTGCAGTCGAGCGTGCTAAATTACTTAATTTCGCCTATCGCAGCAGCAATCGGTCGGGGTTCGGCCATCGGGGCGGATCGGCCATGGTGGCCATTTGTGTGTACTTTTTTTTTTTTATTGGTTTGCTTCTTTTTTTATTGGTTTTCTTTTTTTTATTCTCCTTCGAGATGGTTCATCGAAATGGTATTGCATTGTCCGATGTCAGGCTCGAGGTCCCATCATTTCCGCCCTGGTAGGTGAGGGGACGGATTTCCATCGACAGCTGGAAGAGTTGAGAGTTCGCTTTCCTCCCCCCCCCAGCGAACACCCACCGTTTCTTTGGGATGATACGAACCCCCGATTCCTTCCTTCCGATCGCATTCAGCATTAATTAATTTTTCCGGTGTAAACAGTATATACCGCCCCAGCTCGCTTTTCGCCATACCAGGCTGCCCGGGAGGGTACGATTTTTCCGAGCAGCATTCTTTTCGATAGTGCCGGAACGGGAAATGATTTATGCGCTCACGATTCGTTTCCCGCCCCATTTCCCCGGATGTAACCACCGGTTCCGGTTAAACGAGCCCCCTCCATCGATGGGAGAGGTCCCTTCCGCGTGGGGCTATCCCAGGGAAATGTTCCTGGGAAAACTTCTCTCTTTCCTCTTGCCCCCCTAGGCGTGCCACCCTACGGCGGGGCATCATTATGCTGCTGAAAGGGCGCGGCGTCCTCCAGAAGGTGAAATCTCGCTCGCGTCCCGTTTGACATCTGGTTGTAATTTTCCGTAATACTACAGGCATCATAAAATGAAAATCCGCTCCATCGGTCACCCACAGCGTGCACCCCCCCCCCCCCCCCCCACTTCCTCCGCCTTCTTTCCTCTCTTCCACCCTGTCGTCATATGGTCGCATCTCATTGTAAGCTGGGCCCGCGTTTGATGGTGCTCGTGCTCTGGCGTTGTTGCGCGAGCATGATTGATGGATTGTAATGCTTTTTAATATTAAATTTTCCCCCTCCTACGCGCCTTGCCTCCGCCGTCCGCCCATCAACGGGGGAAAACTGTGCCAAATATTTATTCATCGAGCCCACATGCCCCTGTGTGTGCGTGAGTGGCCGTGGAAGCGCGAACTCCACGGCCAACTGCGAGGGCTGATGGTAAACAACCGGAACTAACGCCGGCACGGGATAAGATTGGCTGCCGTGGGAGGCACCCGAGTGCCACGGCGATTTTCCACGCGTGTTTCCGGGTGTGCTGCCGTGAGTTTCTCTATCAGCCTTCCGACGCGGATGATTTATAGAGGCAATCATACTGTCAGCCCACGGGCCGGGAGGGAGGAGGGCCACACAGTCGCATATGCCGCTCGGCATCGGTGGCCCGGCGATCATCACGTGTGTGTTTGGATCTAAGACACTGACAAACACCCACAGACGCACACACCCACCCAGAGCTAGAAGACGACTTGCCAGCTGAGAGGATTAACCCCCCATTCGGATGGGGGGCTGACTTTCGGGTGGGGCTGGCTTTCGGGGTGGGGGCTGGAAAATAAAATGGAAAACAAAAGACCCCAACCCCCGGGGCGGCGGGCGGTCGAGAAAATAAAAATACCCATCCATAACCGGGCAGCCGAAATTGGTTTCGCGAATTTTGCTCCAAAAATAGAGATGCTCGGTCACCTCACCTCGGGGTGGGGAGGAGGGTGCCCGTTGGTTGGATGGTGTAATGGGAAAAGGAATATGGACCTTTCCGCCGAGATTTTTCCTTTCCCCTCCCAGCACTTCGCCCCCGAATCCGCTGGAGTGTGGAGCGTGGAGAATTAATTACACGTTCTTCTCCGGGGGTTTGGACCGTGGGGGATGGGGGGGGGGGGGTTATTTATTGTTTCCCACTCGTATACACATACCCAGGCACACACACACACACACACACACACACACACACGCGCGAACACATGATCCGTTTGGTATTGTTTCATTTCGCGGGTGATGGTGGTTTTTTCTCTCTATCTCTCTCTCTCTCCATCTTTTGGGCGTTTTGTTTCGCTACGTTTTGTTTTGCGTCAGCACGCACGATTTCGTCCCGGGCCGGAGTGTCGAGAGTGGTTTTATCCTCGCAGTCCCACAGACGAATCCGTGCCGTGGGACCGTTCCCGTTCGTCATCCCCTTTTGTGGAGGAGGAGGAGGAGCAGGAGGAGGAGTAGGAGGAGGGGTTTTAAAATAAAGCAGGCTGGCGCGACGCGTAATGAAAACTGCGCATCCTGATGAGCTAATTATTGGGCGGACAGTGCGTAGCGTACCGTGCCATACGAACCGGTTGCTCGAAATTAATGATTGAAGGGGGCGGAAGAGGGGGGGGGGGTGGGGTAGGGCTGGCGCATCCTTCTTGGTTGGGAAATGGTTGCCCATTAAAAATCACCACCCACCGATCCGTGACTTTCCCATTGATGGGGGAACGCTCGTACGGACGTGTGATGAAAGATTTATAAGCTCGTTTATCATTACCCTAACGTTGCCGATCGGTGTTTTCCTTTCTTTTTTTTTGGGGAGGGGAGAGGGGGGGGGGGTCGGGGCGGTTGGCCACAGAATTGTCCGTTTGTGATTCAAAAACGACTTCGTGCCAAGCGATCAATGTTTACCACTTGGAGAGAATTGGTTTGGGGAACAATGGAAAGACAACGAACGTTCCTTGTGTGTGCTTTTTTAATCGGATCGTATCGTTGTTGTACGAATATGTAATGTGGGTTACGCGAAGTAGAACAACTGGAATTAGAATGCTACTGTGACAGTTATTATGATGAATTATTAATGAACTTTCTGAGGTGAACATGGGATGGCTGAATATGGGATAAATCTATAGAAATGTTCTGGTATTGGGTTAAAGATATTCAGTAGTTCAGATAACGTTGAAAAGTAAAAGAAGTATCAACTTAGGAGAGAGAATCAAGGGGTGAAGGAAATACAATCAGATCAGAAACCTTTGAGTCGCTCTTCCAACTTCTCCTCGTAACAGACATCAGGATATCCGACGTATTACATTTTCACAGGACCCCTTGTGTGATATATGTCGATTGGTTACACTTGCGACTCTCAATTCCTCTCCCGGGATGAAGACTAGCTAGCC
>JAOEFI010000007.1:9626540-9645708 GCA_034621735.1 Anopheles plumbeus | reverse complement strand
CTGGCCGGTTGATGAAAACAAATGGCACCAGCCAAGACGCCGCACATTCCGGAAGGAACCTTCGCCGGGATGAATGTATTATCGCCCGGGCCGTGGATGGATCCGCCAACCAGGGGTTTTTCCGGTTCGTCCGCGAGCGCGTCCCATTCAACCAGAAGTCATTATTGTTATTAGTCCTATTGTTTCGGGGACACGTTCCGGCGTCACGTCGCCGCGCCGAAAAGTGCCGGAACGGCCAGAAGTGGTTCCAGCGCAACCACCCATCGCCACCCAGCCAAGCCGGGTCGGCCCGGGGAAAGCGAAGGGAATGAAAATGACAACGAATTTAATATGTCTTCGCGGTGAGTTTAATTCGATGTGTTGTGTTTGGCTTTTCCGCGTGCCAGCTTTTTCTCGCCCGTCCGGATGGCGTTTTCTCCGGCTGGTAGGACACTCCCACCAACCTCCTCTCCCACTTCCATTCCGAGGCGAAACCTCTTCGGAAGCTGAACGTCACGAAACGGCACGGTCGGCTGACGGCGCTCGTTCCTGATGCTCATTATTTCTGACTTCTTCCATTGCGTTCCGTTCCTTCAGTACCGCCATCCACCCTCCCAGGTTTCCTTCACCAGCGGTGACGGCTGCGGACAGGATTCCGACAGTCGTGGCGCTCCTTTCCCAAAAACCCATTCCTCATAGTGCAGGGGGCTGTTGGGTGTGAATCTGCCGCTCGCACAAGCGAATATCTTGTCTTGTTTAAAGTTACTTTCGCCCATCGCCCATCGTAATCAAACTTTATCCGGCGCGCCGCGCTCCTAGTTTGGTAAACATTGGCCAGAAGAAGAAGAAGTAATTAATTCGCCCGGCACGAAGCAGTGTTTTTAATTAATAATACGGCTGATAATTGCATTGGAGTTGAACTCCGCCGACGGAGTGCTGGAACTGTTGTGAAACTTTCACCGAAGCCCACCGTGATTTGTTTAAAAGGAAATAAATGCAATGTTTATTCTATTGCTTTGTTGGAAGACACTACTTTTGTAATGTACGTTTGAATTGGAACTAGACTATTTACATTTAAACTGTAGTCAAAGAATATCCATTACACTAATACCATTTTGAGTGAATGAATGACAACAATCATAAATAATTGATAAGCACTCAATTAAATGATGAGCTTCTATCAGACAGGATTATGAAAAGTTTCCACTGTCAAACGGGAGACCACTTGCAAAGATCGTGTTCTTCATCTGTCAAACTATAGTTGAGAGTTCGGGGAAAAGTTGCAGTCGAAAGGAAATGGCAATAAAAGTAATCGCAAACCGAACGACTCGATTCAGTGTCGGTCCGAGCTTCGGAAGCAACGAACTCTGGCACGTTGTGGAACGGATCTGTGGAAAACAACAGAAGCGCAGCTGCATCACCGGTCTCATGTGTTGGCCGTACCCTCGCCTGGTCGACCCTGTCATCCCCCTGTCCCTGCACGCTGCTGGATGATGCATCGCTCTTTGGTTCGTTTGTTTATTCAGCCGTCGGCTGCAGCGACGGTAATTCGTCCTTTTTATTTCCAACCCCTTGTCGGCGCGCACAAACGGCAGCGGCTGCAAATCACCTGGCGGCGGGCATCCCTGTCGAGTGCCGAAATACATCCACACCAGGTGCCACCCGGCCGGGTCAGGTATGTGTGTGTGTGTGTGTGTCTGTCCTGTGCGCTGGAGCTACGGCCACGATCCCGGCATAAAACCCGACGACGTAATCAGCAAGCGGCAAATAAATAATAACACAACGCGGCTCGGGTTGGGGCGGGAACGGGGACGGGACCGGGTGGCTCTTGGGCGGGACGTGCTCGAGTGGGGCGGTGTGTGTGCGGCATTGTCAAGTTTCGCGCGACAAACGATGGAAAGCGGACGGAGGACAAAAGGACACGTTCCGACGACGACGACGATGACGACGACGACGAAAAACCGGACCGACCGAGCGGACCGGAATTGAGTCGAGTTTCATGAGGTTTCGCGTTCCCCATTTGTATTCTTCCAGGACCTTTCGGGGCGTCCATGGGTAGGAGGTGAAAGGGACGACCCGCGAGCTCGGATGGTAGACGGGGAACGAACATTCCGAACGGGAGCCAACCCTCCCCGAGTGTCAGTTGCGGTCGACTGGCATTTTTGCCATAGATCTTCCCAGGACGTTCCCGGGGACGAAAGTCGTTTCAGGCGGTGGCGGTGTGGGGCCCGGGGGGGCCTGACAACGATCTCACCGCAGCGAAACGATGGCGAAAGTTCACCGACGGCATTGGTAAGGCGATCGGTTCGGCCGCTCGGAAGGATGCAAGAGGAGGAACAGCCCGACCGGGGTGGCGGCGGTTATTTCGCAGGCGAGTCCGTGTCTTCGTTCGGTGCATAATTTAAAACGGATACTGATTACTGGCCGCACTGGCACTGAATCATTGACTGCCATCGAGCGGCCAGCCACAACAAGGAAGCAATAAACCAGGAAATGCTAACCGGGGCCCCTCGGTATTCCTGGGGCAACGTGCCGGGAACGATCCAGGAAAGGACCGGCAACCGATTCCGTGTCAAAATCGAGGCGATCGAGCGTACGAATCGACTCCATCGGAGCGGCTTCTGGCCAAGGCAAGTCGTGGTTAAATTCTTGTTATTACCGGCAAAGGTCCTACGGGGACAGAAGAGGCGCGGTGGGGCGGCTGGAGGGTGACTGTAATTTGAAATTGATTATCAAAAATGTTGCGCCGGTCCACGCCGGGGGAGGTGGTGGTCACGGGAGGGTGGTGGTGGTCCGTCGTCTGGTGAATGGTTTGTTGCGCAGGAATTATTTTGCAACTTACGCTAATGATTTGCATGCAGTTTTGGGGCGCAATTTCGGCAGCGTAAATGTACGCCGGTGGAAATTTTAGTTTCGTGCAAATGAACCTTTTTCCACCGCGCTGAAATGGGTATTATTTCCACCGATGAAAAGTTTTCTGCTACTGAGCGGACGATGGTTTTCGTCTCTCTCCATCCCTAGGGAACTAAACGATCTCAGGCGGAGATTGCTAGTTGGTGGAAAGTTTACATCATTTGCTTTTGGGAAAAGTCATTTAATATATTCACCGGAAAGAAAACAACAACACGAGGAGCACTTTGTCTGCAGCACGATGCATATTTCGCTGAGAGTTCATAAAGAACCAGCAGTGAGTGAGGATTCGGTTTTCTCACTAATGGCGGCTTAGTGGTTCATGCGGCGAACGGTTGCAGTAAATGCCTGAATAACCGGGCGCCTCCATCCATTAAAGTGATGGAGGCGCCCGGTTGTTCACGACGTTTCTTCACCTCCACCCACCCACCTTCAACAACCGGACCGGAAAGGCGGCTTCCGGAATCAACCGAATCGCACCGAAACACTGGCACGAAACTGCACCAGCGATGTGGCGATTCGAGTATCAACCGGGACATTGAGGCAATTAATAACTCAAAGAAAATTACATCCATGATCGCCGGCAACATTTGTGTCCAATTTGTTTATTATCCCGTGTTGAACAAGCGGAAAAACAAGAAACGAACACACCGGAGTAGTTCCCGTCTGCCCCACCTCCCCCGTTTCCGCGCACGGTGTGCTGGTAGGAATAATTGTTTACCGTTTATCCGCCCGGGCCCACCCACCGCCCAGAATCCCGACATGCGATAAACTTATTTACAACTCCTCCTCATTCATAGTGTTATCAGCGTCAACAGGCACCTTTACTTAAAGCGCTACCGCCGTCGCGGACGCAGCCCCCAAACCCCCAACCCCCCCGCGGTGCCGCCCACCCCGTGTGGTAGCGCTTTTCATGAGAGGAAAGCGCGCGATATTAAATTTATTTTCAATAAATCCAGCCGACAGGAGGGAACCAAAGGGAACCGGGAAAGGAAAGAGGGGGTAGAGAGAGAGAGAGAGCGAAAAAAACACAAGGGTTCAATCTAGCCTGGCCCGGCGCACTTTGCGCCGTTCTTAAGTTCGAGCCGGTGCGCCGCCGTGCTTGGGTTTAACTTTCTCTCCTTCGCCGGCTTTTAAAGTGTTTTCCAACGAAAATGGTTACCTCTTCGCGTTGTGGAGCAAAGTTTGTCCGTTGTTTGTTCTCGCGTTGTCCCTCCCCACCCCCCCTCTCTGCCAGCCTCCCCGTACGCCCACCGCCCCTGCCGGCGGTGCTTCATGGTGGGTTGTTTGTGTTTCGCATCAAATTTATCAGTGTTGATGTCCGCGCCATCCCACGAACGCGAGACGGTGAAGACGGGGGGTGCGAAGTGTTCGGCGAGATTAATATATATATTTTTTTGCTCTTCTTCTTAAATTGCTTTATATAAATTTTTATGTACACACACACACACACACACACACACACACCCACGCTGTGGCAAGGAGGAGATGGAATCGGTCTTTTCCGCGATCGGATATTCTGCTTGGCAAGGCGGCCACGTCCACGGAAGCAGTTGTCTGTGTATGTGTGTGTGTGTGCGTTTTTTGTTCTCAGCTTTTTCTTTTTTGTCCGCACTTCGTTCGCCCATCGAGCGGAGCGATCTTTTCATGTGCCCGATTAGCGCGCAGCGCGCAGGGAAAAGTTTTCCACATTGATGTATTCATGATAATATGCTGAGGGCGTGTTAGCGTATTACAAAGAGGAAAACACAATTCCGCCAAAGCGTTCCGCGTTCGTCGGTTCGTTCGTTCGTTCGTCGGTTCGTCCGCCAGGGGTGTGAAGTGCGTGGTCCCTCATGCGGGTTCGGGAAGAGCATCGGGGCGCGCAGGCTTTAATGTGAAGACATCGCTTATCGCGAATAGTGTGAGGAAAATGGAAACACTTTTCGCCATTTCGCCGATCCGGGAAACGGTTCCATTTCCTACCAAGTGAACGACGTTTCCGGCATGGAAATGGGAAAGCAACGGACCTTTTTTTTCTTTCTTGATATTTCAATTAAACGTTTGGTTTGATTGGTTAAGTATATTTTTAAACTGTAAACCACCCTTTCGTAAAATATATACAGCCCTCCCCAATAATGATGTTGCGCTGCACTCCAGCAATTGGGAAATATTATAATCCGGGGCGAACATGTGAGAAGGGTCCCTTTTGGCGAGGAAAGACACCGCCTCATTAAATATGCAAGATAAGAATAACCTTTTCTTCTGCCGGGGTAGAAATGAAAATGAAAAAAAAGAACTCTATCCTTTGCCCGCTCCCCGCCCTCCCCAATCGCCCGCTCAACTTCACCCCTCCCCCTTTCGCTCCATGATTTGTTTCATTTACGTTCAGCACACGTTCCGGTAGCGTTTAAAAGTAATTAACTTCCGTCGAATCATGAATACATTATTAGCTTGTTATCTCCGTTAGGCAACTGTTTCACCTGGGTGGATAAATTACGATCATTACTACACACACCGGCTGGTTTTGTGCCGTGAGTTGAATGGGCAAACGGAGGGCGCAAGCACACACACACACCTACACACACATATGCACACTCAAGCGAAAGGCCCACAATAGAAACACTTTCTTCGCGCGCGCGCGCTTTTATTGAAGCGATGAAAACTTTCTGCCCACTTTCGTGCGGGAAAAGGGAAGCTTTACTATTTGCCGACGTACTCGAAACGAACATCTTCGTCGATAATAATCATAGTGTGCGGCGAATTTAAAATGAAAATAAATAGATTGAACCGCAGTAGTTGGGAACTATTTCTTCGACAAGCTTCTTTCCATAAGGAAGAAACAAACGATTTGTAGTTGATCTCTAGGATACATATGCTGTAACATTGAAATTGAAGTCAATGTTCTTTGTTAGCTCGCTTATACTTTTGTTATTGAATGTATAGTATCATAATGAGATAAAATTTTATGCTTTTAGCAAACCAAGCGACAAGCAATATTGAAGCTCAACAGATTGTTGATCGTTGATCGTCCTTTTAGACGTTTTCACTATGCAAACAAGCTATTTTATTTCATTTAAATTTACACACTCCGCCGGGGAGTTTGTACACACACCCTCGAAGGAAATCATCATTTTCCATGATTGCCAGCTCATAGGTTTCGAGCAGGTCTGTAACATCCAGCTAACCACTCAAAACCCATCACTCCGCCGTCATCCTATTGCTGGATGGAACTGCACAAGTGCTCGGGCTTCGGAAGAAACGCGCTTCGGATTCGAACCAGCTGCTGGCTGCAGGATGGGCAAAGGGACACGGTCGAAACGATTGCATGCATATTTAAGCGGCGCACACAAGCTGGTGGAGCTGGAGCGAAGCCGAATCGAGAGCTTTCCGAAATGAATATGAACAAGCAGGCAAAAATCCGCTTCTTGGCCACGCTGGAAGTGCGCTTGGGAAGTGGTTCGTTTCGTTTCGTTTCTATTGGTTTTTTTTCTTTTCTTTCTTCACTCTTCTTTGTGACAAGCGCATTCCAAATCGCGACCAAACTGTCACCGGATAATGTATTCCAAACAGGGACGCGGGGTGCAAGGTTGGGCTGGGATGGCAGATAGGCGAACGGCAGTCAACGGAACGACTCGTAGGAGGACTACGCTAGCCGAACACCAGTCGTTCGCAAGGTGACCCCCCGGGAAGCTGGCTGGCCGCCGTGTAAGCCGTGTAATCGGTTGAAGTAAATACTCCAAATTGTTGGCAACCCACTGCTCCGGCAATAAACCCGAACAAACCGGGCTATTATGCCTTCATGGACCCGGCAACGAGGGGGGGGGGGCGAAGCCGCAGCCGAACTCGAATTTCGAAACAAAAATATACGAACACGTCGGGAGGGAAGTAGAATTTATGAACACTGCTTCGACGCGTGCTGGACGGAACTCGAACACAACCAACCGCTGCCCGCCGATGGAATTCCGTGGACGTGGAGTGGAAGGGGGCGAGGGACAGTAGACGAGAAACGTACACCCATCGCTGGAAATCACTCCCGTCCACCCCCAATCCCAATTCCGCCACTAATCTCGAAGACGAGAGCGAACGCGCAAAAGTTTGACAGTTTTGCAAATTGACGACACAAAATTCCACCGAACGATTTTTCTCCGGCTCCGAACTGAAGCTACGACCGGGGGGTGGGGGGAGCAAGAAAAGAAACCAAAACGGAAGAAAGCAAATCTCCATTTTCCATTCCAGCACCGTTCGAGCGAGGAAAGCCGGGGACGAAGGCGGTCCTCGGGGAGGCGGGTGGGAGGAAGAGAAAGATTGAACCACACCGTCGTCACGTCACTCCGTTTGGCAGCTGCAACTCCTGCGCTTTCGTCGCTCCACCGACCACCTCCCACCACCCACCCCCGTCCACCCACCGTCCGTCCACAAATCCGTAAAAAGCAAAAGGATTGGCTTGGCTCCGGTGATTTTGGCTGGCAGGAAGAAGAAAAATGGGAATGCGCTGGCGGGCGGAAAAAGCAAAAAGGCGGCCCGTCCGCGCCGTCACCGGTGGCCTGGCCGGTGGTGCCGGCAGAATATAGGTGCCACATTCTGTGCGGGAAACTATTAATCGTTGTTTCGAAAAGCCATTAAACGAGAAGAAAAGGGAAGTGGCAAGGTTCAGCAAACTGGGACAGGGAGACTAAACGAAAGAAGGAAAGAAACGGGGAAGAAAAAAACCCGGTCCGATTGAAACGAACATAACATCGAACCGACCCCGTTCGCCACTCACAAAAGGGCTTCCTAGGGCACACTCGACGCTTTCGCCCCGTAGATCGGGAAGTAGTTTATAAATAATCTACACTTTTCCTCGGCACTGGGGCGCTCTCTCTCTCTCTCTCTCTCTCTCTCTCTCTCGGACCCTGCCACAATCTGGATTGATAGTGGCTTCGGGTGGAGAGAAGCAAAAAGTCATTTATTGAAGTGTGATCCAGAAAAGTGACCATTAATATATAGTTCCAACTGCCGTCCGCAGTTCTGCTTGCGCTGAAGAAAACCGGAAGCAGAACTAATTGCAAATAAGACGTTTCCATCGAAACGTCCACACTTATTGAGATTGTGCCGCTCGGCGCCGGATGGGAGGATATAAGACCAGAAAAAGAGCCACACCCCGAAAGCAATTAAGTGGCAGTCTATCAACAACAATAACCGAATGCTAAAAAACACACCAGCTAATGATTGAGCTGTTTATCCTCTGCTTTTACTGTGGAGGGGGTGGGAAATTTATACTGCGCCATTTACATTCCGTCATTAGAAAGAGTGTAGGAAAAAAAAAACGAGCTGTAGAATGTTTCGGCCGGTGATTAGAACAGAAGGTAGAACAAAATGGTGGGAGAGTGAATGCAATGGAAACCAATTGGAATTCATTTAATTAAACAACGATATTCAAAGCAACAACGCGACAAATGTTCACAGCAGGGGCGACGGGAGGAGTTTTGTTGACTTCTCAGTTCATGATATTGACGGTGTCTTAGTTGTTCACGGAATTGCAGAACGAGGGATCTGCTTCGTCCAACAACATTCTAATTATTTGGGGAAAGGTGGTGATTTATTCGAACGAATGAGAAATACGTCATTACACTGAATTTTCCGAACGCTTTCGATATTGTTCCTAACATCGTGTCCGTCGTTTCCATTTCATTTCATCATTCTTTTTCGGTTGATAATAATAGTGGAACTATGATGGGAGTGTTTTCGGAAAATTATTCTAATTCCTGGTGAGCTACTGGGCGTCTCCATTATTTCGCCTCATGGAGGCGCCATGTTCCGCGTGTGATGTGTCTACAGTTCACCACCCGTGTAATGATGAAGGGGAGAAAAAAACCATAAACAGTTTAAAACGCGGCCCTGCATTCAACGAAGCTCTCAATCCGTCCAGTTCCTGCCGCAATAATACACCCTCATTTGTGACCTTTCCCACCGCCGTGGGCGCTCCAGCTTTGTGTGCTTTGGACAGGGATCCTGTGGGACATATACATGCGTACGGATGAGTGTGTGTATGTGTGTGTTTGTGTGTGTATGTATGTACGGCATAAAGCACCGCACCGGAAAGGTGGCGTGCAGTTCGTCATCTACCACGGAATAAGTGTCGACTTTCGACTCACCGGTTTCTATCGCCGGAGCCTCTGATCCCTTGGACCCGTGGCAACCGTCAGCAACCGTCCCACCGACCACGCTCTAGTTTTCCGATTTCTTCACCCGCCTCCGGGCGTTCCCTTCCCGCGGGCCCCTCAAACGAGCGGCGCGCTACTCGATCGTCCGTGGCAGAATCTTGCCACCGACGAAGGTGGCGCACATAAGCGCACGGAAAATGAAGTCTTAGCCACCCTTGAAGAAACAAAGCCAAACTCCTGAGACGGTCAAGGAGAGAACGGGAGCAAGAGCAAGCCTTGAGAGTGGGGGGACCGGTGGGGCTGGATGAGAGGAGAAGAAAAAACTGGGGAAACATAAAATGCGGAGGAAGAAAGGTGTAAAAGAGAGAACTAAGGAGCACACCGTGGTCCGTAGTAAGTAAAATCACCCGGGAAAGGCGAAGCGCACAACTAGCGAAGGAAAAGTGATAAATATTCATAACATCACTTTTTCCTTCCCGCCTCGTTTTCCACCCCCTACAATTTTGCCCTACCGCGGGTGGTAGTGAGGGAGACGTTTTCCCTCCTTGACTTTCCACCCTCGAACTGGGTCCTGCTTTACTCTTCCTGCCTTTGCTTAGAGTGGGTAGCGGTTCCGTTTTCGGTGTGCTTTTCATTTTTTGTCTCTCGCATAGTTTTTTTTTTTACATTCTTTTCTCAAGCCTGATTCTCTGCCCTCCCTTGTGGTTAGCTGTATCGAGCTGCTGCCGGTGCTGATGTTTCTGCGCTACTGCACTTCGTTTTGTTTTCTTTATGACCTTCTTTTTTTTCTGTTTTTCCCTCAAGATTTCCCCCTCCCTTCTCGACTGGCCGCGACCTTGCCTTTCGGACGCGCTAGTCCGGGTCCTTCCGAGCGAAACCGTGCCTGGCCGTGAAGGGAAGGATTTGCCTTCGCGATTGCGATTCCGTAGATGAGAGATGGCGAGCCGTATGGCGCATCTAGGCGAAGTCAGGACTGGAGTGTAATTTCCACTCCTTTTCTCTGCCGCCCGGTGCAGCGTGTTCCATTTGTGCCTTTGCTTTCTCCGTGCACTCGCTCCCTGGGTGGGGGGTGTGTTAAGTTGAGATTTTTCTCCATGGCATTCTTTGCATTTTATTTTTTTTCTGCTCCCAAAGCACTCGAGAAGCTTTTGGAGCGGGTTTTCCTTGCTCGCTAGCACGCGCTGAAGCTGCTCCAGGGTTGCCGGGGTGATTATATTTTTTTCTTTTGGTCCCCGAACGCCCCCACGGTGCACCTTTTCACACCCAATCTGTTGGCCGAGGGTGGCGGGCGGGCGGTGTAGTATTTCTATTATCCGGGACGAGCTCTGGTCACCGTTTGCGTTCACGAACCGGTTCACGCCACACCGACTATAGCGCTCGTGTCGTACGCGTGTTTGTGTGTAGTTGGCCGTTCCGGTCACAAGTGTTTTAAGATTCCACCCCGCAACCCGCCCCATGTCCGTCCTCCTCTCGCTGCCGAACGGTACCGTTCCTCTTTTCTTGCATTTCTCTGCGAAATGAGACCAATCTTATTTCTTAGCATACGGAGGGGGGCAGGGCAGGGTAGGCGTGCGGGAAGGATCGATGAATATCAAGCGAGCGAGAGAGAGAGAGAAATAGCGTGGCGTGGCTTTATCTCACGTGCCAGATTTGACCACATCATCGCTTCTTCCACGTGGTTGGATAAAGCCACGATTATACGACGACAGTTTCGCTTCGAATCGTTGTGGAAACGCCTCAAGGTATGCAATTTGGTGCTATCATTAGAAACGACGTAATTCACCAATTTTACGAGCTTCGATTCGATTGCAATAGAATGCACAACAACAGCAAGCCCGCAAGGGAGGAATTGCATAATTTATCCCGATCGGACCATCGGAAATCACCAGTTTTTGCTAACGTGTATCGAAAACAGTTCTGTAACGTGGTTGAGCAATAATATATTAGGAATGAAAAGACGCTGTCTTGTAAGCGTATACTAATGCTACTAAAAATGCAATGCGCCCGGTGGACAAAGAAATGAAATAAGTAGAAAATGGAAAGTGGGATAGGGCAGAAAAGAGAAAAAAAGCGAATCATTCATCGAGCGAACCGCCCCGCTTCCAGTAACCCATCCAGGACCCGGGGCGTCGTTGTTCCCCGCCCGGAAAACTTCAGTTCTCACCGTCCAGGTGTGATTGGAGGACACGCCAGCAGTTCTTTCGCCCCGCTCTCGCTCGCTCCACACTGCGCTGTTCGTAGATAAATGAAGCTGACTTTCTGGCCAACCGGTGGACAAGTCCGTCGGACGGATTGGCATTCCACAGGCGATTGCTGTCCTTGCATGCTTTATTTCCCACCCCCGGCCCGGGTGAAGAACGGCAAATGGTGGCGAATGGCAAATCCAACGAAACGGAAGAGCGATCGGAAACCGTGGATTACAAAACAAAACAAAAAAAAGGAAGGAAACCCTAGGAAGCTCTGCGTAGTTTGAAGAATGGGGCCAGGAAAAAAAAAGGGAGAAAGAAGCGAAACCGAACTAAAATCGCCCGATCGCTCGTACCCGGCATCCGTTCCATGTTCTCTCCACCCCCCCTCCCCCCTTATGCCGTTGCTGGTGGCTTTTTGTTGCTGCCCATCTCCCCCTACGTTTCCATTTTCCATCGGATAACCGGATCATTCGTCGCTTGGTCCAAGTCGGCGTCGTCGTCGGCGTCAGAGGATGAGCGAAGCGAAGACAAAACCCGGGCGAGGTTTATTTTTTCAGAACTCTCCCCCCCCCCCAACCCTGAACTTGGCGGTTGGGAAAATGAACGATCGGAACGGGTGGGAACGGGGGAAAGAAAACGGATTCACTGGCAGAAGAATGGACTTGGCCTGGGCGGAGAGAGAGAAAGAGGGAGAGAAAGGGTGTGTGTGTTGGGAGGGGCGGTGAATGAAATAAAATCGATGAATAATGCAGCAAGACAGGGAGATATCTTATCGACAAGTGCCTGCGACCGAAAGCTCTTCCGTTACCTGACGGCCCGAAAGGTGCCGTCGCCGCTTGGCTTCGATGGAAACATCGTGCCGGAAAAGCGGGCACAAAAAGTTAAGGAGCCGGGGGTGGGGGGAACCGCAAGATCCACAAAAGAACGGGAGGGCAGTGGTGGTGGATGGAGAAGGAATATAAATAAAATGGAACAGCAGCCGGGAAAACCTACTATCGACGGACGCACGCGGCGCCTTCGGTGCCGATCGGGTCTGCAAGCGTTTTCCGAACCACCGCTTCCTCCCCCCCAGGGAGGGCTTCGTGGGGGTGGTGGGGATGGTAGCAAAAAGGAGTTTCTCTTGTTGATGTTTGTGCGTCGGTTGGGTTTTCTTTTTTGTTCTAGGCCGGCGCTCCCCGTGTTCTCGTGGTTGGGTTTTCAACATCTCGGAAAAACACAGCAATAAGCCATCTCGCTGCTCGGCCATGAATAAATAGAACCTCAGTTTTATTTCACTTGAACTTTGTTTTAGCAAGTTTTTTGTAAGGCTTTCCTTTTTATTTATCCTTCGTTTTTGTTTTTCCTTTTGGGTTTTTCTTCGTCCGAATGCGGTGACACACGACGGGGCAACGTTGAACAACAACAGTTGGTTCCGTTCACAGCACACCATCTCTCGCCGCGGTCTGATGAAGATCTTTCGCCCGGCGACCGAAGGGGTGGAGTAGGACTCTGTGGAGCTTGGGGAAAAACACACACACCCACAGCACATTCGAAAGCTCCATTACACTAACGCTGCGTTGCGCACACGTGCGCCCGCAACTAGCAGCGTGTTCTCAGCTCGGGCGGTGGAAAAGGGGGGTTGGAATATTTTCACTACGCTTCCTCCCTCGGCGACCCTCTGGATGGACGTTCACCCTCGGTAACGGTGTGCACAACTTTTCCATCCGATTCCGCGCTCCAGGTTTAGCGATACATCGGTAAGCCGAAATCGAAACCGAAACCGAACCCCGGAAACGTCGCCATCGGTGCGGGCTTTGCATATCGTTGGAGGATGGATGCCTTTCGACTACCGCCCTGGGTCGATGGGTGGGTGGATGGCTGGGTTGAAGAAAATGTGGAGCAAGAGAAAATTGGATACCGAGATGCAGGAATGGGATTCTACGTTTACAATTACACCCGAGTTCCGGTTCCGAGATGCGGTAGCTCTCGAGAGCACCTACAGGAGGAGGAGAATGAGAGGGAGGAGACGCATCGGGAAAAGGGTGGCGTGAGCTGCGGATAAACTGAGTAATGCTTGTTTTGAATATCAGCACAATGGTTGAAATGAAATGCATTGACACGGGGAGAAGAACGGAGAAAAAAGCCACCCCAGAAGCCAAGCGGAAAACAATAATGCGCTGGTGTTACCGTTTATGCGCGCGGATTGCGATTCAGAAATCTGCTTCTGCAGGGAAATGAATTATTGAGACGGGCACTTTCCGCCATCGCCGGGTACTTTCTTCCGGGTGTTGCGTTGCGTTGCGTTCTGTGTTTTTCCGGCACTACTACTACTTCGACGCCATAGTTTTCGCGTGTCGCACACGTGGCCGACTTACCGATTCGTTTACGTTTGCGATAGTTTTCGCGAGAGCTTTTGATCCGCTCGGAGTGGTTGGGAAAAGGGCCACTTGCCCGCTTTTAACAAGAAAAGAATTCGCCGAGCATTGCTGACATTAGTTGTGGGAAGAGTTTTAAAAGTTATGGTAATGCAATATGAGACAACAGCATGCTATGTGAAACTTCCATTTCTGTATATGTAAATTATAATACTTGCAAGAAACATGTTAAAGATTGGTCCAAAAGAAGTAGTAAGATAACTGCAAATTCATAAACTTTATTCTGCTTTATTGGAACTAGTTCACTAAACGTAGGAAATCGAATGTGTAATAAACTAAGAGAAAATCTTACTAAAGGAAAAATAACAAAACGACAGAAAGTAAACTTGTTCATTTCCTCAAGTAATGTATATATAAGAATAGATGAACTAAAGGCTAGCGAATATGTCGAACTGATCAAACGGGCCATGGTCTTTTGATAAGTCAAGTTCATTTCAACAGGAGTTATTATCAACCTTAGGGCAAATTATTTCTAAGAAAAGAAGCACCATTCAAGACGCAAACATTTATGACGTCATTCTTACGGACCGAACGCAAAGACATTCGAAGCAATCTCGTGATGAAGAAACATTCTGCAGCCACTTCAAGAACCTGTGACGTAAACCGGTCTCGGGATGAGGATTACGGGACGAACTTTCTTAAATTAGAATGTGGGTCCAAAAACACAAATGTAGCATGTTTCTGCTCATCCACGCTGGGCAGCGGAATGTGCTGTTGCCGTCGTGTTTGTGGCACCGAGACACCCACGTTTTCTTCTAGCGAAGGTTTCCTAATCTGCGAGTCGGCGAAGAAATGATATCTGAAAACATTGGTCCCATTCTTGCGCCCCTCCCGTCCAAGTCCCGTTGGGGTCGAGCTTTTCCGTTGAATTTTTACAGAAAACTGTCACAAGCGTGTGACGCCACTGCTGGCGGGAGTGCTTCGTGCGACACGAACGTCACATATAAATGTCGGAGCGACCGAGGCACATTTATGAATTTTCCTTTTTATTTTTTTTTTGGTTGAGGACGATGGGGATGGGGTTGGATTCTCGGACCAGCATTTCCGGACTGCATGAATGGGGTAAGTGATGGAAGAAGGTGGGGGTGGAATTTATCCCTAAACAACCCCCGGCCCTTCACGCCCCTCCCCACCCCCGGATGCATACAAATGACGGCTTTCCTTTTTAAAGGGCAGTGGAAAACGCTGTTAAACAACTCCATCAATCAGACGCCGGAATATCTGGGACTCTTCGGCCCTTCCGAGGAGCGTACAGATTACATTGTCTTTTTTGTCGGGTTATGTGTGTGTGTGGGTGTTAAGGTCGAGTGTTGGGTTGGGTTGTGGGACGAAAGTAAGGAAAACCCACTATAGACTCCTGGCCAGAGCGATGAGTGCCAGGAGTGGACACTCTCGCCCTCAACCCCCGCGCGTTTAAGAAAACAATGCGAAAAAAAGGTCAGGGGGGGGGGGGGGGGTGGAAGAAACCCCACCGAACGATAGAACCGGCGTTCGGTGGTGGGCGTAACACTTCAACAGGCCAATAACAGCACCGGCGTCAAACGTTGCAAACTCTCCGAAGGGCAGAATCCATTTAGCAAGCTTAGAAAATTAGTATTAGTTTTTGCGGACGGTCGCAACTGCAACGGTTTGTCCACTTTTCCACCCTTTCCCAGTGGGATAGAACGGCACCGAGGGGGTCGGTCCTACAGTTTCCCGGCGGTGGTGGTTCCAGTGGATTACGGGGGACCGAAAGGATGAGTGCGATCGAGTTAAGCGAAGAGCGAACTGCTTTCGACCGGCAGCAACACCAACACCACCGCAACCACCCGCTTCGGGGAAAAACCGGTCCGAAGTGCTCTTGGCTATACTTTTTTAATTTGTTGTCATCTTCCCGGCCCGGCCTGGGGCGGTGCACTCTGCTGTAATGTCGCCGCCGGGAGTAGCGGAAAACCCCTGGCCGCCGAGGAGGGGCGCCGGCGGGCGGAGGGTTCTAGTACGATCGAATCGGAAAATGGGCACTTATTTCCGGAAGATTTATTTCCGGACGACGCCGTTTCGGTGAAGGTGTTTCAATTTCGGCTCGGGATGTTGCTGCGAACCCAGCTTCGGAACCCAACCTAATCGATATTTGCATTGCGCTTGTGTGCGATGCAAGAGTATTTGATGCGATAACTTTCTCCGTGCGAGTTCATGATAACAACTTGTTACATTTATTTATCGCAATCTCGTCTTATCTTCACCCTCATTCTGACACTTGTGTGGAGCTTTTCCAGGTCCATCGAAGGATATTAAGATTTCCAACAGATTGTCTCAAACTGCCGCAAGGATGAAGAAGACGCTTCCGTAGGAAAAACCAGGAGGCATCCTAGTAATCTTGCAGGAAGTTTGACGTCATCAGTTTAATCTCCCTTTCGTCTACTGTCAACATATTCTAGACAAGCAAACTTTTATTTCAACAAATTTTAGTTGATGAACGTTTAATTAAAGGTGCAAAACCTACACAAGAAGAATAGAAGAACATATTTGTAACATTGTGTTTGAACTTGAATATTATTAACAATGAATAAACAACAACTTAAATTTAACGTCAAATATTACGTACCTTTCATTTCAGACTGCGAATTAAATTCCTCCAAACGTTGCTTTAAAAAGCACTAAAAAATTTCCTCAAACTAAAATGAAAGTACTCGACTCTATCGCCTTTACACGCTGTTCCCTTCGCTGGAAAGAGTGCACTGAATAAAAAAAGGAAAAAAAAAGAAGACATATGGTGTGAACAAAATAGCCCAAAACACCCATAAGTACGGTGGCGTACCCTGGACCCTGGACCCTGGACCTTCTTTCTTCAAGAGGTGCTAGAGCGTCGAAAATGTATAGGGTTTGTATAATTCGTGCCTTCTTCCCATCTTCGCCAGGGGTTTTTTTTCTCTTTCCGTCGCTTCAAACACACACACAGACACACATCTCGCTATCCTGGTTCTCTCGCGAAGCCAACTGCTTTGTGTCTAACGGTTGACCACTTACACCCTGCAGTAGTAGTGGTGGTGGTGGTGGTGGTGGTGGTGACGTTGCTGGTGCTTATGTTGGCCGTATATATTATATATACATTACAAAAAGATTCTCTCCCGTATCGGTAAAGAATGGGGGGTGGGGGAAAATAATTTAAATAACAATGGCCCACCGTTATCCTGCGACCGAGCATACATGGGCCCTTTCCATGGCCATGGCCACCACATGGCTCTTGCAGCGTCCAAGCTCTTCCCCACCTCCTTCCTCCTTAATGTTGCCCCTACCCTTCCCTTGAGACGGCCTCCCATCCCATCCCACCCCCGCCCCCGGGGGGGGGGATTCAATAGTATGCGGATGACACTTTTTAGTCGTAACACTCTTAATCGGAGCGAACGGAGCGACGAACTAATATTAAATAAAGAAGAAAAAGCCGGCTGATCGGGAAGTGAAGGTCCTGGGGTTCCTGGGCGAAGCGTTCAAAAGAAGCGTGTATGTTATGGACTCCCAACCGCAAACCCGCCCTTCGCCTGGGAGAAGCTTCCCATGAGACCGGGGTTGAGTGACAGGAACGGACCGGAACGGGACGGAACGGAACGGAGGCTGCAGCGGGATTATATTTAAACTTCACTTCTCCGGCGTCCGAAGTCAAAAAGTGGACGAGTCGAGAGAAGAAGAAAGAAAAAATGCAAATGCGACACAGTGGCGATTATCGGCATACGATTAGCAGTGGCATCGTTGGCATCCCCCAACCCCCAACGCCCACCACCCAAAACTTCCCAACCTCAAAACAGGTGGAAAGGTACGTCAGTGCGCTTTCCCCCTCTGTCTCTCTCTCTGTCTCTCCCTCTCGCTTAACATGAGCTGCCTTAACGCAAGCGGCAGGCGGAAAAACCATTCGAGACACAAAAATCCTACACAAAAGCCATACTTATGGGGGAGGGAGTGGCCGAGGGGAAAAGTGGTGGTAAAAGGGCATCCGAAGGGCGAAGAACCGAAATGTACGAAACCAGCTCTCGGGGAAATGTCAGTAAATTGAAAGAGAAGCACAGGCGGGAGGGTGAGAAGTCAAAAAAAAGGAAAAAGCTCGCGCTGCGAACGAATCCTGCAGCCGGGAACGGGAATCCGGGAAGATCCTGTAAAGAATCGAACGTAACGCTGCCGACGGCCGAAACGTGGAAGGTGGAAAATAAATCTTTTCCCAATCGAATACCGAAGAGTATTCACCACCAGCTTTAGGGGTTGGTTTGGGGTTTTTACTTTATATCGTTGCCGGTTTTTTTTTTGTTTGTGTCGCTCCGGCCACAAGGACGTCAGATCGTATCGGTGTGTGAGAGGGGCGGGAGGACGTAACCCGGTGTAGGAGAATGCAGGAAACTGTCAACTGCTGGAATGCAGGGCAATTTTTAAAGGACCTTTTTTTATTCGGGTACTACGCTGTCGCCTTTCGGCTGTTGCCACTGGCAGTCCCGCTCATGTCGCTCTCCTGACATTATTTCGCCTGCTTCGCTTCCGCCGCCCCCCCGCCCTACCGCCGGGCGTTACATGCACCGTTCGAGGAGCAATCGGGGTCGCCACCGACTGACTGACTGACTGCGAACGGATCGCACACGCAGTCACTGGCCGAAACGTACCCTAGCCTACGAGTACGCAGGACGCTCGGGCGGGAACGAAACAAAAACAAGCACCGAGACAGCCACCCAACACGGAGCCACCTCACCGGTCGCTCGGAGTCGTGGAGTCGTGGAGTTTTGGACATGACTTTACCATTTGCTGGCGATGCGGCCGCATTCCGGTGACGGGACGGCGAAACGGAACAACGGCAGCCCCGGCAGCTGGACCCGCGGCCACAGTTTTATGACTGCGCAAACCCGACACATGTGTGTGTGTGCGTGTGCGGAGGGAAAACGGTCAAAAGTCATAAGCGGGCGGTTTTTCCTGGACAGCTTCAATTGCGGTTTAAAGCCCCAGCGATACAGGGTGGAACGGACATTGATTCAATTGATCTGCTTTTAAATAAATACTGGACGTTCATTGCTAGTCGATCCATGAACTGTCAAACTACATAATGTTATGTTTCTCTGTGCTATATTATTAAAACTTGATACAATGCCTTAAAACGCTACAAAAGTGGACTAAGGGAATT
Source organism: Anopheles plumbeus (assembly GCA_034621735.1). Classification (NCBI taxonomy): domain Eukaryota; kingdom Metazoa; phylum Arthropoda; class Insecta; order Diptera; family Culicidae; genus Anopheles; species Anopheles plumbeus. Next base: position 9,626,957 of record JAOEFI010000007.1, on the reverse strand, counting down.
AGTATACTAATTAACTACACTCTCTTCCGGAAATGTATTCGTCCTTGCTGGTTTCCAATGCTGGTGCTCTAACAACTATTCTAATCTCTGCTGATATTGTTGATTACTTCTGTCTCTTTAAATTCGTGGACTGTATATATATTCTCTTTCAGTAGATAATTTCTGGAGCAATGACAAACGCGACTACTTCCTCAATTAACTACCCTTTCAGACCTCTTTCGACATCGACTACTATGTTTTCCTGTGTGTTTTGTTCGTGTTACATGTTGGGGGTTCCAGAGTATTATTTTCGGGTTTCCGGGATAATTGTTGTGTACAAAAAGTTGGATAATCTACATCTGTAATTGAATTAAATATGAAACAGCGTTCGCTTTTAAGGCCAAAGAAAAAGATAGAGCGACAAAAACATGACCAAAA
>JAOEFI010000007.1:9603041-9618560 GCA_034621735.1 Anopheles plumbeus | reverse complement strand
TTAACCCCCCCCCCCCCCCCCCCCCAACCCCCGTTGTTTGTTCCCGTGTTGGCCCCCCGGCCGCTTCCGGGAACCGGCCGGTTGATTGATAGGGAATTACTTTCCGACGCTGGGCAGCCAGTTTGTGACACCTCTTGATTTCCGATCCCACACTCATCCCCATTGGCCCCCGCCGGGTCGCACGACATTTTAACCTTTAATTAATGTTACACGCCCCCTTAAGCTACTTAGGTTTTTTTGTTTTCTTTCTGTTGAGTTCTTCTCTGTTTGCCTTTTGCGCCTGCGAGTTAAATATGCATCAACTCGACGATAAATTAAATTCTCTCGGGTGGCCCGGTCGTGCTTTTTTCTTCCCCCACTCCTTCCTTTCTGACCTTCTGACCCGACCCCGCCCTCTGGCTCAGTTGCCTCCGCTCCCTTCCCCCACCTCCGGAACCACAGGCGGCACTATTGTTTCGCAATCATTTCCATCGCCGGCGTGGTGCATCAAAGCTGGACGCTTTTCCGCGAAAACGCTGCTGACGACGGCATTCAATCGGCGCGTTTTTCTTTCCACGCAATTGAAGAGGCAGCGGTTTTTTTACGCTCTCTTTCTCTCTCTCTCTCTCTCTCTTTCTCTCTCTCTCTCTCTCTGCTTTGCTTCCCACTTGCTGCTGCTCGTCGTGCGTGCTTTATTTCATTTTTTCCACCTCCCTCCTTCTTCTCATCACTCCCTTCCTCATCACCTCCCTAGCCGCCCTCCTGCCCCTTGTGGAAGCCACAAATCAAGCGGCACTAAAGCGACGTGAAGGAAATCGAGGGCAACAAAAAATAAAAAAAGGAACAACCCGCGAGCATCCAAATTTCCAACCTCAAGCTAAAGGACAACAGGGGAAGAAAAATAACAGTGTGTGTGTGTGTGTGTGTGTGTGTGCGTTGTACCGAAGCGGGATTCGGGTTGGTTTTTCCATCCTTCCGGCTTTCTTCTGTGCGCGGGTTAGCCTATTTTTTTTTTTGTTGCCCGCCATTTCTCGGACATTTGAAAATTGGGTGTGCATTTACGTGAAACTTTTTTCCCACCACAGCAGAAGCAGAATGTGTACGCCAGACACACACACTGATACAGAGCTTGCAAGGCGATGCAAAATGAACCTACAAATTTGGGGGTAGGGAGAAAAAGAAATACAACAACAGAAAAAAGCTATGATCATGGTTACCAGAAAGCTTGCAAGTGTTCTTGTTTGGGTTGGAATGCAGTCAGGAAATGGAGGAAAAGCGAACGGAAAAAGAAAAAAAAATGGGTAGTTACACAAAAATGAAAAATGAAACAAAACAAAAAAAATTGCCTCCCATACATGCAGCCCGCGGGCCGGTGAGAGGCGGAAAAACTTTTCCGTATGCTTCCCATCGCCAGAGCCACTACCGTTCATGTCCCTTCCGCCCCCCCCCCCCCCTCCCGGCGGGGTGGAACAATAAGAATAAATTGAGTAGTTTTTCCCGAAAGCGGAACGATGAGTTTCGCCGAATACGGCAACTAATGAATAGTTTGTTCATTAAAAGTAATACGGTTTTCGGTGTGGTGCAGTTCGGTTTCGGGGCGCCGGCAGCAAATGGGAGGCAGGAAGCTGCGGACGAAATGTTCCGCTCCGTTGGTAAAAATTGATGGGAGGAGAACTAAGGCTCGGTGAGGATGTCATGTAAGAGGGAAAAAAACACCACCTCACACACACACACACACACTTCCAGGGCGTACGGAAGTACCGAGCATCGGGGGCCCGCATCGGGTTGACTTCCTCCAACTGTCACTCGAAACTCGGCGTCGCTCGCGGGTTGTGGTCCACGCTTCCCATTGCGACACTCGGGTGCCGCACCCGCGCGTGTTGATCGTGACTTGGTCCGGCTTCGGAGAACCGGCTGGACGGGACGATCCTGGCAGATGTAGAAGGGATGCGGTGGGTCATCCGGGAGGGACCTGGGCCGGTGGGGTTTAGCAGGGGGCCACCATTCGAGACAGGAAGGATGCAGAAGAATGGAGAAAATTTGAGAACAATTTCTGCCCCGAGGATATGCATTTAGGATGTATACAGCGATCGTCGGCTTCGTGCCATCCGGCTGTGGTGGTGGTGGGGGGAGGTTTGCAGGGCAAAGAAACATGCTGCAAGGTTTACAGCTGCCCCACACTATGGGATGCAATGATGACAAGCTACGGAGTTTGAGTGATTCAAGGAATGACGTTGACAAGATTAGCAGAACATTTTGCGTTGCGATTGAACCCTATTAATATATTACAGAATGATGATACAAATTGAAGTTAAAAGGGGTAGATTGTACGGAAAAATACATATTCCGAACGTTATACGCTTAAAAATGTTACACTTTATTTAATTCGCAAGTAATTTAGACAACATTTATCCCAAATTAGCAACCGAAATCTATCTTCAAGGAACTCTGACAACATTAGTTAATTATTCTCTAGTCTGTCCCTTTTTTTTGTGATTGCCCACTGTGCGTCGGTCACCCTCGCGAACATGGGTGTCCTCCGGTCGGCCGGTGGCCGGGAAAACAAGCGGCATTACAGTCCTACGGGCTGATGATTAAGTTGTTTGTACATTATGCTGTTGTCGTTCCGTTTACCGGTGCCCGTTTTTCAACGAGGGTCCGATACTTTGCGGACCCAACCCAAGCTGCCCGTTGTCGGACGCGGCCGGTCGAGTGTGCGAGGGGATGCGCTTCACCGTCGCACGGATGACGACGTTTTTTTTTCGGCCAACATTTTCCTCCCCCCTCCATTCCCACCCATCCGTTGATCCGTTCCTCACTCTTCCGAAGTAAAAAAAAACATAGTAATTTTTTTCTTTTTCATACCCGTTTTATTCGATGAGGGGGATTGTGAAGGGGTGCCATGGGGTGCCAAGGCGTGGGATGTCTACTTCCGAAAGGATATTTTCCATGCTTCCCGTCTGTCGCTCGTCTGTGGTTTCCACTCGTCCCGGTGGCCCCCGGTGTGTTCTCACTCGGCACTCTTTCATAAGTGCATTTTCCGTAACTCTTTTTCGCTCATCCCCTCCCTCTCCATTCGTTTCTCTCTCCGCATTCTTCGATCGCTTATCCTACTGGCCATTCTTTGTTTATCTCGTTCCCACAGCTAAGGCTACCCTGGGCAACCATTTTCGGTTACGGACTTTGTTTTGCGAAACGATCAAAACTGGAATGAGATTTTGAACGGAAGAAAAATCGTCCCCTCGGTCGTGACAGGGTGGAGGAAAATAAGCAAAGGGAGGTTGGGGACGGTCCAGTAACCCAATGATCGAGAACAGCCGGAAGGTTTCCGTCGGCCGGGTCGCCCTCGGCAACGTGCTTCGGACCGGAATGTCTATCTTCTGATGGATCCCCGACGACGCTTTCCTTCACAAGCGGCCATAACCTCCAAATCCGTCGTCCGAGGGTTCGTGGCGGCGGTGGGTGTTCACTTCTCGAGTGAACCGGATATAAAGCCACCCCACTGGGGGCCAAAGTGCCGGTCGCCGGATTTATGGTTCCGCCGTCTCGCGTAAGCCGAACATTCCGGATGGTCCTTCCGCCCATTACGTAAGCGCGTGACGCCGTGGTTTGGCCTTTCTCCTGTCCTTCTTCTCCGCTCTCCGGTTCCGATGATGTCGTTACTGATGGGTGCCGTGCTTTCTTGCGCTCCTTACTCCGTCGGACAGTACTTCCCCCCGTCGCCCTCCCTGCCCCTCCTTATCGTGATCGACGCACGTCCATTTTTCTTGGCCCCGAATTCCCGAAGAAGCCGCCCGCTCGTCTTTGCTGGCCGCCATCTCGTCCCGGCCCTGGACCTCCTACCGAGCGAGCACGCGTTTGCGGCAATTTATCCGACCCCTTTTCGGGTTTGTTACCGGAGCCGGCCGGAATGCGTCGTGCGCTTGTTCGGCTGCTGCGGCTGCGGTTGCTGGAGGCTTCGGATGTTGGACCGTAATAAATCGTCCGGACTATTGAAATAAATGCAAACATGTTAAAACGGTGATTTACCGCGCGCCTCTAATGTTGCAACCATGTATCGAGGGGGTGGTGGTGGTGGGTCCTAAAAGAAGACGACGCACCAGAGTCGCACACACGCCAACTGCTTTTCCCGTGGCGCTAGGTCAGGGACGACGGTGCAGCGATGGCGATGATCCGACCGTGGGGCTGAGAGAACCGAAAGAGAACCGAAAGGAGAAGAAAAAACCCCCCTCAACCAAACAACGGATAAACGGGTCTCGGATTTGGGGTTTCCTTGCTCGTAACCGTTCCGTGGCGTGGAACAAATGCAGGGATATCCGAACCGTCCTGCCACGGCCTGGCACGGAACTGTGAGCCATGTTCGCTAGGACGGGAGAGAGAAAACAAGCTTCCGAGCGGACGCATGCGTCATCGAGAGTTTAGAGAGACAGCAGCAACGCGTTACGCGTTGTTGGCCGCCCGAGGAGCAGCTAGAAGGTTGATATTATGCCAGCAGCTTCCCAAAAGTCGGACACACGTCCGGAGCGGGTATTTTTGTCCCTCTTCTCCGCCACCGGCAGCCCGAGAGAGAAAGAGCGTCGGGAGCGAGAACGAAGTGAGCAATTGCTCACCGAGGACACACCGCCGGTGGAGACGAGCGTGAGCGTGCGCGTTCAGCTGCTCGTTTTCGCTCGCGAAGGGAGACCACACCGACAACCACACGGGTGAAAGAAGGCCAGCAAGCAGTCGGCCGCATCTGCTCTCTCCACCGGCAACCAATGCCAGCTGCTGCTGCTGCTGCTACTCCTGAGCGGCGCTCGCTTTCGTTCCCCATCAGCGAAAAAGCTTCGACACGGTCGGCATCGGCAGCAGCACAGCGCGGCCCATCATGCACACAAGCCCCGGTGTGGACGACGTGGGGCACCAGGAATTTCTAGGACTCGTTTAGACGAGTGTTAGCATCCGAACAGTGCGCACAGTGTGTGACCGCGCAGTGAACCAGGCTTGCCCGTATAGCTTTCGCCAAACGTTCGTCGCCTTCTCGTCGACGGCGTCGCTGGCCGCGCACACATCAACGCACAACAAAGAATCGCGGTTCGCGAGCGGTACGGAGCATACAAAATGTGACCACTGTGCGGGGGGAGGGTAGATTCTGTGTGTATGCATGCAGTGCCGTTTCTTCCTGTTTCCTACGCCCTCGGCAACTGTGGTGTGTTTTGATGAGCGGCCGAAAAACGGCAGAAAACACAAGAAAATAAAAGCACCCGAGCAGCGAAAAGCGAACGCGCTGGAGCGAAAACGTCAAACCGCAGACGAGCTCAAGTGAACTTGACGTGTCGTGTCGTTCGCGGCTGGAGGCTCAAATTACGTGCGTTGTGTGTATCTGTCTGTGTGTCTGTATGAATTAGTTTCTAGTGTTTTTTTTTTTTTTAATTCATCCACCACCCCTCCTCTTCAGTCGTCCTTCAGCACGACCCCGTCGGCAGGCAGACAGCAGCAGCAACAACAACAACAACAACCACACGGGCCTGACGGGCCGTCAGTCTTCTAAGAGGATTATCGTCGTCGAAAGCAGCTCGGCAAAAGCCGACGTAATCGAGCGAACGATTTGCGTACGTATAATTAAGCACGCTTCGGACGGCCCGTGCTCGTTGTGTATGTGTGTGTTTGTGCGCGCGAGCGATTGGGCGAGTGCGTTTCGAAAAAGGATGAATTGAGGATTTGGCGACGAAGAAAAACAAAGTGCGAAATAATACCCGTTTCTGTCATCGCCTCGGACGGACGGTTTCCAATCCACGGTGGGTGCACTGCCGTTTGCCTACATCCAGGCGGTTGTTTCGTAAGGCACGTCCGCACGTTTTGTTAAAGTTTCGCTTACTTTTCGGGTAAATTGTGAGTGCAATATTGTCGCTTGTTCCTGTGGACGAACCTTCCATTTGATGGTCGTTGGAATAAACGCAATTTTGCCCTCGGCATCGACAAAATCCACCGATCCCCGTGTGCTGGCTGGCGTACATCTCCCGAACGGGCCACAAATGACCGGGCGCCTCCATCGCGCTGGGGAAACTTGTCCGCCCGACCACTGAAACCAGCTGAGCAGAATCGATCGGGTGTAGAGTTTTGCGAACAAACGTCATCCTTCCTGCCCCCTCCCCCAAGGGCCTTTCCAGTGCGGACCATTTGGTCAGTGTTGAAACGAAGAGAAAAGAAACGCGAAAAAACAACGCTAAACGGAAACACCCCAGGGCACGGAACACGACCGTCCGGTGGAGAATACGGATTTGCTGGCGAACGTTTCACTACGAAAGACGTGTGCGTGTGCTGTGTGTGTGTCCGCGCGCTCCTGGTGGCCGTGAAGGAATCCAAATTACTTGTTTTTGTTCTTGCGTTCGGTGTAAAAGGACGAACGCGCGTTCGTGGTTTGTAAGCTTATTAAGCGAATGCAAATACGATACCCTCCGCCACCGGCAACAAGCCACCCGCCCGTCTGCCACCACCCTCTTTCCCACCCAGGCAGACCGTCACGGTAACGTTGCTTAGTAGCAGTTGCGCGAAGTTTTCTCAAACGACGACGACGACAACAACTGAGCTCGGTGAAGTGAGCCAAATAAACGAACGGAATACGAAATCAATCGGTGCCTTCCAGGGGGGAGGAGAAGGGGGAGAGAGGAAGGTGGCCGGAGCCAGCGCCTACAAGGGCCACTCTCGGGCGAGCGCTCCCCGAAAAAGGTGAATCGGGGCCAGATCTCTCCATTCCGCTGGCGGTGAATGTTGCGTTACATAATCTGATCTGATCGCGCTAGCAGAGGAGCGCAAGCTGCGAGCGGAAAAACCAAAGACCGGGAGCGAAGTGTGTGCGATTTGAGGAAGTGCGGAAGAGGGGGTGGAGAAGGGGATCGGTAGAGAGAAAGATTGCCCGAAGAGAGCCAGAGAGCAGGGAGGGAGGGAGAGCGAAAGCACTTTTTGCACAATCGTAGTGAGAGAAGGCGGTTCGGTATTATTTCTATTTTTCTTGTGACATGTTCGTGCGTGCGTGTGACCGCTGAGCTTCCTCGGGAGAATCCTCTCCTCTGATAGGGGTTTGGGGGGAGGGGGGAGCACGGTGGCGGCGTAAAAGTAAAAATATAAAGATCTCAACCGTAGCCCGTAACGTACAGCGGAAACTGATCGGTGTGTGTGTGTGCCTGCGTGCGTTTGTGTGTTTACGGTTTGTGTGTTGGTGCGTGTACGTGTGTCCCCTACTTCCGCTGGCTGCCGAGCCGAGCCGTAGTGTGCGAGCGAGGAGAGATTGCCAAATCGTCCTGCCGCGCCGGTTCGGGAGTGAGACGGAAAAACGTTATATTTTGAATCCAAATAAAACAGGCACTTCATCGGAACGCGCGAACGAGAAAGAGAGAGAGAGCGAGAAAAGGAGAGCAAAGGAAGGAATAAAAAAGAGAGATAGAGCGCGAAGGAGAACGCTAATAAAATCGCGTTTTTCATCCCCCGTGTAGAAACTGAATTCGGATAATTTAGCCACCAGCTCCTGTGCCAACCCCGGAGCGACCGCGCGAGTGTCGGACGGTGTCGGCGTAAAATTAGGCTGTAGCAGCAGTTAATCTACTACCATCATATACCACTTTACCCCTTTCATCGGTGTTGTACGTTGTTTCGCGTTTATTAGCAATAGCACACTAAAAACAAACAAAAAAATAACAAGGATATACTACTACTACTTCGACGAGGAACAAGGGGCAGATAAAGAAACGAGAGAACAACATAATAATAACGCATACACATAGCAGTACTGCAGACGAAGGTAATTTTGCGGAACACCCTACACATATATACGCCATTAAATGTATCCCGGGCATGCGGGGAGGATGAAGGTGGGGATGGGAGATTTTACTTTCCACCATCTTACATAACGTTGTCTGGGGCAATTTTGAAATTATTCACCACCCTTTAGGGGGAAATTCAACCGAACGGCTCGACGGTGGGCGGAGGGCTAGTAAAGGGCTGGGAAGGGCGTTGGGTTCGCCTCTTTTCTCCACACCCCGGTTAGTGTCATCTTTGACGAGCAATTGGGCGTATCAGACAACAGTCACAACAGCGCTCAACATAAATTAGCATCGTAGGAAGCGGTTCCGAGGAGAAGCGAACGATCAACACCCTCGAGCCAAGCTAGGAACGGCTTAGTGCAGGCAGATTAAAATCCTGTTTTTATGTTTGTTTGTTCTCTTTGCTCTTTCGTTTTTTTTTTGTTTCTCTCTACCCTGGTCTTTATGCCACTCCATCCATCATCCGCTGGCCTAGCCAGCGCTTGCGACCCCGAAAGATTGGAAACATTTTTCTCGCCAACCCCTTCAACTTGTAAGTGCTCGATCAACCCCCGAAAGAAGGCGTCCCGACGCGGAAGTAATAGAAAAGTACGCTGAAAAGGTCGGACACTGCTAATTAATGAGCGCGTTGAATAATTAATGGAAAGAAAATGTCAAACTGGTGCTGGTATTGGCTTCCCTGGCAGGCAAATTGGCAATTTGTCTGTGAACAAACTGTCGAAATGGGAAACAGAAAAGGAAGAAAAAAAACCTGGAAAAAGAAGCTGCTAGTTGCCTTTGTTTGACACCGAATACCAGTGGTTGACGCTCGGGGAAATGTGCAAATTCGTGAAGGCTTCATTTGATCTCATGTCTGATCATTCTGATTGGGAAGCTTTCAGGAAGAAACCGTTGGGAAGCTGCGATTGAACGGTTGCGCCCTAATGTATGCAATCGGCCTACATTTTACATCATCAGTTTCTCGTAATGATTGAACCAATTCACCAATAACTAAAACACCAAATTCAAAGCGATAACCCTTTCGTCCTCATTGTGAAAAAGAATCAGTTGAAATTGAAAATATGTTATGGACATTATCGTTTTAAAACCGGATTGCGATTTCCGCGCTGGAAAAACGTCCCCATTCATATCATTCACGCCAATATTCAACAAGCAAAGTGGTGCCAGCTAGGCAGAAACCGCAACCTCTCATTCATTCTCCCATAATCACACTAAATGCCACGCCCGAAACCAGCTCGTAAGACCCCCCCCCCCTCCCCCTGCCCCACGGGTGCGGGTTTTTCCCGAGTAAATTGCTGTTTAAAGCCAAGTGTAGGGGATTTATTGCACCGAACAGCAAGAAGTAACGCGAATATAAAACACATAATTTTGCTTCACACAAACGCTGCCCTGCCCCCCCCCCTCCCGGTGTCAGTGGTGGCAGGACACATCTGTTGCACGTCGCCCATAACAGGGCGAATCTAGGGTGTCATGTTTACACCTTCTTTTATGACCACCGAATACTGGCGGTTCTCGGCTGCCAGCCAGCAGCGGTCCACTTTCGCGAGGCCAACGAGGGGACAAGGACAAGGCACGGCAAGGTCGCCGGTGCGGGTGTCCCGCGTTTATGGTGCCAATCTCTTGCCATCGGCTTTTACGAGCACGGTACAGTGTGCCAGTGCGGTGTAATGGGCCATGTCGGAGCGTGTAGTTATAATTTCGCTCTTTATTGCACGCACTGATAGTTGACAGAAGTATTACGCGTGTTTGGGCACGATTTTACCCGCACTAGTTTTTTGGCAAACACAGACTGTCAACTACCCTCCCCGAAAAGGGTGGAGCGGTCTACTTTCTTCCCTGTGAATTTCTCAACGGTGTAAAAAATCAGTAATTGTAGTGCAGTTGCATACCTTTAGGCGCCGTCGAACTATTCTTCAATGTGGCGCTTTTCGAAGCCTTCGAAATACTTCATTCCAGTGCTATGAGAACGTCGTTCACAGTGTGAAAGCGACGATGGTTTCGCTCGCTGCTCGACGCAATCGAATTATTCAATTTACCACCATGATGTGAGCTGTAAAACACGGCCCACCCCAGAAGAGGCGAGGTTTATCGCTTCACGAAAACGTCATTAGAAGTCAACTCTAGTCGTAATCACGCACGCCGTTCTGTTGTCTGTACTTTTTCTTCTCTGCCCTTTTTTATATTCACTTTATGTCACACCCCACCAGAGCAAGGCAAGCCTCAACAAGTACTGCCGAAAAATTCCTCCGAGACCGCACCGTGTTTCCGGCGGTTTGGTTTCCCGGGTTCCGGCAGCCGAGCGGGGTCCCACAACACGTCCGCCGTCGGGCGACACGTCACAACCGTAAATCCCCCCCGGGGGTAATGATTCTCGCCGCTTCGCAGCAGGGCCGACCCAATAAACAGGACATCGGCCAGGGGGCCGCACTTCCAACTTTTCCCCCTCCCCGTCAAACGTGACGCGTGCTGCGTCACGATAAGTGCGCCCACCGTGCCCGGGCGTGTGTCTATCCCGGGTCAAGGGTTTTCCGAGGCTCGGGGCGGTCGGCTTTCGCAAATGGAAAAATAATAATCCCCACTCCTTGCCGCGCGCGAGTGTTTTGTGTGCGATTCTTATTTATTTATTTTTCTTTCTGTTTTTTTTTCTTCTTCTTTTCGTTCATCGCCTCACGTTCTCGGCTTTACTGCTGGTTTACTTTCTCCATTCCTGCTGTCACCTTCCCGAGAGCGCACCCACTCGGGGCTTTACTTTTTCTTTCCTCGCGTGTCACAAATCCCATTCGGCCTTAGCCTTCCTTCACAAGTCATTCTGCAATTTAACCAGCGCATAAACAAAACCCCTCCAGCCTGTCCTGTCTTCCACCCTACTCTCTTCCTCTCACTCCCTTCAAGAGCGAGGATTCCAGCACCTTCCCTGGTCGCTACATTTACGGACGAGTTATGTTGCGCGCGAACATCGTCCTAGGACGACGACGACGACGACGACGTCGAGGACAATGACGACGAGGACGATTTCAAGGATTTCGAGCTGAAGGGAGCTGCAGGGTGAGGCCAGGATGAAGTGCATTTCATTGCCGAGAATGTGACATTGGTGCAGATTTTTACCATGCCCCAACTGTCCCTAGTCATCCGACACAAGTGGCCACTCGAGCTCGGAGGCACTCGAGGCGTCACGACATAAAAACTTTACACCAACCCCGATCCGTTCTCGTTCGTTTCGCCTGTCGCTCCTTTCTCTCTCTCTCTCTCTCTCTCTCTCTCTTTTTCTCTTTGTCTCTCTCTTGGATCCACATTTTTCTGCCGCCCTTTACTCTAGTGCACACTGTGGACGATTATGGAGGACCCTTGGAGTTGGATTTTACCATGTCATATTCCTTTTTCCAACCATTCCTACCCATGGCAGCGATTTCGAGTGCACGACTCTGGCCCCCTCCGTCCCTTATGCGCCGCTGGGAAATTGCGCCACGCACGATTGATGCTGCGTTCGGCCATGCGAGGCTTTAGGAACACGGAGAAGAACCGCCTTCGCCTGCCCAGCGGAATATACATATGTCGCTACAAATAACACCTTGAACCGGTTAGAAAAAATAAAGGACGAACAGTGGAACACAAAACAAGAGGACACACACATACGTGTTTCGGTCGGTTGACACGACTTTTCATCGGATTCGGATTCGACAGACGTTTCCCAGCGTATCGTTCCTAAATTCGTCCGTTTCCATTTCACTTGTGACAGCTTGTGTGCGATTGAAGTCCCGTGCCTCGAGCGCCGCCGCTGGGACGTGTGACACCATGTACTCATCGGCTCGGATACGTGGGCATGTTTTTCACTCGAAACGCGTGTTAGTATATCGTCGAATGCCATTGCAGTTCTGGCGTACTCTCATCTTACATGGCATGATCGGGTCGAAACATTTCTGTATGAATGCAATGGCTCGCGATGTACAGAATAGAACTTTTGAGAAAAATTAGGAAAATTGTATCGAGTTTTAGAACTGATCCCGAGGTTTTTGGAACAACATGAAATTATTATATATAACAAGTACTTAGTTCATGGACGCTCATTACATAACAAATAAACCTGCACCTTTTTCCATTACCACAAATTAGATTTAATCACAAACCCGTGGGAAACGTAACATGAACTTAAAGACCTCTTTAGGGCCTGGGCCCAATTCCATGCACGGACTGCAAAGCCGCAGCTCATCCCATAATCACTGAAAGTGCGCCAGTAGTGCGGTCCCCTGGCGGGTTTTTTCATGCATGTTGTCGCCCACAACACACGTCCGATCGATCGAAGCGAAGCCACGGCACGACAAAGTCGTCCTCGGCAACGGACATGCCCGCTGTCACTCCGGCTGGCCTCGATTGATTTTTTTTCCTTCGCCCGGTCCTTCTTCTTCCTCCCCTTTTTGCTATTATTAACGATGGCGGCGCCAGCGGAAGGCTTATTGGCTTCTTTGATCCAATTCCCGCTAAAGCGATACGACACACGTCCAACACGGTCGTTCCAACGAGATTACGCCTCATTCCGACCCAAATTGGCAGCGCAACACGGAACTGACACCGGAGTGAAACATCATCATTCAAAATGGCGACCGTTGAGGGTGGAGGGGGCGGGGCCGGGGGATGCGAGGGCTTGGGGTGGATTGGAGTCGTGCGACAAACGCTCCGAGGACAAAACCGTTCCTAATTGAAAATCTTTCTACACCCCCCAACCCCCCCCCCCCGAAAAACCTGACGTGGCCGGCCATTTGCGGGAACTTTCCCATCGGCGAGACATCCGGTGTGTGTGTGTGTGTTGGTTTGTGTGACCCCCCCGGATGCCTTTTCCGTTGTCACCGATGCTTTAGCTTTTCCTATTTTTATGCCATCAAAAATCCTCTCGGTTCAGTGTGTTGGCTTTGGCTCGCTATTTGACAGCCGCATTATACCTGGGGCCTTCACTCCGCTACAAGCCTTTGATGCGTGTGTTTGTGGTACGAAATTGTTTCCAGTTCCGAACCACCCGCACCGCTGCCGGCACCGCTGGAATTGTTGGATGTTCTGTCCGGGGGACAAATCCCCTCCAGCGGTAAATCCTTGCCGACAGAGTGACGTCCCGCCCGAGCTCCAGAACTTGTCGGCCGGCCGGAAGGAAAAGAATGAGTTTTCGTGGGCCTTACTTACTGGGTGGGACTAGGACAAACGTGAGCAGTGACTTCTGCTCCAGAACTCGAAGTGACACAATCTAATAATCTAAAGTTGCCGGCGTTGCGAATCGCTTCGGAACTGGGACGTAGCCAGCACACACACACCACACCTGCACACATTCGTGCCAGCGTAAGCCGTTCACCCCGCACGACAACGCAACCCAAGGCACGCGCCAGTAGTGGCCCCTAGGACTGAAAAATCCGCTGACAGCTTATTAAAAATCGATCCATTCCGGGCACGTCTCGTCGGCCTTCTGACTTTTTACCAGTGGCGTCGGCCTGCTGGCGTTGGCGTCGGAGCGTACGGGTGGCGCTAAGCGGATCAGGAAACGACGACACACTAGAACAAGGCCGGAAACCAGCAACGGTTCACCAAGCGCAAATCTTGTCCCGTCATTGTGTGACTACACGAACATGTACATATATATCTGGTGCCCCCCGAAGGGTTGCCTTTGCTGCCTTTGGCCTGCACCGGATGGACGGACGGACACATTTGTCCACCCCCTGGCCGAGGCGTTGGTCCGCGTACAAACGGATCCGGCGTCTTGGCCCGCAGGAGTGGGATCGCTGGTCGGCTTTCACTAAGCGGCCTTAATTACTCGTGTGGCACTAAACTTTCTCGTCCACGCGCTCGTTAGCTGCAGATGTCTCCTGGCTAGGGCGAGCGTGCGGGATATGTCTTCAAGCCTGGCCAGCCCTTGGTCCCCCACCCAGAGGGCGCTGCCGTCGGCCGGACCGGGTATCCCACGATGACGGGGCGAACTGCTGGTTTCGTGTCCCGGGGATGATGGTCATGCAGTTACACATAATTATAGTTAGATATTTATGATCCCATTCTGACAGCTCGTATCCCCCGCTCGCCCTCCGTACCTTTCTCCTCCCCGGGCCGTGCCCACGCATCCACTTTGTTGGAAGTCGTTTCGGAGTTCATGACATGACCATTACATTAACGGGAGTCGCTGGCGGAAATGTTGTCCCGCGCCCGGTGCTGTGTGTCCCCAACGGAGTTCGGCGAAATGCGGCCCAACAACCGAACCCCGGCGTTTCAGTCCGTGCCTTCATTTCGCACGCGGCTCGCCCTCGCGCGTCCACGGGTTTTATTGCTGTTTGCCAAACATTGATGGGCCTTTTTGAAATTGTGCCCAGTCCCAGGGATCGCGCCGTTTTCGGGGTGTTATGTGGGAAAGTTTTGATTCAATTGCAATGTTTGTTCGTTCGTTCGTTTGCTTGGTCTCGCGGAGGGGTGGAGAGAGAGAGAGAAATGGGGAAGAGGAGCACGGGGGTTGTGTACCGAACTTCCAGCCGTCCAGCCATTTAAAGCGTGTTTTCTTTCGCGTTTGGCCCTCGCGTCTGTTTTGCTCCTTTTTTCCCTTCCTTTTATTGCAGTGGAAATTTGGAAGCAAAGTTGTATTAGGGCAAGTGGATGCTTTTACGACGATTGCGTTACCATTTATCTTTCCGTTAATGCAGCTTCCGCCGGTGTGACCAGGCTTTTGATGGTAGGCTTGTTAAATGGACTCGGTAATGTTATGATTTTGTAAACTTTTACGTGAAGTAAAATAATTGGTTCGTTAACAAAGCGCCACAAGACTGATCGGAACGTTATGTCGGAACGGTCTTGATAGAAAGCAAAGGTTACAATTGTCCTTGTCCATGAAAATGGATCATAATTGACACAAGTTTATTTTTCCAAGTTTAGTTTCTACATCTACCACTTGGTGGATGAAGGGCAAATTATTTCACAACGTTATAGTTTGGATTTATTGTAAATTTGTGCTTTTATTACGATGCAACAAGGTTTCGTAAGAGTATTAAGTGATTATGGTAACCACTAAAGGGAAATTGAGAATTATATGCGAGTAAAACTTCGCCTAACCTTTTGTTTGTCCTGGCAGCCATTTGACGTTGGCGAAACGTTAACTTTTCACAACTTTTTCGGTATTTTTACAACAATTCTTTACGTTTCAACATTTTGACGGCCTTGTTGGATGTTACTATATGTGAATCGATACACCAATAGAATAACAATTGCAATGACAGCGACGTTTGACATATTTCTTGTGCAAACACCGGATGGCATTTTGTTGATGCCATGAATAAATCCCTTGAATGAACAACACATCAACAAACAAACAAAGTGCGCCATACCAGAACACCAGGTAGTAAAACAATTCGCGGAACGCCAGGCGACGCAACCTTTCACGAACCTGGACCTAAAGTCAGCCTACAAACACGGGAAAAATGGGCCCACCCCCAGCCAACGCCCGCCTACTAATCTCGTGTGAGCCCGTGCGTGATTGCTTTCTAAATATCGATAAAAGCGAACGACGTTGCTTCCGTTTCCGGGAATTCGAAACGCAACATCCTTTCGTGCAACCTCCAGTCGGGTGTCATTTCCAGGAAAACCCTTGAGCGGAAGGAAAAACAAAGCGAAAAAAAATGCAAACGTGCGCCTCTCTTTATTTGCTGTTATACAATATATGAACTGCGTTTGATGGGAGAGTAAATACACTCCTGAACATGTTGACCCCGCATGGGGTTTCGAAGGG
>JAOEFI010000007.1:9560907-9575226 GCA_034621735.1 Anopheles plumbeus | reverse complement strand
CCAGCTCGGACCTTCTCCAGCGGGTGAAGGGTGTGGGTGGAGCGGTATGGTGGCTTCATGGTAGAGAATCGAATCGGATTCTCGATCGGTAACAACAACAAACCTGTGCCGAATAACAAATCGAGAGTGCCGGTACCATTCCGCAAATCCTGGCCCTACTTGTGCCCGGGACCTGTTGTACCTCGGCCTACTGCTGGCCTACCATCCTTCTGGTCCACGTCCTCGGCCTGCGCTGGAAGTGGGAACCCGGACAGGACTATACCTTATATCCACGATGCCGATTGGCGATAAATAAAACGTCCCAGCAATCGGTAAAGCACTCACAGGGATTAGCAGGGGCTTTTACAGTAAATTTAGAACCATTAAACTGCAAAGCCTGCGTGTCCCGGTGCCGTCCGTCCGTCCGAGCGGTGAGGACGGCTTCGGAAGCCCTACCGCCGGGGGGTGTCGTCATGGCCTGGCCCGGCGCGGCGACGGAAGCCAACCGATAAACGATAAACCCAAGACACATACCCCGCAAAATAGGAGCCACCCCCCGGTTGAACGGTGTGTCGGTCCGGGCTGGCAAGAGGACAGCGACAGCGACAACTTGCGCGGCTTCTTCCACGAGTCTTCGCGGAGCAGATTGGGTCGTAACGCCAAACGGCTTGAGACTGGCTTAAAAGCGCCATAAATTTCGAAGCCAACAGTCAGTTTTATTTCGCCATTGTGGCACACGGAGGTGGGCACGTGTGTGTGTGTGTGTGTGTGTGTGTCGCGTGAATCAGGACGAACGGATTTTGGCTGGGTGTAGCGACGGAGTTTTTTTTTCTCTTCTTCTCTCTGTCTCTTTTTCTCTATATATCTTTTGATTTGCGAAAAATTGATGCTCCTTTTCCTTTTCCGCTGTGGAAAAACACAACAACAAGCGCGATGGATCCTTGTTCCGGACGAACCACCCCGTGAGCGTGCTCACCCAACCAATACACACTCACACCCACACACAGCGTCATAGTGAGCCGATTTGGGCCGGTGGTGGCAATTTCGTTGGAAAATGTTCGCCCGAAAATTGACACAACTTTAGATCGCCGAAATTGAGGGGAATGAAAATTTACTGCCCCCCTGCCCGCCGTTTAGCTCGTCCTCGCCTTCCCTCCGCCCTGCCGGCCTGTGGCTTCCAGTGGCGTTGGTGTGTTGTTGGGAATGGCTTGATTTTTTCGCTTGTGTCTTCGAACTAGCTCTCATCGTTTGTGATGCGATGGCATCCTTTTCCTTTCTTGCGGCGACTCCCTGTTCAGCCCAAGGTATATATAGTAGCTCAATCGGTCGAGGCCAATTGATCCAGTCTGTGTTTTCGTGTGTGTGTTTCGGCTTGAACCGGAACACTTGTTCGCATTTTATAGACTCTCCCTCGTCCCCGGCCCATACTGAACCTTCCCCTCTGTTCCTCAGTTAATCCTTTCCAGTCGCAAGAGGGATGTGAATGAGGACAGCATCCACTATATTTCTATATATCTCTAGCAACCTTATTATATATCCTGCCTTCCTTTCTCTCTCTCGTTCCTTTTTTTTGCCACCGCAAAAAACACCCAGTGCCAAGAACCGAGCTTATAGGTGACTCCGATCGCTACGTCAAGGCCGGCAGTGGCGTCATCCTGCGGTGCGTGGTCCGGGGCGCCCTCGAGCCGCCCTCCTACATCATCTGGTACCACGGTACGCAGCAGATCTTCACCGAGAGCCGCCGCGGCTGGAAGACGCAGCTGGACCGCGGCGCACCGGATCTCGACGGCGACATACACAGTACGGTAAGGAGTGCCAGTTACGACCCAAGACAAGAATATAAGGAATCTCACAGAATTTCCCAATAGTTGGAACATTGGAATGGAATCAGTAATCGAAAGTATTTGGATGCAAAGAAAAATCGAGAAATGTATTATAGCAAATCACATTCGTTTGAAAGAAATCTATTCCAATACACTTCCAGTGGAAAAGCTCATATAGTGGACATCAAATCGTTATCTTACCGTCGAGATCTTCATATCGAACAAATAAGGTTTTGAATTTCCCATTTTCTTTTCTCATTTTCTTGAACTTTCACGGCCCGCCCGCCCGCCCGGCCCACCAGATTGGCTCGCTGGTAATAGAGGCGACGAAAAAGAAGGACTCCGGAAATTACTCCTGCAGCCCATCCAACAGTCCACCGATCACGGTCTCGTTGCACGTCATCAACGGTAGGTCATCAGGGGGCGAGAGTCTGGAGGGTCCCACGGAAGGGATGGTCGGTCCATCCAAGAGGAAGGAAGGGGGCAGTTTTCCCCGATTTGCATATCCGATACTGATCTGTGTTTGTTTGTGCCTTACTTCTGTTTCCACCCCCCCCCCCCCCCCTCGGGTGCCCCTGCTGCCCCGTGGTCAACCCTACCTCAACCCCCCACTATCGGGTGCGATGACAACGAACCGTCAAACTGGGCGACCGGATGGCGCATGACCCGGGCAAAAACCCCACAGGAGAATCGTCTGCATCCGCTGTCACGTCCTCGGCCAGATCGCTGTTCGATGGTAAGCATAATTGAATTCTCATTACGCCGCTCGTTTATAGTGACCGCTCGGGGTGCAGCGTTACAACAACATGGGCCGTGGACCGTGTGCATAAATCATGGTGGCAGCCACGCGCGCGTGTGTGCTATTGACAGTTGTCGTGAGAAAACGCACCCCCCCTGGTGCTGTCCTCCTACCGGGAGGGGAATTGAATTACGATCGCCGCGGATCCGATCGAACCCCGAGACGGTTTCGCGGGGATTTCGTGAATGATGAACATGACGCAGAGAGTGTTCATGTTCGTCATGTTATTCTATTCCAACAACTTTTAGCATTTCTGTTTCAACAACCACGTTACAACAACTTGAGCACAACTTAAGGGGGAAAATTGGTTTACAAATCGGGTATTTTTTATTCCTAAATCATTAGTAAAACTAACTTCCAAAATATGTTGCCAAAGTTTCCAGTAAAAATTGTGATTAGTTCTGACGTGATATCCGATTTAGTGAGCGTTCAACGCTAAGTGCTGGAGCGTGTGACAGTCCGCACACCACAAACTTAATTTAATGAATCAATTAACTCAATATTAATTTTTCACGGTGCCTACATACTTTGGTGTCGGATACAAATCACAACATTACATCATAAACTTACTAGAAATTCCAAACAGGTGTTAACAGTATAAACAAATGGTATCCAAGTTGTTTTCTTGTTATGTTTGCTTTCGATATTAATTAAGTTATTTATTATTACTGTTGTTTTAACTACTATTGTTTTGCTCGAAAGAAGTCGAACAAATTGCCGAAAAACAAGGTTTTTTATTCAAATCCCTCTAAAACCTTCAATTCTCATAAAAAAAAAAATTAATTCATATCGAAGAGAAACATGTTTATAAAGTACATGTTCAACCTCCTATTCGATTTTAGATGAAAACTGTGGACTGTAGGATGTACGCAGTCAGCAAAGTGTGATAAAAACGACGACGCGTGGCAGCTGATAGTGTTCGTATTTTTCAAAGAAATGCTTCAAACAAAAAATTCAGCATTTTCCTTAATATATTTATGCAATATCCTGAAAGATTAAATAAGTTATATACATTGCTTATTTAAAAAAATATATATACAAGAAAACCCCTGAAAAACGGTGCTCCAAACCTATTTCCCCCCCTTAAAGTTGTGCTCAAATCCATTCAACCTTTTTGTTGCATCTACTAATCGAAAGTTGCATCGAAAGAAAGGTTGATTTTATTTTAAAAAAACCCTTACAAAAACGAACTCTTTATCAATAGAACATCATACCGATTTAAAAAATGAAACAACCAAATTTAATTCCACCGCTTCGAACAACATCAAAAGCCGCCCATACGATCCTTTCGAAGCGGCAACCGGTTTTCCCCGGGTTTTTTTCCCGAACCACAATCGCTTGACCACGTTCTGTCTTTTTCTCCGATTTCTCCCACCGCCGTCCACCCACCCGCAGACAGCATATCGATGTTCAAACAGCGTAACCTACAGATCCTGCTCCGGCATCGGACATTTGTTATGCTACTTGTATTGGTTATCTATGCTCAGCTAAGCTGTCATGTGAACTATAGACTTTAAGTGTAAACGTAGCGTATTAAGATTAAAACTACGATAAAAAGGAACGGGGAGGGGGAAAGATAAGTACACGACGGAAGGGAGAGCGAGAGAAAAAAAATGTAAGGAAGCAAACCAAACAAACTTATCCGCAACCACAAAAAAAAAACAGTAAAGTCGTGAATAACGAAAAACCAAACTACAAAAATCAAAGAACGTGCAACAAGAGAAAAAAAGAGGGAGAGAGAAAAACACATGAAACCCACTACGGTAAAGTAAGTGGTTAGACAGACAGACAAAAAAAAACCGGGAGGGAAGGATCGAAGGTAAAAAAGAACAAGAGGCAACTAAAAATAATTCGAAAATCATCCACGTCCATTCTCTATCGCTAAATACACACTTAAGAAGCGGGGCAGCAAGACCAGCGTGGTGCCGCCTACGGTTACGGTTGCGGCAAGACGGGGGGCGGACGAAACGCAAAACGTGAAATATTTGCTCATATACATATACATATAAATATATAGAGAAAACGAAACGAATCTCGACACGAGACAAGGATAAGTTTAGGAGACAAAGCAAAAACACAACACAAATCCCCCCGGGGGACGAAAAAAAAAACCAAACGAAGAATCCTTTTTGCACACTCAACCACATACAACAACATCACACACACACACACACACAGACGGGAACCCATTCACGACTGATAGGAAAAGAAAGGGGAGGGAAGAAAGGGTGGCGCAAAGTTTCAGGCAGAACTCAAGCTCCCAGAGCAGAGGCGAAAATATTCCAGGTAAACTCCGAAAGGAATTTCCTCTTTTCCTGCCAACCCTCCCCGGGGGAAGGGTTGGACCCTACGAAATGGGTGACCACTAAGCGGCGTCCCTCTTTGTTCAGCGTTAAATCTTCGGGCATCGGCGAAAAACCGGTGGAAGCATAAACCCCCCCCGGAAACCTTATCGCTGATGAAGACGACGTTAAGTAGGTGGAGCACCTGCGGATTGTTTATTTGGCCGTTTTATCCTCCTGTCCCATGCGCTACGCGCCACCCGCACACCACCAGGAACATTATGTTTTACGTGCGCTTCGGCGGCAGAAACTCGCCGTGGATCTGGAGCGCAGATTGGGGTCGTCCAATCCCAGTCCCAGTCTCGCCCGGATGCTGGGATTTTATCCGATGCCAGCAGCCCGAAAAAACTAATCGAAATCTAACGTAGTCAAAAGGAACACTCGCAAGGACACCGGCAAAAACAATCGTCCTTCCACACCGACACACACACACACATAGCCATCAGACCGCCCTCCCATAAATAAACCTTACACCCCGGTGTCTGCTGTGGTCGTGCGAGGCAGCTCCATCTAGTTCCAATTTTCGTTAAACGAGTCTCCAAACTTTACTCCATCAATGTCAGGTTTTGGGTGTATTTATTTATCCGTGTTTTTGTTGCTGCTTTGTTGCGGGGCTTTGCGACGGACTTCCCTCTTTTACCACCCCCACCCAGCCCCTCCACCGGTTGTGTCCAGTTAGTTTCGAAACTTTTGCGGCGAGTTTTTGCGCCAATAGATCATGTCGTTGTCGGTGAGATAGAGATAGAGAGAGAGAGAGAGAGAAAGATAGAGAGACAGGCGCGTGGGATGCGCCATTTGCGTTGAAAGGATGGATGGTGATGATTTACCGAAAGCCGTTCGATGGTGGCGGCATTACCGATTATTCTTGTACTGTGTTCCTCCTCTTCTTTTCTTTGTTTTTGCTGCGTGTGTGTGCCATTTCATCGTTTCGTCTCCCCTGGGGGGCATGCGTGGGGTATTGGGGGTGAGAGCTTTCCGTTACGATTTCCCAACGGTCGCCCTGTCTTCTTTACTTGACATTTGCGGCCAACTGTTGACTGTTGCGAACGGGCGAAACTAAGTGCGTCCTGCTGAACGAAGCGGGAGTGTAAAAAGGTGGGGAAAACACAATAAAACAAACAACAAACACACACACACACACAACACAAACGTATGGTAAAAGCAAACAAAACAAATGCGAGCAAACAAATAAACCGAAACAAATCATCGCTAGCCAGTCGCTACTGACGTTAATATAAAAATAATCATTTTATTGAACAAGCAAGCGGAAGGGGAGACACAATGGCAGGGGGAAGGGATTAAAGGAAAAACTCGACAAGCAAAGCAACAAACAAAAAACGGACAGGCCGATAACAAGCAGGACGTAGGCGTAAATTTAATGGAAATCTTAAAAAAGAAAACCAAAACGTCGACACAAACACACACACATACAGACACTCTGATCACTCAACTTATACTCTATGAGCGATAGTAAGTTTGCAGCAGCCCCTACGAAGGTTATTAAAAAAATTAATTAAAAAGTAAAGAGATGAACGAGGAAGTGAGAAGAAGAGGAAAATAAAACGAAACAAACAACCATACAGCAAACAAACAAAGAAAATATCCATACCACTGAGCGGTAGCGAAGGACCGCTCACAAAATGTAAAATGTTATTACTTACTTATACTACTACAAATTGCCAGCAAGGAAAGCAAACGTCGAGGAAGCAAATAAGAAACACAAAATGGAGCAGTCCGGAAGTGGATAACGTTGAATCGGACAAACAAGCA
This sequence comes from Anopheles plumbeus, assembly GCA_034621735.1. Classification (NCBI taxonomy): domain Eukaryota; kingdom Metazoa; phylum Arthropoda; class Insecta; order Diptera; family Culicidae; genus Anopheles; species Anopheles plumbeus. The sequence continues at coordinate 9,568,513 of JAOEFI010000007.1, read as the reverse complement.
GAAACACAGTCACACACACACAAACGCAAATTGCAGACTCACACCATTAGACGAATGTGGACGCAAAACACAGGCAATAGAAAGGAGTACAAGAATGGGAAAGAGAGAGAGAAATTGGATGAACAGAGAAACCCGAATTCTAAGTAAAATGATCTAAGAAAAAGCATCAAATACAAAAACGAAGAACACTGGTATCGGATTGCATTCAACGATCGTATGTCAATAGGGGTAAAAAACAGACGTGAATCAGTGAAGTGTAAAGATCAAACGATGAGAAGATGAACCATACATATGAGAAGAAAATCAACGACAGCAACTGTTAACCCGTGACAGGCGAGAAAAGTTCCGGATCCTTTAGAATACGTCACGATGACAGGAAACGTCCGTCAATGCAGTGGCCCGGAAAAGGATTCGGGAAAGAGGGCAAAGATTGTAAGGATTAAGAAGGTATGACAGTTGGGAATATCTGTGGAAAGGAGAAATGCAAAACAGAAAGACGAAGAGCAACATAACAAAGGCAACCGTTGAAGAGCCAACACTGACGCAAACACGAACACACTTCAACACAAACACACATACGAAAAACACGGTCACCAGAAAGGTGGGAAGGAAAAAGGGAAGAAAATATTGTAGTTATATATTAGTTAGGTAATTCATGAAAAATTATATTGTACATATTTTTATATTTTAATCCTCAGTTGAATAAAAACCAAACATATTTTTTTTAATGAAACAATTCGCATTTCTTTTCTGCCCATCTGTGTGTTTGTCTGTGTGTGGTAGGGGGGTAGTAAAAACTAAAAGTTAACCGACAGCGAAAAGCTTTACGACCGAAAGGGGCTGGGCCGAGCGAAGGAAAACACGCGCGCTCGCACGGGAACATGTCCTCCAGGCGTTTGGTAAGTATTGTGTAAAGTGTCCATATTTCCTGCAATGAATATATAATCAAACCATAAAGTTGGCGCTCGCCGTTTTACACCACACGCGAACCCACGGCCTGGGAAATATTTCACGCGTCGAACCGTGGAAGTCCTGCTTGGCTTCTATGACGCTTTTCTTTTGTTTTATTTCCACGAATCGTCATCAGAAAATGAGCATTGAAAAGTGCGACCGAGTGTCCGTTTAGCGTCCGCTGGTGTCGTGGAAAATTATGACTTCCCTCTTTTCCCCTATCCATCATCCACTGCGCTCATCGTTTTCCACTAATTGTCCGCGCCACACCGGTCACCATGGGGATTTTCCCCTCCCCTCGTGGGAAGAGAAAGACAAAGCCCCACGTGAATGATGGACGGGGCGCCATGTTTTATGGACCACCGGGGAATGTGTTTCGGTGTGGTTGTGTGTGTGTGTGTGTGTGGAAAATGTCTCGGAAATGTGATGTCCGGCAACCGTTTCTTTTCCTCATCGTGCGCATCGCAAACGATTTTCCATCACATTTAGGTAAGCTTTTTATTTGCAAGCTATCTTTTCTTCTTTTCGCTTCGCTTTGTTCCGGTCTCATTTTCCACGCTTTCGCGCTTTCCACGAAGGAAGTAACTCACATTGACCAAACGTGCAGAAACGAGCAGCCAGGACAGGAAGTTGACATAATTTTCTGGCATTCCCCATCGTTTTTTTTTTCTTTCCTTTCCATCCGTTTTCCGTTCCGTCTTCGGTCTACACATTTTCCCGCGAAGTAAGTGAAATTGCGGATGAAACCGGACGGTGGGGACAACTCGTGACAGGGTACGGGGCGAAGAAAAGCAGCTGCCCCCTGTTCGTTGTTCATTTAAAACATGGATTTTTCCGCAATTTTTGAGCGAACCTATTTTTTGTTTGTACTTCGGCGAGTGCTTTTCTTCCACACAGTGCCAATTTTCACCAGCCACCCTAACTCCCTCAGCATGTCGGCCATGGTGTATTTTAAATAATAATTTGCACTCCGCGGACCATAAGCCCGGCAAAGCTCTCGATAAACCGACCGAAGTGTGATTGCCGGGCGTCGGTTTCACTCCGGTTCGCTATCTGAAGTTGTGCTCGAGTGCTCTATTGCTTTTCCTGTAGCTTTTCCTTATTAGACGGTGGCTGTTTCGTTCAACACCACTTGCTGCTTCTGCTATTGTAGCGCGGTTCGTTCTAGGCCGAGCGTGAGCCTGGCGAACTACCTTTCTTTGCTGTTGAGTTCAGTGAAATATTTCCAACTTTTTCATCCACTTAATTTTCCGGCTTTTCCGTCGGACGAACGTTTTTCTTTTTTTACCGTTTCTCCAAACATTCCAAATCCATTCCTTTGCCCGAACGGGAGTTTGGCTTCCACTCGATGCGCACATAGCCCAATTTGCTCCCGCCTTCCCGCCCTTTTTCCTCCTTCTTCTGGCGCCCTTTCCACCACCCGAGTGACGAGGCGCAAGCGGAAAACCTCGGCGAATGATAAACTGACGTAATCTGGAAGAGATTACTTCCTATTTGATTTCGCCCGGTCCGGGGTCACGCTTCTACACACGCCCCGGCTGACGCTTCGAACGCTGGATGTGACAGTCCACTAAAGTGTGGCACATTTTCCGGTGGATAGGATGGAAAATTGGGCGCGAGCGAAAGCAAACCAAAAAAAAAAAAAAAGAAAAACTAATGGAAGACACATTTAAATAAAACTCAGTACACGCCACTGCCACTGGGGGAGTAGAGGATCACGGAGGGAGGAAGAAACAGAGTAGAGATAAAAACCACCCACACACCCCACCCGTTGCCCCACCCGCGACACGACCTCTGACACTTTGGAGCTCCGCAGCAAAACCTAATCTTCCGTACCGGAAAAGCGGGAAGTGCCCTTCCGTTGTGCGCGGGTGGCCATTTTGCCATTTCTCAGTTACACACCAGGCGACGGAGCCACTTGGCTTGGGAAAGCCAACCCGACTGTTCGCTTGCCTGTTTCGTTTTTCTGCTTCAAATTGATTTTGTGCGGATTGAAGCGAAACGTAATAAGGGCCGACGGGAGGCGGAAGGGCAGAGTGTGGCGTTTTTAATTGCGAAAAATATTGATAACGAACGCAGACGATAAAGTGTAGCCAAAGTTTATCCATCTCGTCAACTTCATTCGAATTAGGTTTGTCGACTTTTTATTCAAACATATGGCTAAAACCTCATGCTGTGGTAAATTCCAGTACACTGGAGTGTTTTTTTCTACTACTTCAACATGTTCCCATCGCGTTTTGCGAAAAAGGCATTATCATTTTGTTTATCTCAAACATCCAGCAAACAAAAAAGATGTTCCTTTTTCAATGAACGGTACTAGCGTGTGAGACTGATTGCATAAACTCAGGCTCACTGTTAATTTCGAATGTTGAAAGTAGAATGTGACAGATTGAGTATAGTAAATCATATTTCTTTTGCTTGTATTGAAGTCACAACAGTGGAAATCTGAATGTCGAAATATTTCCGATAAAACGTTTACTTGAAATCGAACGTAGCATGCGCGAAGAGACACTTAGTATTTGGAACACTCAAAACCAAAAAAACCAATCCAAAGATGACATGAATGTTCTCTTCCGTTTAGAACGGCACGCAGTAGAAATGCGCTACGTGATTCGATAATTATGCAACATTTCCATTCGGTCCAACGATCTGCCCGTGCTTGCGACCGCCCCTTGTTCCGGAACCGCTCGGCACAGATCCCACTCGAAGTGAACCAAAGAAAAACCCCGACCCTCGCCGTGCACGTGAGAAGGAACGATGTAGTCGTTAAAACACGAACCCGGTTCCCGGGAAAAGGAAAAAAAGGAATCCAGCCAGCCGTGACGACTCACCGGCGCACGGAGAATAAAATAACGGCACGTGCGCTGAATAAACCGGGCGCTGCTGCTGCTGCTGCTCCATTTCTGCTGCCGCCCGCACCAGCCGGGGACGGGTTTCCTGGCGGTGGGTGGGAAAAACGCTGGCGTCCGCGCCCTTCGCAAAGAAAAAAAGGGACAACGAAAAATCAGAAACTTGACTTTCACCATCGATTAGCAGCTTCCGCGAAATTGAAACTCCCGCACCGTCCGGATACAATAAAATCCGTCCAGGCACAGGGGGGAGGGGTCGTGGTCAGGTCAGGGATAAGCTACCCCGGAAAGCCACCCCCGACTCACCCACCCTCGAGGGAGTTCCCTGCGCGCACCGAGAAACAGATAAACCGAAGCAGCAGACGCCAGCAGTCGCGCTTTCTGATGTTTCCTTCGGCTTTTTTTCTTCCTTCGCCACCCGTACCACCCCAGCCGCCCTCACTCCCACCTCCCCTACCCGTTGCGCCCGATTGTAATGAGCAGATTGGTAGATTTTATTTCACGCTTCAGTGGCCATATTGGATGGATTAAATTGCGATTTATTTCTCTCTCTTTCTCGCTCTCTCTCTCTCTCTCTCTCCCCGCCCCCGAGCGGTGGGTGCGTGGTGGCCGTGTTGCTGGCGGTGTGCTGCATGTACTCGTCTTTTAATTTCTCTGCAGTCCTCGTGGATAGCCGGGCGAGCAAGTGTAGCGCAATATTATTTGACGTTTTCCACCGAACCACTCCGATTGAAGCACGTCGAGCGAAACTCTCGAGCCCGTGGCTGGGAAATGGGGCGAGCTTTTGCCGGATTGACATATTTTGCCCGTGTTTAATCCATCGGCGGGCTTTACGTCCTTTAATGTGAGAAGTTCGAAAGATGGGAAACTCAATCATGGACCCTGGAGTTTGCGATTGATGTTGAAGGGAGCTGTTTTCATTTCGGAAAATGAGCTGTTTTCATTTCGGTTTTTGACGTTGCAAACATGTGCTTTAACGTTCTGTCGACATTTCATTTCCATTATTTCGAACAGAGATGATTCCCTCCAGCAGGTCAATTTAATTTTCCGAGTGTGTGTCAAACATTCCTGCTAATGATTGAAAAGACACGGAAGATAGAAAAATTAAAAAAACACTTATATTTAAATCACTTTCTCGCTTTGCAGCCAACATTAATTTCAAGTAGCGCAGCTGAAACCCCAAAATGGGATTCAAATTAAACTTTTACGACCACAAATTGCATTTATATTTTCTTCGCCCGTCGCAAACCGCAACATTCGTCGTGTAGAAACGATTGAAGGCGCGCCACTGTTAACCATCTTCCCAAACGACTTCTCAATGAATTTCGAACATGTTTTTAGTGCGAATAAAATCGTTACTGCGTCGACAAATGTGTGTCCCCTGCCAGGCCGAATCCCTGCCCCCAACTATGCGCCGATTAACTTGTAACGAGAAAACGGTTACAAAACACGAACACAAACGAACCGGCGATATTTCGTCGCCTCTGTAAGGGGTGTAATAAATCTACCCGGAAAATATAAACCAAACTTCAACGAATTCGTCATAAATGGGCACGCTCGAATGGCCTCCTTCCCTTCCCGTCCCCTCCCGTTGGCCATCGTGCCCCCGGGTTATGACCCCATGAATTCATAAATGATCATAATCAACATTACGATCGCCGTGGGCAGCGTACAATTTTAAACCCCCCCCCCCCCCCCTCCCTCATATTAGGCTTCATTTATTCCTGGTTGTTGTTGTTTTTTTTCTTTTTATAGGCAAGGATTTCTTTCCGTGGAAATCAATGCCACTTTTACTTCCGTGTGTTGTTTTCGTTCAGTTTACTGCAAATCGAAGCGTTCCCTCTTCTCAACATTTCTGGTTTTGATGGGATTCCCAATGGGTTTGGTTTTGGGACCAACAATTCTACATGCTACGTGGACCACTCGACCCTCCAGTGTAAACTGGGTAACAGCAACAAAACGCGTAAATTGAAACGTTTCGCAGCCTCCGACCTAGACGCGCTGTTTTATGCGCTTCCCAAAATGGAAACGATGCCTAAACGCGTTCCCATTTCCGACGTCGACACTTTCGCGCTCCGACACTCCACTCGACTCGCCCCGAGTTTTATCAACCTTCGCCGGAAAGTTCAACAACACGCGCCCAAATGTTGATCCCTGCCAACTCCGGAGAGCTGTTGCTCTCGACGGCCGAACCCCCTCCCCCAAAAACGGCCGGTTTTTCTTTCCCTCCTCGAATTCCCCGAACCGAAACAAAACGCCTCCGTGAAAACCCTGTCCTGTCCTGGCCGGGCGGGTCGGGGTGGGGGCGGAAAAATGGCCAGCCAATAATAGCCCATGAAGCTACTAAGCGGTCGATTCTAATCTAATATTGATTCATTGCTTTATTGCCTGACACTTTCCTTGACACTCCGAGGCGACGAATTCGATCGTCATCGCCACCGTTGTCAATGTCATTGGCGCGAACATTAGCGGGGTCTCTGGCAGCTTCCATTCCTTTTTTTTTCAGTTTCCCTCCACGCTTTTTGTTCCCCCCCCCCCCTCCGCCGAGGGAAAGTCCACCCCGGCAGTGGCTGCTACTGCGTTCTTTCTCAGTACTTAGGTCGGTTGCCGGTAGGACTTCGCAAGAAGCATCTCAAGCCACCTCAATTCAACCCCAAAGCCGTCGAGTGTGTGAAAGGGTATTAAGGAAACCCGGAAACACGGGGGGCGGGCGGCCAGTTCGGAAGGGGGTGCGGGTATGGTGGTCGTAACGACCGGAACGGAGGAACATTGGAATAACGAGAGGCAGAGGGACATTTATCCTTCCGCAACATCCGCACCCTCCTCCCCCTTCCTCCGGGTTTTTTTCTTCTGATTGGTGTTTTGTTTTGCACCGATTTGCGCCACTCGGTTTTATCGTCCTTGCGTCCTCGCGTCCTTTCCACCCCCGTCACGTCCCGGGGACGGCTTACGGAGCGATGTCACATCGGAGCCCGGAACGGCAATCCCGAAGGGCCTGAGTGCATCCGCCCGCTTTTACGATAACAATAACTCCCTCCTCCCTCTCATCCACCCGCCCCCTCCCCCCTTTTGCTTTCTCTTCCGCTAGTTGACCGGATTTACTTTGCTTAAGCCGCTTTGGCGGACGAGCACGAAGCGCACGTGCTCTCTAGGTGCTGGGTGCCGTGCGGGGCGACACGGAACAGTAGTGTGTGTGTGTGTGTGCCAGAGGGGAGAGGGTCTGGTTTGTTGGTTAAATTTATCTGCAGTTGATCCGGCTACTTTTAAATGATTGATTTAACACGATAATGTGCCACCGACAATTTGTTTCTACAAAGGGTTTAAGAACTATTCGCCAGATCGGGTGAGAAAAGGATTGGTAATGTACAAAAAAAGGGACACAATGTTGTGTAAATGAATATTACAATTAACAAACATGATGTTTTTAAGTAATAGAACCAACTCTGTACAATGATAAGTCATTTTGATGTTATTTCTATTTAAATAGTGTATCGTAAATATTATTTCCAACTAAAACTATCCATTTCATAAACATTATGAATAATTTGCATTAGCTTTCCATTGTTCTAATCCTTCTATTCTTCTGATCTATGCATTGGTTTTGACTCGGTAAACGGTACGCAATAGCTTTAAGAAATTTATTTCTAATCATTAAATCATGATTCTTTGCATAGTTCTTACTTGAGTTCAGATATCGGTTTATTCAGTAGGAAGAAACTATTACTTTAATAACCAGTTAATGATGTTGTATATCCTTGCAAGTTATGTCTTTTTGCAGTATTTATTTAAATAATACTTACTTAGTG
>JAOEFI010000007.1:9543175-9560807 GCA_034621735.1 Anopheles plumbeus | reverse complement strand
TAACCAGTTAATGATGTTGTATATCCTTGCAAGTTATGTCTTTTTGCAGTATTTATTTAAATAATACTTACTTAGTGAAGTAGTGAAAGTTGCACTCAATAGCAAACCGGTTCGCATGAAAGTTGTCGCTTCTCTTTCTTTTTAAATCGCGCGAGTTCGAGACTTCTGTCCAATCAACCCCACACTAAAAAAAATAACCGTTTCCCATTTCCCACGCGCCCAGCACCCATCATCGTCCACAGTGTCCCTCCCAGATCGGAACGACCCTTGCAAACAAGCAAACGCACACCCACACACACACACACCCAGAGCTGGGTGAAACAACCGACGCAAATAAAACGCATAATGTCTTTCTAATAACAAACGGGCAGGTGGAACGAACGAACGAACGAACGAACGAACGAGTCGACACGCTGGCGTCGGATCCGGAACCGCAAACGCAAAGCCATCCTCAAGAATGGAACCACCTCCCCCACCGGGTGGGCTGGCGTGGTCGTTGTTTTTCCCTGTTTGTGGCAAAATTTCCTTGAGAATTACGGCCGGCCGAAGATGGCCCCGGAAAGGATAGCGGATCCATTTATCCGAACGCCGGCGCGCCTCGCAACGGAGTCAGTCATTCGTTTTTATCTGTTCTTTAACACAGTCATCTTGGAAGCCGTCGCCGGCACTCACCTAAACCGCCCCGCCCCACCCTCCCCACCGCCTTTCCCTCTCGAGCCTGATCCTCTCACCACCCCGTCGTCCCTTCGCGTCCCTTCTGCCCCACACGGGAGAGAGAGGCCGCGGCCTCTTATTGATACACCCCGAAGTATATCATTGCGGTGGCAAACGATTTGGCATTTCCTTCTCGCCCTTCTCCACTCTATCCGCGCCCGGCAGTTTCCATGGGAAATGGGCCGGGAAAGGGCACCACGGCCACGGCCAGGCAGTAACAAAACACACACACACACACACACACACATACACACCGAATGCGAATCGAAATGGCAGTGGAGATGACAGACGAAAACGAAAAAGAAAGAGCACCCGCACACCAGAAAATAAAACGAAATAAACGAAATGACAGTGAGACCGGGCTCCAACCATTGCTCCAAGCTGGAAGCGGGCGGAAAAACGGGAAAAGTGACGATGGTTCTGGCGTTGTGTGTTTCTGGCGTTTCTTGCCTTTCCTTTTCTTTATTTATTATTTTTATGTCGCTTTATTTTTCCCGCTTCAGGCCCGGCCACCCAAGCGGCTTCCCATTACCCGGGGTTGGAGCTACCGGCGGGGCACGTTCTTCGGTTCAAATTGGAAAGCTCGCTTTCCTCCCGGGGAAGGGAGGTCCACTTCTTGAGGTAAGGATAACGGAACACCGGTGATCGGAAAAGTGCGGAAGAAAGGGGCGCGTAGCAGGGTGAACCATTTCGGTACCTTTTCGGGAAAGCAATACATAAAGCTACCAAAGAAGTGATCTTCGTTCGTTCGTTCGTTCGTTCGTTTTGTTTTTCTCCTTCGTGTTTCACTTTGTTGCTTGCCATTCCATATACACAATTATACATTCCATTATTTGGTTTACTGCTGACTTGTTCATTTTTCACGGTACGAAATGGGTACCGTTCGTTTGCACGACTTTTCCGTGAACTTTGCCGTGCTTCCAAAGTAATAACGTCTGGGAATTGGTCATCGATTCGAAAAAGGCATTTAAAGTTGATTAAATCATTTCGTGCGAAGCATCTCCTCTCATCTAATTCGTTGCACTTTCAACCAGAAGTTCAACCTTTTCAATTAAAATTGATTAAAAAGCTCTCCTTTGTTTTAAAATATTAGATCTATTCGTTTCCCAAGCCGGTGTTTCTGGCTTCCAAAGCCCTCGGTTGGTTTTCTTCTAGTGTCTTATTGGATGCATTCAATCAAGTTCAAAGTTGTTCAAAGTGGTTTAATCAAGTTCTGTACTGTTTTCCAGTATTCACTCAACTCGAAGTATCTGCTTGAGTGATCAATTTACTCCGGCATCACAAATAAAATGTGGCCATCGCCCGGTTTTAATTCGTCTGCCACTCGCAGAACCAATCCGAATACGAATCTTTCCAACGTTTCCAAAAAAAAAAAAAAAACACCCCTCACAAACGACCCGTTTTTGTAGCTCAAATACGAGCCGGCAGTTATGTGATTGAAAACTGGAAAACAATATTTAACACAGCCGTACTTGTTTTTTTTCTTTTGCATATTTACGGACACTACAATGAACATTGATCTGTAAACTTGTGCTCAACGGACGTGCCGGAGTCTTTCCACCGCTCCGGAAGGCTTTCGACGAAGTGATGCGCGATGATTTTTCCACCACTTTCCCACCAAGTGGGGGGAGGTGGTGATGGTTGAATGGGGAAAAAGTGGGCCCCTAAGGGATCGTACCTTCGACCCCGTTCGCTGCGTTGGAAGTATGGTAAAATGGGCATTTAACACACCGGCAGCTCCCAGAAGGGTGGTACCCTTGCTACGGGGTGTCGAAAATTGGAAAAGTATCGATTTTTCACCCGGCTGCCAGCCAGCTGGCAGTGGGCGAGTGGTAGGAGCAACTGTGCGGGACAACAATGTGTATGTGTGTGTGTGTTTTAATGGGAATTTGATTTCCTGCCACCGCGTATCTCGCCACGAAGGTTCCGAAGGGCGCCCGCCGACAGCGGAAAAATGGAAAGAAGTATCCTGGAACCTCCTGCTAGGGTCCTCCTCTCGCACTTGATGGATGGATGTGTAAATTTCGGAGAAAAAGAAAACGCATTTGCATCGTGGTCCACCGTTCCACCCCCCCATCCACTGGTTTGTTTGTTTATTTATACTTTTGGAGGCCATTTGTCGCCTCTCGGTGCCTTTGTGTGTCCGTTGGGTCACCGATTAAGCTGCGCTGTATCGGAAAATGACTAGCAGAAGTCGGAGGCGTCGAACCCGGAGCCGCCGCTAACGTGGCCGTTTGGGGCATCTTTCCCCGAACACTCGAACGCAAATAAAAGCCCCATTCCCACACAAATCCTCGAATGGAAATAAAAACATCGGCCGGCGCTTTAACGAGGGGAAACGAAACGAAAACGAAATAACACCCGACGGGGAAGGGCAAGAACAACACACTGCCCGGGTTCCCGGAGGAGGGAAGCGTCACCCGAAACGCAGAAAGGTCTAATCCATCGGATGGGAATTATTACCATAAACGATCAGCTCCTTCTGCCGGATCTACGCGGGGGTTCTCGCCTCGGTTCGGGCGAAAGCAGAAGGCTCCGAAGGGCCTCCGCCGAAGGAAAACAAGGGTCACCCCGGCCTGCAGCCAGGCCCAGCCAATGGGACCCCAGCTGGCCATGGGACGCACACAATTAACAAGCGCCTTTTCTTTTCCTTTTATCATCGCCGCCTTCCCGTGCGTTTGTTTCGTGCTCCTTCGCATTTTCGAACCAACGGCACACAGTGGGGAGAAAAAGGACGACGAAGTGAGATTAGCAGAGAGTACGTTTGGGAAATAAATATAACTTCTGGGCGTGAGAAAAAACAAACCTACAACCTTTCGAATAAGTCACACCTTTTCATTTGGTGGCGGTGTTGAAACTCATTTTTGTTTTACACCAAACCGTAGGTGTGGCCACTAATGTTGACTAAACAATTCGTTTGAATGTTGGAGGAAACTATTCAGCGTATCTCAATCTTCGATTGTCATTCTCTTCAGGCAATGGCTTTTGACGAGATTGAGATTCAAAGACCACTGAACTTTAATACGAAAAATTCCAACCCCCAAAAATGAACTGTTAAAATGTGTCCTTCAACTTAAACGATACCGTCCCACTGTGCACCACTGTCCAATCGTGGGCGGAAGGTGGACGACAAAATCTGGCGTTTCGTGATTAATTCCGCTTGCTCCTAGCTGGGAGGGGAGAAAAAAACCCTGCTCCCTAGCCTCCAATTCCTCCCTCCCTCCCTCCTCCCATCGGAGGAAAGACGACCATCGGTGATGAATTAAGAAATCGAGCACCTAATTCTACATACCTAATGAGGTACGGAACAAGGCGATTAGGTAGAAGCGATACCGAAAATCCCTCGTCGGGAACGACGGTACCGGGGTTGCCCGTGGGACACCTGGACACTGGGCCTGTGCGGTGGAACCCGCCCTGGGTCAAACAGGGGGGAAACACCATTCACCTTGCTCGCTTCGTGCAAGCCCTCGTGTAGGTGAAATTAATCAATTTAGATTGGCGTACTGGCGTGCGCTGGTATTGCTACAGTGGCCCATTACGATAGAGGTTTCCTTCTAGCGCGCTACCCCGCGCCCACTACCATAGACGCAATATAAACCTCCTCGTTGCTTACCAATTTCCCAGCCTATCGGTCCTTTCCCCACCGATAACACACTAACCTTCACGAGCCATTCATCACACCTCTGTCGTTGGCTCCTGATTTATTTTCCGAACACGCAGGCTGGGGTGGGTTGAATTAGGGGGGGGGGGGGGGAAGAAATAATCCCGAATCCCACCAAAGCTCCACCGAGGGCTGTCGCGCGTGAGCCGAACGACAGAAAATAGTTGTTTGATGATGGGCCCAAAACCAATTCCGGCAACCGCTAGGGGAAAGAAAAAAAAACCCCCCGATAGTTTTTCCCGAAAAATGCGAAGCACATAATTTACGATTGACGGAACCTTCGGTTACCTAGGGTACCCACTTCGTCGCTCGCCCGGGCGTTGCCCGTGGAAATTAAACCATTGGAAAGCAACCACTAATTCACTGGACTAGATTCGGTTAAAAGGGCGCCCGCGCGCTCGCCGAGCGAAGGAATTCAATCGCCGGCAAACTGCGAGAATTATACGTTAGATTAGAGTTATTACAGGATTAGAGCAGCTGTACGCGGACACGGTTCGGGTGTTATCGGAAAAACAGCGCGTCGGAAGTGAGCATGACCCTTGTATGACATCATTTGGGGGTCCTTCAACCCATTCTTTATTTCGACAGTCTCTCGACACGGTTTGAAGTTATTATTACTCTTTATTATGATTATGAGATGATTAAACGTTTTCTTTCAGCTGAGCAGGAGTTCGAATAAGGACTCAAATTAATTTGAATAGAACAAACATGAAATGCAATATCCACCTTTGATAAAAATGGTTAAGCTTTCGGCTCTTTCAAATCGCCACACAAATGGATTACAAACTAAGTAAGAGTACACTTCTGGTTTCTCGATTGCCAAAAATCTGACCTCCTTTTCCCTTTTATCTGACCTCCGCACACACCGCAACTACTTCCCGCAACTTTCAATAGAGCTCTACGCTTCCCAATGTTCATTAAACCTCTGATGGGTTTTACATTTTAGTACAGGAAACGTATAGCGCGGAAATTAGGGGCGCCACCGATCAGCACAACTGCTCGAATAACGCACACAAGTTCAACCAAAGGTGTTATTGAGAGTTCACTTCGAGTGAAAGCTGCGGGAAGCAGTTGCGGTACGTGTAAACACGCGGTAGATAGCATATACAACTCACGAAGGCTATTCTGTTACTGGCAGCGTGCAGTGCGGGTTTGCATAAGCACAGGCGGTTTCGCTGTTCAAAAATATCACTAACAACAACCGCTAGTAAGTGTCTAGTTTACTATTCATGCGCTTCGTGCTATTTGGCCGTTATTATGTGGGAGTTGGTTTCCTTCACACGATGCGCGATGAATGCTACTGTTGCCAAAATTCGGTGGCCCATCAATGATTGGTTGATTGATTGGCAGAAGCATCAACTATTTGTCCGTTAGTGTGCGTCAGGGCAGCCGGGCGCATGGATGGGTACCGTGCAACCACGAACGCAACAAATGAACGAACGCATGCCTGGATACATAAATCATGAGCATGAAGTGCGGTGTACAATAGTCAAACCACGGCCGGGCGCACACACACCCACCCCGAGCCCGTCCAGGTTCTGGACCCTGATTGGAACAGCTGTTTAGATTTACATCGCCCGCTTTCGATCGCTAATAGCGGCACACACATTATTCCGCGTCGCTGGTCGTGTCGCGTTCAACTACTTGGAAATCAGCATCAAATTTACTGCCACCAGCTCCATACGTTACATGTAGCTTATTTCGTTCGACACGATATAGTTTCGGAATATCGATGAAAAATCAACACCAACCCGGGCGGACTTCGAGTTTCCTTCGCCACAGGACACTCACGCACCACTACCGCCGGGTGTGACCGGGGGGTGGCCCTGTCACGCGTCCCGTGCCTGATGTGGTTTGATTTGGCATCAATATTTACAGCCTCAATTAAATCCGATGACAAGCTAATCGATGGTGCGGCGTACGCACATTTACATAAGCTGATTATTGGGTGCACTCGCGCGACGCACTAAAAATGGTCGATATTCACAAATGCGCAATAAATTATGCACTTCTACCGATTCTAGCACGATCGGGATGTAGATGGTTTGTACTAGATTAGATATCCTCCTGTCAATGCGCAAGTCGCCGACCTAATCCATGTTTTCGTGTGATGGATTTATTTGAAAAGTTGTTTAATATAAATCGCAAATACTTCGAAGGATGTGTGTGTTCAGTGAGGTAGGTGTGTAAGCTACCGTTCCTGTGAGAGGCCAAGATACATCGTCACTTCATTGCGAATCATAACTTCACAAATCCCGCGTCTGTTCACCAAACCATCGTTGAAGGAAAAACCAAATTAAACGAAATGGGTTTTAATCTCGATATTCATCAAATAGAAGTAGTCCCAAGGCCTTCTGAGATGAATCCCGGATTATTCTACGTTATTCGATCAGCATTGCATAAATTATGTAATGTTAAATTAAAGCAACGAAAAAAATGGAACAGAAAACAAAATAAGATTTCTAAATATAAATCACTTTGCAAGAGGAAAAAAAAAACAATCAATAAATTAGCCGCCATGAGTTGAGAGCCGCTGTAATTCAACGTCAAGATTTTCTAATCCTCCCCCAACCACCATCCTGTTCCTACTGCTGTGCAGCGATGGGAAACAAAATCTCCGTGACTCAATAATAATCCTGCTCAATTTTTTAACCAAATTTTTCTTCGACAACAACAACAAAAAAACTCGAATCGTACGAATGAAGTTCGGGGGAACGGGATTTTCCGTGAAACACTTCAAACCAACAGTGCTGGGGCAGGAAAAATCCTGCCTTATATTTCCCGATCGTGACGAGAGCGTGGCGTGCAGGCGAAGAAACACTTTGCATACATTACAGTGTGCCGAGCGGATAGGAGCCACTTTGTTCCATTACCAAACAGTGCCAGTTGAGGAAAGCAGGGAGACAAGAACAAAGGTTGAACGGAGTTCGCTGGAGCACGGCCAGAAAGAGCGAGAGACTAATAACACACACTGAGGGCACTTTCGCATATGCATCTATCTGTGCTCTGCGCCTCCATACGGGGCTGCAGCAAAAAAAAAACAGGGTTGCCTATTAGAACCGTCGACAAATGGCCAGAGAGAAAAATTGACTTCCGGGATAGCATTACTTCCGTGTGGGCGCACTCCGGGACGTGGAGCCCTCCCCTACCTTCCCCGCACGTTGCACGCACACGATGCATTCCGGTACGGTGGTTTTCCGGGTGCATCCGCATCCACCCTTCGCGCGTTTGCGTTCCGGGGGGAGAGAATCATCAACCGCACACCGACGGGCTCCGTGTGTGGCACGGTGGACGAACTCCACTTCGGCAAACGAACGGTTTTCATTATCTTCCGCTCTCTCGTTCGTCCACCCAACCGCCCACCCACCCTTCGGCCACCACCACGGTCGATCGTGCGTGCCGTTTCAACCGTGCCGAAGACGACGATGCCAATTAAAAATGGCACCCGAAAGAAGGTCGTGCGGTGGGGTTGTGGGTGGGTGAGGGTGGAAAAAGTAACGGCGTGGCAAACGGTCGCGATTCATCGGTTGCACTTTTCGCTTAGCTCCTCTCCCACCCGGTCGACGGAAAGGAATAGGAGAGAGCAAAAAAAAACAACCTCCCAACCCCAACGAACAAACTGCTGAATGCAACCGTAACTCGTGTTGATTACAACTTTACAACCAGTCGGAAGACGAGCGTCGTGTTGATTGTGGGGAAAAGTTGGCGGGGATGGGAGCAAAAGGGGTGGCGCGACGAAGGCACGACACGGATGAGGGCCACGGAACGGGAGACGATGGAAAGGAACAAATCTGAATGCCTAACTAGATGGAAGGATGTTCGTCTTGATAATACGCAAGCGTTCGAGCTCCGGGTTGGGGGGGAGGGGAGGAAAAAGGACGAATGAAAAGAAGAAGAAAAAAAGAGATCCCATCCCGGTTTAACGAACCACGCGAAAAACGGGCGACCACCGGGCCAGCCGAGGAGAGTAGAAACTGTTGCGAGAGGGAGGCCCAGCGAGAAAAAAAATGGAACGTACCAAAATTGAGCCACACAAGTCGAGCAGTTCGTGGAACAGATCCAGAGTGACGTACTAGCACGTACACCCGTCACCGGCACCGACTAACACCAAGAGAAAGAGGGGAGGAAGGAGGGGGAACGGAAAAACATGACGTTTCCAAACGCGCCGAGCTTTGCCTTCTGGCAGCTCCCAATCTTTCCCTGGCCAGACAGGCCGGGCTACACCTCCGGAAACAGGGAGCATGTTTCCCGAGCAACTTTCGCACCGGAAGGTTGCAAAGTTTTCCACGGCGCAGGGGGAGTGGGGGAGGGCAAATGCTGGCTGGCCAGTGTCAGTGTGGAAACTCCCGGTAGCCCGGTAGGTGCAAACGGTGCAAAACCGAGCCATAGAAACGCCACTTGTTCATTGGAAAGGGCCGCTTTTCGGGCTAAACTTTCCCTTAAGAGGATAATTGATTTTCTGCCCACCACCCCACCAAACCAGCCGCCTGCCATTCGGGAAGCGCTGCAGGTAAAGTGTACGGCACCGTGCCGGGGGTTTAATTGAAGTTTTATTTAAATTAACATTTCGCAAACGTTGTCGGGAGTGGTTTGAAAACATTTCCACGAAGCCAGCCGTCATCTCGAATCACCCGGCGATTACTATTAATCACATAGTGAAAAACAATGTTGCCACTGGTCGCCATTTTTGGGCAAAAACCAATGACGTCAAACCAACGATGACGTACAGCATTATGAGGCGGCACTCGAGCATATGAATTGTGTTGTTACAGACGCGACCGACTGGTTTGCGTGTCTCCATTACATCGCCTCCGTCCGCTTCCTTCTCTCGTGTCATGTAAGGGTTGTTCTTGTCAAAACCTTGATCGAGAGAGCCCGCCCCCTCGCTTAATGTTGCGCCTTCTTCTGTTGACAGATTAACACATGTCCCTGCTAGCTTACAACATTGTCGAGCGTTTCGTCAGGTGTCAAGGTATAATGAACAGGTCACAGGTTTATAATAATTTTCATTTAGAATTATTTGTGGTTTTCACGCGGTTTCCGATTCGCTTTTAAAATCTAAATCTAAAATCTCAGTTAACCGAGATTTGAACCCCGGGTTTCTCTTGCTGAAAGCCGACCACTCTTCCCGCCGACCTACGGTAGCCAGATATTGGTTTTGCGTCCAACATTTACTTCACGTTCCGACTTTGGCCACAATTTACTGCTCGAAGGATGTTGAAAGACAGCTGTGCCCTCTTTTTGTCACTTGACGAGGGATGAAACAACTTCGTTGAAGCGCTTCAACAAGCCGAACCCTTTTCAGGGGAGCCCGGGAGAATCTTCACGAACCGCAGTGTTCCAGCATATTTTCCACGAAACATACTTTTCCGAACTATCCGCGTCAAAACAGGTGAATATTGCAACACGGCACATCAACAATCAGATCAGAGGGAAAACCCGCACACCAACGACGCAAATCTCGACAGGAATAAAATGCCGCAGGTCAGTGTCGGCGGGGCCGCCACCCTTAACGTAAACGATAGGCCCGGGAAGCAACGCACACTACAATACAACCATACGAAGGAAATGTTTTCGCCAAAAAAAAAAAACATAATAAGGGGAAACGTAAGGGCGCGCAGCAGCAACAACATTCCTTTTTTAGCTTTTCGACTGTTTTCTCGAAGCCTCTTACCTTCGCATGCATGTTTTAGATGGCGCTTGGAAAAACTCTCCCGACTAGCCCGCCCGGACGTCCGTGTGCGCCAAAGGAAGTGTGCTGCAATCGGTGTTCGATCGACAGGACAGAAAAGTCCTTTAACATGTAAATGGAAGCATTTTTCCTATTCTAACCCCCCCCCCCTTCATCCACCTGGGTTTTTCCTTCCTCCGGAACGGGATAGTGTGTGCATTCGGTCGTGCGATTTCGGTACGAGTACGAGTGTGGTGCCTGATTGCGCACGGTGTGTATATGCGTGTGGGTTGAGCCCTTCAGCCAAACGCTCTCTCTCTCTCTCTTTCTCTCTCTCTGTGTCCACTCAACGTTTGGTCCGATTCCCATCTCGCCTCTGGCAACCCTCCATTTTGTTGTTGTTGTGGTGTTTTTATTTTCCTTTCTTCCCACCACCTAAACAACCCATTTACATGAACCATCAAAATACTTTGACTTACTTTCGCTCCCTTCCTTGGCTCGGCGCGGACCGGAAGGTTCGTCGGGAGCGAGCCGGACGAATCGTCCGGAGAAAGGCGAGTCGCACCTTCGAACCCCGAGAACGGGGGTAACCCTTTTCCCAACCCCTCCTCGAAATCCCCGTCATCCACCAAGCGCCCATGGAACGAGTTTCCCATCGTCAACACTTTATTTAGCAATCCAATTTCCGCCACCGAAGGAATGAAAAAAAAAGGGTAAACGTTTCGATTCACCCCTTCTTCCCCCCGCAGGCAGCGAGAAGAGGATGGCTAGTCCTGGGGGGCGGGGAAGGGGGGCGGAGGGGGGTGGGAAAAAATCTGCAACTAGCAGGAGTGGCAGGGCACGCGAAAATTCGTCCCGGAATCGCAAACGTTGGAATGTTGTCGTAACTGCGCTTAGTCCTCTCCTTCCCGTCCTGTATTCCCATTCTCCGATGCTCTCTCTCTCTCTCTCTCTCTCTCTCTCTCTCTCTCTCTCTCTCTCTATCTCTCTATCTCTATTTTAGAACTGTTTTGACCGCTTTGCATGCAGATCAGATCGGAACGAGCCGCGGGTTTCCCTATCCGGGCTCCACGCCCGGAAAAGCCCCACGGCTCTCGTCGCCACGGCTTGATTCAATTCCAGCTTTCAATCAAGCCTCCCATTCATTTCATTTCGCAAAAGACCCCGGCCGAAAGCGGGGCGGGCGGGTTGCGGGTGGCGGATGGTCCACCAACCGGTCCCTGTTCTCCAGTTCTTTTTCTTTATTGTACCGGCTCTTCTACTCTACTCTTTTCCCCCATGACTTTCGGCCCGCGTGACTCCTGGGCCCTGCCGGAGGGGATCGGGCCGAAAAAGCGCCAGCGAACGCTATGATGGTTTCTGATTTTGACATCAATTACAGCCAAGCTTCACTACTCTTTCGTCCGGTCTCGGGCTCCCGTTAGCCGACCGGCAAGAGGAGGGGTGAAGGGATGGGGGATGTATAGTCCCCCGGACACTGAATGCGGACTCCCATGGGGCCCACACGTACGGCTTAGATTGCGACGTGCGGTAGGTGATTTTCTTCCTAAATATATAACATATAGTTTTTTTTTTTTTTGTTGGACCCAGCACCCACCACCACCAACAGACCCGTGCTGCCATTTTGTCATGTGTCGGTGATGGAAGCGATGTAGGTTGTGTATTTTTTATTTGCCACTTCCGTTTTCTAAATAGATTTTCCAACCAACGATCGAATCGACATCGGGAAGGATTAGAAGAGCAACACATTTTTATTTTTAACCCGGTGTCGGTGGATCGTTGTTCGATTAGGTGAACCAGTGACCCTCGTCCCTCAGGTTTGACGGTGTTTTGACAACAAACACAACAAAAACTTGCCGACCCCCCCCCCCCCCCTCTCCCCCTTCGGCTCTTTGTTTGTGGAAATTAATCAAATCTGTCACGCACTCGTGTACGTCGTGCCGGTCAAGTTTGTCAACCAAATATGCGGAAACCATGGTGTTTTTGTTTTGAGGTTTTAAAAGGACGGGTTTACATAACCGCGGGATTCCAAAAACCAATTCTTTCCCTTTACCAAAAAAGAAAAAATGGAAGAACTGAAGCACCCGCTCTGACAGTATAATGTTTGTGAGCGGTTCGAGTGTAGAGCACGGATAGTGTTTTATAAATTTTATCGATTTTCATAACGGGAACTAGAAGTTGGAAGCGTATTGGTTTGTATGTGTGTAATTACTGATGGAATTTTGTTCGTTAAAAAACCAACAATTGTTCGTCAAAAATAGAAAATATATTTTATTTAAATTATACAAAATACTACACGATTCTGTTATGGAACATTACTTGTATGCTTTGTATGAAAAAGTGCAAGAGTTTGTAAATAAGTTCTATTTGAGGTTTCGGGATTATTCATCTAGAAAAAAAAACTTGCCTTTAATTTGAGAAAAAATCGTTTGCCCGTTAACTTACACTACTTACGGCTTGTGGCGCAGAATTTCCCGTCCTAAAATATACAATTTACATTCATTCAGCGACTGATTATAGTCCGGTGCATGCGAATGACTTTCCACTGCCGCTGCCATTCCCACCCAGGACGGGCCTCACGTCGCACGTCGCATACCATAAAATCAATCGACATCCCTTCGACTTCGGCCAAAACCTGAGAAAGGCAGACGGACTTTTCCGCATACCCGGTTCGCAAATCACCGGTCACCGGTTTCCTATTTTGCGCTCTGTATCGTTTCTCCATTTCGCACGGTTCGCTTCCGACGCCTCACGTTTCAGTAATGGTGGGAAAGGGGGTGACTGGTAGCGAGCGGGGACGGGAAGGGAAGTGAAATAAGGCTCAAATAATGCCATTTTCGGGACAGGTGAGTACGTGAAGAATTGTGGTCGTCCGTTCGAGCCAACAACATGCGCACGGCGTCAATCAGGCCAAACACGGGTGGCGAACCTTTCCCCCTTGGGGGGGGGGGGGGGGGGGGGGGGTGGGGGGTTGTCCAACCCGAATGAACTGTTTGAAACGTGTTTCACTCTATCCAAAGTCAACCCAAAAACGAAATTCAAACCCAATAGTAGAACATCGTTTGAATAGTATCTAACACATATTACAGTCCCGCTCCAAAATTCATTCCGTTCGACAGTCCTGCTCTAACCGAACCGTGCGTGTTCCGTACGTCACGGGAGCGCCTTCGGAACCTGGTTGCGTCCCACGGGAAAACGAGGAAAGTGAGCGAAAAACGGTCGTAACGAAATCCATTCCGTCCGGCCGAAGAAGTCGCACGGGATGGTTATGATAGTCACCTAATGCTCCCAAAAAAGCGTCACCAAATGTCATTACGGGTGTTTCGGAATCGAACGGCCCCAAAACTTTAGCCCGAAACGTCCCCGGATCGTGAACGGGGCACATGCCGCAGTCGGGATCGTGGCTCCAGTTCAGTCCCACCCGGCTGGTTCCGGCACATCCTTTTCGCCAGGAATCCTGGAGCCATGGAGCGGGAAGGCAAGCGAAGTAAAAATGTGGTCGGTCGGTCGGCCGGTGCGTGATTAGTTTTTCCCCGGGAACGGCGCCGACACCGGGTGGGGCAGTAATATGCACGTACCGGAATGGTGTGTTCCGGAAAACTTTATGCCCCGTCCCGACCCGCCTCGCTCCTCCCGCCCTTACCGTATGCCAACTGTTTCGATTTCAATTCCAATGTCGCCGTGTACGTGTTTTTATTTCATGGAGTGGAAAAGCCAAATATGATACAAGCAATTGTACGACCAGTGGATGGGTTTCCATAAAATCCATAAGCTGACCGTTATGCTAACGTGTAATTTGTTTACTTCTCAGAGCATTACAATTGTTGTAACCATCGGGAGTCGTTGTTTAGTTTGCGACCAATGTAGTCGTTTCACTAAGTTTCGATTAGTTTGGACTATGAAACATTGATAGTTGGATAGATGAAGCAATGAAACTGTTATACTTTATGCCTTCAAAAGAATTTAGAGCATAAAGAGAATATTTCTTGTCATTAAACTTGTTCACCAATCATTATGCTTCATATATTACAAAAGACTGCCATTTTTAAACCAGAAATAGTGTAAACATTTTCCGAATGAAACGTAGTTCAAAACATTTTTTTTTTTAATACAAACAAGACTTATTGGTTATTACACAACTATTATATTTATTTCTTTACATTAAAAATATGAACTATGACAGATTACCTATTTCCATACATATGTTCTGCTCAAAATGGACACTTTCGTCCTAACTCAGCACCAAGGACATGCGGGAAACATTTTGGGACAAACGCACGCCAAACTTCGGCTGGAAAATGAGACCGGGTCAACTTGAACATTAAATCATTTCCCTTTTTTTTTTTAACTTCCCATACCTCATGTTAGCTCTATTGTCCCCTCCCTACCCCTCGCCGAAGTACAACGTCCCACGAGGAATGCACTTTAAACCGACATCAACAATACATTGCCCTTTCCCGACGACAACGTTGTAACGTAACTAATATGCATTACTGCGGACGCATTTGAGGAGAGATTTATTTTTCCCGTTCAGCTTCCGCCCGGGTGCGGGGTCGGAGTCGTGCCTCGGTGTTCCCGGATGCACCATATTGAACCGAGTGTCCTGCTGGCAGAGAGTCGTGCTGTTTCTGCTTCATTCTCTCTCGCTTCCTCTCGTTCTCTATCTGGTTCCACACAACCGCAGCATCTTCTCCATCGCTGGCCGTTTCTATTTCCAGTCTCTAGCCCAACTCTCACTCTCTCATTCTTTCCTATTCTTATACCCCGTCACCCATCCATCTCTCCTTCTCTCTCGGTACCACCATTCACAAGAAAGCCGCATGAATATTGAATACACCTCCGAGCAGGAAATTGCGAAAGGATGTACGTCATGCATCTGACATTAGGGTTCAAATCCCCAACCGATGATATTTATTGTCCTGCGGGGGTCCCTGGAGAGCGGACGGGGAGGGTGGGGGGGGAATGGTAGCGGACGGTGGCTGGGCAAAAGGCCGGCGGATTCGTGCGGTTTTCCGATGACTGATCGATCGATCGACCGACCTGTCACGGCGTGTCACGGGGTGATGAATTGGAAGAGAGGGAGAGAGAGAGAAAGAGAGAGTGAGGAATGAGGAATCGAGAGAAAGCAAAGTCCTCGTCCGAGGCCCTGTCAGTATATATGCTAGGTGAAACATTAAGCCCCTGAAGCAGCGTTTTGAAATTGTGCGTTTCGAATTGATTCCGGGGCGATCCCGGGCGTTCCGGGCGGTTCCGGGGTGGGGGAAAATGGTTGGCACTGGCCTTTCCACACGCTAAACGCTTCAAGTGGCTGTTGAATTAAACGGTTTCCATTCGATCGCCTCGGAGCAAGTGGCGACGGCTTGCTAGCTTCTTGCGCTGGCTAACATATAATCTTCATCCTTCGGCCTTCGGCACGAGTGTGGCCATTCCGTTCGGGTTAGCACCGGCCAGAGAGTCCGGTTCCAGTCCCCGGGCTGAGATTAAAAGGCATGCATTAGCCTAGGAACTAGTAGTAAACCATTTCAGAACCCATTTCCCACGATTGTTCCCCCGGGAGGGTCCTTTTTTCGTGTTGTTTCTGTTCGTCCCCGCTGGCAGCCACTGCAGCTCCGATGATGAAATGTGTTTTCCAACCTCCCTTTTACAGTAATATTAAATTCATCGCATCATATAAAACCAGCTTATGGATTCATTTCCCCCCAGACGAGACGATGATGGCCCCCCCGAACGCCCGGCCGGACTCCCACTCCCCCTTTGAGCCACTCGATCCGGACGTTCGACGTAGCAGCGGGTTCGCATTTGAATAAATGCGAAAAATGGAACCCTTTTTCTCCTCCCCCATCCGCCGGGTCCTTCCACCCCCTCAGGGGGCCATTCCAAATCTCTCCACCAGCAATCCACCAACCCCCCACCTCCGTTGAATCTTGAAAAGCGCATAAGGATGTTTGCGTTCCGACTGATGTTTTGCTATCCGTTAACTTCTTCTGTGTTCTGATATATTTTTTTCGTTTTATCTCTCGTGTATCAGTCGCTGGTTTTTCTCTATCTGTTCTTTCCTTCCATTCTTTGTGTGTGTGTGTGTGTGTGTGTTTTACTTTGTTCTTTTTTTTTCCCGTTCCTTCTTGTTTCCGGTAGTTTTCTTTTTTGATGCCATCATATTTCGTCCCCACCGCACGCTGCTCGTAAAACGGTTGGAATTTCAGATTTTTCTGCTCCTCTTTACGATTTTTCCTTCCTTTGCTTCACTACTACTGGCGCGCGAGCCTGCCCCCACACTCCCCCCTCCCTACCCGATCCATACATACTTTATCGGTGCTGGATGGTGCTACAGCATCCGCTCGGAATTTAATGAAGGATGCGACTCCGGTGCCATGGGGCGCAACCTCACAGTTTCGCTCGCCCGCTTTTCTTTCCTTCGAGGCGGACGAACAGGAAAACCTTCGGGCCAATTCTTGATGTAGGACCAAATAAAAGAAAAACTCGTACGCTACGCGAACGTTAAAGTTTCCGGGACCGGGAGGAAGATTCCCAGTATGTTTCAAAGGGAAGTAAAAGGGTTACGGTAAGAAAATGGAAAACACATTAAAAACTGGCGGAAGCTGGGAGCCATGTTTGTGTTACACGGCACTTAGGCGATCGGGACGCGATCGTTCCCGACCGGGTTTGCGATAGTTTTCAATCACGATAGACACATGCACAGCGTGTTCGGGAAAAGTCAAACCCCATTTCCGAACCTGTTTTAAACACACACTTTTTTTGTTTGCTTCTTTCCTGCGTTCTTCGTTAGTCGCTGCGATAAAATTGATTGAATTAAACATGTCCTAATTGAAAACTGATTTTAAATGGAATGTAAATGTTGTGTAAATTGAAGTTTGTTACCCCTTAAAAGCAGTTTGATGAAAAAATGAAAAGATGACTTTTGAAGCAAAATGGTATTATTCATTGACGTTTTCAAACTTCTGTTATATTTCTCAGCATTCTGTTATTATTATAGTTTTTCCCCTCCTTAATTTTTGAAGGGCTTTCTTTGAAAATAATTCCTTGTGTATTCAATTCTCTTGAAAAGCTTATCCTTAGAGGGAATTCGTTGAAGAATTCAAGAGCATTCGTCTTCGAGGCTTCGAGTTCCACTGTTCTCTTGACTATTTCTTCATTTAATCATAGCATACCGATGCTAGCATTTCATTATTTACACCACCCATGTAATTGACTGTGTCTTTCCTCGAACCAGAGAACTATTTATCTTTCGTTTGTTAAACAAATGGTTCAATCCATCCCGAACACCTTGCGATACACGATGGAATCACAAGAACGTATCGCACACCGCAAACAACGCCCTGCCCTTCGTTCAACTGTGCGATCAGGTTAATTTTTTATGACCCCCCGGCCCCCTGCCCCCAGCCCCCGGCCCCCGGCCCACCATCTCTTCTCAACTTCTCAAACCCGATTGTTTATTGCTGACCCCTGCTCCCGGCTGCCAATTGTAAATTTAAGTGTTCAAGTTCAAATCGGTTCCCCTTTTCGCTCGCCCACACCCCACCCCCCGCAGCACAACTTCGGCGTCGGAAAACAATCCTACACAGATC
>JAOEFI010000007.1:9532258-9542851 GCA_034621735.1 Anopheles plumbeus | reverse complement strand
TCCCCCCTCCCCCGCGCCCGATCATAATTCCAGCGCATCATAAACATGACCAATGCTCCATCCGGTTGGATGGTGGGTTACAACCACCGTCCACACACTCGCACACTATTTCCTCACCAAGCCAAACACAGACACACACACGAAGTTTTCGGGCGAAACGGCGTTCGAAATTAATTCAAAAATCGCTTAATGGACTAGCAAATGAATATTTAATTTTACATATATTTATCATACCATTGGCACACTATCAAGATGTAAAAACGGAAGTGGGAGCCCCGGCGGGTGCGTAGGAACGGTGGCAAGTGGTAGGGAGCGGGGAGGGAGAGGCTCGTGTGTGTGTTGATGCGTGTTTGCGGCCCATTTTGAGAATGGGTCGAATGCGCCATAAATCGAATGGCCTCCGTGACCGTTTCGGTCGATTGCGGCGGTTCGGAGCCGGTGTTCGGATGGATTCTGTGTTTTATGATGAAATCCTTTCGTTCGCTTTCCGCTTTTTTTGATGTTGTTTTTTTTTTTTTTTGCATCTCCCCACTACATACATACATACATTTCCGTTATCATTTTGTAAAGCTACCCCCGCCCCTGGTGAAACCTGGTGAAGGACCCTTCGGATGGCGCTTGGTCGGGCGGTTCCGCTGGCTGCCTTTCCGTGTAATCATATGCGTTTGATGATATCACCCGTCCCCCCGGGTGTGGGTGGGTGGGTGGGAAGCCATTTTTACGAATGGCAGGCCGTCCGGTTTTTCCGCTGTAAAGTGGAATATATTTGATACGGCCCTATGAAGCCATCAGTTTTTATCTACTATCAACGAATCGATTACGGGTCGCACGGTGGAGTGGGTTCGTCGAACGCGCGATCCCGATCGGAGGGCGCTGTGACGGTTAATGTAGTTTTCATTGCTTCATATTTGGACGCGGGCTTCCACGTTCGTGTTCCATTATTGAACATAACAATAAAGAACTATTTAGCAACAATAAAGATTCACTAAAGAGGGAAACAACTCGAATAAAATGCTTCAACTTTAACTTGCTTGGTTTTATAAACACAATCGAGAAGAAAATAATCAAAACTGCCTTAAACTTCATTGTTTCACTCATAAGCAGAACCTCAACTGACCGCTGATGCATTGCTGGTGTCACTGTTTTCCCAACGTCACGTCCTTTTAATTAAAATAAATGGCTCCAAGGAGTGAGCTGCTCGTGCATTTCGTTGTTGTAGCGTTCGCCCGAACTCATCGAGTGGCATAATGTAAAGCGACAGAGTGCCAGACAGTGAACCTATTTATTCTAAATGCCATTCACCATAAGTGACGTTAATTCTCCACTACAGACGAAACCGATCCGGATCGGGTTCGGGTTCGCCAGAAATTTTGTTCGCTTTCATCGGCTTTCGGTTCTCTCTTTCCCTCTCTCTCTCTCTCTCTCTCTATCTCTTTCTCTCTCTCTCTCTCTCTCTCTCTCTCTCTCCCGGAAAGTCTTTGCGGATTCGTTTAGCTAGTTTCATCACGTGCGGGATTTGTTTCCCGCCTCGTGGGGAAAAGGAGGGCCAGGTGGGTGGCTACCCACGGGGAAAATGTCTCCCCAAAACTCATCACCCCGGCTGCTGCTGCTGCTGTGGTCGGACATTTTCTTCCCGTTTTTGGTCCCTTGACATCGTGCCAAAGAAACCGGTCGATCCGGACGGGCCTTGCAGGTGCAGGAGCACGGACAGGTCGTTGGGGCACACCTTGCATCACACACACACACACACACACACCGAAATGCGATTCCGAGCAGGTCGCAGTGATAAATGTCACCCTCCCACCCCTCCCCCCCCCCTTGAGGGGAGGGAGCGGTTGGTGCGGTGGGGAGGGCAGAATAGTTTACCTACAAACTGCGAATACAAATTGCTGCAAATGCTGCGAAACTTTGCATGAACATTTTGTACAACCCAAACAAAAGAAAGAAAGCCCCATTTAGAATGACTCCTGCATCTTTCTCGGTATAATGAAGTTCTCTGCTGTTCTTTACCTCAGGTAAGGTGCCAGGATTCACCGATGAAGCAAATGGGGGGGGGGAGGTGGGGGGGTTGTTGTACTCCATAACAACTAGTTTTTCAGACCTAAACTAAACAATTGACAAATAATTTTGAAACGGTTTTACTGCGACTAATAGCAGGGCAGAAATTGAAGACCACAACACAAATTTATATCCGGTCACTTTTTTAGGAGACATAGAACATGTTTTTAAATGATCGAAAAACGTCAAATGGGGCCGAAAAAGAATGGAAGAAATAATAAATATTCTGATTTTCTGATGCATAACTCCAATAATTGAAAGCAACATTCAAAAGAGACAAGCATAAAACGATTTTCGACGAATTGATCGAAACGAAACGGCACACTGGGAAAAGGGCTTCAACAATCGACAAATTCAAAACAGGAAAATGCACCGGAATGCACGAGTACAACAACGAAAATTGGATCAGCCCATATCAACTCCATATACAAAAACAAAAAAAGAGTGGTGAAAAAAAAAGGTTCCCATGTCAAAGTCAACATCAAAATTTCATTCAATCGAATGCAATCCGTCCAAGTTAATGAAGAGCCCGGCTGCAGCTGGGCAGTATGCGGATCGAATCAGTTCTGGAAAGCGGGGAAAAAACGGGGAAGTAAACAAAAATAAAAAAAACATTCCTATCAAACGGAATAAGGAATTCGAAACCATTTTTCAACCGGTTCGCACTAGTTTTTCCTGCCGGGAATTCCCTCCCAGCGGTAAACAAGCTCCGCTCGGCTGCGGAGTGCTTTCCCGTGCAACCGTTATTCCGACAACCCCACTAATGGATGCAAATTGTGGAAGCAAATTTAACTAGAACAAACTTGCTACTTGCCATCTCCCCTGTCCCATACCTCCCCCACCCATTTCCCTTCAGCTTCTACTTCCCACCGTGACGTTGCAAGCCCTTGCCGAAGGAAAACATGGGTCCGACTACGTAGTTCAAACGATCGGGCGGAGGGAATGGCGAAAACCGGTGCAACAGCGACGACGACGACGACGACGGCGACGACGACGACGGCGACGTCGACGACGAGTGATTCAATTCGCACAATTGATTTTTGAATCGAAATCGAGCCATTGTCGGCATTGGCCGCCTAACTTCGTCAGCGTCGCGAAAACTGCCCTGGAAAAATGCGCCCAGTTTGCTGCTAATTGACTCGGAATTGCTAAGGGCGGAAAAGTGAATTGTGCCAAAAATTATCGGTGACCGTTTTCCGGCGCGGCGGGAGTAGGTGGTCATTCGTTATTGTCATAAAATTTATTCACAGTGTTTACAACCTCGAGTTGAAGCGGTTTCCGATTGTTACGTTTGTCCACAACTTTTACACTTTTCAACTCGAACTAGATGTTTTGAACCTATCCATCACTTGTTTCTCTCGCTTTCTTTCTCTCTCATCGCATGTGCTGCCAATGGAAGTGTTTTATGTTCAATTAAAGAGTTATTAGATAAATTATGAGAATTAGATTGTTGCACAACAAATAGAAGTATTCGTCAATTGAGGCTTGGAAAAGTGAAGACTTTACAGACTTTAACTGAAATTGTAAAACGAACACGTAAACGTTATAATCCGATAAACTCCCACACCCAAACAAGCCAACGCAATCGACAGGAAATGCATTTCTTTCCGTGAGGCGTTCGATCACTTTAATTGCATCGATTAAAATCACACGCGAATTAAACATCTGTTGCATGAAAACAAAGCACAACCACACCTCGAAGTGAAACCAACGGCAATTTAGTTGCTTCTTCTAGCCCGGCTGGAACAACGAAAAAAAAAAAACAGTTCGTTTGTTTTAATATCATTATTATTTAGCCTTCGCCCCTAACTAACACACCTTGAAACGGAGCGGCAAAGAATGAAAAAAAAAAAGAATTAACGCCCCGTTAAACGGATTCCGCCATTATCCGCGGATAATCATGGCTGGCATTATTTGATGTTGGCATGTTTTTCCTTTTTGTTTTTTGCCGCCCTTTGTTTTATTCCTGGGCTCTGTGCTGTCGCTTGCAATGGATTGGATCGGGGCCGGGGCACGCACATGCGGCCCCACACACACACACACACACACACACACACGCACTTTCCCTGCGACGGTGGGTGTTTACACTCGCGTTCGCGTTCGCGGCGAAAGTGCTTTGAATGGCGGGACGGAAATACTAACACGTCGGAGCGTCTTCGTCTTTGGGAAGACGACGTCTTTTATTCTCCCCCGCTTCTCGCCACGCTCTTTGGTTTCATTCAATTAGCTTCGTTAAGCCAGCCCGTGTGCATATATTGCCGCTAACACCGTGCGAAAAGGGCACCACCTTTCGAAAGGACGAAAGAAAACGGCTCGGAATGCCACTGCGCTGGCCGGAAATAATGAAGCTAGCAACACATTCAAACACGCGCCCCCGCGACCGTGCTGGAGGAATTCCGGAGTTCCTTTCAGCAACCGGGGAAAGCCACGGCGGACATTCCCTTCATCCGCAGCAGCAGCCAGCGGTGGAAATTACTTTCTGCAGATCAAGTTACCTGTGGTGAAGCTCACGCTGGCTCAAGCGTGTTCCGATTACAACGTCTCATTCGATTTTCACGACTCCAAGCCTCCTGGTCGCCCTGGGGGTCGGGGAGGAAAGGGCGGAACACCCTCGGAGCAGAGCAGACTTCCCGAGAGTCGGGTTCCCCTGTTTGGCGCCGGACGAAGATTACAAAATGTCATCCGCAGCTCCGCAAAGTGAGCACGGAACCGGGTTTCACTATTGTTTCACTTGATCGATTTTGTGTTTTCTTTCCATCTGTTCGTCGCCTTTTTCGGTCGCTGTCGGTAGGCCCCGGTGTCTTGCATCCACGTCTCCGTCGGGGGTTCGGGAAATAGGGATGCAGATCCACGGAGCGCTTTATCGACACGTGACGAACAGTCATCAAAGTGAGGCAGCTGTTTCCGACGAACGTACCGGTTCAATCATGGGTTTGGTTTTATTTCTCATTCGCTTGATGGAAATTGTTTCCTTCGAAACGGGCCAACGTTCGGAAGGACTTGAAGTGACGATCTGTAGAAGGTACAAATTGGATCAGGACGACACAGGGAAGACAGTCTAGCACACAGAAGAAAAAAAAACGGAAGGTACCGAAGTAAAATGTCCCTGTGACGTCCACAAATTTGTATCCCTTCTGTCAAATATTCGAGCTGTCAAAATTCTGTACAGAAGAGTCGAGTTGTGGAGTGTAAAGAAACCTTTCTAACTGCCCTCAATTTTTCATCTTTCCACTGGAGTCTACTGTGAGTCCTGCTCAGGAAAGTCCTGCTTCCAAGAAAATCATTCCATCACCAAACCTCTGCCGGCATTTCCCGTCCGGTCGGGAACAGATTGAAGAACCATCGCGATTCTAACTTTCCCAGCTAGATTTTCAAATTAATTACCGCTTTACATGTCTGGACAAACCGAACCGAACCGTCTTTGGCAAGTCTTTGAAGGGCGAAATGAAGAAAAAAGTATCCCCTGCTGCCCCAACCCAAAACATTCCGGTTTTCGGGAGCAAAACTCAAACTTCTCAACTCTCGGAACCCGGGCCGGGAGTTCCACGAAGCTATGTAGTCTACCCGGCGCTGATTATTTAACGGCAAACGCGTGCCACAGTTTTTCCTCCGGCATTTCCATCGGGCGCGCTCTGTTTGTTCGTTCTAACTAAACATTCCGGCCATCCATCCGCCCGTCCGTGGGAGTTTGAAGTCTTTTACTTGGGCTGTTTCAGGGGCGGTTTTTCCGATGCAGGCAAATGAAGATTTTTCTTACCCCACCAAACATTGTTGGGCAAAATCTTCGGAACGAACTTTTCGATCTGTTCATTAGACAGGAAGCTTTTTAATTTTCTTCAATATCGGGAAAAATTCGATACAGACAAGTTCGCGTGGGAAAAGGACCCGGCTTGGCTATGCTTTAGTCTCCCTTTCAGCAGCGGGCACCCTGGTCTACGACAAGACCATACGAAAAACACAAAATAAAACCACCACCGAAAAGGTTGGCCTCGAATGGAAGCGAACGGCTGAAAATCCCACGAAACGATCGCAGGAGATTTTCCCGCGCACGAAGCTGCGGCTGCTGCAGCGAATGAATATGCCGTTTGATTGCTTCTTTGTATTTGCGAAAATTGAATTCTATTCAACGGATTGCAGCGAGAAGTGGTTTTCCTGATGGCGCAGCCGAGACGAGACGGGGCGGAGAAAAATTGGAAACAAACTAACCAAAAGCCCCGGTCACCAGAAGTGCTGTCGGGAGCCCTTATTTTTCCGCCTCTGGCCTGTCGCAAACGGACATGGCGATTGAAGGTGGTGTCTCGCGCACCGCACCACTTTCAAGTTCCCTTCCCGGAAGGCCCTTTCGGAGGGGTCACCTTTCTTTCAATGCAATGTGTTGGGAAAAACTTGTGGAGAAAAATTAAACCGCCTCTCGGGAGCTCGGAGAAGAAAAAAAAAGGAATGGAGCGTGCTCCGGTGGTCTGTTATTAAGCCACCCTCTCCCGTGGTCCCACCTCCCTCCGTCCTGCCCCACGCGAGCGACCAACACTGCCGTAATGAGTGACGACATTAACGGGCGAGGTGAAAGGGATGGAATGTGAAGGAAAGGGCCGTCCCATGCTGCTGCTGAAAAAAGCTTACGTGCCAAACCGTGGACAACCGGACCCGGCGGGGCAGGGGAGAGACGTGTGGTGCAACCACGCCGGCACATTACAACATTAACGTACCGGAAGGCGGAAGTGAAAGTTGCAACACTTTACTAAAGTATGGTAATTTCCTGTCAGCCCCAGGAACGACCAGAGGGAAGCACGGGTGGGCCAGCTACCCCCATAGTACCACCCGGAAAACCGGGGTAGTAGTTGCAAGCACCCCGGGAACAGTTCCGCTTCCGCCCGTTGTCGTGCGCGCGCGCTCCGCAACCGGAAGATAATGTTAGGAAAGTTCTCTCGACCCATTGGGAAACTGGGAATGCGTCCGCCGCCGGGTGCACGTATGTATGCCCCTCCCTCTCTCCCTCTCTCCCTCGCCACCCGGGTAATGGGCAGGTGTGAACGCGTGGGCGGGTGAATTAGTCTCTGTGGTATTATTTTTCCTTCTTTCCAAACCTTCTCAACTGCGCGCTTCAATCATTTACTGGCAGGGTAATTTTCCCACGTTGCACACTTGCTGACTTCCTGAACGGACCTGCCAACTGCCGTGTGGGTGATTTCCGCACACCTTCGAAGCCTGCCCCGGGGCCTCCTTCTCCTGGGTCCAATAATGTCCAGGAAACATGGAATCGTTTCACCTCCCCTCCCATTGCCCTTGGCCGGCTTGCTGGGGCGAGGTGCGAAAATTGATTTTCACTTCACGCCAACGTACACGCCAACGAAACGTTTCTGGCCCCGTCCCCACTCCCCGTCCTTTGTGGTTCGCCCGCAAGGTGCCAAGCAGGTGCAGGCAGGCTACGTTGCACCACACGGAAAAGCGGACGAGGACTAATGAGGCGAGGACCGCGGTGCAAAGCCGGTGAACCTGTCGTACGTAATTTCCCGACGCAGTGCCCAACGACGGCGGTGGTTTTCGGGCACGGTCTGCCCCGTCTGGAGGGGGTGTATCGATTAAATTCGGTTCAACATTGCGCCCCGGACGGAAAGGGCTTCTAAAAACTGGGATTTATTTTTTATTTTGTTTCGCTTTCTGGCGCGTGTGTTTCTCCAAAAAAAGGTTTCTAATGAGCATGTGTTGACACCGACCGCGATTGCAGCTTGACTTATGTTTTTCATTTTTCACATTTTCCCTCTGGCCATAACGGGGTTTCCGATCGATTGAATCATTGAAGCTTGTAATAATAACATTGCAATCCACTTTATATCGTATCGATTTCTAAGCTAAGTTAAACATTTGATCGGTTTCCCTTCCACAGAATCGAGTGTTGGAACGAAGTGACTCCTATGAGTGTTTGCTGTCAGCTGTAGTTCAAAACAACAAGCGGATTTCCATTACGTCAAACATTAGGCCTTCTTTGAAGCGTCCTGTATTCGCACCAATATTGATTTCCAGATAAGTTTGTTTTTCCCAGCTCGGCTGTTCGACTGTCGACTGTTTGATAATTATAGCGGGAAAATATAACTGTACATATATCTAAACAGTATGCAATTGACTTGTTCATTGCATTATTCTAAAGTTATAGGAGGTTTCACACGGTTGTCAAGTAATATGAAATAATGAAAATTGTTAAAAGGTTCACAGAAAAAGAGGAAAACTTAAATTTCAAACAAACACTCTGCATGTTTTCCGTTGGTTGAAAAAATAAAAGCAATATTTCATCGTTACGGAACATAGATTGGTACATGGTTCCATAGTGGACTGGCCTTCACACAATAGGTAGGTTTCATTAGTTGTCATTGACGAGTTTGGAATTGAAAAAACCCCTGAAGTATTATATAGTATTGAAACTTAAAGAACTAGAGAACCTAACCCCTAAACAGTAAATTCATTAGCCTAACTAATAACGATCGTTTCGGATAACAACCGTTCGAATGGATAAACTGGCCATTCCATTCCAAGAAGTATCCTACCGCCCTTTGAAACCCCTCTCCAAATTGCGAGTAACAACTACACTGCCAATCAAGTGCTTCAGAACCCATTACAAACGTGGAAAACAATCTGGAGGTCTGAGGAAAACTCTTTTTTTTTTGTTCGCTCACGAGGGAATCGATTAGACAAAAAGAAAACACTCAACGTTGCAGAGATGGTGTGAAATGGATTTGAATTTTATTTTTTTTCCACACCACCCACTAGACCCCTCCACCCTCTTCCCTCTCCTCCCATCGGCACCGTGATACACCCCTCTTAGAAATGCGCACAAACTATAACGCAACCCCGACGGTTGGGGGGTAACACGCGACTCGCTCGATGGCCGATTATGCATCCCGCGCGATAAGCCGATAGTGATGATGACGATAATGCTGATGATGATGGTGCCAATGATTATTATTATTATTATCATGCGGCAGGCCACCGCCAGGCTGGCCGATGATGAGCCATGATTGGGCTGTCGAAACCGACACACGCACCCATTTGATAAAGCTAAGGATCATCCTAATTCATTTCGAATTACCATTAGTGGCAACGTTTCCCTTACCCACACCCCACCCCAACGCACCCCAGAGAACGGGGGCAGAGGTTTAAAAGCCCCACCAAATATTATTTTTACACGCACGCCCGCACGCGCACACACACGCTCAACCGGTTAGCGTGACAGGACGCGTCGACGCCGGGGGACCACTTTCGAACGCCCCGGGTTTTCCTTCTTTTTTTTCGACCCTCGCGCGCGTCCGTAATGGGATAAAATGGGAATATAATACCACTCCACTGCTTCCGAACTGCTCGAATTTGCGAACCGGTTCCAAAGTTTCTTTCGACCGACCGGGTGGACCGGCCGCGCGGGTGCTCCGCGGGGCACGCGCGCAATAGTTACCGTGTCGCGTAATGTGTCTCCAAAAAAGGGGGAGGATTCCCGCCCGCCTCTCCCCTTCTTCGCCTTCCACTCCGTGGACCCAGGGTGCGAACACCGTCGGGCCGTCAAATATCGTTAAATGATTCATTATTTATGATCATCCGATTAAAAAGCCGTACCGGGCGAAACGCGGGACGCGACCCGGGCCCGACCGTCCCAATTAGCTTAATTAATATGGCAGCAACGCACGGTTCGCGTCGCTCGTCATCGTTAGACGACGCGAAAAGTAATTGAATATATGTTTGTATTTTATTTTTATGTCACGACTTTTGACCCGCCGAACTCAAAACTCGCCCGCTCGGCGTTCGCTGAATTCGCGGTTCGAAAAACGGTTCCGTTGCCATTAGGACGGACGGCTGGCGGCGGCAGGAAGCTGCAAAACCGAGATTTGCAATGTGCACCGAAAAAGGTAATTATATTTTGTTCTATAAAGCTCATACTCGATATGGAGAAGCGAAACCAAATCATTAAAACTTTTCGCCTTTGTTATATAGCTGTAAAAACTCTACTCAAATAACGACGAGCTTTGGTGCTCGAAAACATACTCTCTTCTTACTGCTTCTTGGAGTTTTTCCGGCACATTTAAAACACTTGAAACCTTTCGGTGAAAAACATATTTGGAAGTCCCGAAGCTGCTCTGATTGCATTCATTCACTCGAAGTAGAATTGGGGGAAAAATCAAAGGAAATTACAGCCACAATTTTCGCTCGCCTTGCTCTTTTCCCGGGAAAGGAGTTTGAAAAGCATGCGGTGATGCCAGCTGACAGAACTTCCACTAGAACTTTTTCCTAGTATCGCCATCTAATTCAATACACGCCACGTCACGGGCCAGCAATATTTTAATCCCCTTTGAAGGTGCGTATCTGTGTGCGGGACCGCTGCAACAATGGCTTTTTGTTACCGCGCATCATTCTTTGTCGCCGGGCGAAAATACACACACACACACACGAGGACGACGGCAGGACATTTCCGCCGAACCACTTTTGTACAGTAGCGCTCACAACGAAAAGGGCTTCCCACGGCCGCGAGTGTGCTCCAATGCTCCAGCCTTCTAC
>JAOEFI010000007.1:9488191-9498870 GCA_034621735.1 Anopheles plumbeus | reverse complement strand
TATTAAAAAAACTTATTACTTGTTGGCATTCACTTAAAACTTCTAAGGTTTTTCTCTTTTCCCAAAAACACTTTAACTTGATCCTAACTCATTCAATAGAGATCACTGTCCATTAGTTCCGACGTCCAGTCCTCCGAGGAAAACACAGCTTGGCGTATATTAGGTGTTCTCCTCTATCCGAACCCACACTTTGTCCGCCCGGTTGGCCGGGACGGGTATCGTTTTCGTCGCCAATCAATTTAAACTCGCTCTCTTAAGGTCACGCGGTTCGGGATCGATTATCAACTTGATGTTTATTTCATACCACCTGCTACGTACCTTTTCCCCAAGGGCTGGGTGGGGGAGGGGCCGGGAGGTGGCCAATCGCGGCGATGCTCACCGGGCCATGGCCAAAGTTTTCCGGCACCACGTTTTTTTCATTCTTTCCTTCCTCTCCTAGAAGTCACTAAATTAGTTTCCCAAAACCGATGTTCGGTCTCGCGGTAGCAGGGGAGCAGGAGCAGGAGCGGGGGCCGCTCGCTACTACTTGATTAAAATAAAACTTTCCCCCACAGGCTGCAAACAGTATATATCCTGTGCACCTTGGTGCCGTGTTCCCGGGTTTTCTTTTTGGGTCGCTTTCCGCTTACTTTGTATCGGAATATTGCGCCATGTGAACGATGGACGGATTGCGGAGATGTGGGGGGGGGTAGGGGGGTTAGCTGGAGAAAACATAGGCGACGCTGGTATCGGAAAAGTTTGCCTTATCCTGCCTGTCCGCCGAAGCGAGGCTAACAAGTTCCACGAATCGCAAGACGTCGGCTGCATGGGATGCATTGGGGGGAGCCTTGGAACTTTCTACTCCCCCTGTCCCCCCTCCCCCTGTACCCGTGCAAACAGCAACATAATAGGACTTTCCGCACCGGCCCGCTCCTCCCACTCCCCGTCCCCCGGGGGCCGCCAGCCGTTCATTCCTGGTGTCTGCCATTAGGATGTGGTTAAAAAGTTGCCGAAAGCCACCGGGACAGCAGCACCAGCAGCAGCAGTAGAACAACGAGCCCGACCAGCCGGGAAAGACAGCTCGTCAAGAACTGCTCCGGCGGGAAACTCCATGGAAACCGTAGGCATGCGGCAAAATGACTGAGCAATGACCACAAGAAACGATGGCTTTTCGGGTTTCACCGGTTGCCATGGTAGGCCCAGGCGGTGGGCCCAAGGGGAGGAGTAGTTGAGGACTGTGGGGAATGGGGGGAGTTGGGGGGATTTTTCTGCCCGTTACAAATTGCGCCGACTGCAGTCACTGCCTTCAGTACTTCAGAGGGGCCGGCCGATACCGATACCGCTTCTTGGCGGTTCATCCGAACGGCGCGCCTACGCAATCGCTTTCGCACGAACTGACAGAACATCGGCACACACACACACACACACACACACGCGCGCGCATCGGTGCAGGATACCGACAGACAGAAACCACAGACAGAAGTTCTTGTGTGACAATTATGTCGTACGAATTTCCTTCTCGTCGGTCGCTCGAGAAACTTGCCAGAACTTCCTCGTCGAGAAATGGGATTTTCGGGCAGAAGCAAAAGCTCCATCAAAGCACGGCAATACTGCAGTCCGTGGCACACAGGGTACGCTAGAAGCCACGGGTGCCTTGCACACAAAGTGAGGTAATGGGGTGGGGATGGTAATGGAGGGTCGAAGATGGCGGTTACTAACATCATCTTCCCAGCGACGAGCGAAAACAGAAACTCGTGAACTCGTGAGAATCTCGTGAACATCAGCGCCGGGGAAGAAAAGTGGTCCATTCCTTATCTGGGAAGCTTTGGGAGCCACTCTTCCCCAACCCCCTTGCTCCTTGCACCCCTTTTCCCCCCACACCCGCCCCCTCCCACCGAACTGTGGGAGCTGTGCAGCGTTACGTAATTTCGGTGCCAGCCCGAAAGCGGGAGCATAAACTTTTGGACCAGTTTGGCACCCGGAACGACGACGACGACGACGACGTCGGCGGTGGTGGCTAATATTGATGCTGATGAAGCCGTTGCTGCTCATGACGCTGGGAACGGGATCGAAGAAGGTGGCGGGGGGGGGAAGGAGGTTGGAAGACGACACAGTTGGCGGTTCGGGCCGAGATTTCAACCATGTAAGTCACGTTCAACCGTATCCGCAAATTTCAAACTCTTAGCAATTCCACTGCACCGGCTACACACAGCAATGTACGGGAGGGAAACTGTTCCATGCACCATGGGCGGATGCTCAGTTTTCCGGGCCTCCTCGTACCCCACTGCCCGCGGAGGGGGGGGGGGGGGGCACACGTGCCACTAAGTGAGGGTGAGCGACGAACATGCTACCAACCCCGTTTTCAAAGCGCAGTGCGCAGAATAAACACCGAAACAGCAAAGGCTACCGTTTTCCGACTTCCCCGGCTGGACCCGGGTCCGGGTTCGGGTGGGTCATAAATGTATGGCAACACCATGGGAAGCTATCAAACAAAGTTTTTGGGGAATTATTAAACAAAACCGGTTTACATCCGGCTCGGTGGGTTTTAATTTTGTGCTGAAGGTAATATAACCTGCGTACTTGGCAAAAACATTATCCCCAAACCGATTTTCCCCGAAACAAAGGGCTAGATTGAGGAATAAATTTAATAAGCTCCGGTAACACGTTCTAGCAACAGTTGTAAATTTCGTAACGTAAACCCAATTTAACTACAGAGTAAGCATTGGAACACAGGACAGAATGGCGGCACAGTACTACTAGTAATAAAAGCTACACATCTTTCCATGGACGAGCATAAAGCCTGCAACAAATAGGAAAAGTTTTAAAAGTTAAATATCATATTAATTCTGAACAATCCATCGAAGTATTTATTACGAACCTATTTCGGAGAAGAAAGGTCCGCCCGAAAATTCTGCCCTGTGCCATCCCGAACCATACAATTAAATCGGCAACGTTAACGCCTAAGAGTATGCACTACGCACGACTTTAGATGGGTTTTGTTAAGGATAGGTAAGTATTAGTAAATTACCAAAGTGTTTATGAACTAAGCACTGGTCAATTGGAATAAAATCAGTTTGCGTACAACTAATCAAATTTGATAAGTTTCATTTGTCGCAAGAAGGTCCCGTTTGGAAAAATCATCATTGAATGTTTGTATAGCATAGTTAGTAAAAGTGAACAACAAATGTTGCTTATTAATTTAATGTTACCTACCTCATGTTCACTCGCTGGAGGTTCCACACGCTGGAATATAAATGAATGTTTGTTAGTGAGTACAAAACGCTCGAATGCACAATCTAAAACGGCTTCCACATCAACAGCCACCGACTCTCATACGCCGGAACGAAACGCTTTTCATCTGGGCTTTGAGTGACTCCTTCTCCCGCCACCTATGAGGCACAACAATGAAGCTACGAACGAACGAACGACCCCGAATGGCGGCCCCACCTACCCCCCAACCAGGAGTTCAAAGCCGCGGCGCACCTTCTCGACATGGGGTTCACTCAAAAAAGAGGGGGAAAACATTCATGTTTGGTATTGGCATTGAATAGTTGCACAAATTTATGCCTTCTTCATGCGCCGCACATTTTTCGGGAGGGAGCGCGACATTACGCGTCAAGAGGCAGAAGAAGAAGAAGCAGAAGCACCACTGCTGCTGGTGCAATTTGGCAGGTGTGACAGAATCATTCTCGATGCCATTCACTGGCACCACGGAGCTAACGGCAGGCTGCAGGTGCCTGCTGCAAACGAACGGTGCATAACGACTCATTCAAACGGGTCTAGAAGGCGTCAGCTCGTACGGAAGCATGTTTTACGGTTGTTTGGGTTTTTCTTATTTTGTCCCTTCAGCTGTAATAAGGTGTCCTTCTTCATAGTATGTTTTATGATAGTAAATATCCATGAGTGTCGTGAAATTAGCATTCATTTACAAAGAAATTCTATTCCTTTTTGAGGATACATCTTTCGTATATCTTTATATACCTTTTCTAAAATATATATTCCACTCCAGGCGAACAGATTTTCTAACATTTATTCGATATAGCATGTACAAGATTTACTTCGACAAAGAAAAAGTCCTTTATCTACCGCACGAAAGAACTTTGCACTCATTACTCAATCCTTGTTGAAAATATCTATCAAAGGTGTTGATGGTTGTAAATAACGTTCAATTAAAAAGTAGACCACAGCATTTGGAGATACTTATCAACGAGTGTGTTGAAGAATGGAAACACCGATACGATCGTAAGGTCCTGGTGATTGATGCATGACTCTATGCTTAGACGGAAAGATTTCAACCGCATGATTAGGGAAATGAATTTTCCGGGGAGGGAATAAGTACAATTATGAAAAGTCATTGTGGCGCAAGTGCGAAGTAAATGACATTTGCACTTAGTCTGGTTTTATAGTGTCTACTCAAACTTGTGACCCACTGGGGGGGGAGGGGGCGGGGGGTCACAATTACGATAAACGGTTTCCATAAAGATCCGACGAGATTAGCCCTAGAAATGACGACTAATGGTAAATGGTAGAGTCTTTTACTGGAGGAGAAAATCAAAAATCATAAACCGATATTCGTACGCATGAACTTTGACGGCCTGTGGGGGGGTGGCACAATTATCCTTGAGCCTACTACTCATGCCCGCGGAGCAAAGTACCCCGCCGCTGTCGTAAAAGAATAAGTCAAAGACTTTCCCGGTCCTTGGGGATGGCCCCGTGATGGGTGGCATGACTCTTCGAACCATTCCATGGTGGATGGGATGATGAAAAACCAGGAACCGGCATCACCATATGACGCCCCAAAGGCCTATCGGTGGATGGATAGCTCAAGTCTAAATCCATCCCCATCCAACCGGCCCACCCTCATTCGAGGGCTAACAAACTGGCCTCGGGGTGGCGAGATTATTTCGAGCCCCGGAGTTCCGATTAGGCTTTGTTCCGAAAATCATCTCCGCCAACGTCGGCCCGCCCGCTGGCGCTTGTCGTACACTTCCCTTCCCCGGAAATCCTTAATGCTTCCCGCACGCCCTATCCAACACTCACCCACCCACCCACCGCTTCTAGGCACGTTTTCGCAGCGCAGTACACAAATAAACAAACAGACGGTGCGGCACGGGGCGCGCTGACTGCGGTCGAACGCAATGGGCAATCAAAATAAAAAGGGCTCCGTTTTTATGTGAATTACAAATAAAATCAGTAATTTAGTACAATGGCGATGGTGATGATAGGGAAGGGGAGGGTTGATAGGGAGGGTAGGGCAGGTGGTGGGGGAAAACTTTTCCTTATTTGCGCCCCAGTGGAGAAGTGTGGGAGGAGATGTGGCTGAGGTAGGGCGCCAGGGACACGGTGACCTTTGCCGTGTGCACCGGGCTGCCCGGGTCCTGTCCGGGTCCTGCCGGTCTCATTCCGTCAAGTGGATTCCGTACATTTCTTTTACATTTATGTTGTTTTCTTTTTTTTTTCGCTCCCGTTTTACTTCTTCTTAAGCGTACGAACCCTTTTAGGGCACTCGAAAGGACGTCCCGCCACGATAGGTTGAAGCGAGGACAACTTGACAGGTCTTGTAGTTGTTTTTGTGAAAAATGAATGGAGTCCTGTTAGTTCTACATTTTGAAAAATAATTAAAAAATATACAAATCTTATTTGAAATTAAACTTCTTTGCATTGTATTTGTGATAGGGTTAGAGACGATTTGAAATTATATTTAATTTCTTCATTACCTAGCCGTGCTAAACATCTCACGAAATATGTTTAATTAAATTGTTTCCATCGCACGTAAGAATAATTTTCACATTTTTAATTAAGGTTTCAAATAATACAACTAATCTTTGCAGCACAGACGTCACTGAAATGGCGTGAACCTCCCGTTCGGTCAAATATCTGAGAACCTTTTTGTTGTACTCCAGAAGCGACAGTTGACCTTAAACGCGATGTCCGTAATCACCCCAGCGTAGATGTTTATGACAAGTGCTGACAAGTTAGTACACTGAGGTTCAAAAAAAAAAAAAAACTAAAACCAAGTAAATTTCGCAAACAATAGCTCCTGCACGTCCACCCACTGACACCCCACGCGTCCACTGTACCGGCTCCTGTACCAACGCTCCCGATGGGGAAAAAAAGGGTTTAAGGAGCTGACTCGCCACGACCTTCGCCGTTCCTTCACCGTTTCCACCGTGTTCTTTAGACAACTCAAACACAACCGACGCGAAGGCGCGGGAGGGGGAAATTTTCACGTCCACCCACCTGGAAAGGGGGGTGGAGGTTGGCCGGTTGGCGATGCGCGGGGATTGCGTCATTTCGTGGTAAATCTTCAACAACAATCTTCTTCCCGTGCCGGCTCGCTGGAAGGCACAGAATTTCGCTGGAAGTTTTTCGGACGAAAACGTGCCACGTCCTGAACCCCAGAGCCCGAGCAAACAGACCGGGCTGGTCTACTCCTGCTGCTACTGCTGCTGCTGGTATTGCTTCTAGAATCGCTCTCGGTTCGTGGTGTGAGTGGTACGTTCTTCTCCGTGCGTTGCCGGGAGCCGCGTCTTCGAAGCGAGAGAATCTTCAACTTCAACCCCTGCAGCGAGCGCCCGCGTTTCGGACCGGCATAAACCACCGTCTGCGGGTCTGCGGAACGGGGCGGACTAGCGCCGGGGCAGGACTTAATTGAGAGGCGAACATAATGAACATAATTGAAAGAGAAGGCAGCAGCAAAGCGGGAACGTATAAAACGTAATTGCTATTTCACCTGCCGCGCCCGTGTTTTACCTGTCCGCGCGACGAACACCCCGCGCGCGCCATTGATGATCGCCGGGGGGTTGTGCCGGGGGTGGGAAGGGGAGGGGAGGTACGACGGATAATCCGTGAAAGCAGAAGTTCACAGAAAGCGAACCCAAGATGTGTGTTTGAACGAGTTCACCGCGCACCAAAGCGCAACAACATGTGCTTTGATGCCTTTGAGCCTTAGAATCGCCCCACCAGCGAGGCGGCGGCGAACCACCTGTGCTCTGGCACACACCGGTCTGGCTTCCCCACCCACCTACACACAGCAGCACCATTACCGGTCGCGTAAATTAACACACACCTTCCGGAATGGATTATTCACCAAGGGAAAAAAACGAGAGATTTGTAGGAACGCTTTATCAGAAACCATATTAGTAATTGTATTGCATGGTGCGTACAATTTATCCCCCATACCAACGTTCAAGGTCCCAGGTTTCAGGGAGGGAAGGTAAAAATAATCTTTGATAATAAACCCGAAGGTGAATGACACCTTCCTTCTACGGCCTATGGTTCTACGTCGCAGAAACCCGGAACCAATTTGGGCTAATGTTAGTACCCAGTTTTTTTTCATACGCCCCAAAAAAAACCACGCCTCGGCCCGGAATACAAATGTGGAAGTGTAATCAGTTCAGTTTGATGTGCTATTCGAGACGCATGTACGGAGCGATTCAGAAAGACGCTTTCAATGGAGGCGCCCGGTACTTTGTACTGGCAGTGAGCTGACTTTTGTGTTTCGATGGCCCCTGATGCATTTTATTCAGTCTTATCGAAAATCATACCAACACAAACATGTCTTGTTTGATGTTTAGCTTGCTTTTATTACATGACATGGCTTAACAGTTTTCATCTGAAGAGCTTTGGCTACTCGAAATATTCATCAAAACACCAGGCGCCTCCAGCGAAGCTTCTATCAGATCGGTTTCATTGGCCTGTTGGAAACGCACTGCGTGAAACATTGCATAAAATGCATTCTCTAAAATAGATTCGGGGAACGATTCCTCTAATTGATACTGCCAAATCGGTCAAACCAATGCATCTGTACCGAAACAAAAAAATAACAGCATATTGGAGCAAACTGATGATGATCATCTTTCTGTGAATCAGTGGGGCGCTTGTTCTATTCTTTTTTTCGCTGCAACAATTTGCGTACGAAACGTATGTTTGCAGTGCCCAACAAATTGTTCGTTTCTTACTCACAGCGAGGTCACTTTTTCCACACGTTTTCTGCCCAACTTCCGAAAACAACGCATAATCCTATTATCCGATAAAGCATGTCCCAGGTCCCTCGGTCAAGCTTCCATTTTATTTCGCCCCGCCACCCCACAGCCACACTGCAAGCCACACTGGCCGGGGGAAACAAAAACTTTACGGATTCCCGTCGCGTCGGCTAAGCGATAAACAATTACACGAAATTTCTGCGCCTAATTGAAACACAACCGAACGCCGGGCCGAAACTCCGGAAACCCGTGCCGTGATGACAACGTTTATTGTACCGTCGATGTGTTTCGGGTGCGCAGGAAAACAACGGTGGGGACTACACCAAAAACAGCACCGACCCAACTCGGAACCGAAATTTAGCCGGATCCGAACCGGGCAACCACCACCCGCAGTAGTAACGAATTTCTTTTTTCGCTTTTCGCAGTAAAAATATGGCGAAAATCGTTTGCAGCTTTCCTGCAGCGGATAATCCTGCCGGGGGGTGGGGGAACAGTTGCCCTGCGTTGGGAACGTTTTTGTGTTTTCTTTTTCTTTTCTTTTTTACTGTCTCGTTTTCCACTCCCAATACGGTTCGAAGATTCAGCCCGGCCGGAACGGGACTGGCCGGCTGGAACGTGGAGTGCAACACAAATCGACGACATCGTACGCTAACCGGTGGAACAATCAGGTCGAAGGTATGCCGACGATCGTGCACCGTTCGGAACCGGTACCACACAGCCGAGCACGGCGCGTGGGAAATCTGGTGCCGCTGACATGGAAATGTTGTTGCACGCCCGGCCGGCCATTTAGGCGACTCGGC
Organism: Anopheles plumbeus; assembly: GCA_034621735.1. Classification (NCBI taxonomy): domain Eukaryota; kingdom Metazoa; phylum Arthropoda; class Insecta; order Diptera; family Culicidae; genus Anopheles; species Anopheles plumbeus. The sequence goes on along the minus strand of JAOEFI010000007.1, from coordinate 9,490,106 downwards.
CGAGCGTAACGTCGTCCGCGTCCCCGAAATGCAAATAGTTTTCCCAAATTGCCTCCCTCGCCCGTGAAATGATGAAGAGAGATGAATGGGAAAATATCGTAGGTGCGTGCGTGTGTGTGCGTTTTTTTTTTTTTAGTTCTCCCACCATCCTGCCCTTCGTCCTCGTTTTGACTTATCTATTACATTTCCCAACTGGTCCGCATTCATATCGGTCATCATGATTCATCTTCATACCGTCCGGGAGTGGCGCTGAACCGTGCACCCGGATTCGGTGCGCGCCGGGAATGATTTATCCAATCGCAATACCGTTCGACTTTTTGCTACGTACGCGCTCTCTCTCTTTCTCTCTTTCTCTCTCTGTGTTGTGGACCGTTTCCAAAATGTAATCCAGCGCATCCAGCAAAAAGTTACCTGCATTCATTTACATGTGTTATTTACCGGTTACTGCGTCTAGTAATCAAGAATGTAACAGTTGTTGTTCGGGCTTCGGTTAATGCGGTACATTTTACTCATCATATTTATTCTACTTTAATTACCAGAATCATTATTATCTTTTTTGCGCAGTTATCTTTCAATCAGAAAGCGATTAAATTTTACCGTGTGGAACGTCCGGCAAGCGTCAATGTACTGATTCCTAGAAAGCGTGCTGCATGCTTAAATGCATACCAACAGTATTAATTTATTTGGATAAGCCTTTTTCAATGAAATAATTTTAAAAACAGCATCGATTGGTCGTCCCTTCCTGGAACGTTGATAGATGAGCGACATTTGCTTACTGCTGGCACACACGCACCATTTTCACTTAATTCCCCGAAAGCTTAATGCCAAAACCAAAATAAAAGGAAGCAAAAAAACGAACGAAAAAAGCTTTTACAAATGAAAACGAAATTCACCGAAAATAAGCACGCTTCGGTGGTGGTGATGGAAAGGATATTAACTGTCCTCCCTCCTGCCACTTTCATCGCATGGGATCGCCGTTATCAGCGTTCGGAACGGACCAGTTGGAAAAAAGGAAACGGTGAACAGAAAACTACAAAATAATATGCTAAATATGTGCCACAGGATGGAGCACGTTTTCATCGTGCTTTGAAAGAGACCGGGATCGTACCGGGACGCAAAATGTAATCGTTTAACTGGCGAGTTTTTCCTTTTCTTTTTTTCCTTTTTTGTTGTTGTTCGTCTCTTCTTATCGTGTGAGCTGCACATCACCATAGAGCGATTCAAAGGCGATCCAGCGGACACGAAGGATCACGAGATTTTCCACATGCGAAACACTGAGGTGGGCAGGGTGGAGTGGGAAATGTATGGGGAAAAAAGGGAAGGGCGGAACCACCCCACCGGACGACAGCAAGATGAACAGCAGGAACTGGTTCCGGTGGGGAGAGAAATAAAAACACACAAACACCCACGGAAAGAATTTAAGCATTCGGTCGAGCGAGACGCAATAAATAAACAGTTGAACAGAAATGCAACCGTGGTACCGTACCCGACATGCACTAACGCACACACACCGCACTGTGTCGTCCCTTCCCGGACGAACCGACCAAGCCGGAACATCCTTCGTGCAAAACTGCACGCCACATCTAATCGACACACAACACCAACGTACGGAGGGTGGGGGCAGACAAAAAAATATGGATAAAAACTTTTCCACAACACAACAACAACAGCAACACGAGAAGGCGTACAAGCAGGGCTTAGCGCGCTTTATAGTTGCACAAATAAAAATGTGTCACAAAACCCCGAAACACATACGGAGACACACACACACACAGTGGGAAGAAAAAGGTACAATAAAAAATCGGAAAACTTCCGGCACGCGCCGCCCAGAATTGCGGCATCGGGCTGGGAGGCAAAAAAAAAGTCTCAAAAAGGGCCAGCAGGGACAAACCGGAAGGGAAACGCAGGGACGCCG
>JAOEFI010000007.1:9421233-9467939 GCA_034621735.1 Anopheles plumbeus | reverse complement strand
ACACACACACACACACAGACACGTGTGGGAAGCAGCAGCAAGCAAGTCAAAACACTTCCCATGCCACCCCTCCCCCTTCCAACCCGGTTCGAATGATTGGACGTCCGCCGAACGGGTGTGTCTGTATGTGTATGGAGGAGGCAATTAAAGAGCCAACACTCCTCGACACCTTTAAGTTGAACGATTTTCCGACCCATTTGTGCAGCAGGGTGGACGAGGGGTGGCCGAGTCACTTATTCCTTCAGGACTCCAGCGAAGGAAGCGGTTTAAACCGACCGGCAATCGACTCCCAGCACGAAATAAGATACTGCTGTTTTCCCGGGGGTTTTCGGGGATTTTTTTAAGAGCTGACAGAACAAGGAAAGTTGGCGGAGGGGGAAAAATTCCACCAAGGTCCACTTGGTGGGCAAAGGTGAAAAATGGGAGGGTGGGAAAATTTTCCACCGTCGAAGTCCGAACCGATGGAAATGGGAGAAAAGAAACCACACGCGGCGAGGCATGGAAGTGATCGTGCGAAAAGGAAAGCGTTTGCAAAGCTTGCGCAAACCATCAAACGGAGGAAAATTGGCCACGAAGGTAAACACTACCCCGAGCCGGGGGATGGGAGGTTTGGGGGTGTTATTTTTATTTTTGGTTTCTGAGCGAGAAGAACGGGCGGTTAAAGGCAGGACCGTTGGAAGAGGCGGACTCGCGTCGCCAGGATCAGCCGGGACTGACACTAGCGCAAGTATGACGTTGCTATAAACCCGGTCCGGAGCCAGTATTCGGAGGTCCGTATGCTTCTCGGAGGTCTCTCGTGCTCGTCGCACTTTTCATTAAAATCCAATCAACTTCAGCATCATCGACGGGCGGCGTGCGCCCGCCCGCCCCGACTCGAATTGAAGCATTGAAGCGGGGGTGGTCGGGATTCATTTTCCGACTTTCTTTTCGCCGAAGATTTCACCCCGGATCGTACCCACCACCCGTGGTGTTGATAGTCGCTTCTTTCCGAACAAATAGAAGCGAAATAAAACCGTGTCACCGTCACCCCCCCCCCCCCCCCCTTCTACCCCGCCCCTCCCCTCTCTCATCCCTCCTGACAGACGCACGAAATGAAACAGATCGTTCCAATCGTACAGGGTGCTTTTGAGCAGTTCCGGGAAAAGGAGATCGAATTCGTTCTCATTTCGCAAAACTGATACAAACTTCAAACGGGAAAATGAGGGGCGTCGCTGTAGCGCAAAGGGTGGAAAATGTGTGCACCGTTTGGGGGATGAAGTAACGAGTTGTAAGTAAAATATTTGGTCGCAGGCACTAGTTTTCGCATTTCGGGATGATTAGTTTCCTTCGGCAGTTTGCGCTACATGGAAGCATCAGCTGCAGATCCTTTGGTGGCCTTTTTTTCCGTTCTATATGAGCCTTCCTTCTGACGACACACAGACATCAAGAGGATGTCGCATTGGTTTATCCCCTACTTCTTTGCAAAATCTCATCAATTTCGGTGAAAAGTGCCGCCCGCGGATGAGAGGGTTTGTCCCATTCGTTGGAACTTTGTTTTCGCCGCAGTATTGCGATTGCGGTTTCGCAAATTATTTGCCCTTAAAAAGGGATTCACTTCGTTTCCGGTTTGCGGAAGTGCCAATCAAAGCAGCTTCCTTTCCAGCTAACATCCGAAGTACAGAACAGGAAAAGGAACAGACTTTAAGAACCTCTCTGTAATGCGACTAGTGTGGTTTTGTAATTATAGATTAGTCGTTAGTTGTTGTCCTAAAAGGGATGCATTTTGTCGAACAAAAATCTCGTTCATTATAATACAATAGATCATTGCAAATGATGATATTATTTCACAACAATAAAACACAAACAATGACATCGCGCCGAACAGTAGCTTAATCAGCTCCCAGTGAGCAGCAATAATTATCCAGTGTGGAAAAATCAAAGCAGAACCAGAACAGAAAACTCCAACCCCCCAAAACGTGGCGCTCATACATCATTCTTTAATCATGCTGTGACAGACGACATAGAGAGAGAGAGAGAGACAGAAAGAGAGAGAGAGAAATAAAGAGAGAAAGAGAGCGGGTGGATGTGAAAACCTTGTCAAGCAATATTTTCGTACAATAAATAACACTGGAATTAGCATGTTTCCAGTGGAAATTAGAATGTGATATATTGGCCGAGGGGGTTTTTTCTCCTCCACGGCCACCATTTCCGTGTCCATGGTGGAAATTTTCCAGCCATTTATAAAAGCTTACCAATCAATTAAGCACATGTACAGTTCATCCGTAAATAGAGAGCCAACAGCCACTGCACTAGAAGGTACTAAATTTACATCTCCACTAAAACTAAAACAACACACGAAACCAAACATCAAATTCATCATCCACTTGTGTGGGAAATTCCTCCACCTTTTCCAGGATAAATATCATCTCGTTCTAGTAATTGATTGATTGCATATAGTTGCCGTAGTGTAGGGATGTGTTTGTTACATTCGTTTTCACCGAAACAAATGGGAAATATTACACAACATTATTATGCTAATATTGCGCTATTAGCGTTGGAGTTGGAGAGCGAATTCATGCGCCACGGCAAGCGAATCTTGGGGAGAAAGTTTATTCATGTTCTCGTGACATTCTTTACTGAAAGAAAAGAACGCAAGACGTTGAAAGAATCGTTGTCTTCGGGCGTCTTAGTCGCGATATTCGCCGTGTCTTTTGTTGCACGTATTAATTCTGTCGGTTGCTCCGTGCACAGTCGATCTTTGGCGGGGACTTGTTTAGCGGAACACACACCCACACATACACACACACACACACACAAATTCCATGCATCCTGAAGACGGATGGCAACGATAAACGAAAGCTTTCTACCCGGACGAAACCCAAACCGGACGAATTCGGAGTTGAAAATAAATTGTTGCCAAACGTAATCGGCGACGTCTGTCCGGCGTACGTCCGTAGGAAGATGAAACCCCCACCGACCACCCAGTTGCAGTCTTGCCCCCCCCCCCCCGCCCCCGTAGGACCTCCTAATGCCCGGTGCCGGTTGGTATTGAATTAAACTAAATTGAATTCCATTTGATTGAGATTTATCGATCGGTCGATTTGTACGAGTCCCTTCTCAACTCGGCACACAGACACACACACACACACGCGTCTTGGCTCGGCTTCTTCTTCATGCGTTGCCCCGCACGGTGCCTTCCCTGCACTCTCGCAAGACCCTTCTGCCACACTGCACTGCACGGAACGGAAAACCGATTTCCAAAGGGTGGCCGCCCTTTTGTGCCAAACGTAACGTGAGCTAACGTGTCCAGTGTCGCGTCATGTATATAGGGCCACACTGACTCTGCTGTTATCCGGCAGGTCCTCCCAGGCGTTTTCCTCTAGCTGGAAGTGACAGCATGCTGGAAATTAAATTTTCGTTAGATCGCTGAAAAATCGAAACAGCTGTTCTTTCCCCCATCCATCCCGCGACCGCTCGGGCGGTGGTTGGCATTACAACGTGTTCCTCTCGGCTGTATTATTTCCCCCTCCCCCGCCTGACAGTACGTTGAAGGACATCGAGGCGGAGTTTTCTTCTTTTTTCTCCGTCGCAGCCTATATACTTTGTAGGGAGTAAACACGCTCTCTTGTCAGTGCAGCGGAAATACGAGCTGTCACTTTTGTGCGCGCGCGAAATGTCGGTAGGCGGACACGTACAGTGGGTGACGGCGAGAAAGCGTCCTAGAATGAGTCCACCACTAACACCACCACCACCACCGTGAGTAGTCGCGGGAGTCCGTTTGTTGGCGGGAGAAAAATGGAAAACTGGTGACAAGCTGTAGTACACGCTGCACTCATCTCAACACATCCACCTACAGTGGATCACTCCCGGATGCCAGGAACCGGAACAATCCCTCCCCCCCCCCCTACCCCTGCCCTTCCCCCGTCCCCACGTCAAAGCACCTGAGCGTGACGAGCTAATTAATGGGCGAGAGCGGTTTCCAGCGGTTTTTGAGCCAGCGCCACCGAATGGAGGAACTAAAGTTGTGGGACACTCCCGGTGTACCGCCAAGGGGTGGTTCGTGAAAAAAGGAAGGGGCGGGCGGGGATGGAAAAGTAATTCATTTCGGATCGCTTCATCGTTCGTCGTTTGCGGGCGTGGAGGAAATTCAATTTCTGCTCACGCTCTGCTCACCCACAAGCGATGGCCCCCTGGTGCCTGGTACCCTCTTCAGCCAAACCCCCGATGGAAAAGGGATTAGATTTGTGGCAGTAAAATAGCAAAAGACCCTGACCCCCCCCCCCCCCCCCCCTTGCGCGCACGTCTCAGTGAGGAATTTCGATTCGGTGATGATTGTTTTCGCCCTTTTGCCAGTTGTTTAATTCCGTTTCCTGTTCCTTGCCTCCGAGTCCTGGCGGGGTCGTTCGACTCCGAAAAACACGTGTCCTGGTACCCCGGACACTCACAGGCACGTGGGGCGAGCGACCAGAGAGGCACACCGGCGGATTGACCGCGGGTAATCCGGAAATCGAGGATCTACTAACAGAGTTTGGAAGAAGAATTCTACCGTTCCGAATACCTTCGAATCCGTTCGGTTCCGAAGACAGTGAGTGACAGTGGCGGCGTGGCATGAGAGTGTGTGTGTGTGTGGGTGTGTGCTAACAATAAGCGTCGGTAGCGTCACCTCGAATTTGGAAGATTTAGGACTTGAGCCTCCCTCGAGTTCTGCCATTCTTTGCGGGGAATTTTTTTAATTCGTTTCCCTTTCCCTTCGCTGGCCTTGAAACTCTTTCACTAATCGAAAGCGCGCTGCAAAACAAAACACTTTGTGGGACGGTACGCGGCCCGGAGAGGGTCACGATACATGTACCATAATCGTTTTGACACTTCGTCGCTACAAACTAATCATCGTTCCCTAGACCTGCCCTATACCCTGGGCCACCGTTCGGGACCCTCGCAGCAGTCTCAGCTTGTCGTCGCCGATCGAGTTTTCGTGCCAGAATCCTTCTCGCAAACCCTACAGGGCTGGCCCTGAAAACCTGTCGGGGCTTGGGCCGAGTGGAAAGTAAATATTTATTTCTAAATTCCGTGTGTTTGCCCTCCACCGGCGCTAAGGCCTCGCGTTCGGCGGTTGCTAAGGAGCCCGGCGGGGAAGGTAAGGAGGATGGAGATGAATTCCACCCACCCACTCACCCACTAGGTAGGCGGACTGTAAATTTGTCGCCAGAATCCAAGCATTTAGAAGGATCGCACGCAGAGCCAGCCGGCCGGGGCTTCCTGTCCCTTAATAAGCGGCCGAAACTTTGCTTTATTTGAACTGCCACCAACACACACACACACACACACAGCGCTGGGGTTTTCTCGGACGGCGGAAATGGCAGGGGGGACCCCTCTCCAGGGCTCCGTGCCTTTGATAACGGAAGTGGATCCAGATACCATAGATACGGTGTGTGGGAGGGGGTGAGATTGCGCCCGGGCCGATTTTCCTTGCGATACGCCTCCCCCGGAACTGAACTGTTTACCACCGGAAGCCTTGCACATGGCAGCAAACATGTGTTTTTTTGTGTTTGGGCCCAAAGTGGAAAAGGTTCCGCGGACAAAGGAACAAAGAAAGGCGAAAAAAAAAGGAAAACCCGGCGACCGAAAAAGCACACGCCGTCGATGTTTGGTGAGCGAACTGCGAAACCGCAGCCCTATGGTCGCGTTATGATGCTAAATATTACCACCAATACCACCCCCGCCACCACCATCAGCCCTTCCCCCGGGGGGTTCGGTTGTTGTAAATAAAAGTTTGGGTGATAAATTTTCCCCCGAACGGCAGAAAACGGCAGGCACCAGAACGGGTGTGGCACGAGATGGCCAAAACCAACGAACGGTGCTCCTCCAATGACTCATCGCGGAATATTAAAATGGAGGCGCCCGACGGAAGGGTCGTCAGCCTCAGAGCACCGGAAGCGGCACGGACGGGGTGGAGGGGGGGAGGGAGACACATGGCGATTTTAACTTATCACTAATCCGTGTGCCGGCTTGATCCAGTGGAGGACGAACGCGAGGACCGTTCACTCCATCGTTTTGTGGGATTTATTTGCTGTATTTGCATCCCTAATTGGCTTCGAGCAGCGGGGGAAGAATTAATTCACAAAATGTACAGCATTCGCCTTATCATACGAATGCTGGACAGACTGAATGAACTAAAGTACCACTAACGTTTCGTGATACTGAAATATGAATTGATTTTAGGTGTTCCGAGTAGACAAAACACGATTTTCAGACCATTGGTTTGAAACTTGTTTGAACTACCTGCTTGCAAATGGAACAAATGTCACTGAATGTTATCGTTTCGTTTATCAAGGTTCGCTTTTCGGATTTATTTTCGTTGCTCACAATCTCGTAAACCATGAACTTGGAGGAAGCCTGCTCAGCTTTTCCGAATACTTCACAGCGCTCGATTTCGTAGTAGGTTCTTTGGGCCTGCGATGTTGACTTTTTGTTTTCTTGAAAAAGGATTTATCCCTCACTCTCTCTTTCTCGCTCTGTGTGTGTGTGCCCGCTATCATCACAAAGCACGATAAAATAAAAACTCCACCATAAACGTCCGCCCAAACCCTTTCTCCCGACCCCCCGTAGCCATCGCCGATCCGTAAAAATGTGCCGGGGGTGGCCGCGTTGACAAACACTCAGTTAGATCACTTTGCAAGCCAGAATAAACAGATAGGATTCATAAAGCGTTCATTGAATTGCTTCCTTACTGGGTCGTAAACATTCTGCGCCACCCCCCACACACAAAAGGGCTGCGTACCGTCAGCCCCAAGCTTGGCGTAGGTTGGTGTGATTGTGGTTTGAAATTTGTTTTAGCCCGTTGTTTTATTCGCCTCTACCATTCCGAGCATAAACATGGACGAAGTCAACCTACCGCAACCGCAGATCGTTCGGTCGCTAACGGAACGATGATCTATTGGGGAGGGGGTGAAATAAAAACACAATCCGGGGAGCAAGACCTAGTGGAAACAAATCAGCGGCGCGTAGCGACACAAACGAACCATTCGTCGAGTTGAGCAGTCATCGCCCACGCCAGACTCTGCTGTCCAGGCCATGCGCTCTCGATGAGGGCACTGGGTTGGGGTCGGTTGACATTCCTGAAAACGCGACGAGCATACGGATACATAGTTGCGAAAGATAAACATTCCATTTTAAACATCATTGGAAACCAAAGTCAATCATTCAAAAAAAGGTTCGCTTCGCATCAGTTGGTATGCAAGTGTATCATCGCAGATCAACGCATCGAAAATGCTATATTTCCCGGCCATAACTTCAGACGGTACATCACCATCACAGGTAGGATAAGGATTTAAATCAAAAGCCATATCTTTTCACGAGTACGACAAAGCCCACCGTTTCAATTTCTTGTCACTGAAGGGTTAATAAAAGCTTCGAAGTTTGAAGCTTCCAAACGAAAGCATTTTCCTACGAAAAGCTTTCGAAGCGAACAAGGTTTAGAGAGGAGCAGATGCGGTGAAAAATGTTGACAGCATCGTCCGTGCGTCAACCTTGCAGATGCGCGGGAAAGAGAAAACGGTGTGCACGGCTGCACGAACACAACCGCCGCTTTGAGCAAAATGCGGATGTCGGTATGCGTGATACCGTCGATACCGTAACATTATTTACTACGCACCCAATGAGGAGCGCTGAATCATTTCAGTTCTGTACGTGGACCGATGCAGTCGTATATTGTTAATTAGAGCTCCTTTTGCAAATTGATACCAATATTCAAATGACCGATGAAAAATAGAAATACCATGTTCAAATGATTAAGATCAGAAACGACGACGTCAGCAACAGTAACGGCAACTATTAGACAGCGGCTTGAAACCACCGAACCCCAGTGTGCAACAACAGTCAAACGAGCGTTGAAAATTACGGTATATTTCTGGAAACAATTCACCCCTCGGGTTTTGTAACGGCGCAGTAGGGAAGCAATTTTCCGTACGCTTGGCAGAATGAGTATGGCTTAGGAATTTTTCCAAGTAGGGCGCGTCCTAAAGCAACGAAATACCTGTTACTACGTGAAACAAAGATTGGCGTACCCGTAAAGCGATGACATGGAGAACGGTGCACTTTGGTATTTTTTTTTTTCTATTTTTCGCCTGTACTCCCGTATTCGTCACCATCTCTATGCAGAGACTTGATCCGAGCAGTCGCCACCTCGGCGGTCACCATGGAGCGCACCTCTTTGTTCTTGGCGCGGCTCGAAGTCATTTCCGAACAGAGCAATCTTTGGGCTGTCGACGGGTATGATTGTCGTTTTGCTTGATTTTGTTTCCGCTCGTCAAAAGCAGGCAAATGTGATTGAAAAAGTGACAATTTGATCGTTCTGTTGTAGCAAGCGAGAACATTGACCCAGGTATGTTCGAATGGATTTCGTTCGGGCCTACCGATTTTCTCCATTATCGCGTTAATAACGATCACTCGATATTTGCGATTTTACGATCCGCCGTACGACCTTTAGCGTACGGTGCGAGAGCGAAACAGGGATAAAGGCCCATTGCTTCACTGTGCATAGGAGAGCGAAGGAGAGAGCGAGAGGGAGATAGTCGGCTTTGTCAAAACGTGTCGGGGTATGAAAAATTTGAGATCAAGCCGTCTATGGAAGTAAGTTAGATTTTCTCTGTTCGGTTTGGTAGCCATCTTTTTCCGAAGGCAGGCAGTTGGCATGAACAAGAGTTGCAAAGGTACGAACACACACGTTCCTGGGAGTCGGCATAGTTGTGTGCGTGTATGTGTTTTGATTTTCATTCATCTATCTTCAGCAGTGTGCAAAAGAGTGTTGTGTCCATGCATATAAATAACATTCAAGAACTGAGCTGATTTCGCGAAATTGTCGCTTGCAATTAATAAGTCCTCGGTAGACGCCGGAGTGATCAGAGCAAACATATTCCCCTGACATTCGCATAGGTTTCTGTTACTTCGCGAATATTATTTCAGTGCTTATTTTTCTACTCGACCAGAAATATATTTTTGAATACATCCGTCTCTATGTTGGATCGTACCGCAGTAAGGAGAAGCTAGAGGGAAGCTATAGGCGTCGCAGAACAGTAAAACAAAAGTTCACTTTCCCCTCCTTTTTTCCACTCGTAGCCAGCGACCCTTATATACTTGCTACACACACACGTACGCAAATCCCTGCGCGCTTGTGTCATTCGCAGCGCGCTCTTTCTCCCACTCCCGCATTCCTTTCCACTTCACTCACACGCCGGAGGACTGTGTTGGAACCCTCTTTAAACTTTGTTGTTTTGAAGCCATACACGGGCTTCGGAACTTTACACTTGCATTTACCAGTTTAACACCTACCCAAACATTGGATCGAAATGCGCACCATCTTCTGGTAAAATCGACAGTGCTAAGTTTGTCAACCGATAATCTCTCCAAGTTACTTGTTAAACACTTCTCTATATTTCAGAGTAAAATGTACATATGTTTCCATGCATGTAGGAAATTAACCCCGCGGAGGCAGCGAGCTGAATGACCTTGACGTAGTGCACAGTACAACTTGTACAGTGTCGCTGATACTATGCTGTGGGAAAATGATAACAGAACATGCGGCATGGAGCGAATGTTTAAATGATGATGACTGTTAGCCACTTATCGTTATTATGTACAGGATGTACGGTGCTGGAACACTTATTTTGGAACCGTCGAGTCATTTCTCATTGATTTCTCGTTCGGTTAGGTTTGCATTTCAACTGAACCTACACTTCAATGAGCGCTGTGTGTTGCAACTCACTACCAAATCGAAGCTTATAATTCCACACAGGAACTAAACATCTTCACAGCAGTACTTTTCATTTGACTGTCTCAAAAGCTGCGAATGAAATGTTGAACTATGACTTATTTTTCGATATGACAGGGAGTGTTCGTCGTAGATTAAAACTTCAATGAATTAAAATATTGCTATATTGGGAAGTTTTTGAGCCCTACACATGCTTAAGCATTAAGTTGGGTTGGGTGCTCTTTTTTTTTCTTCATACCATATCTGTAACCAGATTTCTGACCATATCACGTTACTGCGTTTCCTCAATTACATTTAGATCGTAATAAATATCTACTAAATACGGAAAGCGTAACCGCACCGGTAAAAGAATGAGCGATCAGGAAGATTTAGAGGATGGCGAGATCGAAGATGACGAGGATGAGGTGCAGCCGGAAGATCCTCCGCTGATCCAACCGACACCCGCCGACTATAGGGAGTTCGAGGAAACCCACGACGATGAGCCGGCCAGCGAGCCGGACGACTCGCTGGAGGAGCAACATCAAGCGAATAAAGCCGTCCATCGGGCATCGGGAAAGCCCACTGCCGTAGTGGACGATTGGGCGACGCGGGTGGAGAATGCGATTGCGAACGCGCTCAAGAAGGACGGCGTGCAGCCACCGATGCCATCGTCCGTTAGTCACCCGAACGAGGGGGCCGAGGCTGAGGGGGGTGCCGGTGCTGGTGGTGGCGGGCGAAGGTCGAAGAAACGCAAAAAAGCGTCCCGTGGAGGCGGTGGAGACGGTCAGCACAGTAAGCAGCAGCGGCTGGAAAAGCCCGAAGAGGACGGGGAAATGGATTTGGAGTACGAGATGCTGAACGTGCGGGGCAGCAGCCCGCAGGACAATAGTGCGCACCATCCACCGGGCGGGGCGCGGGACTCGGGCATGTCCAACTCGGATGAGGAGGACACCCACTACTCGTCCGACGATTCCCGTGGCGATGGGCAACTCCGGGGGAAGCAGCGCGAACGCGATCGGGAACGGGGACAGCGGGCCGAACGGGAACGGGATCGTGAGCGGAAGCGCGATCGGGACCGGGAACGCGAGCGGGAGTACAGTCGCAAAAAGCGGAAACAGTCGCGCCAGCGGAATAACGCTACAGTCGGCCGGGATGGCCGCAAGCGCAAACGGGATGATTCCGACGTAAGTGTATGCTACGGCTGGTTACATTTTCACTTCTACCAATTGCTTTACCTTTTTGAAAACCAAAACACATAATGCTTCCATTCTAACTATCCTCAGGATGAAAAGCATCGCCCGACGGGTCCGCGCAAGATGGAACTCTGCAAGTTCTACCTGATGGACTGCTGTGCGAAGCGGGAGAAGTGTCTCTATATGCACAAGGACTTCCCCTGCAAGTACTACTACCTGGGCATGAAGTGTAAGGATAAGGACAAGTGTCTCTTCAGCCACGGCGAGCCGCTGTCGGACGATCTGCGCGCGATCCTGCTGAAGCACCTCGACACGGCACCGCAGGAGATTCTCGGCGACTTTCAGCGCATCAGCCGCGACAGTGCGATCGGTCTGCTCAATGCGACGCACCGTAAGCTCCTGGAGCGGTACGGCAGGGCGGTGGACGGTCCGAACATTCCCTCCCTGCTCGACGTAGCAACCGTGCAGCCGTCGTCGATGGCGGCGAATCATGCCCACAAGTATCGAAAGTCGCGCTGGGCGGGTGACAACCACCAGCAGCAGCAGCAGCAGCAGCAACAGCAGCTCGACGGTGAAACGTTGGAGCTGCTGGAGCAGCTGACGGGCGTCATCAGTCCACGGCAGGCGCAGGATCTCGAGCAGATGGGCATACGGACGCTGAACGAGATCAGCCAGCTGACGGTGGCGCAACTGAACGAGCTCGGGTTGAGCATCACGCAAATACACGACCTGCAGGTGCGCGCCATGAACGTGAACAAGAACCGGGAAGCTAAGAGTGGCACCAGCGCCAGCGTCAACAGTCAGACGGACGGCGATAGGCTAGAAGCATCATCGGAGACGGTGGGTGGCGCTCCGAGTGGTGCGTTGGAAGATGTCGACTTGCGCAAACTAACACCGCCGAAGCGGGCGCCGTCGGTCGATGTCGGTACCCCCACCGACCCGGCAGCGGCCACACGCGACGTAGACATGAGAGTCCTTTCCGCAACGGAGCAGCTGAAGGAGTCGGCGAAGGGCAACACTGTTACTAGCGAAACGGTACTGCCGGGCCTTGTGCTGAAGCCGCCGACCGTCGACTACTCGCAGTATATCAAGGACTCGAACCTGAACGAGGACCTGGACGCGGTGGCGGCCGACACGAGCTGCCTGCTGAATGACACGGCCGAAGACGACGATGACGACGACGACGATGAGAACCATCTGAAGATCAATATCGAGGAGGAAGAGGAGGAGGACAAGAGGGATCAGACGGACGTTAGTGAGCTCGCGGGAGAGCGCCTGCTGAAGCGAACCGATTCCGGCATCGAAGATGAGCCCATTAGAAGGTCTCCGCTGCTGTTGCCACCCTTGGTACCGCCGAAGATCGACTATGCGCAGGGTCTCGGGGATATCCTGATGTATGGCAGTCTGGACCGATCGTCGGCCAAATCGGTCAGTGGTGCCTCCCCTCGTGCGCCTCATCGCTCGCCGTCGCCCAGCATGGACGAGGGTGGTGCTGCGGCTAGTAGCCGGGTCCTCCAGGACGCCTGGACGCCGTCGATGTCGGACTCGCCGAGCAGCAGCAGCGCCATTTCTTCCTCCCAGCAGTCAAAGTCCTCTCGCTTGAAAGCGACCCCATCAGCCCCGAAGGGATCGTCAGGCGATCGACAGCGACGCACAGCGGGGGGTGGTTCAATTTACGACTGGTACGATTCCGACAACGTTCCCTCGTCACCGGATGGTCCCGGTTCACCGGTCGGTTCGTCCTTCCGCTACGGCTCCACCGGTGGTTCCGATAAGCACCCGGGACCGTTGGATTTGGACGATGTCGGCGATTCATATAGCAGTGGTCGGCAGGGCGGGGCCGGTGCGTCCAGTGAACTGGGCTTTCCCTTTAAATCCATCATGGCCAACTACGTTCCCGCAACGGAGATCGACGGATCGATCGGGTCCCATGCGCCGATGAACTATAAGGTAAGTCCGTTGTATGTTTGCAAGCCCATATCGTATGGAACTCACCCTGCTGAACGTCAATGAAGTAGAGTCAGTGACCGGTCCTGTTGAAGATTTCTCATAAAGACGACTTTGCTTCTCTAACGATTCTTAACTATTAAACATTCGTTGCTCCATTCCCTCCGAACATCCCCAGGTCTACGTGGTCGACGTTCCAAAGCCCAACTACAAAGCGCTCCGGCGGACGCTTCCTCGGCCGGTATTCTCCAAGGACCGACCATTCGATCCTCGGTTGCGGCGACTGTTTGGGATACAAAGTGACGAAGAGGAGGCCGACGATGGCACCGGCAGCGACGCCGGCATCAAGTCCCCCGATGGTTCAAACCCGGGGACCTCCCCATTGTATAGCAACCCTCCTCCACCGATTCCAGCTGTTTCCAGCACGCCGGCGCCAATTGTAAATAAATCCGCCAGCAGTGGCCCACGTGTAGATCCGCGTAAGCGACACGCCGAGCAGCAGCAGCAGCAGCAGCTGGAACAGCAACAGCAAAAGCAATTCGGAGGGGCCGGCACCGTCGCCGTCGCCAATTCGCCGCAGATCGACGTGCAGACGATCCTGCAGAAGTCGGCCTGGTACAAGGATCTCGGCTCGAAGCACAAGATCATGGTGAACCAGCAGCTGGCCATCCTGTCAACCGAGATGAAGAAGTACCACTGCTCGGACCGTTCGCCGGAGCGGCTGAGCGAGTTCATGCAGATGCTCAGCACGAGCAACATGCTGCAGCACATCCTCACCTGCCTGAGCGTGTTCGTGGACGATTCGGTCAGCTTCTGCGAGGTACCGGTCGTGCCGAACCTTCCACCACCGAGCCACCACGCGCTCCCCATGCCGCCGAACATTCCACCGCCCATGATGCCAACGATGCACGTGCCGCCGCCGATTGGTGTCGGTGGTCAGGGCCCGCTCGCTCCCGGCGCGATGTCGCTTCCGCCTCCACTGGCCACGCAAGGGCCGCCGTTGTTCGGTCACGGCCCGAATGCCCACTTTGGCAGGCCACCGATATCGGACCAGCCACCACCGATTACTCGCTCCGGGCTGCTCGGCGTTGCGCCCAACATGCCCTTCGAGCAGTTCCTCGCGATGGGCAACCTGAACAAGGGCGACCAGGGTATCGGCGGGTTGGGGCCGGTCGCCGGACCCGGTGGCATCAATGGGCCGCCTGCACCGTGGACCCAGGGTAACAGTAGCGTTATCAACAACAATATCAACGGCAATAACATGCGCAACATGCGCAACAACAACCGCATCGGGCACAACTTCCGCAACAATAACGATCGATGGACCAACAACGGAGGTGCCGGAGGCGGTGGAGGCCCACCAATGATGATGGGAGGTGGCAACAATGGTGGTGGTGCCGGCGGACAGGGGAACAACCGACGGAACAATCGACGGAAAAAGTAGATCCACCACGCAGAGAGACGTTGTCCTCGTTGAAATTGTGCCTGAAATGGTGCACGTACTATCTATCCCCAGTGCCCTCGCTGGCCAAAACCGGGACTGATCTTCCATAAAATCCTGCGGCGCCCCCACACCACCTCCCTCTTCTCGCACACACTTTTCGCTACCCAGCGCCTGCGTGTGCAGTTAGGAAGAGTCTGGACAGGTTGGTTTTCGCACCGGCCCCCAATCCGGGGTTCGCCAACAGCCGCTGGGCCATGGTTGTCGGCCACGAGGGGTAAACCTATTAGACGCACGCAAATGGTGTGCTGCGTGCGGAGTGAGATTCATCAAGAAGACTCCGAAACCCGTACGTCTACTGTCGAATGTGCACACACTAGCAGCGCCACCCGACTGGACCGGGCCATCGCTCGCGCCAGCAGGGCGAACGGTGGCCCACCGCCCACTCGGGTGGGAGATTCTTTTTTTGTTTGTAAGCAATAAATTATCAAAATAAATACACATCACATCTATTGTGTGCCGGTGTAGCTTTTCTACATTCGCTCATTCGCAATAGTATTGTGTGAACCTATAGTAACTATAGACAAATGAGCATTAACACACATTAGGGAAGGTTTTACGCTCATGTATGATAGACTACCTAGTTTAGGGATTCTTTATTACTGATTCATTTTGATGTAATAGAATAACTGGTAAATTTATATTTAACATGGCATTTTGGTTTTTTGAATTTTGAGAACGTAAACTTCTTCGAAACGTTAGTAGATTGCGTGAAGAATCAAGTGCCTAATGTATTACGTACATGGAATTCTTCCGATTGATTGTTAATTTCGTAAAGTTGTGTAAGACATTCTAAAACATATTGAGTAATCTCCATACGACGAAATATCCTATTTATATTTAATTCCTACTATTTTTCCACGGTCCCTTCTTTCATATTTTAAGAGACAATTCGAAAAGGATTTGCTCTTGACCTCCCGTTATCTGCCCTGGACATATTAGAAGATGATTGCATTTGGCCACATCGAAACGACGCCGGGAACTGTTGGAAGGGAGTAAAAAAATATGACAACTCTACAAACTCGCAATACGCATGACGTGGCAACAAAACGCCGGGTCGTCTAATCGTGAGAACGGTAGATAAGCAGACAGAACGAGAACAAAAAACTGACTTGAACGTTGAAACGCGTTGACGCAACACGTGCCGTATCGAGTGGTTTGATTAGCAGAAGATAGCTGCAGGTCAAGCCCTCGCTTTCCCTTGCGTGGCTGAGAAGACGTTACATTCGAATCATATTTTCTTCCAGCAGCACAAAATGCCCTTACTAAGAGCGCCGGTATGAGACGAGCCTGAGCTGAATGTAATCAGCGTGAACTGGATGCATGTATGGACGTAATTTGGACTCCCCTATTAAACGTGGAACCTTTTCGGCGAGGTGGTACATATAACATATACTTGGCAGTGTTCTGCGTTTGACTTCTATCATGCACGTTAAATAATTTATTGCAAGCTCAGCAAAGCTACAGCCGCACGTGGGTGAACGGGAACCGGCGGGGTGCTAAATTTTCCCCACTATGCAGTTTTGACGGTAAGCGTAATTGGACGCGCGACTATCAATTTTATAAAAGACTGGTAAATGTAACGCTCCAATTAAAAAAAGGGAACAGCTGCAATAACATTTATTGGGACAAATAGTAAGGAATCGTTTCAGTTCAAGAGCTTTTACAATCGTTTAAAAATATCTAATGGCGCAATAATTTCCTTGACTCTTCATCATCCCTTTGTCCCCCCCCCCCCCCGCCCCGCCCCCTCCACAACACTAAACATCAACATGTACTTGAAAGGCTTCGGTTCTACGGAGATAATGCTTTCGCAGCGAACCGTGGCAAGGTGAAGGCCGAACGATGCACGTCTGACGAGTAGTACCGCAGACCCATCCCGTCGATTTCCTCGTCGCTAAACGTGCGCGAGGGTTCTCTGAATTTCGTGTCCTAAAAATGAGATATGCCGAACGTGAGCTACGGAATGTTGTTACCCTGATTGAGCTGGCCTCCCCACAGCGGACTGAGGTCGCTCCACCTACCGGGTTAAGGCTGGCGATGAAGAATCCAATCTGCCCGGTTGGGTAGGTCGGCACAGCGGCCAGGCCGTACGTGACGCGCGGGAAGTGCTTCCGGCAGTAGTCGAGCGTCTGACGGACGTGGCCGGAATCAAGCCAGAAGCTGCCGCCCTGGGAGCAGATGATGCCATTCGGTTTGAGGGCGCGCTTCACCAGCTGGAAGTATGACTCCCGGAAGAGCGACTCGGCCGGCCCGATCGGGTCACTGCTGTCGGTGACGATGACGTCGAAGGCGCCCTCGTGCTGCTTCATGTACTCGAACCCGTCGCCGATCGTGAGCCGCAGCTTGGGCGACTCGAACCCGCATGCCATGAATGGCAGGTACTGCTTGGACAGCTCCACCACCCGCTCGTCGATTTCCACCTGGTGCACCTCCGTCACCGACGGGTGCTTGACGATCTCTCGCGCCACACCGCCATCGCCACCGCCGACGATCAGCACCTTCTGTGGGTTCGGGTGGCAGCAGAGTGGCAGGAAGGAAATCATCTCCTGATAAGCGAACTCGTCCCGCTCCGTGCACTGGATGATGCCGTCCAGAATCAGCACCACGCCGTGCGACTCACTGCAAGAGGGTAGCAGAAATGGTTTAGTGGTTTTACAAAAACCGAACCAGCGCTGAGAGAAAAATACTTTACCCACCTCTGGACAATTTTGATGTCCTGGTACTTGGATCGCTCCTCGTGGAGCACACTCTTCACTTTGAGCGAAAAACACTGCCCGGGCCACAGCTCGTCGGAAACTTCGCTAAACCATTCCGATGGGTTCATGGCGTTTGATTTATTTTTTTCGTTTGCAAACTATTTCGCTGGAATGTACTGTCAACGGAATGTCCGCGAAGGCACACTTGTTGCGCTCCTGCTCGGCAGGCAGGATCCAATCACACTGTTGTGCCCGCAAGTGCGGATTGGAAGAACTCAAAAAGAAGTGGAGTACTGCAAGTTTTCCGACAGCCCCAATGCATTACAAGTTCGGTAATGACAAAAGCAATGAAAAGTTAAAAAACAGATCACTGCGTGCTCCACATGTTTCAGTTCACAAGGAACATCTTTGTAGACAAAATGTTTCCTTGATCGTTGCTTAAAATGTTGATTAAAAGTTATTTTAATATATACAAAAAATCAAAACTTCAAAAACTAAATTAATAAGGGGAGATTTGTTATTTCTGGAAATTCTGTTATCATTTACTTCCATGAAATATTTCCAGCTCTCTGCTCGAACGAGCTGTCACGAACTCGATTTCGTTTCACACAGCCCTGCGTCCAGCACGTTGACAGCCGGATGTCAGTGCTGCCACCAACCGTTGACAACACAAATCACTTTTCGCATAACCTTTCCTTCGGCAATCGTGAAGCTGACAGTACGTATCGCCGCAGAAATCGGTGCTTATTTTCGTTATTTTATCCAAAGTATCGCCTATTATCCATTCCGTTGGTTATACATGGGGAAGAAATGTGTTGTTCTATCGATGGGCTATTTGGTTCATGGGTGGCGATTCCATGAAAAGGGATTGTCGATAACCGTTTACGTGTGTTCACGCAGCCGTGCGGCTGCGAATGTGCGTGGTTCATGTGTACAACAGGGGCCAGCCCATTTCATCGTCGATACTACGGGCCTAGGACGGATAATAGGCGGAATACTGGATCTGTTGATCGTTAGGACCTTCGAGTGCTTAATTCCGTACCATTTTGGTGGTTTCTCTCATTTTAGAAAAGTCGTTTCACAACCGTAAAAACAACCAACAGTCAACATGACGAACTCGAAGGGTTATCGCCGCGGTACTCGGGACATGTTCTCCCGAGGGTTCCGCAAGCATGGCACAATCCCGCTGTCCACCTACATGAAGGTCTACAAGTCCGGTGACTACGTAGACATCAAGGTACGTGTAAACACCGAACCCTCCCTGGTTGGTGGTGCTTGGTAGATTCCAATCTACCATAGCAAAAGGAGTTAGCGAAAGCTTGCGACCGGTTTGCGGCATGTTGATAGATCTGCTCGTGTGCCAGTTGCCAAAAAATGTGAACAAAAAAAATCAATCGACAAACAACGATGAGGATATAATTTACTTTCGTGCAAGTGCAACATTATCATTAACATGTCCTTTAATGTTTTCCCCCCATCAGGGACACGGAGCCGTCCACAAGGGCATGCCCTACAAGGCGTACCACGGTAAGACCGGCCGCGTGTACAACGTGACGAAGCACGCCCTAGGTGTGATTGTGAACAAGCGCGTCCGCGGCAAAATCCTAGCCAAGCGCATCAACGTCCGCGTCGAGCACGTGAACCCATCCCGCTGTCGGGAGGATTTCCAGCGCCGTGTGAAGGAGAACGACCTCAAGCGCAAGGAGATCAAGGAGAAGAACCTGAAGTTCAAGGTCTCGCTCAAGCGCAAGCCGAAGCCGCCGCGTGAAGCTCAGGTCATCAAGAACCCGCCCACCCCCATCTTCCTGGCTCCGATTCCGTACGAGTTTGTGGCCTAAGCTCTGGCGATCGCGGCGTGTGTCACTGTGGCGATTCACTGTTTTTCTTCCTCACGGGGTCACGGTTGTGTCGGACTGGCGTGTGTGCAGGTTCGTCGAGAACCGAAAACAAAGCATAATTTTACGGATACCAGCAGCGAAATACAGATCGTGAAAAAAAAGTAAACGCATTGTGAGTGTATGTTTGTGTTGTTTTGGGGTTTGTTTGTGAACCAATACTTACGAGAAAGGTCATTCGTATTGAACGAACATCGGAGAGAAAGAAAAACGTGTCCCTTCAATATTAAACACAACCCACCAAAGCTTAAACAGTTGAATCGTTTTATTAGTTTCAGTATCTCTATCATTATTGGCCTTTACCGGTGACTGATGCATTACAAAATTGTCGCTTCTCGTCGTGGCAAGATACTTTTCGCAAGTTCACTTACTGCCCTGATTTTTAGTGAGTTATGCTACCCTGGGATGTAGTGCATCCGTCTCGGGGCATATTGATGAAAACATTATTTGTTTTAAGTATTGGTTTTTTCTTCCTTCGATTTCTAATCGATCGTTCCTGTATCGTTCCTTTAACGAAATACAGCAACCTCCGCTCACACAACCGGTACCTTCGTCTGCTATAGTCATCCTTTTACGTTTCTCTACGAAACAGGAGCACACACTTCATAATCGAAACAAATGCCTTGGTTGTGTTTGGTTTAAAAAGACGTTAACTCGGCGGCCATTCGTCCCACCCTACCGAAACAAAGCAGACAGTCACTCGATCTAACAAGCTACGTATGCTGAATAAACTGGTAAATAACTTATACCTTTCGAAGTGAGACGAACAGCAGGACATTTTCAATTATTTAAATCCTATAACCAAACTTGTCTTAAAACAGATCAAATATGAAGGCAACGTACATACACGATGTAAACACTTCAAACTCTTCTTCTTCCTCCTGACCTATTTTCGACCGAGCTCCACAGTCTTGAGGACGAATTCATTGTTATGTGTCACAGCACACCATACTTCCGTTGGTTCACGCAGTGTCTCTTTTTCTGTTCAACCTATCGGTGCCTGCCCTACGATTTGCGGTTTTGGTATACCATTAGGGTTTTCAACATTGTTTCTTTTTCACTTACTTCCACTGTTGAATTTAAAGAGGGGAAGTTATCTACGAAAATAAGCAAACTGTGCTAAAAAAAATAATACGAACTTAATTAATTCTACTTTTTACAGATCGCATCAGCTTCAATATCTAATTACATACGTAACACTTTCTGTTGCAAATAAATAAATTAACAATTCAAACTCATTGACTCAACGGCCTACTACAGCCACTAATTCCTTTACACGCGTTGCGAAAGCAACTTCGTTCCGTCCGATTGGCCACCCTCCGTTAGGTCTATCGTGAAATTTCTCTCCATTTGCTGCGGGGGAGTTCTGCGAAGTCCTACGCACAGTCCCGGGACTGGTAAAATAGGATGTAACCTGTTTCCGATGACTTCTGAATGTCCGACGTCAACCCGTAAAAGTCTTCGATGGTGGATGCCTCGATTTTCTACGAAATAAGGCAGTGGTATAAGTTTTCTGTTTGGTGGTCGACATATTACAATGATTCGATATTATTCTAGAGTACATACATCAACCATATCGTCATCGAACAGCAACCAGAAACCGTGACTTTTTACAATGCTTATGTAATGGCCACGGTTTGGACCCGAACCGCAGTGTATGACCACCGCCATGAGGTCGTACAGTCGGTCAGGATTGACTGCATCATCGGACTGGCGGGTAGAAAGGAAAGATGAAGGAATGAAGTTTATATTCATCCATAGAGAAGGATGCCGGTCGGGGGATTGAAGGCCTCCCATGCTTACCGTATTGAAGAGTCGCAACTCGAGTGGAAACACCACCCGATGCGAGACCTTGATGTGCCGGTTATATTGCTCCATGTACTTGAAGCGCTTCAGGTGGAGGGCCAGTATCATCGGCAGTTTCTTGACGCGCATCCGCTTCTGCGCCTCCTGGTAGCTGCAGCAGTTATCACATTTGAATTTGTTATCACTACACAACGTCTCCGTGTTGCTGAAGCACCGCAGGCAGTGCGTGATGCTGGTGTTCTGGTCGACGTCCACCTGCAGGTCGAAAAAGTTCTCGTCCTTGCTGCTCACCGTCTCACAGTTCAGGCAGCGCGTCTCACTCGTAAGTATTCCCTGAAAGATTTCGTGCACCCACGTCGGTTCCGTGTTGTTGTTATTGTTGATGCTCGTACTGTCCTGCCCCAGGCTGATCCCGTTTCCTGTGCCACTTCCTCCCCCGACCGTCCCGTTGGCGGTGTTTCCCCCCTTCCCGCCGGCAACCCCCGCCTTGGCCTGATTTCGCTCGGCCAGGATGATTTCGTTGATGTGATTGATGAGAAAGTTAAGGAACTCGTGTGCGTCCTGCTGCATGTAGTTGTCGAACTCTTCCTTCTCCTTGCGCAACCGGGCGATAAACTTCTTCGGTGCGATCGAGCCCACCTTCTTCTTCTGCGTTGCTATGCTGTAGAAAAGATCGGCCAAGCATGACAGGAGAGTTTCCTTCGTGCGCCTATTTTTCGCCTTGTACTCTAGTACCTTCTCCCGGAATGGCCGGCAGAAGTAAAGCGCCTGCAGGACCGAGTTACTGTAGCAGGTGTTACCGAACTACAAGAAAAAAAAACACAAACACACATACATACAAAATTACATTGCATGTAGGATGCGGTATGTCCCCCACACCCGACTGTCGATACATACATTGACCAGCCCGAAGTAATGCTCGTTCGGAGGAAATTGGTCCGAACCGATGTCGCGCTCGAGTTGGGAAATGTTAGCACCCTGGAAAAATAAAACAAAGCCACATACCATCCACATTAGAAAGGTCACTTCAATTACCATCACTTGACGCGCAAAGCTCTTATCACGAGTGCAACATTGAAGGTGGCCCACTGCAAGCGAAGCGAATCGTACCATCCTCTTCCAGTATGATGCACCATTAAAACAACCTATCCTTTATATGTTTTGGTACAATAGAATATACTGAGTTCTAAAAAGGCAACAATTCCCGAGCGGGCGCACAACAGCTTTTCACTGTGGATTGTTTGCAGAGGAAATTTCCAGCGCCAGCAACTTTATTGACATTTTCTTTACTCTTCCTATCGGCCGTCTCGCTTACACGTAGTCTTATTCTTATTCTGCTGTCACTGTCAACAGCTAGCAACTACGTTTCTGCCGGAATGTTGTGGACCGATTTACACGGAAATATACCAATGAATACTTTATGCTCAGAGGTCGCGGCCAGGTATTGTTCATTTACCACGTTTTGCTGCGCTTGATAAGCTAACTAAAATCAACTAATCGTTAAATACCTTAATCGTAAAATCAATTTACGGGAAAGATGGAGATGCATGCATTTTTTATTTGAAATATTGCCGCCTCCTGCAGTATACTGCAGTGCTGTCAGGATGACATTCCGCACGACGATGTCATCGTAGCACCGCCAGCGCTGCCAACAGCACGGAACCGAACTCCTCTTTCATTCCTTTCCGGTACCAGGTGTCAAACGTCGCGAAATTTTCCTTGCACGGTCGCTCCGGGTTTTTCGCTTTTACCGACGGATTTCAGCAGGCCAGGATGGCTAAAAAGAAAGGCGAAGACCAGGACTTCGAAGAGGAGCCCAACTTCGAGGATCCGGACGGATTCATCGACGATGTGTCCGACGAAGGTAGGTTGGTGGAACGTAATCGTCGTCGAAGCAGGGGTGGCGATGAGTGATGCAGATGCCGGGATGTGCGCTAGTGTTGGTGTGCATACGTATAAGCTTTGGCGACTGATGGGCGAATCTGTCGCGGTGAAGGAAATGGCTTGCCCGATCAATGATTGTGATCTATTTCAGTTTTGTTCGCGTGTATGTTTTTTTTAATGTGCGCGCTTTTGTGTCCTAAATTGCAGAATTGCTCAGTGATTTTCTGAAGCAAAAACCGTGTGAGTCCGACGGCGTGGAAAATGTGGTAGTGGTCGACAACATCCCGGTCGTCGGCGCTGCTCGCTTCCCGAAGCTGAAGGGCATTCTCGAGAAGATCTTCAAGAATGCTGGCACGATCGTGAACGTGCACTACCCGAAGGATGAGGAGGATAACACCAAGGGGTACGCGTTCATCGAGTACAAGAATCAGGAGAGTGCGGAAGAGGCAGTGAAGGCGCTGAACAATTACCGGCTTGATAAGCACTACACGTTGCTGGTGAACCGGTTTTCCGACTTCCAGAAGTACTCCGACATCCCGAAGGAATGGTCCCCGCCCGAGCCGCAGCCATACAAGGTGCAGAACGATCTGTACAACTTCCTGCTGGAGCCGGAAGCGCAGGATCAGTTCTGCGTGGTGTCGGAATCGGTGCCGGGCTCGGTGCAGGTTCAGTTCTGTCAGAATTCGCAACCGGAAGCGACGGAGTTGCTAAAACGGGAGGTAGGAAGACGCTTTTGTGCTGCAAAATAGACATCGAGATACTCATGCTTCTCCTCCTTTCATTGCCATAGCGTTTCACCGATACGTACGTGAAGTGGTCACCGAAGGGCACCTACATTGTGACGTTCCACAAGCAGGGCGTCATCATCTGGGGCGGATCGAACTTCGTCAAGGTGAACAAGTTCGCCCATGGAGGTGCCCAGTACGTAGACATTTCGCCCTGCGAGCAGTACCTAATAACGTACGGCCCGAACGGGCAAAAGATCGTCATCTGGGACATTCGCACCGGTGCCGAGAAGCGCGCGTTCGTCTCCGATGGAATGTCGAACGCGTCCATGCTCCGCTGGTCCCACGACGATCGCTACGTGGCGCGTCTGATCGACAGCCAGATTCAGATATACGATACGACCACCTTCTTCCTGCTCGACATGAAGTCCATCAAGGTGGAGGGCATCCGCAACTTCAGCTGGTCGCCGACGGACAACGTCATCGCCTATTGGGTAGCGGAAGAAGTTGACGTTCCGGCAAAGGTGACGCTCCTGGCGATCCCGAAAAAGGTCGAGCTGCGCACGAAAAATTTGTTCAACGTGGCAGACTGCAAGATCCACTGGCAGAAGTCGGGTGACTACCTGTGCGTCAAGGTCGACCGATTCTCCAAGTCGAAGAAGGACAAGAAGGACAAGAAGGACTCGGACGTGAAGTTCCTCGGTATGTTCTACAACTTCGAAATCTTCCACATGCGCGAGAAGGACATTCCAGTCGATTCGGTGGAGGTGAAGGAAACGATCCTCGCCTTCGCCTGGGAACCGGTCGGCTTTAAGTTCGCCATCATCCACGGCGAACCGGCGTCGGCCAACGTGAGCTTCTACGAGGCGCGCAAGGGCCAGGAGCCGACGATGGTGAAGAAGCTGGAGAAGAAGGTCTGCAGCCACATGTTCTGGTCGCCGCGGGGACAGTTCATCGTGCTCGCAAACCTGTCGATGGGTGCGTTCGAGTTTGTCGACACGAACGATTTCTCCATCATGAAGACGGGCGACCACTACCGGGCCTCGGAGGTCGAGTGGGACCCGACTGGGCGGTACGTGGTGACCGGCACGTCTGGAAAGGTAAGTGACGCGTTCGGTAGTACATTGCTTGAATTACGGAGGATCCATTAGGGAGCTTTCGTCAAAACAGTTGGAATAGAAAGCTCTCTTAGTTTGACCTCCTAGAACAAAATTTCGGCGGGCAAGCAAGCTAAGGATTCTTAGCAATCCCTCAACGCGTCAATTGTTCTGGGGCGATGCTTGTTCGGCACATTAGATCTAATTGTTTCTAAAAATTAAGATTCAGAGGAAAGCGGTCAATGGGTAATATAGTAATTACCACTTTTCAATCCCATCTTATTCCCACAGGCAAAGGAAGACCAGGGCTACTACATGTGGTCGTTCCAAGGGCGCATACTGAAGCGCATCAATCTGAAGAACTTCATGTTGTTCCTCTGGCGACCGCGACCGGCGACCCTGCTGCCGGATGCTAAGCAGAAGGAGATTCGCAAGAATCTGAAGAAGTACTACGCACAGTTCGAGACCAAGGATCGTCTCCGCATGACCCGTGCGTCGAAGGAGCTGATCGAGAAGCGGGCGAAGCTGCGCGAGCAGTTCACCGAGTACCGCACGAAGCGTGTGAAGGAATGGGAGGACCAGAAGTACCGTCGTCTGCAGCTGCGTAACAGTACGTATCGCGTAGAGGAGTTGCGGTTTCAATGTGCCCGATCGTTCTGGTAAAATATGCTTCTGCTTTTTTCTTTCTCTTCCACCTATCTAGATATTGACACTGACATACTGGAGTCTGATCCAGATAACGTAGAAGAGGAAATTGTAGAGATACTTATTCGCGAAGATACCACCCTGCTCGAGTAGTCCGTAGACCGGTATACTTTGTGTCGACGTTGATAAGTGCAGCCGTCAACATTCTTCCTTCGCGCTGGTGTGGCCGCTTTCGTTTCCGGGAGCGCTGTCACACATCTGGGGATCTTTTACTGTGGTGGGAGGTGCGCAACAAGCGACGAAAGAAAGCAACGAACGTTTGAATACGGAGTCACATACACACATACACACACACACACACACATACAGACACCAATTTTTTCTCGCACATTTAGACAGAAACCTCCAGGCCAACTAGGATACCATTCCCTTCGGAATTGCGGAGGGAAACTCGGGAATTGCCATCCTATTTGTGCTTCCTACGATCAGTGTAAACCGTGAAGAACAACAGAGTCTCGCTTCGGTAGTGTGTATGTGCTTGCGTATAAGGGGGTCCCAACATTGTGTGCATGTTGTGCATTGTTCAATGGTGCCAGAACATCGTCCATCAATAGCAGATAAATCCAACCATTCTGCACCGCGCACACATTCACGTTGAGACCCGTTGCGGGGAAAGAGAAAAAGAACCGTAACGTAACGAAACGAGACTGACTAATAGACAAGCGTGAACAGTTTGGATTTGAAACACAAACCTTGCATAGGCTGATAGTGAAATTTACTGGTAGCTGCGGTGGTTTGTGATACGACAAATCCAAAAGAAAAGTGAGGCGAGTGAGAGTTCGTTGCCGTACAACATCAATTTCCGCAGCTGCGATCTGAAGCAGCTTCACAAAAGTACATTCAAATCGGCGGAGTCAACATCAGTTTAATTCGAACACTTACTACAACTGTTCAATATGGTAATTAATAATAAATTTAACGTGCTATTGTATGATACATCATTGAACAGAAAAGTACAAATCTTTCTCTGGAATACTAAGCCATCCGAAACTACGCTATCCTCACTATTACTAGACTCTCTGTACCCTGTGTTTGAGCCTACGGCGTGAGACACCGAAGATCAAAATAAGTAATCAGCAGGAAGATATTTACCATAGTGATCAAGGTTATTATGTACCCATCAGGTTGGCTCATCAAGAGCATTTTGACAGTACAATGTTCGACATAATGGGAGTTGCATGGAATATTATGCGAACTAATGGGTTATTATTATTATTGCTAATTATGCGAATTCAGGAAGAACGAGAAAAACGAACGTTTGAGGCAACCTATGAGCCAACATAATTTAAAGTGACAATCAGTCACTAAACATGACTGCCCCATCAATGAACCTACCTTCTTCTCTATTCACTTTGGTAGTGAAAAACAATACACACATTTTGCTTACGTTTGCGTGCGCGCTGGACGGTCGCGGTTCGCGTGTTGTTCTACCAGGAGCTTCTAATCCTTTCGGCCTTCAAACCATCCAAGATCTTTTGCAATCGATGGTGCATACAAGCGGTGCGTTTGGGGTGCGAGTTTTGCTTGAATCGGTGCGTTCGTTTATGTTGCGCGAGTCTAGTCGTCGCCTATGGGACGTGTGTACATGATACTTCTATGCTGGCTTTCATCGATGGTGCACTTCTGTTCGATGAGTTAATCATTTTCCGAACCTTCGTTTTGTGCATACACAAAGTAGCCAGGATTCTAGTTTGTGCTGTTCCGCATTTACGCAAAGTTTGACGTCAGTGCCTGGTTGTGCGGTGATTATGCTAGAGGCAACAAAGTGTATGAAGGGTGGTCCAGGAAACCACCGAGAATAAGTGTGCCCCGTCGGGACGGGTTGTGTGACGAGCATAGTCTGCTGTCCAACAGCAGTTAATGGTTTGTGTGCGTGTGAATGTGGCCCGTTTTATCATCGTTTGGAATAAGTTGATAACGAGAAGGGAAACACTTCCCGTAGCAACGACATCCGTTCGTCATCGTGACGGCGCTTGGGATTGTTTGTGGAATTTCTGGCGACCCACGGCTACCGACAAAGAGCGCTCGGCAGGACCGGAAGCAAAGTCTGAGAAGGTTCGGCGTACGGGAGCAGCACTACTCGCACTTTTCAGATAAGAACCATCCCATATCTTTGAATAGAAAGAAGAAAGCTGAAGAACGCCCACATTCAAGCAGGTGAGTCTGAGCGTGTTTCTACTCACCCTAAACATTGCATTTCCTTTCGATTCGCGAATTAGTTTCCCTCAGATAAACATTTTCCCGCGTTTCATTCATAATTCGCCACACTGAAACAAACTACCGGAACTATTTTTTTGTTTACAAGGTTACTAGGCTGGGACAGTTAGATCATTTTGACGGATGAACATTTGACAGTTGGGAAACAAAATTAGTGTCACTTCTTCATACTTGTTGATCTTCCGTAGTTCATCCAGAATTCTTGCCGTGAACAACACGCTCTTTGTGATCCTTTCCTAATCGGACGATCTCCTTCCGACAATGTTGACAAAAAATTACCCGAGGATCGCGGAAGATCGCTAGTATCAACTTGTACTAGTGAAACCATGTTTCGATCGCAACACCAGCCGCTCGATCGGTTCATCGATCGTCGAACTACAAGATGCAAAACAGGAAAACTGGGCACAGTGTACATTGACTTTTTTAATTTACGGACAGATGGACGGACGGACGGACGGAAACATGACCTTTGTAACGGGACGATGCTTGGCTATGACACGGCACTCTCAGCAGGCTCACCGACATTCCCATGTAAGAATGGTATCCAACTTCTCAAGTCATCATGTCTTCTGGCGACGCCGTAGCAGTTTTCAATTCAATCAGCTGACCGGGTCATATACCGGTTTTTGGGGTCCCCATAATATCCATGCTTGCATGACGCATCGTCCAAGTTGTTGGGTTGCAAGGGAATCCTGTGGGCATGGGGTTGTTGTTGATATCGTTTCTCCATCTCTCTTTGCATCCTGCACATATTCGTTGTATCGCTGACGCTCTGGTGACCTTCAGCATCGCAAGCTATGGGACTCGGGACTTGCCAGGACGGTCAAAATTACCGGGAATTTGTTATTTTGTTTTCCATCGTTTTCTAGAGTGTGTGATCAATGACACATTTATACGGTAACGAGCAGAAAAAGAAAACGCAGAAAACATGTTCGTTGAGCCCTTCGTCACCACTTGGTATCTGGTTAATTATCAATGAGTGAATGTGTTAAGTGTGATGCGCGAAAAGCACTCAGCACATCAGCAAAAATGTTTACCGCAATTACACATTTCACTTTCTATTAATAGCAATAACGATGTTTTCAAGTTTCATTCAAACCACGTGCTCCTCGAAAATAGACAGCAACCATCGGTCACCCTTGGAAATTGCGCTTACAAGAAGACACGATTTTTAATTGGCGATGTACTAAAATACCGGCAGAATGTGTTTTTTTTTTCTGGTAATCACACCCGGCGTGCTGTGCCGAACCGGCTTGAGATCGGTATTAGGAGTTATGAGCGGAAGATTTAAAACACTGTCGGTCGTAAAATGTGCGCAAAATCACAACGCCGGGAAGCGCTGATCGGTCGGCTTTCGCTGTGATTCAGCGTATTTTCGCTCCCCCCCCTCGCTTGCCATACCAGATTTTACAAACAATTTAAACACATGTCGCGATCGACGGGCGGTGCTCTGTCGGTGGTGAGCGGGTTGTTTGAAAACCGCGCTACGCTTTGTTGCTAGCTAACGGTCAAAAGTCATCAAACGCCCACCAGTTCATAGGCCTTGATTTAAAGATCCTCTGACGGATTTGTTGTTTTCCTCTACGCGCCGCGCGTATGTCGTTTTTTTTTTGTATTTGGTTTCAATGTACACGAGGACCCTTTGGTTCGCGTTTTTCATCAGGAAGATTAATCGCATTTAAATTGTACAATTTGCTTGTGTATCCATGACGGATGTCATGCAATCATTTTAAAAATCTTGAAATAAATGTTCTTTCAACAATGTGGATGTTCGATGTTTTTGATTATTAAAATAGGTCTGTAATTCAGTTTGATGAGTGTATGAAACTCATACAATTGCAAGCCGGATTAGAAATTAGTGAAGAGCTAATAATACACTACAATACAACACGTTTTGTAGGTGTTGGAAATTCAAAGGTCAGCCTTCCTATTCAACTGTAATGATGTTAATATATTTTTAATTTGACATATCGATTGCGATTGTTCTCTGCTATCATTTAGCGGTCACTGCTGGCTTTAGACAGTTAGAAAGTTAATACATTGTCCGCTAGTGCCAGTGATTGGCAATTCCCAAAAGGCACACACAACCAAAGCGTTTGGAAATCTCTTATCTCTTCGGGTAACGGGTTGCCCACGATCCACGATTACCAACGAGGAGCGGTCGTAAAAAATGGAACCGCTTCCTCGTCTAGGCGCCACAAACACAAAGCTAGTCCGCTAGTATACTGGCGACGATGGCCGATAGTGGAAGCGGATCATTCTCGGCATCATCATCATGACCATCGTCACCGGAGCCGTGGGACAATTGAGGCTACTTTGTCACTAATCTCTTCCTGCACGTTCCGCGCTGAGGGAGCCTGTTCACCGGCCCCTAACAGCAGCTGGCTTGCTCATCCCGTGCGAGAGAGCGATGGGACGCGGCCCCGTAGGCTACTACTGCACGGTGCGCTATTAATCCCGTGTGCAAGCGGTACCGAAGTTCAGTTTGACACCGTCCCGGTCCTGGGATGCTGATAAGGTGTAGCAGTCTCCATTTGTGCCCCGTTCCGGGCCGCAGTAAGTCGATTCGATGAATCCCGATCGACGCAGGATCATTCCAATGATCGTACAGATACTGTGTGCGCAGTTTTAATTGTGATACGACAAGTGTTTTGTTTTGTATTTTAATACCGTGTGACGAAGCTCAAGCATCCTAGCAGAGAGGGACTTGCTTGAGCAGGAAGAAGTTCTTTTAAGGATATTTTGTTTGGTGTAGTTGTGTGTGTGTGTGTGTGTAACTGTGTGCCACCATTCCACGACAAGATGGACCGACGTCCATTTCTACGAAACCGGGAACTGTCAGAGTTGTCACCGTTGACGCAATCGTCCCCGGGCAGCAGCAGGAGCAGCGGGAGCGTTGGCCATGCAGCAATGGCAGCTACGAGTGCGGGTCTACCGAGAAATCACTCCTACGGCAGCATACTGCCGTACCTGGGCTTCCTACGGAACTCCCTGCGCCGGTCGGCCTCCTCCTCCAGCCAGGTACCTAGTACATCGCCCCACCAAGCAGTGGAATTCTCGCTAATCTTTACCATCTCACATCTGTTTACATCCTGCCCATCATCGTCATTATCATCATCATCTCACCGTGGGCCAAACAAACTGTCGCCTGCACACGGCCACGGTTTGGTGCTTTTTCCGCAGTGGGTTTGCTTGTGTGTTGCACAAGAGCGTCTCTGTGTGTCAGCGCCCGGCACGCCTTTGCCCACGGAGACGTGCAGCAGCTGCTGGAGCTGACGTTTCGTAAGAGGATTGCCATAGATTAGAAATGCATTCCGCTACGCGAGAAAGTCAACTGGGAAGAGTGTTCACCTTACCCAAAACTGGAATACAGAGGAAACGTATTTTTCAGTAATATATTATTTTTAGGGGGCGATTTTGTAAATATTGCCTTGATCGGAAGGATTTTTCGTGATCAATAAGATTCATTTTGGGTGCGCATTTTTACTGTACAATCATATTAGAAAAGTGTATGTTGCTCTATTTTTCATACTCTTGATAAGGTATTAGCTTGCTGCGTCAAGTACGGTTCGGTCAGTTTGGCGATGCTTTCTGTCAGAACAGTCCTGGCCCTGGCTTACTTAACTTAGCTCCTCACATGAGGCTCATCTCGATCGTTACAGTGGCTTATCATCTACGTCACCTTTTTGTTATAAATTGGCCCAGTCGAAGCATTGGCTTTTATTTGTTTTGGCATTCACATGATGCACGAGTGAGCTGCTGCACGGTCGTAAAGTGGGCCAGTCGCTCGCTTTTTGAGGATATACCCTGCAAGCTGTTAAGGACAAGGAAGTATGGGACTAGTTGGAGTACGAGTTCGAGTGCTGCCGAGCCTTCCACAGTTCCGGGTCTGGTGCTTTGATGGTGATCGCGTGATACAGGCGCATCCTCTTGAGCGCTGTCCCACCATATGGGACTTTCACGTTTGTTGACACTCACTTCAATCAGTGCCGCTCTGTATCCAACGCTCCACAGGGTGGCCTGTCACGGCGACGAAGGGCCGGGAAGACCCGGTAGCTCGCCGTTGAACTATACCCACGTGGCGATGCTACCGATCGTGCAGGTTCCGGTCGTTAATAAGCGTAATAACAAAAAAGAAATCACCAGAGAATATGGTGTGACCCCGTAAACCCCCATCCCGTTCGGTGGTTAGCCGGCGGTAATGAATCGCCCATTGCTTTAACGATCCCGCCAACAGTCGAGTTGCAGTTGAGTGCTAATGGACCGCTTCGTGGAACCTCGTCAACACTGCTGAATAATTGATGGCGGGCCAGCGATTGCTCGAAGCCGTTGCCCCGATCACTGGGGGGGTGCTATCAGTGCTATCACGTCAATATCATGTCATTAAGCTTCAATGGTTTTGATACGATGGCGGGGGTTGTTGTATCTTTCCGTTGGTGTCGTTTGTTTTTTCTCGGCCCTCTTGATTGGCCGTAGGCTATCTATTAAATCATCAAATGATTTCAAATCAAATCAAATGAGATACTTCAGAAACGCCAGCGCCAAAGCAATTCAACGTTGTCTGCCGAATCCCGAAATGCCTTCCATCCGGCTTTTCAAAACAATCATAGAATCAACATCTCTGTCAACGGAAGAGGGAAGTCTAGATGGGACTCGAAGACATTGTTGTTAAGACAATCTTCCTCTATTCGGGACGGGGAAATGTACGCATGGATTACGCATAATGGGGTGGCGGGAAGCTGTCGTTTCACTGTAAGTCGCCAACGTCAAACCAGATTTGTAATGAGTAATCAGCTGTGGCCCCTGGTTCGTCCCCCGCCGGTGCCACCCGACAAACCCCTCGGCCATTCCACACTGCGCGCGGGTCACCCTGTAGACTGCCTGTGTACTCTCTGGGATCGTCGCATCGTGTTGCGTTTTCTGCGAACGCACCGCAGCAAAGTGGCTCCGTCGCGGCGTTGGTGAGAGTGTCAGACGAGATGATGGGTACACTACCGCACACATCGCACATCACAGTGTGCCGCGCCGCGCCGCAAGCGTTAATAAAATAATTTTAATCACAGAGATACTAGGTCTATTGTCGCGGGACGGTTTTTGCTATCACTAACGGCGCACGCAGGGACGGTGGGCTTGGAATGGACCGCGGCGCGGCCGGGAGAGGCCATGTTTTGCCCGAACGGAGCGCCCGCTTCGCGTTCGGGTTTTTGTATCCGCGCGTGTAAAGCGAGCGCGCGCAGTGGCGACGGTGGCGGCGTGTCACCCGCACCCGTGTGTGTCATTGTCGTCGTCGTCGTCGACGAGCGGCCAACGAGTCGCTTCGCTCAGTTGACGAATGTGCGCACGATCGGTCGCATCGCTGTCTGCGCTGCTGTCTCTCATCTCCCGTATCAAAAAAAAAACGACGGTTCGTCCTCCGCTGCTACGCACAGAGGGCGCTCTATAGTAGGGGGCGATCGATCGACGCGGTGATCAGACGGTGGCACCGAATTTAAACCATCACAAACTCCGGCACTCCACTGCGAGCGCGAAAAGGTCGGGGACGATAGTGCGCGCGCGCTTTTGTGTGTGTCTGTGGCTGCTGTGCGATAGTTTCTCGGCAGACAGCAGCGGCTGCAAGTCGATCAGACGGACGTGATTTCGACAGTTGCTTCCTGCTGATGACCACGTTGGTGTTGTGGATTGTGCAGCATCAATAACGCGGGCAGCTCATTTAGTTTCATTTCTTCTCTCGCCACACGCGCACCGGGTTCGGGGGTTCGAAAAACAATTCACACCCGGAGCCCAGCAGCAGTCCATTACAGACCCCCCTTGCACGGTGCCACGCTGCGGTCGGTGGAACAACTATCTACCAGCCTATCATTGAGCAAACACACTCGTTAGTGCAAATG
This sequence comes from Anopheles plumbeus, assembly GCA_034621735.1. NCBI lineage: Eukaryota > Metazoa > Arthropoda > Insecta > Diptera > Culicidae > Anopheles > Anopheles plumbeus. The sequence goes on along the minus strand of JAOEFI010000007.1, from coordinate 9,434,658 downwards.
TGTTGCTGTTGTTCTGTTCGTCCGTGGGCGAATCGTAGAACGGAGCAACAAAAACAGCCAGCCTGCCAGCCTTAATCCAAGTGTGCCAAGCGAAGTGTGGTGTGAAGGTTTACGGGTTGTCCCTCAATTGAAGCCCCGTGCAAAATAGTGTACCCCGTCTGCTTGGATACCCGTGGGCCGTGGATTAGCTAGCGGGTGCTAGCGAACGGATGCCCGCCCGAATGTAATCGATGACAAGTACACATACACCGGTGTCCTTCCCCACCCCCACCCCCCAAAAAAAAAGAAAAAGCCTGAAGGGAAAACAGGTGCAATAATAGCGTGAGAGAAACGTATCGATCGTAAAAACACGCCCTACCATGCACCATCACGCGGTGCAGCGGGAAAAGTCATCCTCGAGTCAACAACCGGACCACTGATCGAACCGTCGATAGTTGGTTGGTTCCATTGTTTTTTTTTTCATTTCCTATACTCTTCTTCGTGTGTCTGGGTGTTTGTGTGTCTATGTTGAAGGGACGGCCAGGAAGAAAGGGCCCCCGATTGTGTTATATAGTGACTACAGCGGCACCAGGGTGAATCTTTGATAACCGCGCACCTTCACTACCATCACCAGTGTTGTGGGCCGTGGTGACACTCGTGGAAGCACCCAACAGCACAACAATGTTCATACACAAACTCCGTTCCGCCGGCCACGAGCATCACCATCATCAGGTAAATATAGATCCCTTCGGCGGTCGGTTTGCAGCGACAAACGTATGGGACGACCCGCGGGGAAGGTGGCATACATTTGATCGTATAAATTTGAACCTCAAACGATCAAAACAAAATGAAAACGGAAAAGCCATAAAGTTAACAAGAAGACAATCCTCTCACCGAAGAAGTGGTGTGTCCTCCTGACTTCCACTAGGACGTCGGTGTTGATGCTTTCGCCGATGTTGCTTGCTGGTGGTGCAGTTGCGGCTGCTGCTGTTCCGCGACATTGAGAGATAAAACCGTACTTATCTAAATGAGCCGGAACGTTCTGCAGGGGGGAAGATGGCACCAGCAAATGAAGGGACGGAAGAAATGTGGTGTGGCCACCGGGGACACGTTTGCGAAACTCGACTGGCACTGAACTGGAGCAATCCCGGCTCAATCCGATCGTTTCGGTGCGATTTGAAAAAAACGGGAGCTTGCTCCATACCTTCCCGTGTTTACACTACACCGATCTGAAGGGTAAAAATACCCCTTCCCGGATACCGAAGAATTCCATCCAATTTCTCATCGTACATCAATTTGCTAGTGATTTATGTTTACACAACAGCACGAGCGGCCAATCATTTGTTAGAATGTATCATTTCTTCTGACACGTATTGTACACAGAGTGTTCAGCTTTTCCGAGTTTTTGGCTCATTTCGTAACGAACAGAGCCAAATCACTCTGAAGTTGTTGTTCTCTATGTGCCATGCCTTGTGTGTACGATACAAAACGTATGATTCAAGTGTCTGGTTTCTACCGATGTCAAATAATGACCCCCCGCTGGCCCGAAGAAGAACAAAATAATAATGACTTGAAAGACATCGCTCAGTTAGTCGTTATGGGGAATAATTCCATTTCGTCTACAATACTGCACGTAGGAAAACATTGCACAAGATTTGTCTCCGTCTGTCTTGCCCGCCGTCAGAGGAGACGTTTTTCGATGGTTGTGTTTCCTGATGGCCATGAACTATGAACACACTTGTCACCGGCCAAAAAAAAAAAGGCAACCAGATCACGAGGCTCCTGGCAGATGATACCGGAAAACCGCTGGTCCGGTGTTATCAGCACGGATCGAGCTGCGATAGTGTCGAGCAGAAGTTGTAAAGCGTTTTCGATATGTCCGGCATTATCTTCCTCCCGTTCTTGTTTTCGTCTTATCAAGAACCGGTGGTGAACATACACACTGCGGGCTCGCCTCCGAATCGTCCTCCGGGTGTTTATAGATTTAAGTACACAACTTCAAAGGTGTTTATCGATGGTTGTTAATGAAAGAGAGCAACAAAGAAAAAAAAAAAGGTTTGCTTCCGATTATAGAACGCTTGACGTCTATCAACGTTCCGGGTCGTTGTGATTACGCTTAATCTGCCGTTTGTCTCAATAGATAACTGCAATCGTGCGTGATTAGGGGACAATATTTCTTCACCCCATAACGCCTTCGAGCGAGCCGATCGGATATCTTCAAAGCATTCATCAGTTTGATTTATGGGGGCAGTACCACCGGGACACCGTATGCGTTTTGTGTGTCACATCTGTTGCATATTATCTGTCCAAGTAATTAATTCTAATTGAAGAGCCCTAGTCCCGGCAATGACACCGACACCGCTGATTTGTTAATGGATAATGAAGGATTCCCCGTGAGCCTGGCCATCGATTGAGTGCATTCCCGTTTTGACCTACGGACGGACGACCTAGACGTGACATGACGTTGGACTTTCTTGGCTGACTTGACAACTTCAGTGAATACTGCGACGACATTCTCTGAATTTCATTAATTGATGTATTGTTTGACAGACTGTTCTTCGGTTCTAAATAGTTACACATTGTCTACTTATCATTCTCGATTCGTTTAACATAAATTTTCAGTTAAACCCAACGCCATTTTCCGATTTGTTTTTCATCCACGTTTCATCATTGTTACATCTGCAGCAAAACAAATGCTCCTCCTTGTTTTTTCCTCAGTACACAGGAGTGGACAAGCGCGCGTTCTGTGCGGTCTGGGCGGTCGGTCGGTCATCCACTCTCAAAAAACAATTTGCATCTCCTCGTGCATGTGTGTGTATGTGTTGATCCCGGCCATGCTCACCAGAATACTACGGCACGTGGAAATGTGGATGTTTGATGTTGCGTTTTGTTTCCTGAGGGTGTGATGAATGAAAAAAAGAAAATACTATCAATTCACAGCAAAAAGTGAGGCAAGATCGTGGTGTTGGAGTAGCGAGTTTGCCGTCCCTTCCTCTGTAATATATGACCAGTGGTACCAAGCAACCCGCGAGGACGCAACTATCCTCGGTCCCTCCGATAGAGTAGAGTGCCTTTTAGAACCCAGGCATCCCGGGCGGCACGGACGGGACAGTGGTGTATCCTTGCGTGCGTATAGTAGAGTGTTAGACTCTTGCATTCTTGCTGGCCCTACTAGTGGCAGGGCTAGCCACGTTTAGAATAGCATCTAATAGTTCCTAGCGGCCGAATAGGGCCACCGATAGAGTAGAGCGTGCCTTTAGTTTGCCTCTCATAGTGCAAACCTTGCGACAGGGAGATACCATATTTAAATTGGAACTTAATTGGAACTCCATTGGAAACAGGGCCCCCATGTACAGCACAGCCAAGGGAACTTCCTTGTCGTGAGAGAAATTGACGGCTGGCTACTGGCGGGGAGTCCAGTTTGATTAATTGACATTGCGTGGCTAAAAACTATTCGTTTTTATATTGGACGAGTCCCCTTGGAGTGCGTCTCTAAAGACATTTTTAAACAAACAAAACCGAAAATAAAATTCATCATTCTACCGAAAGAAGGTTTGCTGGGGAAGATAGCTCGCTTATAGCATGCCTTCTAGCCCGCATTTAGGCACGATTAGCTGAAGTACCACAATAGCCATAACTACTTACTAACACCCCCCCCCTGAAAAGCCCTCTAGTGCGCTTCCGTTATCCGTGTCCACCATCGCAGTTTGCGGCTGCACGGCAAAGTAGAGTGTATTTTATTCTTGTTTCCATTATGTTTCGCGTGAAGTTCTATTGCTGCCTGGCCCCATCCAAGGACCCCCGGAATGGCTGCCATTTTGAAGGCTGCGAGGACAAACCGGCTCGCTTTCTTCGCTGATCCACCTACTGACCGTTTGATTTCTCTCTATCTCTTTCCGATCGATATTGGATGCTTTACTTCCAGCGGAATGTTGGTTTCGCTTCGTCCGGACGCTCCCGGAGCGTCACACGTTTCGTTCGCCCATCGGTGGCGGTAGTGTTGTCGTCATCGTCTACCCGCTCCAAATACCACCGGAAAGGACCACCGGAAGGGGACCCCCGCTACCGGGTCCATCGAAAGCGCTCCTGGTCCACCGGCCCGGAAAGGAGGTGCCAATCATCATCCGGCAGGACACACTATCTCGCCCGTATTGTTCCGCCACGCTTTCCCGCTCGCTCAACTGACATTTCCGCAGTTTTTGGCGTTTGACTATATCGATCGAGAAGCGGGGTGTCGAGTCCGGGTTTTCATCATCAACCGTCGTTTCGTCTTTCCATTTGTGGTGTTGCCTTTCGCGTTTCTGTGTGTGTGTTGTCGTGTCTGTTTGTGTTGTAAATATTCGTCCGTTTGCGGGTCGTCGGGTTGGTGGACCAGCTCACCTGGCAGCTGGTGGCAACCTTCAACCGGTGCAGCCGAAACGTCACAGTGCAGTTGAGCCGCAAGCCAGTAGAGGGATAGTTAGGGGGCACACAGATCTCGACTGCCGCATGGATCACGACAAGAAGAGCTACGATCATGTGCGGGCCCTGGTGAGCAGCATCCACGGCTCGTTTCCCGATGCGGCCCTGCTGGTGGACACGGCGCTGGACCGCACGAACAACAACAGCCCGTCGCAGCAGCCCGCCAACGCCAGCATCGCCGGGGCAACCACGCCACCATCGCCGGATGTGACGGCACCCGACGAAAGATCGAGCACGGAAACGATCCATCCGGTCGATGGGCAGGTGCGGGCGGCGGCCGATGGAGCCGCCTCAACACCCCATTTGGGCGCGACCGAAGGATCACCCTCCCGACGGGAAGGCCCCGCGTCGCCGACGGGGCTGTCCCCCGGGGGAAACGCCAACAGTCCGCCAACGACGAGACTACTACAGTACCGTCTCCGGATCCCGTCGCTGGTCGTGACGAGCTCGCTTTCACCGTACCATCCGGGAACGCTGCAGGCCGCCAGTGCCGACGCGGAACACACAACTCCGAGGCGGTTCAGTTTTGCGCTCATGAGACGTCACTCCAATACGGTACCTACCTACACACCCTGCTGCTCTGAAAGACCCAAACAAAAATCAAAAAAAGCTCGCTCCATCCATCCCGTGTCCCCGTGTTTGTTTGTGCGTGTCTTTCTGTGTGTGTGTGTGTTTTTTTTTCCCCCCACCCGAACCAGTCACCACTTTCCACAGGCTCACCGTCCCGAACGTTAACCTTAAAACATCTCTGTTCACATCTTGCGCGCCCTTTTGCCATGCTGCCAAACGTGTTTCCAAACGCCATCATCACCACCTGCTGCCGCTGCTGCGCTCTCTAGAATCTTTCTACCTTCCATTCTCTCTACCTTTCTCTTTCTCTTTCTCTTTTCCACCCCCTAGTTCTTCACTGTCTTAGACTCACTCTTAGTACACTGTCATACTGTCCTCCGCCATATTGGATACTGTTCTATTGTTTCGAATCTGTCAAAAGTTCTCCACCTTTTCTGCCCTTCTGTCTAAATTGTCTCCGATGGCTCAACTACACCATGTGAGAACGATGAAACCGCGTCCCGGACCATAAATTGCGAAGACAAACTAACATGAGAGGGGAAGTACACCGAGAACAGGTCCTGAATGAGTTTCCAGGACGATCGTCTTAACGTGTTTACGTGTCTGACCGGGATGTGGAACTACAGAGCATTCCTCGAACGTTGAGCGTTTGTTCCGTCTCTCTAAGTACTGCTCTTCCGCGGTAAGGTTGAAGGGTCAGTTTCTTCAGGAACACCCTTCAACGCCATACCAAAACAAGTCTGATAAGAAGTCCGTTAAAATACTGATCTACCATACTTCATCGTTTTCGCTCGGTATATTTGAGCCCCGATTGGACACCGTATGTTCATGATCCATTTTCCAACTTCAACACTAACCTACCGACGTTTCCCTCCCGCGTCATCTACGCCAGTTAGTGGAATGTCGTTTTTTCCTGTTTTTGTGTTCCGATTTTCAACCTACTCTCTTCACTACTACCGCCTGTGTTTGTGGAAGATTTGTTGATTAATCTCTTGTGCGCTGAAGAACGTTGATGTTGTCTATTGTGTTTTTCTTCTAGCTTCCGACTGTTCTTCTAGTATTGCTCGCATCGTTTACATCTGATCTTTCCGGTTGAGTGGAGTTCATCAGTTGTGGATTGGTTTGAATCTAAAGAACAACAAAACCCCATCATACGCCTAATCAACTATCGCAACTGAAAACTACCTAAAATCGAGTCGATGAGCGATTGCAACTTTTTCCTACCTTTTTACGAATGATGAATTTTCTAGTCTTAACTCTTCTGCAAGCGTTTGTTCATCCCCACGCAATGTTTTTTGTGTACACTTCGTTAAACTCTTTCCAATCGTTTGTTAATATTTGTCATCGGTACATCTTTAATGTTAAATTATATGTATTAAGTGTTTTCCTGGGTAGTGATTTATTAGTGTGTTTGCGATATTTTTGTAAAACAATGTTAACCCGTTGCTGCACACTGATTTGATGTTTCCCTTTTCTATTGTGATAGATGTTGTTTTTTTTTCGATGTTTCCATTACAATTCAAGTATTAGCTGTGGTGTAGCTGTATACACGAAAGATTTGACAAACCGTTCCGTTTAATTAGACTTTCAATGGTATTAAACAGGATTTTCTACAATAATTTGATTTTTTTTAAATTTTAATTTGTAGAAAAATTATCTCTGTTCTCTGTTGCAAGAAACGAGATGCAAACTTTAACAAAATGTGCTTAGCCAAAAGGAAGAGCCGCCGCTCTACCTTTACCCACAGTATCGTTGGTATGGTCGTTAAATGGCGCGCGAAGGGATGCATTCGCTACATTATATCACCTGTTGCCCGTGGGAATGCATACCCGTGGGCAAGATGCCAACACCTTCGCGTCTGCCAACGTTCCACTGTTTTAGTACGGAAGCATACATAAGGTATTGTTCGTCGCCAACGATGAATGTTAGTAGCAGCCCTTTGAAAGCGACCATGCTAATGGGCGAAGGTTTGTTGGACTTCTCCGCCGTCGAGAGTTTGCTAATGGGTCGAATTATTTAGCAAATTTAAAACATTGCAACTATAAATAGTTTGCGCCAGTGGCGGACCACTGAGCGAGCTTGTAGAACGGACGTTCTTTGCGGTGGAATTCACTTATTCACTTTTAAAATGCACACCCACCGTAGCAACATTGTATGCCAGTGTGTCACACACATTCTTAATGATATGGTATTTAATGTTCTTAAGATACAAGGCGACTGCAGTTGTCAAGAACAACAAAGTGGCAACAATGCGTTGGCAACATTTTCTGAGGCTGAGGGCTAACAAACGAACAAGTTGTGCATCCTGCATTCCTGACGGTTATCGGTTCGGCCGCCAGGCGCTTGCCGGAATGGATCCTGTTTTGTGCCCCGATGTAGATCGTCGACAATAATTGACTTTCAAATATAAAACCTCCCTGGATGAAGGGTTTGCGGTACAATAATTTATTATTACGATCTTTTCGTATCGTGCAGGGAAGGAAAGCAGGGCACTGGGTTGTCGAATAAGGTTGAGCGATTCTGGTGTTTCGATAATTCCGATTGCCATTGTTATCAAACATGTGTTTGAGGTCAACTTAATGTTTCGAATCAACGTTAAAACACAGCTCCTGAACGGGAAAAATATACTCACTTCATTTAACGATTAGCTTCGCTACGTTCAATGATCAACAATTGTTGAAAGTTGATGCTGATTCTACAATTCGATGGGAAACACTTGCACCTGATGGACTTTTTATCAACAACAGACGGATGCGATAACCCTTACTTTACTCAACAAATTCACGCAAAGCATGAGCAACATCATGACATCAACATTTCGAACGTTTGAATACCTCAAAACATTGATTGTGAATTTTGGTTCAAATAATTGGGACGACTTTTCGTACAACCTCAAACATTTAACGTTTTCTGCAAATTTGAATCGCAATGTTCTTCCCGTTTCTTTAAAAATTAATCTTTTCATTCCTTCCGCGCCAGATCGGGAGAAACATGGTAAGAGATTTAAAATCCCATGTCCAGTCGTGGCGGGAAATGGATGGCGCAAAAAATATATAAATAAAGTATGCGAAGACATTAATAAAAATATATTTTTTAATGGCAATCTCGCACCTCAGGGGCCATGATGCGCTACCCTTATTTCCCCGTCCTCGGCGGGAAATGGAGGTAAAAGTGGTGAAGAAGAAAAAATGCACAACGAACCAAAAAAATAAAAAATACGCTCTCGTCTTCACGTAGAGGCTGCGCTTTCCTCGCGACGCGATCTTTCTTTCACCTCCAGCATCCACTGGATGAGACGGTTTTTTTTTTCTGTCTTCGGTCGAAGCAGATAACGTTTCCCTGACCATGGGAGGGGTGGGACGGTGGGTTGAGATTTTCATCGGCGTACCGCGAAAAACTTGTTCTGATCGTGGCCTGGGAGGCACGGCTTCTCCTACGCGTGTCGTTTGTTGTTGTTATTGCCCCCGTCTTGTTGTGGGTTGTGTGCACAGCTGAAAAGCTCACTTCACTCGCGATTTTCTTCTACCCGGGTCTCCATCGCTCGGTGATTGATCTCTCTCTCTCTCTCTCTCTCTCTCTCTCTCTGTCCCTCCGTCTCGGTATGGTTTTGCGCGTTCTGTACGACCCGGGATCGCGTGTGCGCTCGGTAAAAGTCCACCCACGACACACCAGCATCGCCCCGGGGCCCGAGGGCTCCATCAGCTGGGGTACCTGTTTTGGTGCAAAACTCGGTTTGATTCGCGATCGCTTGCCGCCGGGGGGTTCGTGTGTTGTCACCGCCATCGTCGTAGGTCGTCGTTGTCACAGAGCGGTTGGCCGAGCGTCGGCTATCTCGGTTGGCAACGCTCCTCAGTCTGTGACGCGCGCTCGAACGCGACTGACTAAACTCGGCGGAGCGCTGCTGTGGTATCCGTTCCGGAGCGTCGCGGGTGTGTGCGCGCTCGTTCAGATCGTGATCCTGAACCCCGTTCCAGGCGGGCTTTGACCACCAACATCAGCGTCGGAGTGACGTGTGCGCGCGTAGCGAATGGTTGGGAATCCGCCCGTTCGGCCCATTATTCCGTCCCTTGGAGCAGGCTTCAGTAGCCCTGTGGCCAACCGGAGCTCTCCCCCGCTGGTTGGGGGGGAACTATAATGCACGCTACTGTCCCCTGCATTGACGGTAGTAGTGGTGGTGGTAGTGGTGACGGTAGCAGCCGCAGCTGCAGCATCCCTGCCGGTGGTGTGTGTTGGCGCACCGTGAAAGTGAAGCAAACGCCTCAGAATCGTTCAACAAGAATAAGCTCGATCGGAACCGCGCCGCCATTATTAAGCTGATTGTGTGTTTGATCGTGCGGGCCAAATCTGTGTGTTATTTATTGCCACCACCAAACAAGTGTGTTCCACCAATATGTGCGTGACCGTACCGCTCTACGTCTCATCTTCGCCCCGGCGCTGCATCCTTGCTAGGTCGGTTTGATCGTTTGGTTGTTTTCCGATCGCTGTGTCGCGCAATCCTTTCACTGTCCTGCGCAATGTGTCTGTCTGTGTGTGTGTGTGTGTGTGTGTGTGTGTGTTTGTGCGCGGAAGATAGTTGATCTCCCAAGAGCTGGAGCAGGATCTGTGATGCGATCTGTTTGTTTCACTTTCCAACACTTTTGACCCTCACTTTGGTTGGTGGAATTCAAAAGGCGAACAATATGTTCCCGTTCGCATCGCCGCGTTTCGATATGTGTTCGTCCGTTTTATGGAAAAGTGGCGCAAAATCATTCGCGGATTAAGGCTAAGTATATGATAACGGACAGGCAAGGCGCGACTTTACTGTTTGCCAAAAATCGACGCATCGCGCTGTGTGTGGGATTATGTAAATGTAGTCGATCGTTGATGGTTCGAATGTTTGATCAATTTATGATTAAACTACCCTTTTTTCGGTTTTTTTTTTTTGAGAAAAATTTGTTCCAAATCTTCCGTAAGAATTTTCGATAGTTCGCGTTTTCTTGGGCCCACCCCTACTAAAAGATACACTAAACTAAACTCAATACCTAAAGATATCGTAGAAAATTGCTACACGATCAAATGACAGCAACAGCTTCTCAGGATTACTGGTTTGATAAACTTGCCCAAACTTCTTTCGAGCACACTCCTCTTTTTACACATCCTACCATATGTGTTGTGCTTCAAGCCAGTTCGTTTTCTTGGAAGACCGCGGAAGGAAATTTTAGAACATTCAAGTAAAGCCGTTCGGTATCAGGTTTTATATTATGATTTAATTTTGCAATAGCTTGAGGAAGCATTTTTTTCCCATGAACAATTCATGATTTTTATTCATAGCTTAACCCTCGTATGACTCGTCTCGACGGGTGAAAGAGCAACCGAACGCCAGGTTTTCGGAACCGGATTATTTGAAATCCAAACCGTTGCAACGTATGTCCTCAGGCAGCAAATTCCGGAAAACCCCTACGACCACATCCGCTGAAGACTTTCGTACATTCCTAAGCTCAAGTGAGGCAAGTGAAAGGTCTAGGCATCAGGTTACCGTAATTTCGTTTACGAAACTGGTGTGGTGCTATTCAGAAGTGAGCATTAACTTCCACCCTAGTGAGTCGCGGTTCTTACCGGCCGTTTTTCGGTAAGGAGTTAGAATGATTTGTATTTGTTAGAATATTTGTACGAAACTTCAGGAAAACAAATTGAGCTTCTTTTTCAAAAACCCGCGATCGGTACACATCTTTCCGAAGGCGACTTACGAAGTGCCATAATTGTGTTGTGTTGGAATGTTTTTGTGGATGGCTTTGTTGAATTTATGGGCCCTTGTCGTACGTTTCGAATGAAGCGTTTTTTTTTTTTTTGTTGTTGTCTGTTCCACCCGATATTCCGATTTCGCGTCCCAGAAGTTGTCCTACGCACAGTTCAGATGCGCTGCTCTTGTGGAAATCCCCCGACTCCGACAGACACAGCCAGACACAGATTAGGTCGTTGCGTGCAGCGCCGTTTCCCGATTCGCCACGGGGGGAGCAGTGTAATTCAAGAGGCCCTCCTGTAACACCCTTCCATCCACAGGACCACCGAAACTCAAAAGGAAAACTAAATAAAAAAGGCGAATTAAAGTTCCAAACTGCCATAAATTATTGTTACCCTCCAATCGGTGCTGCAACGAGCCGCTGGTCTCCGATTCCTCCGCTCACAGTATCATCGTGTGAACCGTTTGTCCGAGGGATAACGAGCACTCCGCGGTATACGGCTGTATATCTTCCGAGTGTCAGTTAAGACGCCGCACCGATCTCAGTGTCTGCTGCTGCTGGAGCAGGATTGTGGGAACCGATTTCGGGCAATGCCCCAAATCGGTGTCCGTCCATCCGTGCTTGTATGTGTGATAAGATAGTGTTCCTTCTTTGTGGTGCGTGTGTGTGTGTATTTGTGTTGTGTCCCCTTGTTGGCTTCAAGTTTCCTTCGCCCAGTTCCTGCCTTGTCCTGGCTCCACGCCTGTGGGCCGATCGAAGTGGCGGCCGGTCCCGGTTTCCCCTGCGACTGAGGCCACGAGATGAAAGTGATCGGCTACGATGAGCTGATCCTGAACGTGCAGCGCCTGAAGGCGTACGGCCGGCGCATTGCCCGATCGTCCAAAGTACATGTAGGTTATAGGTAGCTAGTTTTAGTATCTATCATCGGAATGTCCACCGACGGTAGGGTCGGGATAGCGGAATATTCAAGTGTACTTGGCCAGCTAGAACCTTCTAACCCTTAGCTGATTAAGTCATGATTACTAAATCCATAAATAAAACGAGGGCCTTGGATGTTCTCTGTGTTCACCTGGTGGTATGCATCCAGCTTGGAACAATCCGAGGGATGTCTCTGTTAAACACCTTTCTGTGTGAATATATAAATTTCTTGTTCACTCATCATTGAAGTGGAAAGTGTTGTTTACCGCATACTTCTACTGTTGTGCCACATAACGCACTCCTCTGCGGTCAGTGGAGCCATATATAGCCAGCGTGGGTGCACCTTCGGTACTTCATTCGACACCAATAAGCTGCTGGTTTCTCTACGCTACTACGCGGCACTTAAATTACAGTCAACCTGCTCTCCCTGTCCCATATATCCTTTGGTTGGGTTTGTTTTGCTTGGATTCCGGCTTGCCGCAATGTTGCCAAGGTATGGTTCAAGAAGTCCGGTTAGAGTGCACACGCCCGTTGGGCGTTTCGTCGTTTGCAACCGGAACCTTGATTGGTCCGGGTGTTGTTGAGTTATTACCAACGCTCTCAACGTTTTCATCGGCCTTGGGTGGTTGACGGAGTGCCCGCTTCACGACCAGGGAACGAGTCTGTCGGTGTATGTCAGCTAAAACCCCCGGCGGGTCGCCCCAAGTTTGTTGTCAGGGGCCGACCTGGAAGCCAACCAAGCCTGCGTTGCCCCCAAGGGATCCGTGGATATATCCTGAAGTAAGTTCGTGCTACGTGTGCCAAGAACGGACCGCCCCGACATGCGGCGTGGCGTGTATGTGGGTGCAGGTTGCTGGTTTCAGGTTCAGTAGCAACCACCGTGCCTGGCTATGACTAATATGGTCAAAACGGCTGGCGTCCCTCGATACCCTTTAATCCGTTCGTATCTAAGGTACAGAACAGAAGACCGTATAGATTTCTATAAGCCCGCACCCCCTGGCGAGGGTGGCTTTATGCAGGAGCGCACCCAAAGGTGGTCTCGTTCGTTGGTTCTCGGACCGCCAAGAACGATCTACTACCCTTGACTACTAGTGCCACCACTAAGAGCCCAGTACGGCCACTGCCCATCGTCGGCTCCCTACGCTTTGACCACCCGAGCCGGCGGAACAGTTAGGTCAGTTAATTCCTTTATCGCCGTTCGGCGGCTAGAGCAGACAAATGGAACCCGCTCCGGTGTGATTAATTAACTACAGGGGGTTCATTTACAAGTATAATCAATACTGATAAAGAAGGGACGGTGGGGACGAACGGGGGGAGACGGTGAGGGATGGTAAACTGGATCTACCTTCCCAGTAAGAATTGCTGTGCGACTAGAGCGCCATTCTTGTTGTGCGTCTGTTTTCCTTCTTTCTTCCACCACGCCTGTCCCTCCCTCAATCGGTCGATCGACATATTAATGTGCATCGAGATTGCGACCGGTAACAGTTAGTAACGCGATCGTGACATGGCTAGATCGGTGGTCGGGTGCAGATTGGTTTCCCTGCTTGCTTTTTTTTGTTCCAACTTTGCTTTCTATGATCAACAAATTGAATGATCACATTCAATCAGCGCAATTCCGAGCTGCATTTGTCGGCAGGAGAATTAGTAAACATTATACAGGCTCTATTAAGAGCAAACTTATTTGAAGCGACAAATAGCTCCCCTTTTCATACTTTGTGTTTTTCTGTTTTCGAGGGTTTTGTTTTTCTGGACATGCTTGAGGCCTAGAAAGCAGCTA
>JAOEFI010000007.1:9388953-9421133 GCA_034621735.1 Anopheles plumbeus | reverse complement strand
CCCCCCCCCCCCCCCCCCCCCCCCCCCCCCCCCCCCCCCCCCCCCCCCCCCCCCCCCCCCCCCCCCCCCCCCCAACGCACTAGTTTCGAAGGCACACCCAGGCAACCCTTCCTTCATTGCTGTTTTCGTACTGCTATTGTTTTGCTTGCTTAATTTCCGCCTAAACGCTTCTGCGAAAGCCTTGTAGAAAATCCTCCACATCCGATGCCGTCGTCCAGGACGAATCATCAGAATCCTCGCCACCACCGTTCCCTCCTTCTTCCTCCTCATCGTCCTCGTCACCATCCTCGTTGTTGTTATCACCATCACCGTCCTCGTCGTTACCGTCATCGTCGTCTTCATCATCATCGCTGTTCGATGAGGAAGAACCTGTTTGCAAAAGGTCATCATCAGCATCATCATTTTCATCATTATCATCTTCATTTTCATTTGCTTGAGGCACTACGATTCGCCCCCGCCGCCGCCCACGGCGTTGTCCGCCATTGTTTTCGCCTCTAATACTCCGGAAGACTGCAATGAATACGTGGGAAAGGTGCGTTGTTGTTGTGGGTTTTTGTTTCGTTTAGCATATCGTTGCAACAGTTTCACATTCTGAAGTTGCAATATATTAGCACATCTGCGTGCTTTTTAAGTTATTATTTTTATGTACAATGTCCAAAAGGTGTGACTTGGCGGAAGGGGTAATTTAGATAATACCGCCCGCCGAGAAGTGAAGGAGGGAGGAAAAAATAGAAACTGTACAACAACAAATAATAAAAACCCAAACTAAGGCGATTTAAAGTAATGGTTGTTAAAAATCGTCATACGAACAACAATGCTACCTGTACATCAACCTGATATGAGTGATACACCAAGCGAATCAAACGTCTGGAGGGGGAAATAGGGCGATTTAGAATATATAAACTAAATTGCTATTGATACCAGAAAGGAACTGAAGAAACAATGGAGAAGTGAAAAATATTTCAGTTTGAAAATGATAATAATGCGAGGCGTTTGCGAGGAAACGCAAAAAAAAAACGGTTCACCACAAATGGTACGCTACTCCCAGATTGCCGCAGATGCAAATAGCGGAAAATGGAAGAAGATGAATGTTGGTGCAATTCACACCTAGGTCTGCTCAAACATCGACCCGAATCGAACGGGAGAGAGCTACCATACAAGCTTTCGGCGCTAAGAAGTGTCGCCAAAACCTCGGTACATCTGCTTGTTACATCCAAAGTCGTGAAGGATCATTGGGGCTCAAAACGTATGGGAAGCGAACGGCTAAACAGGCTGCCTTCTAATTCGAGACCTCGAAGACTTTACCATTTGTATCTCATTTCATAAAATACCGTATTGATAGGTTAAACGTAGGTTTTATACAGTATACCGCAAAGCTTAGCAGTTATAGCAATATGCACCACCGGACTATTCCCATTGGGACACAGAACACAAATAGTTCAAATATTTGAATCAATGGACCATTGTAAGTTTGTAGAGTTTGGCGCGTGGTGACCGAATCAAGAAGCACAAAAATGCTCTCGACGAAAACGAATTGTCGGTAAAATATTTCACACAGAAGCCGCTCTTCCATTGGCAATCGAGGCATTTTGTCGGGCTGGAATTTGTCGGAAGCATTTGTCAACATTTTACAGCATTTGTCGGAATACAAATTTGGGGTCTGCTTTAGACACACCACAACATTAATAAAACCAGCTTCTGCAACAGCTGTTTTGATTAAAAAGCTTCTGAATTTCATTAACCACAACCAATGTGGAACAAATGAAAAATATTTTGATAACAATGAATCCATTTTTCATATTGCCGAGTGTTGTTATGGTGCCTGCAGCAGGCAATGTTTCTTCAACACAAATGAAACGAAACGTGAGAAGCCTGCAGACAGTTTCTATCGGCTTTGGGGCAAAACTGAACGGTAACATTCCCCGGCAACGGGGAAAAACTCGCGATGTTGGATACGGTAATGCGAACAAAAATCATTGCGTACGAAAAAGAAACATAAAGAGCACTAATAAATATTAAACATAGAAGGGTCGAGGTGCAGGGTGGGTTGGAGAGGCGGACGGGTGCCGAATTTCTAGTTACACTTTAGGAATTTGCAAGTAAATCAATTGGCCGTGAATGTTCTTGTGTGAATCTACGGCCAATGGTTTGCATTTTAATGTACTGAGATCATCTTTAGCCACTTACCGATTGATTCCGTTTCCGAGATGGAATTATCATCCGAGTTTTCCATCTCTTCATCCTCCTCCTCCTGGTCGTCGTCGGCATTCCGCTTCCGGCCGACGCTGTAAATCCGCACCACCGATTCCTGTATCGTGTTGAAGCCGCCCTGGTTCTCCACAACCGCAATCTGACTTCCGAACGCATTAATCGCCAGTGCGTAGATGTTGCGCTTCACGTCGATGGTGGCGATGCTCGAATAGTCGTAGCTGTCGAGCACCTTGAAGCTCGTCTCGTATGTACAGTACTCCACCTCATCATTGTTGTTCGTCTCCAACCGGATGCCGTACAGGACATTCTGGGGCGAGAATTTCACGTGCGACTGGTCCAACGGCAGGACCGTGCGAAGCAGGTGGAACGTGCGCAGATCCCACACCTCCGTGTTGGAAACGATCTCGAGCCCGTTCGGGTGAAACACGCCGGAGATGGTTTGGTTCAGCTTGTCGAACTTGTGGATCTCCTTGCCGGAAGTCACGTCCCACAGAACGCCATCCGAGAGGATCAATTCGTCCGTCGGGCAGAAGGTGGCCCGATTTTTAGTGTAATGGTTACAGTTGACCGGTTCGAACTTCATGATCTTCTGGTCGGTATTAATGTCGTAGATGGTGGCAGTCTAAAAACACACAAACACAACACAGACAAACATGAGTCCATAATGTCGTTCACCGTTGGGCGAAAATACAAAACAGCCTTTGCAAGAAACCATGGTGTACCATGGTCCAGGCGTCAGAGATGACAATGTTTCACTTGATTCGCTTACCTCATTCAAGGATGCCAGCACCTTGTCCTGTGTGAGATTGGCAAATTCCAGATAGTCTTCCTCCTCCCACTGGAGCTTCTGCGTGAACTGACCGCCCTCGATGTTCCACAGGGCTGACCTCGGAAATCGCCAGGCGCCGGTCGTTAGCAGCAGCGTTCCGTCCTTGCTGCACTTGGTCGACGTGATTGCTGACTCGTGGCAGCTGTATCCGGTCTCCGGGATCGGTTCGTTGAGATTGCATATCTTCACCTCACCCGTTTGTGATCCGATGATCAGCTTGGTGCCACATGGCTGAGGGTGGGAAGAAAAATAAAATAGTAATTTCAAGACTTCCTGCTTCTCACAGAAAAAGAGTATAATAGTGGGCCGCCTAGTAAACACTTGAAGCCACCTCTAAGCTTACCGTGAAATCACAGGTTGTAAAGCAGTAGTCGATCTCCTGCGGCCGCAGGATTCTCGAGGCGGAAAACGTGGAATGCACCAGCCGCCGATCGAAGCGGCGCGGCGCGTACCCGGTGTGCCGGCGGTAGAACCGTGCGGCAAAGTTATTGCTCAACCCGGAAGAGCGATGCGGCCGTGGGTCGGGGCACTTGTGCGGCTTGAACAGATCGAACGGCGGACACGTGGACATCGGGTGCTTGCAGAGGGCGTGCTGATTCGTGAGGTACTCGGTGATGATCGTGTGCAGTGTAATATTGTTGGCCGGCGGCGTCGGTTCTGAGGGTAGCGACTTCGCCGAGGTCGTCGCCAGCAGCAGAAAGTTCGTGGCGTCGGTGGCGGAGATTTGCTTCTGCAGCGACCGTTGCGAGGTCGTGCTGGACGAGGCGGAACGATTCGGGTCCGACAAGGTCGAGGAGTAAGGTGTGGCATTCAGGCCGTTCCCAGGCCCGTTACCTGCGCCGATCGTCGGAGCGGTACTCTTTTTGATTAGCTTTATAGGTGCATGTGGCTCCGCGAACGGCTCCTGCGTGCTCGTCGACGCGCCTCCGCAGCTACTTTCACCGTCGATAGCCTCCGGTACACCACCTCCATTGGCATTGCCAGCGATTGGCCCCGCCAAGCAGCTTGTCGTTCCATTAGCCGTGGCAATGGTCGCCGTTTGATTTGGAGTATCGATACTGGCCGCTGCCAGGGCCGCCTGCAGGTTTGCCTGTGCGGTTGACGCATTGAACGACGGGTCGACTGTGCGGCTACGGATTCGCGAACGCTGCATGATGTTGGTGTTCGGCGATCTAAAGACAAACGGCGAATGGAGCGATACCGCCGAGCGCGCCAGGGAGGACGCTGCATTCGGCACTGCATGATGATGATGGTGGGGATGGTGGTGGTTCGGATGCTGCTGCACCATCGACGAGCGCAGGCCGGACTCTTTCAGCAACGAGCTGGCCGTCTCACCCATTCCCCGAGCTACCAGGTGGTGATAGATCAGCTGATTCAGCTGCTGCTCGTTGAACAGTATTCGTGTTTGGGCTACCACGTTCGCCTTGTGGATGTCGGCCAGCGAGGTGTCGAGCTGGTTGCCGAACGAGTCCGCCTTTCCCGAGACCCGCTCCATTAGCTCGAGGGCGTACTTCTGGAACTGTACGTGCTCGACGCGCTTTTCCTGAAGAATGGGATCGCGCATTAAACCTGCATCGAGGAATAAGAGATAAGAGAATCATTTCATGAGAAGGTGAATGAACGCACGTTGCGAGCAGCAACTTACTCTGCAGCTGTCCGTTGACAAAGAGGGGAAGCTTTCCGACGATCTGCCGCACGGTTTCCGATCGCGCCAGCCCGGCCAGCGCACGGCAAGCCATCCCACGAATGCAGTCCGCGTCGGTGATAGGGGTTTTGACGCACATCAAACTCAGCAGCACGATGATGCCGTTGTTGGAGCGCACACTTTCCCACACCTTCTGGATCAGCTCTTCGGAGCTCTTATTTGGCATGCGCTTCTTGGCCGAGCCGTAGCGTGCCAGCGACCCACTTGGGCGATGGATCGGTGCACAGACCAGGTGCACCAGTATGGCGAGGGCGGACTTTTGGACATCCGCATCGGGCATGATTTCTCCTTCGGCCGCCCCGAGCACAATGTTGATACCGGCCGCTGAAGCCTCATCCGGGAAGTCGATCCGGTCGCAGAAAACATTATGGATGCGTGGTATAGCGCAACACACGTTTAATACATCTAGAGCAAATCGTACCGTATCACCACTGGAAAGGGCAAGGCATGAATTAATTTTGGAATTGGAAATTTAAAACTGTATGGTTGATTGCCTGCAACACTTACCGTCCACTGTAACTCCACTCGTAAGTCATGTAAACAATCCGTAGAAGAAGATTGAGGCCGCCGAGCTTCAACAGCTCGTCTACTGGCGCCCAGTGCGCCTTCATCGGGAGCAGCTCTTGCAGTGCAATGATCTGCTGGCTGATCACCTCCGGAGAATTCTTAGCCGCCTTGAACACGGGCTGCGTCATAGTGCCCGTCGGTTCCTGCTGACGCGTCACCTGCGCGTACTTGTAGTATAGATGGTTTTCGAAGTACTTCTTGAGCGCGACGCACACGTGGCGCACGACCTGTCGCTCGGACGCCTCCTCATCGTCGTTCACGTTATAGTCGTCCGAAATGGTCAGTATCGGCAGTACTGCGATCACATTGTACAGCTTACGCAGCCCGTCCTGCTTGTCGAACTCGTCCAAAATTGTCTTGAACTGACAGCTCAAGCCGAAGAACATCGTCGCATGGCAACGACCGGAATCGTGCGGACAACCAAGCAGCCAGAGCGCATACGACACCATCTCGGTGATGATGTCGCGCGGCATCAGACAAATTCGCTCCATTGCATCCTCGCAGTATGCGAGATAGTAGAACGCGATGGAAACGCCCGTCGCCGCCAAACTGGGACGGGGGATTTTCAGTAATCGCTCCAACCCACCGTTTGTGATGAACTCGATGGAAAACTTCTTGTGACACAGCAGCGACGCCAGATACTTGAGGGCCTCAAACGCCAGGCACGTGTCCTTGGCGTCAAGATTCTCGATGTAACGAAAGATCAGCTGCATTACGTTGTGCTCGAATATATGTGGTAGAAACTCCTGGTACTCGCCCATAGGTGTAAGGTAACGCAGGATCAGCATCTGGCTAGTGGCGGACGCCACGGGATGGATCTGAATCATAATTCGGTGCCCCGTACGCCGCGGTTCTAACTCCACCTGTGCAACGTCGTCCATAGGAATCGCGACATCCTTGTCGGCAGGGTTCGCTGCTTCCAAAGTGTTGGCCGCGGCCGTGTCAACTTCCATTTCCGGGGGTGTTTCTTCGTTCGGTTCCGCTTGCGCTGAGGACGATGTACCATTTCCGTTTTCTATTTCGGGCGCGAATTCATCGACACATTCCTCCGGCGTAGCAGGTAATGCCTTCGGCGAGGCAGACAAGAACAGTCTTGTAATCGACGAAACGTGAGCTGTTGGTGCTGTCTGCTGATCTACACTCATGCTCTGCCTATAGTCTTGCTGTAGCTGATGCAATCGGTTCAGCATAATCGGCATCAATCGAACGTTCTGCTCCCGGAAGCTGAACGCTATATCCTGCACTTCCATCGCCGCTCCCAGCAGGCCGGTAGCATAGCTTTGCAGCGGTTCTTCGCTCGATTCCGCCCAGCTGTACAGACGCTTGATTAGCTGATTATGCGAATTGTTTTCGTTCTGGAAGACGGCAGCCGTGTCGAGGCCGGGCATGATCACCAAAATTAACCTGGAGGCAGCCACGTTCAGTGGGAACGAGGTCTGCTGTATTCGCTGCCGCGTGAAGAAATTGTCCTGCATGTAATCGTTCACCAGCCTGGTCATGAAGTGATCCTTGCGAAAGAGCGCCTTCAGCATCCGGCCCAATTCACAGTTGGGATCTGTGCGGGACGGGTGTCGCTCGTCGAACGGATCCGGATCTTTCATCTTGTACTCCTCCGTTTCGGCCTCGAACAGCTCTGCCAATCGGGTAACGATTGGCTCCGGGTCGAAGCCCGGCGTGGAATGTTTTTCTTCCCATAGCTGGAAGAGGCGTGACAGATCACTGCCACTTAGCGCTTCCTGGCTCATTGTACACTGTGTCAAACACTTCTCAGATTATACTAAACTGTCCGCCCGAACATTACCAAACAACAAAAACACCGCGAGCCAAGTGCTCCTTTGTATTGTATAGCGATGCCTTTTTGAGCGCGATCTAGGTTTGACAGTTCCCACCGATTCGGAGAAACAGATTGTAAACACACTCTATTGAAGACTCGTGCTGAGTCGCACGCACACACATCAACCGCAAGAACAAACACACTAGCGCGCTCGTATCGGCGTAGCGACGGTATTACTCGGATTCGCAATTGCGACTGACTTCACCTACCACCTTAACCTCACTTTGACGTTAGGAACAACGAAAAAGGGTTATCGGGCAAAGGTAGTGTTATCGAATTTCTTGGTGATAGAAGCGGTTGCTGCAAAGAGGGAACAAAGGAACATCTGCATACCTGGCCTATTTGTGGTCTCGTCGGGCATGAACGATGATATCTCATTCAGACATCGGCCACTTGGTTCGTCCAGGTGTACTGGAAGGTTTCCGTGCCCTTCGAATGGTGAATTCGATCATAATACTTACCGAACGACGAAATAAGCCAAAAAGTGTATTTATAATGGCGAATAAATGCAGGTTATAGGTGGAATTAACGAGACTTGCACTTTATTTCTAGGAAAAACCGCCTGCGAATGTACGCACAAACACGCGCTGCTTCCCTTCGAGCTTTCTGTTAGCGATTGACTTTTCTTCCGCCGTTTGACAGCTACAGTACTAGTTGCCAGCATAGAGAAAATGTCACTAACACACAGAAATGCTTATAATTTATGGTTTGGACCAAGGTTTATAAATTCTCTACAGGTTTTTCTTCGCTTTCCATCAATGCTCCATGATGTTCCGACCATCCGCGATGCCAACAAACCAACATTTTCTATACAGTATATATTGACAACACCATCTTCGTTCTCCTGTTGGTATTTACGTTTAGTTTATTTTGTCTCCATAAAAATAAAGAAGGTTCCTAAACTGAAAAAAACCGGAATAATATTACTTTTTCTTTTCATCTTTTCCTTTTTCGGCCTTTGCATCCTCCTTCTTCACGTCCTTCTCATTTTCCTTCTTGTTTTTGTCCTTATCCGATCCTGCCTCCTTATTCTCCGCAGCTTTCTTGTCCTTAGCGTCGTCGCTCTTTTTACCTTCTTCTGCATCTCGATTCGTGAGCTTATTATTGATCAGATTGTGCAGTGCAATGATGGACCGCACCAGGGAGGCAAGATAAACAACCAACATCTGATCGTTCGTTTTCACGTACAGCGTATCGGTGAAATTTTCTTGTGCTATATCGGGAAGCAGGTTAAGAATGTCCTGCAGCTGGTAAACGATTTGGTGATTAACCGGGAGCTGACCGTTTCCAACTTTGAGGAGATAGTTTTTGATTTCCCGAAGTTGTGCGTTAAGCCCCTTCAGACCCAACAGTTGGTTCGTGATCTTCTGCGAAAGACTGCCGACGGTGGTGTCCTTAATGTCACGCAACAGATGCTCCACGCCGACTTCCTCTGCTTCTTCGGCGCCGATCTCGCTCGGAACGTGCTCGAACGTCTTCGATGTGGGAGATCCATCGTCATGTACTTCTTCCACTGCGATGTATGCTTCAGTTGGAAGACCCAAGTCTTTCGGTTTCGCATCGATGATTACCAGTACAGAGTTCGGACAGTAGCGTCTAATCAGCTCATTGATGGCGATATCATTCTGGCAAAGCTTCGGTCCGGTGTGGTACCAGCCGACGACACGCTCGCGGGCATTAACCTTCTTGAACATACCGTACATGTTCTCCAGATAGTCATGATCCAGAAACCAAACAGATTTGTCTTTGTCATCCTCGTCGAAGGGGACTGGAAACAGCCAGTGGATACGAAGAAGAACCTTAAACCATTGTGTGTATGTACAAAATAATATCCAAACATACCTGCAAAGCTGTTGGACACATCCAAAACGCCTTTCGCACGCCAGCACCCGAGCAGAACACCAACAACGCGTTTTTGATTACCGATCTTCCCCATCCGGTTGAAATGATCCACCACGCTGAGAAGCACCAGAGGGTGCACGATCACCTTAGTGGTACTAAGTTCCGAAGGCATGGTTGTCGCTTGGAGATTGAATTGGAGTAGAAACAAACGCTAGAATGCTACAAATATCACCAGAAACGAATGAGCCTTGTTTCTGGACTTCGCTTTTCGCAATGACAAAACAAGTTTTGCTTTTGACGTTTACTGCCCGGTCTAGGGCGGCTATTGAAAATGGCGTGCAGTGCTGCCAATGTAGTTTTTGAGTGCCATAGAAGACTTATAATTTGGTCGCGTGGAATACAAGTGTTTTCGTGAAGTTAGCCATCCAAATCCATTGTAATTAGCCATCCAAAGCGTTAAGTAGAGGTGTAATGAAAGCTGAAATCCTACATACATTCCTAATATTAAATAATATTGGAACTGAAAAACATATTTTTTGCTTCTTTCATCAAATTCACGATTTGATAACCTTTTCGATGTGACATCGCATCAAACGTCATTGAGTTGTTTGTTCAAAACAAATCAAACCTCATTTAAACTTAGCACAAAAGTGTGCTTACGCAAAGCGTGAAAAATCGTCATTTTTTGGTAACTCCCGTGGTTTCTTGGAAGTTATTTAAAATTGACCTGAGAACCGAAACTTGAATCCGCTACATTCAAAATGCCTTTCATGAAAGGAAAAGCTCCAATACGGAGAACTATACAATACCTAAATGCCGGCCAGCTGATGTTGAAGGAGAAGGTAAAAATCTTCAGTGTGAATTACAACACATACGGTGAACATCATGAAGGGGCCAGGTAAGTGTCCGGCATTCATGTAAGGCAGTCGAACTAATTCCGGATGATTGTTTACATTACAGGGATTTTGTGTTCTGGAACATTCCCCAGATTCAGTACAAAAATCCGAAGGTGCAAGTGGTAACGTTCAAAAACATGACTCCATCTCCGTTTATTCGATGCTATTTCGGTATGTTACTATTTGGCAAGTCCTATTTGAAAAAATAGTTGATATAGGTACTCTTGTTCCCGTCCAGAGAATGGAAAACAAATGCTTATCGATATCGACAGCAAAAACAGATCAGAAATTCTTCAGCACTTAGCTACTGTGGTTGGGAAATCCGAGTAAGAACAGGCGGCCAAGACATAGGCGGACAGGTGTGACATAAGTTTTTCTCTCGTTATAGGGAAACATTGAAAGCCGAAGCGAAACTGGCTGAAAAACAAGATAACCCGGCGAACTTTGGCGTTGGTTGTACGAAGCATTGTATCTGCGAAATTCCTGGGCAGTTACCGTGTCCGGGAGTGGTTCCTGTGCCGAAACATATGCGAGGCAAATATAAGTATCAACCGAAGGAATAATACTCGTCCGTAGATGGATGGAAGAAGAATAAAACATTTAGTTCGCTAGCTTATTGGAGTCTTAATATTGCTGTCGTATTTCTCTATCTCATGCTTTGTTTGTAAAAATTAAAACTATTAATTTATGAGTATTCCCGGACATGCTGTTGCGTCGCTCTATTTGTGTCGATTGGGATGTCGATACGGCCCACTCCGGGCTCCGCCACGACCACTGCCGCCCGCATGGTGTGAACGCTTCATCATCGAATCCATGCGCTGAGGTTGACTGATATTGTACTGATAGCGTTCGATAATTGGCCGTTCAGCGGTTGCTGACTTGTTGATGATCAAATCATCGGTTCTGCTTTCCAGCATTTTTAACTTTGCTTCCAAGGCTTGTATTTTCGTTTGTTGACTTAGCGGCCCATTCGCGCCACCTTTAGAAGCGCCTGCGAGGCAAGGTATTTCTAGCTTTGGTTTAGATTTGTCAGCCTCATCCCGATTCACATGCTTCGCCCATCGAACGACGACCGTTTTTTCCCCGACTACCTTCCCGTCCAGTCTGCGCAGGGCTGTTTCCGAATCTTTGTGCTAAAAGTAACCAGGGAATTAGGAACACTAATCGCTTTGGACACAAACACGGAAAAGGTTGACGTACGTTCTCGTAGGTAACGAAGGCATATCCTCTAGGGTAGCCAGCTAGCGGGCCGGAGCGATGAAAGAGCATATCGAACTTTTCAATTTTGCCGTATTTTTGCACGATTTTCAGTAGTTGATACCGATTGGTTGCAAATCGAAAAGAAGCACGAAAAATGGTTAATCGGGGTTTGTTCGCGGAGAGAGTTGTAGCAGAATATAAACAGGGAAGCAACTGTACTTACTCAGTAATGCGACTATCCAAATTCCCAAGCCAGAGCCTTCTGTCCTCCTGAGAAGAGATCTGGGAAATACAGGCTCGCGTTACTTAACTGGTGCACACAAGTTAAACCTTAACTATACTTACTTCTATGCGATCCATTTTGAACAACAGAAATAATTTATTGTTTAACACCAGGATTGTTTAAGCACCAGGCGTCTTTTCGTTCGTCCAAAGCCAACACACTTTGTTATTTGTGTATTTCTATGGAAAATTAACTTGTCATGAAAAAATTACAAGGTTGCTAAAACACAAGTGGGTTGTCAAAGTTTTTGCTGCTTTCAAATGTGAAACGTGATATATAAAGCAGTTTCAAAATGGAGTAAATTATAAACGGTAAATCAAGTTTACTTTTTCATGTGGATATACAAAAGATTTGTCTATATCCTGCGTTTTCCATGTTTTATACTAAAAGTTCTTTTGGCTACCTTGGGGGCACATTGACAGCACCTGATGTTTGCACCAACACAAGCAAATCGGATCACCGATGGTCGGCGAAGTGTCAAAAACCATTCCAAAAGTACGAGATCGGTTCGGTGATGAAGGTAGGGCGAAATAGTGCCACAATTGTTCGATAATTCAGCGATCCACCGCCGTTAACCTAACCCTCCCGCACCGGTTTGTACCGGGAGCCGTGCGGGTGCGGCGTCCAAGGCAACGTCCAGCATCGGCCGGGGCGGATTTATTCTGCTCAAAAATCCATTCTATGCAGTCGAGTCCGAACTGATAATTGATTGGCCGATCGGGGGTGGTGGTTGGTTGGTGGATGGTCGGCCTCCGGTTTCGTGCCTTTGTGCGTCTGTTCACTATAGCCAATACAACTAGTTCAACCTTCACAATATTCCTTCACAAAAGTCTAAAAAAGTCCTTCAATTGCTAATGCCATCGACAGCAGAACCTAACAGCTGTTCGTGTTCTAGTTGATACGCATGACGTGATTTTTCCATTCCTTTCTCCATCTTCTCGAAACGAAATCGATACTATACACCTGTATAGTAAGTGAATTTTTTTTCGGTAAGCCTTCCGCTACAAACAGAGTGTTGGTATTTAAGAGGAGATCCGTACAATCGATATCGAAATGACTGCAAAAGAAACTCACCTTAACCGGTTGAAGCAATTCTTCCGCATGTCCAGACCTGGAAGTGGTAAGTAAAAGGGTTTCGCATTAGGCATGTGCAATTTAATCGATTGCATTTATTTCCTCTCAGTGTCTAGCTCTCGAAACGACCTACCCATCTCACCGGAACTAGAGCGTGAGCTGCGCCCCGAGACACCGGTAACACAGCGATGCAAAGCGCTAAAAGACTTCGGCGAGCAGGTGATGTCGTCTCGTCTTGAACCGGACGCCGTCCAGTCCCTATGGGAGCTGACGAAGGATCTGCTCGTTGGCAATAAGCTAATGGAGCAGCGTCAGTGCGCGCTGGCCTTCTACTGCAAGCTTATCCAGGGACAGTACGACAACTTAGGGTTGATGCGTGCCCAATTCTACCGGGTGATCGTGAGTCATAGCGAGCCGGAGGACATCGGTTACCGGCTGGAAATGCTGAAGCAACTGACCGAAACGGGCAAAAACATTCAACACTTCGAGAAGGAGATCGGCCCGTTTCTGCTTGAGTGGATCAAGCCGATCCACGAAGCGGGCCTGATCGATCCGCTGCTGGAGCTGATAGTGAATTTGATTAAATATAACGCGGCCAGTCTCGAGCCGAAGTTTCTGGTCGGTGTCGTTTCTTACATCTTCGATATGACGTGCAACAAACAGGAAACGCATACGATACTGCTTTGTCTGTCGGTACTCGACTGCTTCATCTGCTACGCGATCATACCGAACGAATCGCTTACGCTGTTCATCATTATCTTATGTCGAATGGTGAACCAGGAGGCGTACTGCCAGCACTCGTGGAAGATCATGAAGAATCTCTTCGGTACGGCCCTCGGGCATGCGACTTTGCTCACGATGTGCAACATACTGAACAACTCGGCCTTCCATCAGGACGATGCGCTTCTCCGTGGGGCCATCTTTCACACGAACGTTGGTCTATGGGGTGTCGGTGGTTGTGTTGTGCCTATACTGAACTGTTCACCATCTCTTGTGCTGACCAGCTTTTGGAATGTGAGTATGCGTATTTATTATTGGACGAAAAAGTGTGTATGCCAATGATACACATATTTTGGAGATGGCATGTCCCCTTCTACTGGTTTCGTCAGTGATCAAACTCTTTTCCTTTCTTCAGGCATTGAAAAGCCGGCACGTGGTCGTTACGTACGAGGTGATTTTAAGCATGAACCGACTGATACAAAAGTCCGGCACCGAGCTGAATGAGCCCACGTGGGATATCATCTGTGACATCATGACGGAGATTTCGCACAATCTCGCTATCCACCGGTTGCCAGCGGAGCACGCCGTGTTGACGCACTTTCACGACACGCTCAACATAATGGAGGGTATTCTGCAGCAGGGTGCCATGAATGCGGACCCGGAGAAAATCTACGGCCTGATCGAGAAGGTATCCGCCGAGCGACCGGAGGCATCGGTAAAGCGACTGATCGACTACAAGGCGAGCAAGATCTCAGCCACCCGGTCGGAGTGGTTGAGACAGCTGTGCCAGTTTATGGATCGGTTCTATCGCATGAAGAACAGTAACGTGCGAATCTACGCGGTACAGGCGCTGGAGAGGATAATGACAGCCAATCGGGCGGCGTACGAGGACGAAATTTTGGAGCGCATTGTGATCGTGCATCTGGGCAGCGTGCCGATGGAGAAGGATGCGGAGGTACGGAAAGCGGTAGCCAGGACGCTGATAGAGTTCACGATCCATTGCGAAACGAAGCGCTGCATCGAGCTGCTGGAGATTATCGAGAAGCTACTGCACCGACCGTACGAGGAGAATCATATCGTGCGCACGGACCTGGAGGTGGAAGATATGATTCTGCTGGTCGATGGGCTCATTAGGTTGTTTATTGTGAAGCTGTACCGATTGCCCTCGCTCCATGCGATTCGGGTGTACAGCATGTTGATCGGGCTGCTGGAGCTACACTATCAAAAGCCGCACGTGCTGGCGAACGTGAGCATCATCCGGTACCGCATCTTCAGCTGGATGATGAAGGCCAGGGCAAATGGGTCGTTTCACATCGGCTACCCGGACCCGGAGGAAGGTAATCGTGTGCGGTTCTCGCACTACCTCGGCATCGAGGGCCCGTACCAGCACCAGAGCCTGCAGCCGCAGCCGTATCTGTCGAGTCAGTCGTCCAGCCAGCTCAATCTCAGCGACCAGCAGGGCGCGGAACGCTCCTCGATGGATCGCATACCGGCGACGAACCTGACGACGATCTCGATCAAGCGCGGCTGCCAGGTGATCGTGCTCTGCCTGAAGGAGGAAAAAGACTGGGAAGTGATACAGCTCGTACTGACCGAGCTGCCGAACATCATGCAGAACAAGGCGCTTATTCAGGGGAACGACGTGGACTCGCTCGCCCGCACACTCTACCGTATGTACACCGACCGGATGCAGCTCGATAAGCTGCAGGTGCCCGCGAACATGCTCCCGAAGGTGTCCGACTACATGGAGCTCATTCTACCTGCCCTCTCGAGCCTAGCGATGTACCACCAGCATCTGGATTTTAATACGCAGAAAAACATCATCGAGGCGCTCAAGAAGGGGCTGGTTTCGCGACGGCCGCACGATTGCATTCGCACCCTCACGATCCTGCTGCTGGAGATGCCCGAGCAACTCATGCCCAAGATGGCAGACCTGCTGCTCGAGCTGAGCAAAATGACCGGCACGAAGATGGTGGCCCTGCCCGTGCTAGAGTTTCTCTCGACGCTCATCCTCGTGCCGAGTTTTCGCTTCGGGAACTTCAACACGCGCACGTACATGTGCGTGATGGCGATGTCCATGCCGTACACGAACCCCTTCCGCTACGATCACTACACGGTGTCGCTGGCGCACTACGTCGTCGCCGCCTGGTTCATCAAGTGCAAGTTGCCGATGCGCCACCAGCTGGTTAAGTTTATCGTGCAAGGGCTCGAGTCGTACGTGAAGGTTCCGTTCCAGGACGGTTCGCGGTCGTTCTCGCAGGTGAACGAGGACTCTTCGGAGCGCAAACGAAGCTCCAGTCTCACGGAGCAAAGCTCCCGGCGGCGCGATCGCATACAAGCGCAGCAGCAAGCACAACAGCAGCAGGCGCAGGGCCAACAAAAAGCACAGCAGCAGGTACCGAATGCGCCCGGCGGACAGCAGCAGCAACAGCCGCAGCAGGTTCAGAAGGGTGGCGGACAGCCCTCGTCTTCATCGTCGTCGTCGTCGTCGGCATCGCAACGTGTTTACCCAATTTCCGGTCTGAACGACGATATGTACAAGTTCCACTGCGAACTCGCGGAAACGTGTGTCGATTTTATGGTTCGCCACACGTTCTCGCCGTGCTCCGGCATCTCGAAGCGGCTCCCGTCCGCCGAGTTTCTGCTTTCCGGTGGTCAATCGATGACGTGGCTCGTTGGCCACGATCTGATCACCATCACCACGAGCGGCTGCTCGGGTGTTAACTTCCGCAATGGGCTGTGCGATCGATGCCACCAGTACTGCCTGGGGGCGAACGGCCACTCCGTGGCTGGTGATACGTTCGGGGGTGTCAAAGCAACACCGCAGCAACAGCACCACCACCAGCAGCTGCACCAGTCGCACCCCATGCTATCGAAATCGAACAGTAGCGTAAGCACGACGACGACCACCGCCGGTGCGCAGCCACTCTCGCCGGAACCGCCGAGCAGTGCCTCCTCCGGGAAGGATTCCGGGCTGTCCGGGATCGGCGGGGGCAACGTTCACGCGCTGGCAGCCATGACGGACCATGCTGGTGTGGGT
This sequence comes from Anopheles plumbeus, assembly GCA_034621735.1. Taxonomy (NCBI): domain Eukaryota; kingdom Metazoa; phylum Arthropoda; class Insecta; order Diptera; family Culicidae; genus Anopheles; species Anopheles plumbeus. The sequence continues at coordinate 9,404,932 of JAOEFI010000007.1, read as the reverse complement.
GGTGGTAAAATCACCTCCGATATCGGTGGCTCACTAGCGGCGGCCCAGCTTGCCTCGTCTTCGAATAAAAGGTATACCAAAGCCAGTTTGCAACACAGTAGGTAAGAACGACAGTGCCCGTGGGTGGGTGTGTGGTTGGAACACCACAAAAAACCCCTTTTTCAACACACTTCTCGTTCACCCTCGATCCGTGTATCATCATGAGCAAGAATTTAAATTTCGGCAGAGATTGGCCTTGTTTCTATTCCAAAACCCATCTCCAAGCATGAGAAAACAAACATTGGTTGTCCGAATCGATATCTTTTGCGCCGACTGTAAACACGCATGGAACACTTGAAATCGATTTTGGAATGTAATAGCCCTGACCATTCCTTTCTTGATACGTTTTGTCAGTGTTTCATCTTAACCGTACTCATGGCAAGCCATTCCTGTTCGTAATCGTAATTAATCTTTAAACGCATGTAACGTTTCGATTCTGATTAGTGTTCGATCAATAGATGTTAAATCAACAATCGATGTTGAACGGTTCTGAAAAGATTTGCATTCAAAATTATGCTCTGTTCAAAATTCCAACATTTATTTTATTCCAGTTGCGCATGATGATGGGTCGTTAGTTAGTTTCACTGTTTTTTATCTCGGGCTTAGAAATTCCAAAAAAATCGTTAGTATGAAAACTCATGCCTTTGGGATGCTACCTTACACATGTTCAAGTTACACAGTGTTCATCGTACCCAAATTTAATCGTCATCCAACTGGAATCCAAACAAAAAACACCCTTCCCGTTTCAATTCGTCTAAAAAGATATCGTACCGAATAATAACTTTTAATACTCTCCTTTCTGCAACCAATCATCATCTCTCGATCTGCTAGTGCGAACGAATCTGACAGCACCGATCAGACCACATCGAGTTCGACGTCGTCGTCGGCGGCAGCGACACCGTTCCCGGGGGTGTTACACTCCGGCCACGGAGCGCCCATGTCTGGCGGGGGTAACGCATCAGTCGGCGGTGGTCCTACCGCCGCCAATCGCTTCATCCGCCAAGGGTCGCAGGAAGGCTACTCATCCGGGTCCCTGGAAGCTCTTTCGCGCCGTGGCAGCAATCCCGACTCGGTCGACCACGGGCCGCCGGGGACCGGGCCGGGAGGGGCCGTTGGCGAATTGCAGCAGCTACAACGCACCAGCTCCCTAGTGGCACCCAGAGGTCCACCCGGACTGATGGCCACGATTGGCAATCGGTTGATACTGCCGCACCAGCTGAGCGGTTCGATGACGGGTGGATCGTCGTCGTCCTCGGGGATCGGGTTCGACAGGCCCGTGCAACCGTGCTCTTGTGTTTGTACCGGCTGGGCGGAAGTGGGTGTTCGCCGGCCAACTGGTTTCACCTCGTGGATCACGCGCATCCAGAGTCAGGTGTCTCACGATATCCTCGGTGGCGATGTGGCCTTGCAAGATCTCACCTGCCTGTTTTCGCCCAGCATCGGCGGTGGTGTAATCGGCACGGAGTTTCCTTCGTACAGCAGCAACAGTGGCGGCATCGGTCCGCAGGTTTACGGTGGTAACGATTCGCTCACCCCGTTCGGTAGTAGCGCCGACATTCCCGCGACCATGACGGACCGGTTCGTTCTCCCAGCGGGTACCGATTCCGCCAGTGAGTTGATGCAGACGCCAGCGAGCGTCATTTCGCCACCGGTGACCGGGGCCGTCTTGTACCCTCGGGCGAAGGTGTCCATCTCGGACGAGGTGTTCGAGCTGGCGAAGAAAAAACCATCGGTCGAGGAGGAACACGAACAGAGCGAGGACGAGGAGCTTAAGAATGTGTTGCTTTCCGGGGCTGGTGGCCCAGAAAACGTTTCTCTCAGTGGCGGAGGATCCGGGCCGATCAACATCCCGGGAAAGCATCCGGCACTCGGGTCCGACGAGGAGGACGATGGCGACGACGATGATGACGACGATGATGAGGACGACAGTGACGACGATGGACGAGACACGGGCAGGGGACGGTACGATGGTGGTCCCGAGGGCGTGGGGTTCGACGATGCGGAAGGACGCTCCTTGCGGAAGCCAGTGCGGCGTGTCAATTCGAGCCCCGAGATGGGCTCGAAATGGAACAGCAAGTTTCTGAGCAAGGCAAGCAAGACCGACGGAGCAGGCGCACCGTCACTGGGCATGGCTGCAGGGCCGGATGGTGGAGGTGGCACGGGGGCGGCTGAAGCCATAGCAAACATTGCCGCGCCACCCGTGGGAGTACCACTAGCACAAGATGGCACGGTGCCGGAGAAGAAAAAATCCACCTACGGCAAGGGCGTTAGCTGTGAGGCGATTCCGGAGGAAATTGCTGGTTCGACGCCACCACCGCCCAGTACGCTGCGTATGCAAGCTAACCCCAGCGTGGTGGACCAGACGGGGCCGGTGGCTCCGACGGTGCGGGGCACAGTGGCCGCGAAACACCAGGCAGAGTTTATTACGGCCAAGTCGGCAATTACCACATCACTGCCCGAATCGAACACGCTGGAGCCGGTTGTCTCGGGGTCGTTGGTACCGAGAAAGCAGCATTCAGCCGACGATGCCATGACGGCCGGCCCCAACAATAGATCCCTCATGGAGGGTGGTACTTCGAACGAAACGATAAGCCTTCCACCGGGGTCCAACACGATCGCACCGATCGCGCTGCATCCCATCACGCAAACGTCCTCCTCGTCGGCACTCAGCCTGAAGCTGCCGATGGAGAAAGTAACGAGCAAGCCGCCGCAATCGCCGGTGCCGCTTTCGCCCCGTCTGCTCGCTCGCAACGCTGCCAACCTGAAGCAGTCGAACTCGGGCACGGCTTCTCCTTCCTTCCCCGCGATGATGACCGGTGTCGGTGTTGGTGGTGGCGGCATGGCGGGAGCAGGTGGTGCAATGATGGGCAGCAGCAACGACAATGATGTGCCGCGCGGCCGCTCGAAGACCATCTCGACCGTGCGTGAGCACTACTCGCGCGATGGCTCGAAGTGGAGCGCCTCGAATGTGGCGCGCATTCGCAACGAGCACCTCAGCCGAACCGTGGTCAGCCCGAGCTTCGTGTTCCTGCAGCTCTACCATCACGGCCAGTTCGGCCCCGAGCGGCCCGTGCTGATGGACAAGGACCCGGAGAAGGCGATCGCCCTGCTCGACCTCATACCGCCGTTCGAGATGCACAAGATCGGCGTGCTGTACGTGGGGTCCGGCCAGACCGGTAACGAGACGGAGATACTGAAGAACCGCTACGGCAGCCTGCGGTACGCCGAGTTCCTCAGCAGCCTCGGCACGCTGGTCGCGATCAAGGATGCCAAAGAGAAGAACATCTTCATCGATCTCGAGAGCAACGGGAAGGATGGCGCGTTCACGTACATCTACCAGGACGACATCGTGCAGATTACGTTCCACGTTGCGACGCTGATGCCGAACAAGAAGCAGGACGCGCACTGCAACGAGAAGAAGAAGCACATCGGTAACGACTTCGTCACGATCGTGTACAACGAGAGCGGCGAGCAGTACGACCTGAAAACGATCAAGGTGGGTGTCCCGTTTACCAGCACGTTTGGGGTGTCACCACAAATCACTCCCGGTATTTCTTTGCTACTGTTCACAGGGTCAGTACAACTATGCCTGCGTAGTGGTGGAACCGATCGAGCTGAATAGCAACCGCGTTTTCGTGCGATCGAAGGATGAGATCGCGCAGCATGTCACGCGCGAAACGAAGATCGTGTCCGATCACAGTGCGCCACTGCTAGCTCGCCAGATGGCGCTGCACGCCAATGTGAGTACTACCAATCATTCAATCGGTCTCTGGTGGTTTAGTTGTTACTGTCGACAGCAACTAGAAGTTTTATATTATTGAACGATAACCAAATCGTTCAACTAAAAACCGAAGTTTCAATGTAGTTTAATATAATTTACGTCGAAGGCTCATACTAATCTGCGTTTTTCCTATTCATTGCATCGATCATTTTGCCAAACAGTTGGCGTCACTGGTGGCGCAGTCGCTGAAGACGAAAAACTCAAGCCCATACGCCTCGAACTGGCTGGAGCGGTTGCGCAAGATCAAAAACATCCGCTCCCGGTACGGCCAGCAGCTGCAGGAGCAGGAACAGCAGAAGCAACTCCAGCTGCAGCAGGGCGGCTCCGCGAATGATCTCAGCTCGACCGCCAGCAACTCGAGCGGAGGCATCATGTATCGCGTGGACGACTTCTCAAAGTACACCGTTTGAACACGTTAGTGCGATTGTATCTGGGTATGTGTGAACAGCATGGTATGGTAATGGATAACACCGGAAACGGGAGTCGCACCAACGCGGATTGCGGGCGATAATGGGGTCTATTGAGCCTGTGGCCTTTGTCTCCTGTACTGTGCCTCTGTCCCGTGGCTGAGGGCTCTCCATAAATGCATCATCGTTCGGAATGTCACCTAACAGTTAGTTAAGCATCGCCATGGGCGAGCGGGCAAAATCGTATTTGCGTACTATTGGAATTGTTTTTCTCTGTTCATAACCTCATTATACTAACCATCCCCTAGTAGATCGAACTTCAACAGAGGTTTTGTTTCTACCTATATTCCTTCCTACCTTCATCGATCTTGTCAGACATGAAAATTCACGCATAATATGACAGATATGGAGAGTAATGGAGATGCTTAGTTCCACAATTATACATATACTGTGCGACATCCAGCATTGGTGCTAAATGAACAGCTTAGCGACTGATACAGCACACCGCACACGGAAGGGAAGTAGCAAAGGGAACAGCGCGCACTGTACGTGCTGCGTTCTACCTTTATATTATGTTTTTTATCCATGTTATGCTTGTTAACGCCACCACTGGAACAAAAAGAATGAAATGGGGCTACAGTGTTCTGCAGCTGATGACATATTATCAATAAAAGTTTGCATACTTGTTATCGTACAAATAAATCAAAAAGATGGAAACACAATCACGAACTGAATCCGTTGGTGTTGGATTGTGCTGTTCTCACTCCGAAATAAGCGAACGTTTGAAGGTCAAGTAGCATGCCAAAACCCTTCAACAATTCCGACTCCACTATCTTGTACTACGGGAGAATTTATCAACCGTTCAGTGTTGAATTTAATTTCAAGCAAATCAACAACAGCAACCAATCGCACTAGTAAATGTTACGAAACGTGTGCTTTTCCGCTGGATGCCTGTTTACTCAGGCTTTCATTTCAGCTCCTGCAAGTAAAAGGACATATTAAGGAAAATAATACCAAAAACCATTTACGTTGGTTCGCATCGTTCCATTCGGTAGGCACCATGTGTCAGGCGTTATCGATTAATCAACCTCAACTAATCTCAGCTTTAGGGTGCAAGAAAAACAAAGTCTAGTACTGCCAACAGCGCCACCAAACAGCAGCAGGGAACGGTTTTTAAATCTGCAAACTGTCGTCGATGATGTTGGGAAAGGCGGTGCACCAGAAAAAAAAAGTATGTCATTTCGGTTTTCTCGTTTCGCATTGGTTTCGCATTTTAGCATTGGTGGAAGGGTACGTACGTACGGTACGATCGTGGAAATGCACCACATTGATCATGAGCCCCGGAGCGCCCTGCAGCATAGGGAAAGGCACGTTACCGTTCTACATGTTTCATATATGGCAATACAACGCATGTCATCGACGCACAAATGGGTTTTTGCGTTATAAATTGAATCGTTCTTCTCGGGCCCTTCCCTAAATCATATGCAGCTGTCACTACAGATACACCCAGAGAGACCCCCTAGGGCGGAGAGTGGTAATTAAATGTAAACCACCGGCCCCCCGGGTAATCCGTTTGACACCGCGGTCCTAGACTACGCTTCCACGATTTCTACGAGGGAGTTGGAGTTAAAGGCTCACACACTATGCCACCGAGGAGGGCGCCATTCGCAGCTGTTATCATGGATCTAAGTAAAACTAATTACACCGCTACGACTCATGGCCGATTCGGGTTTCCAATCGCCATCCAGCGTTTCCAATCGCGACACCGCACTTATTGCACTTTATTGCCTCAATTTTGGAATGGACCACAGTCGCGGCTTTCTGCTGGGAGGTAGTAACACTGGTCAACGCACCTCCTACAGGATGTGGCTGCTAACGGCGACGGTGTTGCTGGCAAGCTGTCGCTCTGCTTACGGCTCCATGCTGTACGGAACCTGCCCGCAACTGCGCCTCAACGACTACGAACAATTCCGCATCAAACCGTTCGAGGGTAAAAATGGAGAAATTCTGTACTTCTCCAACGTGCGCTTCGAGGCCCTCTTCGACGGCCGGATGGAGATTGAGGAGCGGTACCGGACGCACTACGCGATCGCACTCGAGGAGCAAGAGGACCACCATTGCTTTCACCCATTCCGGCTGGAGCTCAAAGGGAACTTTCTAGAACCCTCGATCGATTCCACCCGCCGTGGTTCGCTGACGCTGATCAACACCGCCATACTGGCACTGCACGGTCAAAACTATCTGCTGGCGTTCTCGTGCGTACAGGCCGGCCACAACAAGCTGGAGTACGTGTGGATCTTTGGCCGGGCCGGCCGGTTCGGCGTCGGGCTGGAAAAGGTAAAGCAAATGTTTGCACCATGGCTGGCGAACATTAGCACCAGCTACCAGGATCTGCGGCGTACACACCACGAACTGCCATTCTGCAAGAGCATCGTCTGGTCGACGGTGGTCTATAGTGTCGGTTCGGTGCTGGTGTTGCTGATTCTGGCCATCGGTTTCGTGTGCTGGAAGAAGCACAAACAAATCCTGCAGCTCCGGCGTGCCTCGTGCGCCGACCGTGACTACCCGAAGGAGGAGCTCAACTTTCGGGAAAATCCACGCGACATCACATCCGCCAAAACGATTGCCGTTATGCATGGAGTCGTCATTTGAAGGGAGGTTTATAACCCAATGCGCATCTCACTCGGGAAAGATTGTTCGATAAACAAAACAAAAATTACCGTTGAAGACAACTGCTTGTTTTATTTGATTGTTGTTACCAACTACGTATAAAAGAAGTTGTCGAGATAGAGCAAATTTTGTTAAAAATAACTGAATAAGGTGATGCGCGTTGACGCCCTGTAGAATATGCATTAATAATCTTTTATTAATTTGTAGCTACTGTTAGTGTCGAGGGCAATTAACGTAGTTATTTAGTACATGTTCTAGTGTTAATAGAAAAACTGAAATAATAAACGATCTTCGAACAATCCTCGATAAACATCCTCATCCTCCATCCTAAGCTAGCAGAGCCAAAGCATTCCACACCAACGATCGCTATGAAAGCCGTGCACATGGTATGCACTTCACAAATCCCCGTCCCCATTTCCACCGTTCCTATCGCTCCATCGATCGACCAGCTTCCACGCCCGGTGCCAGTGACTCGTCGGGTTATGAATTCGTAAATATTTATCTCCCCTGCGAAACGACTTTGCGCCGGCGCGTGTAGTAGCGCGTTGATGCCTCTTCATGTTTCGAGTATCCAAACAACACAGCAAACACAATCACGCCCCGCCGTGTCGGTCGGCCCTATGCTGGAATCCATGAGTATCGATCGTCTGTAGTGGTAGTGAAGGTGCTACGCTACGCTGATCTCTCTCAGCAGCAGCACTATATATCCACACACTACACTCTACTGGCCGTTTCGAAGCGGATGAAGGTAGAAAAATGGAAGCGTCCCAGCGGGCTGGCCTCAGTCTGTTTCCACCGTTCTGTCGCGACTGTTCACTCTGTTTCGCGTGCGCGTGTGCTCGCGTATGATGCGCGCGCGTTCGGCTTAACCTTCCTGCTTCCACGAAAAAGGAAACACAAACGCCACAGAAGAACTAGTTTATCGGCCACTCGCGGCACCTTTCTACAACCTGGCTGGTACTAGCCCATCGTTGTTCACCAATATATATATATATATTGGCTATTTTGTGGTGCGCGTTTTCTCGTTCCTATGCAAACCTAGTATCACCCGCACCTGGGTCCGTTCTGAAGCCGTAATCGTAACCGAAAGAAAAGGCATCGGGAAGCAATTCAGGTCCTCTCTTCATTTCGTTCGATGTCGATCGCAGAATTCGGGAACCGCGAGGTCTAGGAAGTGTAATCAGGAAATTTTGTACTTCCGGTTCGACACACACTAGGTGCTATCAAGTGGTCTATTGCCGGTATCAGGAAGCTAACAAAATCAACAGAGTGGAAACTATTAATCATTCCAACAGTAGTGAGGAGCCACTGTGGCGTACTAGGTACCGGTTTTGTTTCATGACCTCACGTGTGTATTTCTTGAGCATCCGTCCTAAAGAGTGTGTTACCGTTAAGGTCAGAGGCGAAGTTGTATCGCGCAGACAGAGAAAAAAAAAACAACCATCCGCTATAATTGAGCGTACCTTGGGCATCCCAGCTGCGTGCGTGAGTTTCGAAAGAAACATCCAGATCTAGAGCAACCGCCACAACACAGAATGAGGGAGGAAGATCTTATCCTTGCGCGCGCCATCGTTGCCCACCAAGAGCAGCAGCAGCAGCAGCAGGATGGCTCTCCCGGTGCCTCGCCGGCCCCGTTGCGACGTACTTTGGTAACGAACCTGCAGGATAAAACCAAACAGTTTCGGTAAGTGCAGTTGGCTTCGGCTCTATTCTACTTAAACCATTAAAAAAAAACCATCTTTTGATATTTTCGGTAGAAAAGAAAGTCTCGCACACTAACTGAACCATCAGATCGCCAGAAAACACTTTGGTTTGGTTTTGAATCTATTTGACACCTTTGTGCTAAACCCAGACCGGCAGACATATTAAATAGGGCATAAAGGTGAGGAATTATTACAAGCAACAATCGAGAACAGCTTTTTTTCAATATTGGGATTATAAATGTGCGAATTTACAATAAATGTGTAATGTATAAAGTCAAATTAAACAATGAATATCAAAAAGATCACATTCAAAATTGTGGCCTGAAGTTATGAAACGTAAGAACGTAATGTAAGCACACTAGAAGAGGCTTGTGGCACATATTTTCACACCAGTCTCCCAGGCCGGCGATATTAGTTGAAAATTTTACTTAACTACCGTGGAAATAGATGTCTATTGTACGCTTCGTACAGTATCACATACCACAGAGCAACACAATTAAAATGTTGGACTACATTCATCCGTTTTATGGTGGGTTAGGGTGGGATTTAATGAACCTACTCCTCCATAGTTCTATGGTGCCTGGGTTAATGTGGGATTGGAAGTGTTAGTTTCCCACTGGTTTGATTGTACAGAGTTAGTGGCTCCACCGTCCGACTCCTTCACAGGGCTCTGGGCGGAAGCGCTTCCTGTTGTTTGAGTGTGGTCAGCAAACTTTACGAACCGTTCAGGGGGGGAACCGGTCCACATTTTCGTTCCATCCGCTGAAAACAATGACGCTTTTTTTAGGTTTGTTGCTTGATTTCTTTACGACATACCGCGTGTCTGGAACATAATTATTAATCCGTACGTTCACCTTCGAAGGGGGCAGACTAATGTTCGACCCGACCACTATAGTAATGGAATTTAAGCTACTCGGTAATGATTTATTTTTCTCCCTTTGGTGTCACTCTGCCAGCCGGCGTGGATGGGTCCAGCACACAACAGCTAACAACACGACACGATGGTGTGTTTTTTTTATTGCATCGTCAAACATTGCAACATGTTCCAACCGTACTTATAATCATTGTAGAATGTCAAGGATTCATGGGGAATGTCTGCGTGAGAATAACTACAATTATTGACTGGTGGGCTTGCCTGAGAGGGGTGAATTTTCTTACAAGTTTTATTTTTCAACACGTGGTCTGTACTTGACCGTTGAGATCTTGCATTTAAAAAGTTTGTCTAAACTGTACACCGAACCATTTCTGGAAAGTGTTCTTGGTATATCTTTAATGTGAGCGAGCGCACAGACGATCCCCATCTCCGGCATCCTAAACATCCGTTCGAAATGTGTCAATATGTCCAGAACGTTGAGGCTCATTTGTAGTTCTTAAAGCCCCACCTCCCGATTTGAAGGAGACACTCGCGTGATCAATTGGAAATATTTTCCACGCTCGATTATGCGCGTGATATTCTGCCCGTCACATTCATGCTTTTAACCCTCCTTGATCGTGGAAAGATAAACCGTTTAACGATGATGTTCGGCCGGAGCACGATAAATTAAAGCCTCCCATCGCGTTAGAATCGCGAGGTTCGGTTGACATAAGCGCAGGTTGTTAGCGGCATGTCAAATGATCGTGAGATTTGTACTGATGCGATCGGTGCAGTGATGCTTGTTGAACTCACTAGAATAATCAAATGCTAACAAACAGCTATCCCGGTACCTACTTTAAGATTCGCAGAAAACGTGATGTAAGCATTGTTAAAAGCTCACAAGCATCCTTACCAGCTGATCGAGCCGGTTGGGGTTTTGCCGTTCTAGCTGTCCCGATGCACAGCATATTGGCAAAAATGGCCCTTCAGTTCCACAGAAGCCTACGATTGTCTAGACACTGCAGCAAAAATCACGTCTCACATTTGACCTTATCGTGCGTACACACCATGTTCGGTTGTTGGAGTACCTTACCAACACTGCACTCTAGTATGCACCGTGTCGTGACCTTTGTTCAATTTACAGCAAAAGTTGCCTGAATAATGATAATCCATTATTTTTCGCTAACGATCATTAGTTTTCGCTATCATAGTTTAATTGACAGCTCCTATCAACGGATATAAACCCGTCAATCGAACACAGCGGCAACAAAGCGTGAGCTCATCGATACCTGCGAGCCACCTCGTCGGGCCGTTTGCGAACCGTTAATGATCGATGATTTATGAGTTTATGTGCGGGGAACGATCTACTATATACGATCGCTGAAAGGACCTGCTACTCGTCAACTGACATTGGTTCATTCAACAGTAGTGTAGTGGAGTTTGATGATTCGTTTGCACCATTCAGCTCAGCTCCAGCTGACCAGCAGTCAATGGAGTGCAGCCGCTTCATTCATAATGCGGGCGAAAAAAATGACCTCCTTGACGGCGGCGGTACCCGGTCAAGGGACGGCATGCTTTGGGGTGTGCCGGTTTTTACCAGCTGCCTTTACGAACGCATGCCAATTCCGTCCGGTCTGGGGTGCCCCGATCGCCGTACTATTTTTACCCCACAACTCGTGCACTTATTGTTATTTAAAGCAAAACGGTTCTGCTCGGCGTGTGGATCACAGTTTTACTCATTTGCGCGCACTTTACATAAACTAATGGTTGCTCCAGGAAGCTAATGGTGTAAACAGTATCGTTGCTTCATTCCTTCATGCTGTGCGCTTTTCAAACATAGTTTTCGGCCATTGAAGCGTTCGTGACCTTCGGATCTACCGATGGCTGGAACTCGAAAGGTTTTGCTTTTTGTTTTTTAAAGGGGTAGCGCGAGTTGACAGGCTGGGTGGCTATATTTACCATGTGCGCGTTCCACCGCATGCTCTCGCACGATCGCATCACACCTGGGAGAGGTTTGTCTGGTCTTGAAAGCACCTTGAGTCGCTGAAGTCAGCGTTGTTTTATGTGCCGTTTGCGCCTCCCCGTCTGTTCACTGCTGTTCGGCAGGATTACTTTTTGCTCGTAACTGAACACCTTCTCCGGTTCAACAGGCTCGAAGATACTGCGCGGAGAGGGTGTATTTTTTATCTTGTTTGGTTGGGTCGCTATTCCACCGAGACGCACTATGCTTCAGCATCAAGAATCTTGAGTCTATGGGGGTCTGCTGGATCGGCACCTTTTTTTTTTGCTGGCTGATCAGACAGCAAGGTTAGCGTTGTACAAAAAATGTTGGCTTAAGGCTTAATATGGTTCGACGAACGGACGTATGTTGAGCGTAGTAGAGCGTTTCAGTATTAATACTACGTTTGGCTGAAATCGTTGTCCAAGTAAGGTCTAGTTTTCAGCAGTGAGTCATCAATCATGGGAAGATTTATTAATCTTCTTAATTGGCTCTGATATTGTGGCGTCGAATATGCCACATTCTGCATGGGCACTAGCCTGAAGGTTGTAGGTTGATTTCTTGTACATTGCAGATGGCAATTTGAGAAGAATGATTATAAGAAATTATGTAAAATAAAATAAATTATTAATTAATAAAAACGTACTCAGTATGTAACACGCACATTGTGATCTATTTTTACTACAGACATGAAAAGGTTTGTTGATTTTGCACTTGAGTGCTGGTAAGGTGATTATGTTGTCATGATCATGATTTCTTTATTCGTATTGCCTACTACTCGGGATGTTTGAACTACAGGGGTATTACGAAAACCTGTCCATATGCCAGAATACTTGACCGCATCGTTTATGCACGAGTTTCATCCCGTGTACGTCACTATATTTCTGTCAATCAACATGGTTACATGTCTAATCGTTCTGTTGCCTGTAATCGGTTGCGCTTTGTCTCCTCTTCCGCCTCTACTGGTATGCAACCAGGTGGACGCGGTGTAAACGGACTTTAGGACAGCATTCGATCGCCCTCCTCATGCTATACTGTTTGCAAAATTGGCGAAGCTTTGAATCGGCGACCCTTTACTGGCCGGGCTCCGATCATACCAAGGAGGTCGATCCTACCGAGCACGGTTGGGGACAGTTTTCGTTGATCAATTCCCCAGCACATCGGGGTATTATGCCGCTTATTGTTTTCCAGTTTTTGCTAACAACGTGAGCAGCACCCTTTCATCCGAAGGGTTTCTGATTTCTGCTCATGACACGATCTTTTTTCCCGTGTCCTGTCGTGAGTCGTCTGAAACTTTCTGAAAACCTCTAATCCAAATTTATGAAATGAAAAATGTTACCAGGTCACCCTGCCGGATTTTGACCGGGAGTGCGAGCTGCCACGGTAGGATAAGGCCGTCGACACCTAACAATGAACATTTATGCGTTTGAAAGCGCACTCGGTATAACAACTTACTCACGGTAAATGTAAATGAGTAAATGTATTATTCGACGGAAAACGACGAACAAAAAACTAGCAGAAGCCGGAACAGAAGTAAATATGTTGTTTACAAATTAGTTGTCAAACTCAGCTTGTTGAGCCGCCTGAATAAACCTAGCCGCCAGCCGCCAAAGCATAGCGTTACGCATGGAAAACCATTAGCGTTACACCATTCGCACGCCCCTCGAAACGTCAAAAATGTTAGCGGGGATGTTCATATTTCACCATCCATCTGATGGACACGATCGGTGCTCGGGCTTAGATTGTGGTTTGATCACAATAAATGGCAGGATTTGGTAAATACAGTTATTTACAAAATTCGAAGAAAAGTGCAATTACTCCACTGCGTTGTGGCTGTGGTAGCTACTTATCCAATACAGCTGCGCTGGCGAAAGGCTGTCTTTCGGAAGACCGAATTCGGTCAGCTGCTGCAACACACCGGATACCGTGCCCTTGTTGACCCGTGTTTTGTCTATATCTTGTGCACCTGTTTTGGTACATGGTGCCTACTATAGTACTCACATTTTCATCGCTTCCGCATTCTATCGGTCGCGAAACCCGTTCGCCTACAATCAGCTGTCAACTGTGATCGCTCAGCTGTCAAAAAGTGCACATCGAAAGGTTGAACAACATTGTGCTCGGGGAAAACGGGGTCGAATTTCGCGGATGTACAATCCCGAATTCGACAGAACGGTGGCTGGGGCGCGTCTGTAATGCAGTTGCACATCGAAAAGTATTCCAGGTATGGTTAGGGATGCCATCAGCCAGCAACAGTGGCCGGTGGAACGGGATCCGTTGAGGGGCTGCCTTTCGGAAGACGTAATTCGACCGGTTGGCTGCTGCATCGCACCTTCCACTCGATCATCCCCTCATCGTTCATCCGTGTTGTGTGTACGCGCCCACTGTTCGTGCCTGTGTGTTGGGGCATGTGCCTCATCTAGTGCTAAAACTTTCACCGCATCCGCATTCTAGCGGTCGCGAGATTCGTTCGCCTCTTTTTTGTTGTTTTGTGTTGTGCCACAAAAGTGTTTGTGGGTTGGTGTGGGTTTGGTTAGCGATTGGGTTTACCACTTTTTTTTTATCGTAAAGATACACTTCGGTGGGTGCGTGCACCAGTGTGACCAGTCCTATGCTCTAACGCCCCCACCCCCAGCCAACGAGGGGTTGGATCTGGCACACAGCCAAGGGTTGCTTCTCCGTGTGGAGATCAGTTCCTGGCGCACCACCACGTCAGTGGAAGGTACAACTCGTGTGGAGAAAACTCATCGAGTATTCAATAGTATCCCGTGTGCACAGGAACCGATTATGGCGAAGGAGTGTGCAAGCCGAAGTGAAACAACAACACACCCCCAGTGCAAGTGCAAGATGCGGCATCTAGTCGTGGCCCTATCGGTGAAATAGTATTAGATAATATGAGGATAGTACGACGATAAGCTAGACGTCTCGCATCACTGCACTGACGACGTCATCGATTAGTGATTGCCGCAAGACGAAAACCGCAAGGGGCAACACGAAGAGCCCACTCAAAACACAGAGATTTCCCAATCGGCAAAGTGCGCCGCGGGGAGGGATGCAGCTACTAGTGTGGTTTTCTGTGTGAGTGTGCCTGCCTCTGTGAGTGTGTGTATGTGCGCGTGCGAAAGACACGAAACAGCATCATCCATAAGTCACCATCATCATCCCCCGTTGTTGTGCTCCCACGACGAGCGGTGGAAATTAGCGAAAATGAACGGTAATGGAGCGTGCACCTCACCGGAGGAAATAGCGGAAAATCGCGAAGCGATGCAAGAATGGTGAGTTTCATCTACTGTACCTTCCTCTCCCACGTGCCAGGTGCTGTTTTTGGGGACATGTATTTTTGACCTTTCGAGTAAGATGCGAATGAACAAAAAGGCAGGTGGAAGGACCAAAACATTCGATTACATATGAACCCCGAAACTTAACGCTTCCGGGAGTTTAGCATACGAGTTACTTATTTCCGGAAGAATCAGCTGTTCAAGGGTCATCGCTCTTCTCCACGTCCTTTGGCAATGGCGCCATGGTTTCAGCGAGTGGTGAAAACTACCTAATGATTATTTCATCTTAGGTAATAAAAGAAACATATGATTGTTCTTCCTTTGGTTCCTTTCGGTTGTTTTTTTTTTTCTCCAATTCCGGAACCGAATTTCCACCCCGTGAGGAAACGGTTTAAATTATTTTTTCGCTTCCTCCCCAAAGCACATCCGGGTTTGCACTTTTGGTGGTGCAGTTCCGAACCGCGGTCGATATTTCCTCTGCCCATATTTTCACATCCGCCATCTCGTATCGCCATCGGGTGCATTGTTTCGTGTCTCTTGCATCTTCCAATCATTCTGATATAATAATGTATGTGTGATGCAACCGGCGCATTGCTTAAGAAAGATGGTGCAGATAAATTTCAAACTCTGCCGATCCGCCACAGGCTTGATGATGCGCAGATAAATTGCAAACGGCACCAGATTGTTTCACATTAGCCTGGTCGACTGGCCTGGACTCGATTAGACTGGTCGTTACAGTTTACGAAATAAAAATAGACCCGTAAGCTTTCGTCGACATTAGATACGGTACCGTCAGGATGGCATTTATTGCGATTTTCATATTATTTTTTTACTACAAAACAAATCCTGGTTTTCTACTACAAAAGAGATCATACCTAGTGCTAGTTCTATGATACGAAAGGCCAATTCCAAAACCCTAAAACATGGTACATTTTCCTCAAACAGCCCACATTGCATGTTACCAGTATTGATTTGGTAATTTCCTCTGCGATGAATTTTTCACCAAGCAAAAGACAATTTTCCAGTAGGTCACATATTCCGCCACGCTAGGCTTTTTCGGACGTGCTGGGATAAATAATTTATGTGAAGCACATATGTTGTTTACCGGATGATTTCATTCCAGCTATTCTTAACCTATTTAAAGCGATCGATAACCCAGCAGCTTGCTCGCAGCCATCCGCAGCTTACCGTTTTTTTATCAGCCGGACAATAATCAGACCTGAACACCTATTCCTTCGTTGTATGTTTGAGT
>JAOEFI010000007.1:9333549-9366851 GCA_034621735.1 Anopheles plumbeus | reverse complement strand
CCCCCCCCCCCCCCCCCCCCCGTCAAATTTCGCACTGAAGCGCACAACGTTCCATTTTTAGTAACACCGTCGACAAGGGCGGACGGTTCGCCGGCGAAAATTAAATTATCTGCAATTTCCGATTCACCTCCCACCGCGCCTTCGTGTGAAGGCGTGAAGAAACGATACTGCTTAGGCGCCCGGCACGACGTTCATTCGGGGCCGGCCGTTCCTGTAGCCACCCATCCGCCGTGACGAGCCCTTTTTTCGGCAGCCTCTCGCGACGGACCTCTGGATTGCCTAATGAAGTTCGTTACGCTGTGGAGCTCGCCGGGGGGGAAGGCGTGGGCCGGAAAACGGTGGATGGCATTAGGCGGGCGGACCGGCGGTCGATTTTCCCGGATCGAAAAGACGTCACAGTGCGACCGCGTCGGTGCGCCGGAAACGTGAGTGTGTTGTCCCGCTCGTGGAGCCATCGGTGTGCATCGTCATCATCATCATTGCAGCTGAAGCACGACGTCAACAGCAGACGATGCGCGCCATGTTTGGCCACATGTTTCGTCAGCGAATGGGGTCCTGTGTCTGGAACACACCCCGGAACGGAATAAATGCATCTCCGTTGGAATAAAGTGAGCTCGAATAAAGGAAACATAAGAATCAATGGAGAGCATCTAAAAAGTCCAGGTGTAAAAATCTGTGTTCCTTCGACTCTCCTGTATCCCGTTAGTATTTCATTTGAATAATTTTCAATTTCTCTCGCTTCATTAACCGTAGGTTCAATAAACAAGAGTGAAACTGTTTTAAGAAGAATAGCATATACTGCACTAATTTTAAAATGGCCCATTGTTAATGCAAAATAATATCGGAAAACAAAACACACTAAAAAGTTTCTTATCCTCTAACGATCGCCATTTGTAAATAATAATTGTTTTCTTGGTAATCATTATTTAACTTTAATTTCTCAGCAGTATGCTATAATTTTCTTCTCGATAGTGGCGCAGTCAGCAAAACAAGCCATCGGCGTACCGGGGAGAATCAACCGTTGGAACTGTTTGCTTTCGGTCGGCTATGCGTGTCCCCGTTTGGCAAAGGATGCACACGCCAGGATGTGAGCCGAATGATGCGGGCTGCTGTCAGTGGGCAGGTGCGAAGTTGATGCAGATAATATTTCATTTCGAATCGACTTCTGCAGCAAGCGAACCATAGGGCCGGCCGGGCCGTAAGGGTCAAGCTCGCAGCGAGGGCCAGTAATCGGTGCCAGAGGCGACGATTGTGGGGTCCAGTGTTGCGGATTGTCGCTTTGCTGCAACTCCGAGCGCCGAGGCGTCGAAATGCAGTCGATTCGGCATTTAGTATGCATTGACGAACTCCGGTAGCCGCATGGGAACCGATGCCCTGCTACGACGGTCGATTGGACGATTGGTTTTGCAAATTGACTTTTTCCACCAAATGGAAAACTCATCAGTTGGTTCTCTTCGGCTTGGTAATCGAATTGAAAGTTGGGTTTTCATTAAATTTTCCCAAACCGACGCCTCATTAGGACCACCAACTTACGACCAGCGGAACGTACACCACACAGACACACACACGCACACATCAGGTTATCGTTCTTTACCTTTCCGTTGTCGTTAGTTTCGTCTCGTATATTTCTTATTAATTAATTGCCGTGCCAACATAATTGGCATCTGGCACACTGGCGGCCGTGCAATTACTGCTCACGTCGGGCCAGGGCTTTTAGTGAAAGTGTGTTTGTAAGCATGAAAAACGGCCTCCCAGGATGTAGAGGGGTTCCAGTAAACATTGCGTAGCACGGCCAAGAATGGCTTACATGCTGACGTTTTACTAATTAGTTGTTTGCTTCGTACGGCGCTGCAGATGAAAAATGGTTACAGCTTCCGTTTTTTGCTGCCTCGACCTAGTTTTGAAAACTAGTGGTTTATGGTTGGGTATATTTGCAGCTCAATTGAATTAATAACGGCTCGATTCACTTTGAAAACAATAAAAATCGGTTCAATTTTGTTTGTTCATTTGTAATCACTTGAAGTACCGGGCGCCTCCATCGGTGGAGCATCGGACAAAATAATGAACTCTGCACTTGTCACCGCCCTGTTCCTTGTCCATTGCACTCCAGTGTTCATTAAACCAAGAAATACTTCTTCTGCCTTTCTCCTGACTCATCATTATGTATTCCTTCTTCTCCGTTTGTGGACAATGAATAAAAAACAAACCCACAAACTAACACAACACGACAATGGAGACGCCACCTGAATCATGTCGTAGATTTGGATGGCAGTGTACAACTGCACCGTTGAATTATGTAGCAAATGAAGCGGAAGAAAACGAACACTGGCAGGGCAGAGGCAACGCTACAATAAAGCAGCGAGCTACAATAACGAGCAGCATCAGCGAACGGAGAGATTATGATGGAGTTAGGCCGCGGAGCTGTCGGAGCACTTTTTTTTCCACAAGTGGGGGCATGTCCAGGAGGGGGCTCGTTGGGAGAAAAAAAAACTCTAAAACAGGACAAGCGGATGAGACGCACGAGCGGAAAGCGGCTTGGCAACTATTTTTAGAATCTCGTTACCGGCGGAAAGTAAGCTATTGTTATCCGAACACGGGGACGGATCGTGGACATCTCATCTCAATGGAAAAGTTGGCCATGGATTCATGCTGAACGGAATGGGTTTTCCCTGCGGCAATGCTATCAGTTAGTTCTAGTTGAAAGTTTGTCTCATTTAATTAACTCAACAAAGCGGTTCATACCGGAAAACTTTACGTATGTTCCGGAAAGCTATAAATATCCTAGACAACATTTCGAGGTTTTTCCTTCCCTTAAATGTTCTTATCCAACCGGAATTTTTTTTTTACAATGAATAGAATGTAGAAAAAGTATTCTCCTCCACATTTATGCAGCGTCAGGTACGCTCTTGAATGCAAATTAATACTCAGAAGGTTCTTGTTCTGCCTCGTAATACCAGTCACGAAGTGAGTTACAGAAGTTTATGCTTTTTTTCAAATTTCATTTATCTTTTCTCATCCAACATAAGTATGTTTTTTTTTGGGGAATTTATGCCATTTAGTTTGAAGGTAGATATGCAGAGTACAGTCTACAGTAGTTTAAGCTTAACTCGTAACCGCTAAATTTATGTTACACAATACTTTAATAAGCTCGAAAACTCGCAAATGTATTGTGTTTTTTTTTTTGGCATTTCCACGCCTTTTTCCGACCGCCGATGAGAAGCTTCATGCTGCTGCTCACATAACACACTCGACGTGATGATTCAACAGCGTCGACGCTGATGATGAACGAAACAAGAGAAAAAAGATCGACCGAACCAAAAGCTTCGCCTCATCCATGCTGCTGACGTCACTGCTTGCTGCGGCAGCTGCGGCATAGAGGGCGAGTGTCGCCCCCTCTGCCTTGGCGTAGCATAATTTTATGCGGTGACGTGCTCTATCGCATCGAAGCAGCAGCAGGGCCACGGGTGTGACCGCGTCGTTGCGGTGTGGCGGCTTTGCCGTAGCTTTCGCAGCGCAGTATTTGCATGTGTTAGCATCGGGTTAGGTTTGCGGGGCGGAAGTCATTCTCCGTGGCGTCAGGAGGCCCCGTTCCTTTTGGGCTCGCATTGTTCCGTGCGGCATCCTTACGATCTTTGCCCATTTTGATAGTCTTCCCGCCGGAGAATGCATTAAAGGGATGAATAAATCCTTTTGATTTTAAGTTATCCCTCAGTAAAGGAAGCCCGCGTTCATTATTGCACACGGTTTGACATCTGCCGTTCACCGCAGACAGTTAAGCAATAAAATTTTGCCGCAAACAATGAAAAATGTGCATCGAATCGAGGGACATAATGAAAGAAAGAAGGGACCTGATCGGTTTACATCCCTTCCGACACGCTAACGGACTGCGGTCCATCCGGTTTTAGGATTACTGCTTGTGCATAACAGTTTCTCTCTCTCTCTCTTATTCTCCGTGAGAAAGAAAAACCTTCCCCTCTGTCGTCATGGATAGGTGACAGCGTCGCGGTGGAGTTTTCTGTGAGCGGCCGGGAAATGAGTCCTGACCACTTCAATCACGTGGCGAATGTGATGTTTTAGTACGACAAACCCGTTCCGATAGTATGTTTTCTAGTTGGGTGGCGCGAGTGTGTGTGTTCATTCGTCCCACGCACACACAGATGGAAAGATTGCGCGTCTTGTGGGTACAGCCCTCTAGTACTGCAGGCACTCGGGAGCGACCGTACTACAGGATCGGCGACTTCACGCGGGCTGAGAACTGAAGCGGCTTTGGAAAGCTGCAAGTCTCAGTTTGTGTGCAGAAGCCAATGTGGGACTCGGAAAATGGACTCGAAGTTTGCTCTCTTTCAAGGAACGAGGTTGAGTGCCGCTAAACTCATTTCAAAACATTTCGGTTGAGTTTGCAGAGAAATTCCAACGACGGAGAGAAAGGAGCCTCGGCGCTCTGATGCCACGTGAGAGAGAAGCTCCGCTGCCAGAGCGGTGGAAGCGCCGTGTGGGCTTCCTGGGAAAACTCGCCAGGAGCCATCGGCAGCCCGACGGCAGACCAGCTTTCAGTGTACGCAGTCCGTTCCCTCGGTGAGGATCATCGGTGTCAATTTCGCTTCCGTGACTGTGTTCGGCTCAACTAATCTGCAAGCCTGCCAACTGCCGCTGGTGACGGTGGGTTTGTTGTTCCTTCCTTTGCCACCCACCCGGCCGAACGGTTGGGAAGCGAAAACATATATCAAACGGTTCGCCGTAACGAGCGTTCGTAGTTTGACAACCGTTCGCACTAGCCTTCAATTCGGCCCGATGCCCGGGGATTTCTCCGTCGGCAGACTCCACCGCAGGCTTCCTTTGGCCTGTTTGTTTTGTGTGTGAATGGTTGTGTGTGTGCCGCAGTGTGCCGTGTACCGTGTCCCGTGGCCCGATGAATGCCGTCGAAGCCTTGCGAATGGACCGACCGACTGCAGTGAACTTGGGCAGAGGTCCAAGTCGCCAACGGACGTGCCCGTGCCGCCCCGAATGCCCTCGCCGAAGCGTGGGAAAATCGTGAAAATCTACAAGCAAACCAACAGCACACGGCGCGCACTGCGTTTGCTGCTGGCGTATACACAAAACGACGACGCTGACGGACGCAAGGACGAACGATGCTTGAAAAGCCGCCCCAAACCGTTTGGTCGAAACGGCCAAAAAGCGCCTGAATGTAGGCTAGCGGAGATGCTCGATTTCGACAATTCAACTAAAAGCCGTTCGAAAAGGTGTTATAACGAGTTTCACATCCCGTTGATAGAAATCAACGAAAGGAAATCTTTTTCTTTCCGGAGCAATTCGGCATCCCTTTTGTCTAAATCGTGTGCTGCTGCACGGGACGGAAGGTTTTCGAAGAAATCACGCCCGGAAACCGATGCGATGCTCTGAGTCCGTCCGAAGGTCGTGCGAAGGAAAGTTCGGATATTTCGACGGAACGCAAGTGCGCTCTCGGTGTGTGCGGGGCAGGTTTCTGCTACATGATGCCACCTCCAGATATTGCGTCGGAGGGCAAAGGCTCAAAGTTTTTTTTTTTGGCGAAGTGAACAGAGGTTGGGCTAAAAACTCAAACGATGTGTTTTTCTCAGAACGGACCAAAATCCTTCCGCAAAAGGGAAAATAATCGATTCGGCAGGTCGGTAGGGGAAAAATTCGAACAAAACAGGGAAAAATTATTCCACATTAAACGACGGGGGTTGACCGCAGATGAAAGCAGCGGAAAAGTGTAGGTTCGAATGTTGCACCAGCAACAAAGAGTTTTTGCAAACAAAGATTGGAGAAGATTATAAATGGAAAAACAAACAAATAAGTCAAGCGGTTTGACTATTGGTAATGGCTGATGCTGCAGAGGGAATAAAAAAAAAGTTCTGCACAAATCTCTGCCCCTTGGATGGCGGTGCGATTTTCCGGCCGTCGCCAGAAGCTGCTGTAGCCGTGTATTCCGGTTTTGTTCTGTAACAATGGCCGGCCATAGACAACCGGAGCGTCTAAGCTAACGTCTGCGTTTCGAGCGAATGGGAACAATCTCGTCCTCCAAGAACCAGTCACGCTAGAATGGCGTCCAAAGCGGTGTCCTTGTACTTGAGGGCAGATTTGTTTTTGCCACGTTCCAGTGGGTGGATAGTTGTTGTCTGCTTCTTCGCCCGGTCTCTTCAGATTTTCATTCCACCGTCGAAGAACAGCATGGGGGTGATCCTGGCTACCATTTCGCCCCCCGCTTTATTCATCAAAGATGTGGAATGCTAACGCGCAGATTGCTTTGTGTGTTTGTGTGTGTGTGTGTGTATGTGTGTGTGTCTATATTTTTCCCGCACTCCATTCCCTCTTCAACTATGCAAAGTTTTTTCTCCTAGCAAAAAAAAAACCCAACGGACAAAGAATAGTGAGAACCTGTTGTTGGACCCTCTTTCCACCAGACCAGGTCCTCTTATTTCGGTGGACTTAATATTCTTGTTTCGAGCGTTCCAGTTTTTCCTTCTATCTCTCTCCACTTTCATTTGTTTCTGCCTGCCTCAATTTATAATCATTCAACGCACGAACGGATAACGTTCAATGTAGGATGAAATGTTCGCCCATTTTTTACCCGCACAGCGAAAGTGTTTTGATTTATGACGTGTCTTTGTCCGAACGCAGGAAAAAAAACCAACAGAAAACCCGTTTTGATGTTGGCCGTTGCTTTAACATAAGAACTAAATTCGTCCGTTTTAGATGTTGCTTTAAGATCGGGCAGGGAGATATTTTTCGGAGTACATGAAATGTGTTGGGTCAATCAACGGGGCAGAGTTTTTCCCTTGCAAACACGAGAGCCAATGGTTCAGTTTGGCATATCTGGCTATCCTATATTTAATATGTACAGACAACTGTCAAAGTTGATAAAATTCGAGGAAGAACGATAAAGAAAACAAGCATAATAACGTTGAATAAAATAATTAAAGCATAAGGACAGGCGCAGACGGAAAAAAAAAATCAAAAGTAATTTATGTTGAATGTATTTTTCCAACATCTGCCAAACCCTTCACTACTTAAAAAATGAATTATTGATCCAATTTCCTCTTACCCGTATACAAATCGCATTGAAAAAGCATTAAAAAAATCTATGGAATCTAACAAATTTACGGCACGGGAAGACACTTCCCAATCACTGAATCACTGCTACACTCACCTCATCGAACTTTCCCCACGATTTCCCAACATGCCCGACATAATTAGCGGGGGCCGATTCTGCTGATTCACTAATTCGATACAAGCAGTAACACGGTTACGCCATCCGAAGCCCTTCCTCGAAGCTGCCCTTAATCATCCGAGGCATTTTCCGGCTGCACGGCGTTCGAACCGGGATTCCCTTTTGTCCTTGCCCCTGGGCTCGAAATACGCCACCGATTTCGGACTCGCAAAACCCAGACCGTGGGGGGGTTTTTTTTTTTGGTTGGTGTTGGTGAAGTTTGGCCACCGTTTATTGTGACGCCCGGACCGGCCGCTAATTTGCAAATGGATGGCAACGCTTGACAATCGGGCGGCTTGGTCCCGGTTTAATTAGACTTCCAAATGAGTGCCGCATACCGGTGGTTTGCGGTCATGTGAGGCCAAGAATGTCACCTTGTCGTCTGAGGAAGTTAACCTAGATGTCAGTAAGGCGGAAGGGTTTGTCAACGTATCAAACCTAGTTCAATGTTTGTTAATCACGTTGCTAGACTGGGCTTCAGTTTCAGTTTCAGTAGTTTATAATCTCATCATGGACATTAATCATTAACTTTCCAATTTGTTGAAAAGTGAAAGCGCCTTCTTTCACTTGTTCCTAAATTAATTTAAACTAAGACGTCAGCTGCTTTATCATCAGAAAATGCTAGAAACATTCCGAAATCCAGATTATCAGTGGTTCCGTATAACAATTCAGATTAATCAATGCTTCACTGCTGTAAAATAATGGTCTCATTAACTAAAGAAAAACCGGTGGCTTCTGTAACGAATTTTCTATGCTTGTATAACTCCTTTCAGCCGGCAATGATTGGAGACTGAAAGCAGTAAGAAGTTGATCCGAAGCCAGATCTCTGGCATTACGAAAAACACGCCCCGTTGCACTATTGTCCGCCTCGAACGGGCATCGATTTTAAGTGGTTCGACTGGCATCGAAAGTATCGCTCCGTTAGCTCATTGCAGCTCGGTAAAAGCTAACTCCTCCAGCGTCCACCGGATATCGATGTTTTATCAATACGAAATGGGACGAACAGGAATCCTTACAACCGACCGAACGCCAGCCCGACCGGACCGGTGACGGCTGTGCAGTCACTTTACATAATGAAATTCGAGCAGTTTTGTTTCTGTATCCCACCGCGGGGAGCAGTTGCGTGGGGGCATGGGCTCCGTTCGCGTGCCAGGTCATCGAGTTTCTCCGCCGGGCGAGCCGGGGGCCACTGTTTTGACGCTCGGTCCCCGTGGGAATGTGCCCGAGAGTGGAGCAGACGATCGCCGGGACGGGGACGCTGTGGAGGTGGATATTTTATTGGCCCCAGATCTGATTTGCATCGGAGTGGATTGAGCCGGAGCCGGAGGAAGGGGCGTACCAGGGGACAGTGGTCGGATTTAGTGTTGCTGACTCAAGTGAACCAGAAAACGCCACTCAATCAGTAGGAGGAAAAGGTAACCAAAGGAATCGTTTGTGCACGAAGGAGGTATTTGGTCATATTTTGAAAGACTCTCTAGTTGGAGGTTGGACAGTAACAGAGGAGAGTAATTTATTGATACACTTAAATACTTTAACTGAAGAGGGAAAATGTCGACAAAAATTGAAGTGAACATTATTCTTTACTATTTAAATTGCTGCATTTGAATTGATTTAACTTTTAAAGAATAAACTGAAAATCTAGAAGTACATGTTCTATTATTCTATGAAAAAAAAAGAAACGGATATTTTACAACATAAACATGTCTAAAATACCGAATAGGTATATACTTATTTGTTTTGAAAATTGATAAAACCACAAAACTATTTGTGAAACAAAAAAATCGCGAAATCAGTTTTTCCATTAATGCCACGCGTTCATTTCCAAATGTGCCCCTCTACTGCCTCCCACCCCCTCCCGTCTCCCACATTAATATTTACGACACACACTACACACAATTGTGCCGCCTCATTCTCGGCGTAGTAGCTCACCCTGAATGTTGTCGCCCGAGTGTGCCACTCGCCGAGTAGTTTTCCCGTCCTGTTTCCCTCGCTGCTCTATTTCACCGTCGAACCTCCTTGAGCGGGCTGAGGGTCGATTCCGCGCACACGTACCGCGGAATTGGAACAGTGGGTGGCAGTAAAAGAAGCCACTATTAATCCACGCGGCGACCGTCGGTTGGCATTTTCCGAACGGAAGCATATTCGACGTGTAAGCAGCCAAGGATATCGCACCCGGCACCATCGTCGCAGGTGTCAGGCGTGAATCGACCATTGTTGATTTTTTCCCTCCCCGCTGAGGACTCTTAGCGGGGAAAACACGGCTGGAATGGGGTGCCCTGGCAGCGAACGCTCAATCCGTCGATGGAGACGCCTGGTCGCTCGTTCGTACAGCGTGGGGAATCGATCGTGGAAAATAGACGTATGGTGCACGTATGATACACTCATGGGCCATTGTTTGGGGCGAATGACAAAGATCACCGATTGCCTTGGTATAACATACGTGACACATTGACCTATCGCAGGGCCATCGTACATGGTGCAAGTTAACAAACAGTTTTATTTGTCCTAGAAACACAGAAATGTCTCACGAGAAATAGAATGAGTTATGGAAGTAGTGAAATATGGTATAACAATCCTCTCCTATGTTGCTTTATGTCGGAAAGATGTGTCTGTGTACCTTCGAATATCAGGTTTAGAATAAACGGAACATAAAAATGTATAACCTGTTTCAAATAGTCATCTTTTGTTATGATTACAATATCATATGCTCAATTCGGTAACATTAAAACTGAAGAGATTCTCGAATTATAGTTTTGAAATTCTCATCATTTCTTTCCATTTCCCGAATAAGTTCTTACTTAGTATTGAAATGCAATCATTTCGAGCGTTTGTTGCTTGCTTTGGGGAACAGTTTATGTTCACAAGTGTAAAGGAGAAACACGCTCCACATTCAGCATGAAATAGAACAGGTTGGTGGCATGAATAATCACATTGAACACGTCACATTGAACATTCGTCATTAGGGATTTCACTTATTTCGTGGTAATGTTTCTCCCTCCGTACGTGAATGGCTCCCAAGTCCGGGTCCGGGTCCCGGATTTTACAGGATGTCCTGGCAGCAACAGAAACCGCGTATCGTGCGCCCCGATCCGATTGATACATTATCCAAATGTCGACCGCCACCGAAAGGTCACCGGGCACGCGACCCACGATCCCGGCGGTCAGCATAAATCCTACTCCGATTGCGATAA
Source organism: Anopheles plumbeus (assembly GCA_034621735.1). NCBI lineage: Eukaryota > Metazoa > Arthropoda > Insecta > Diptera > Culicidae > Anopheles > Anopheles plumbeus. The sequence goes on along the minus strand of JAOEFI010000007.1, from coordinate 9,356,429 downwards.
TGTGCCCCGACCGGAGGGGTGCCGAAGCGCTGGCATTTATGCTGCCCATAAACGCCGGAGGGGGGGGGGGGGGCGAGGCTCGTTGCGTACGACGACGACGACGACGACGACGACGACGACGACACCGCCGATTGCGGTGTGTCCTTCGGTGAGTGAGATCGATTGTAGATAAGGCGCCCACAGGGAACGGGCGGAGGCCAAGGCAGCGGGCAGCGGGAAAGCGGAAATGAGCTTGAAAATGCGTCGCTAAACAACCTCCGGGGAAGTGGTCCCTTTTTGCCGGCAGCGTGTTGTCCGGCAACGACTCCCGCTAATGGTTCGATGGCGCGAACACACTGCAAACTGGACCGAACTTCTATTTGGCGCCTTTTTTTTATGTGACCCACGAGGGTCGTCATTTTACGATTTATGCTGCAGGACTTTTGGAAACTTCCTGCGCCGTTTGTACACATGTTTTCCATCTCGTCCCGGTTTCGCAGTCGACACCCTCCGCGCTGGGATTTGACGCTTGCGGGCGAAAGGAAGGAAATGGCCCAGAAGGTTCCGGCCGGTGGGAAGTTTTATTAAGGACGTGCGGAATTTATATTCAGGACTTTATTGAAGCCTCGTTGAGGGTGATGAATACGGGAAAGGTTTGGAAAATGAATCTCAATAAACTCTGCCCAAGTGTTTTACAACAATAAGGAGGCTTTGCAAGCATTGAAAGATACAAGAAGTAATACGTATGTATGTGTAATAAAGAGCATCTCTTTAAGGAATGGGCAACAGGAAACCAAATGAATCTAAAACAGTTTACAATCATAGCAACCTTGGGATAAATGTAATTAAATAAGTGTGTTTATAGGTCATAGTCACAGGTTATAGTGTGTAGGACAAGTGAAGTAATTTCACTACGAATCGAAACTGTTGTGAATTTCCAGAAAAGTCTATTGATTCGAGTTGAGATAAGTTTTCGTTCCATGCAAGATATTATTGTGGTCTTCTGAAGTTCAACTATATAAGTTCTTCGCGTCTTTATCTTTACGCGTCTTGTTTTAAAGTGCACAGAAGAAGGCAAACGAAAAGGCCAAGTGAATCCGCACTACCGCACCATGGATGTGTGTGTCAAAAAACGAGCTTAGTGTTGTGAAGTAGTAATACGAAGAGAAGCAAAAAAAAAATAGAAATATATTAGTGTTAAGGTGTGTTAGAACCCCCGCTCAACGCGCAGTGTTTCGTACAGTGGACTCCCGTTGGCGAAGAGTGCTCCCGATGGTGGTGTGTGGCGCGGTGAATGTGTGCCAAGTTCCGCCGCACGCCGGTGAGATGAGCAGCGCGTCCCAGCGCCACGATGGCCGGAAGTGTGCCGAAATCCAGGGCCCGGAAGTTGTCCTAACCCAATAAAAAAAAAAATCCAGTGCTTCCGCATAGGTGCAGGTGAAATTGGATCCCGAATACGGAAGCAAACCCACACCTCGACGCGTGTCGAAACGCGAACGCGACTCCAGGCCCGGCTGGACTCTCCTCCATCCTTCCGACGGGTGGATCCAAAACGCGATAGAATTAAAAAAGGCCGCCCCGCGAGCAAACATGCCCTTTGGCCGGAAGTCGCCGCTGGAGGCGCTGGCCATGCCGGGCGCCCTCATCGCGTACAAGTACAGCCAGTTCCGGCAGCGCCGCCGGGAGGCAGCGAACCGGCGCGTCACGGAACGGGAACTGTCGGCGCTGCACACGAAAATCGTAAGTATTACGTTACAAGTGTGTGTCGTGTGTTGCTTTTTCTGAACCAGGGCCCTATTTAAAGATCGTCTCGAGCGCGCTCAAGGGAGTTTCCAAAGTTGAGTCATGCTCATTCCATCATGTTCGACGATTACACTTGTAACGAACTATTTTTAGAAGCGCAGTTCACTCATCACACATCTGCCCGAACTAGGTTTTGTAAGGAAATCATACATGTTCGTGGTGGGGGATTTCCGTGGGGAATAGAAATAGGACCGCATAACTCCAATTACATAAAATTCAGTTCAAACATTCATACTGTTGAATCAGTTGAACTCTTTTCGGATGTAATCCAATGACTTGTGCATTTATCAACTCATGTAGTCCTGTTCAATAAGGGATTCTTTTTTTACCGCAACTTTTCTTAACCAATCTTTTGGTTAAATATTTACTATTATTTATACTAAGTACAACATGACCACATGAAAACGAGCTTTCTACTTCTACTCACCGCTATTTGCAATAGCTACATGCAGTTAAAGAAATACCCGTAACAAAATTTAACCCAAGTTTCGGTGTGTTATATGAGTTTCCTAAACTTCCGCCTAACCTTAAAATCAAATAACTCTTGGTACATTGAAGTTCTAGTAACTGTTAATATGTCCGCTAGGCTACAAAGTCATGTATGATTCCGATAGTGATGAATTATAAAAACCTTAAATTAAATGTTCACTATCGCTGATTTGTCGGTTCGTTTGACTGTTTTCCGCGCGGGCCATGTTTTCCCCTCTTTTCTTGGGCAAACATTTTCTAGTGGGCGGGTAACCTGTGCTCACTGTTCGACACATATTGACAGGGAATTTTCCCGTACGAGCCCCCCCAGCCCCTTCGATCCGATTGGTGGTTGTTGATAAATCAATTTCTCACTCACGTCACTTACACCTATCTCGACCTGTACGGGGGGTGGGGGATTGGTAGAAAGGAAAACTTTTCCCAGTAGCAGCAGAAGCAAGATGTGGTTGAAGGGAATTCGCAACAGCTACTCGAAGCTGCCCCTCCTGCTAGTGCTGCTGTCGGGTGGGCGGATGGAAAAATAGTTTTCCACCCGTGCCACCCCCCACACTGTCACTGTTTTCCTCCCCTTTTCCCATGTCGTAACGAGAGAAGCATGAGTAAGGTTACTCAACGCTCCGTGTGATGGAGTTGGTGGAACACTGTTCTCGGATCGGAGTTGCCTCCCGAAAGCTTCAACACGTCCGATACAGGACACGGCGGAAAACTTCCCACGCGTCAAGGATGCGATCGTTCGATGCGAGCAGCGCACTTTCCACCGGGCGGGATCAAATCATTATGTCGCTCACTCGGCCGACCGAAACCACCCACGGAAAATGTGTGCGGGTGGTTTTTTTTTCCCCTTCTTCCCACCGTTCGGCTGCCGATTGCGTTCTGTCGTGAAGAACATCCAACACCACCACCCCCCACCCGCACCAATCACGCGCAAGGCGGGACACGCAACGCAACCGAGTCCGAATGCTGATGGACGGACCTAAGGGTTGGGTAACGGTTGGATCGAGGGTGAAATCACGTTTGGTAAATATTTGCCATTTGTATACATCGGCCCCCGGGGTGGGGCTGCTTCGTGCTTTTCTCTCGACCTTCTTTTTTTTCTCTCCCCACCCCACCCACGCTAAACTGTGTGTGGGAGTTGGGAAATGTGGTGAGCGGTCCTCGCGCCACGCCAGCAGCGGCAGGACACAAAGGATTTGTTGGACATAGTTTCGATGGGACACGACGGCTCATGTAGCCAGCGTGTGGGTGTTAGTGGGTAGGGCTATGTTGGAGATTATTTTTGCATGTGTTGCTGCTAGTCGCTTCCATCTCGACCCCACCGGCTGGGAGCTGCACACAATGGCGCAGTGATGAGGTGTGATAAATGTGAATTATTACTCCCGCAGGATGTGGTATTATTTGCGGTCATGTAGGGGTGAAAAATACAGGACGATACATTTCTACGCTCGTCGACGGAGGGCCGAGAGTTTGTCGATGATATTTCGGTACATGTAACCATGTAGTTTTTTTTTTCCAGTTTATTTTTTCATAAGGAGAGTATGGAGGTTGTTGGCCATTATGTACTTTGCCGAATATATTGAATTTCATTCTATTTGTATCATACACTAATACAAGTGCTTCCATTCCATTCGTTCTTAATTTTGTTGCCTATTTATTCTTCCCTTGTTTAATCTTCTATCAATGTTTTATAACAACCGATCGGTACTCGTGGCACAATTTCTTGCTGCTTTAATACTTACGTACATTTGATCCTAAACAATTAGTTTTCTCAGTACATTTTATTTTCTTCGGAAATTTCCTAACAAATGGAAGGATACGGCTTTCCATTCGATACATCCATGCTAGTTCGATATAGTCTCTTTCCAATACTCCCCCCAAATGTCATTTACAGAATCAAAAATGATTTGAATTTATTTATACGCTGCAGCAAAATTCGGGTTAATTTCCATCCCCAAACCATCCGTTTCCATTGTGACTCCATGAAGTCTGCCATCATCATCATCATCAGCCGCAGTCAGTTCTCAAAAACCGGGGGCGAAAAGCATGTTTGATGAACAACCTAGAGTCCGTGTGGGTTTGTCGGTGCTACGTACACACGCCCACGACGTCTCCGTGCAAACTGAGGCCAGCGGTGTGTGCGTAGTGTTGAGCGCCACGTGCATGATTCGCCGGTGGCAACGAACGTTCGCGTTTGTCAGACCCGGAGATTTGTTGGTGTGGGCGCCATTTGCTAAAAATAGTCCCGCATCGAGAAGGGTAGTAGCGGGGTTGCCATCCCGACTGCATCCTGGCTCGGGTGTCTTTCGCAGAATCGTTCGATCAGAGACCCCCGGGCTGGTAGCATTGAGCGGGATTCTCGTGTCGGGAACGTCCACGTTACGTTTCGTTACGTACTGTACTTCAGTATCCCGGGAGTGCACGAATGGATGGAAAAATTGGTTCGCCTCAGGAAAGCTTTCCCCATCAGTCCCTGCCCCCCGGCAGCTCCCGTACGGTTATGTGACAAGTTTGCCACGGCCATGAGCTAGAATAACGAAGGGAAAAATCGCAGAACGTTTACCCATACGAACGGTGCACGCTGATGGAATTACTTTTGGACGCTGTCGAAGTTGTGTCCTTCGAGGAGAAGACAGTCAACAGTGTCCCCGGGCAAGGGGGGCAGGTATGCTGGCGTAGTGGATTCAGTCGTTCATGCTAATGAGACAGTTTGTCTTTTCCATCCAGGCGCTTCCTCATTTGCATCCGCACGTCCCGTGCTTGTTGGCTAGCTTGGGGAACAAACCAGCTTTTCTGGAGCTAGTAGGAACCCCCGGTCCATATATCCCGGTAACAGGACCACGTAACTGGGAAAATGGCAGACGAGAATGCATTCGCACCCGAAATGGGAAAAGAATGGTTCTCTCGACGGACGTTGGCAGGGAAAGCCGTAGAAACCGATTTCCTTTGCACCACAGAATGATTTTGATGAAAACTGAGAGACCTGACGTGAGATGGTGATACGGTTTGATTAAATTGAATCTTCTATGATGAAAGGTTTTTAAATTTTACTCAGTCCAATCTCCGTTCCGTTAATACGTAGTAGAGGTTATGGTTTGAGCAAAAAAGAGAATGCCATTTAGTTATGTAATAATATATTTTTAATTGTTTAATTAATCGATTAGTATTGAGGATGGTACGGAATGTATCATTTATTTAAACTGAAACCTAACCATTATTAAACTAACACTCTTATACTTCGTTAGTTGTCGTAAAGGCATTTTTAAATTAATCTTTCACCTACACATTTGCTCATGCGATCAGAATTTATGTTAATTTTTACTTATCCACTTCTACTTGTACATCATCCATATATTATACTCGTATATCAATTCATGTCCTATATCTTTTATGCCTCTAAAATCATGTTGGAACGTCTTGGACTCTCAATGACACAATCCGTGTCAGGAGAAGTGATAGCGATGGCCTTGGGTGTGATTGAAAATTATTTGTCATTTGTTGTCACGCCTGACGCTTGTTCTACCACTTTTTTTTGTCTTCCTCTCACCGTTTCCCCGAGGCCTCGGGAAATGTCCTACTAGTTTTTTTTTTCCGGTCGGGAGGAAAATGTGCACATAAAAATGTGCACAAACAGAATGACGAGCAGTCTCTATCCCTACAGAACCGTTCCGGAGAGTGACGTTGGAAAACAATCTCATCTTCAGATCCTAGACCTAGATGGGAGGCTGGGGAAAAATACCGAAAGGACGGCAGAGAGAAGAAAAGCAAAAAAGTTTTCCCACCGAGTTCGTCTTCCACGGCGGAAAATGCAAAGAATGAGAGCGAGCGCGCGTCAGCAATAAAAGCAAAACAGTGTCAGTGCAATCATCGCTCGCTTTTCGCCACCGGCAGGCATACATTTCCACGCGCACCAAACTGAAACGCGGCTCCAGTTGACTCTGGGCCGGATGGTTCTGGTTCTGTTGCATTTCAAGAGCAGCCAGCGTTTTCAGTTTCTCCTCCGTCCGGCCCATTTTCCACAGACGTTTTATGTTTCTTTCAGGCTTCTACTTCTCTGCACCCCAATTTGTCTCCCAATCGGAACCCGTTCCCTCGGCCATCAGTCGAAAGGGAGCAAAGGGGTAGGATGTGTCGCGAACCAACACCAGCGTTACAACGACACTCAACCGCTGTAGTGTTTCCAATTTGAATGCATTATTGAGCAATCGTTTTCATTTGTTCCGCACAGCACTGCTGGGGGAAAGAGGACGACAGAAGCTGGTCCCTTGGATGGGGGAAGTGCTGTGAGGGGAGCTAAGTTATTCAGGGCGATCTCTAGTTACTGTTTTAGGGATTCTGCATAATGTTAGTAACTCCATAATACAGTTATGCAAAATGGAAAATGGTTTTAAAAACTGGACGAATGATTGTTGCTTTCGCTATCAAATTGAATTGTCTATCAAATTGAATTTTGTCTTTGGAAAACAAACACTGTTAATTTCGTTAACCTTTGGGAAGAGAAAAACTAGTTAAAATATTAATAATTGTTTTATATTAAAAGTGTATTCTGTGCTACTGCTATAAAAAAAAACCAAAGGAAAATCCCTCACCGAAAGGGAAATTTCGCGAGAAGTTCAATCAGAACGCAGTATCAATTCACGATAAATATAAAAGGACGATAATAGAATTGAAGTCAGGGCGTAAAAAGGATTTGTTGGATGACAAATTGGTGTGTGGAGGATCCTCCGGAAAGAAATGATACATTTGAAAGCAAACATGGTACATTCTATCACTTTCTCAAATGGAATAAGTTCGACCATTGTGTCCTTAATGGCATTGCGGTTAGACTTCACATATATCATGTGTTTTTGTGTGAGTTGAGGGAAGAGTAGGCGAATTATGGTACCATTGCGACAACTCACCAAACGCAAAACTTCATCGTATCGTTGTGTTACGGTTGAAAACATTGTTCGATAAACGTTGCGAAAACCTGTTTGAGTACTATTTTTCATTCTGTTAGTTGAAGTAATATATCATGTGAATTTTTTATACAGACCTTCTTTGACATCCTGAAAACTTAACTATCAAGAGCTAGAAGGTCATCCGAAACATGTAATATATGAGAAAAAAAAAGAATCAACTCAGAACTGATCTCCTCTTGGCCTCAGTTCGACCGAGCGAACGTGTTCCATTATCTCCTGAGACATAAATTCTTCCTCCCAATGTAGAACACTACCCACCTCCTAGCCAGGAGTACCTCCAGCCATCGCTATTGTCCCACCATTTGTCATTGGGAGGGACTTCCCGTTCGTGTTCCTACTTTCACCAAAACTTCAATTTCCCAGCATCCCGTCGATAACTCCACCCGTCGAGTAATTTTTCCATGCATTTCCTATTAGGTCATAAACAGGGAAATCCTATCAACGCCTCATTTCCCTGTATGCTGTCCCGGCAGCTGTCCCGGACCTTTGGGCCACTCGGTGTGGCAAATGGTGTGTGTTTGTTTGCGTTCCTCCTGGAATCGCTTTCGCTGATTGGTTGGCGATGAATTATGGAACAAACGGGGTTAACCGCCGCTGTAACGAGGACATTCGGGATGCAAAAGGACTCGGACGAAGCGAAGACGTATTTGCCTATAATACCTTCCGAAGTTCAGCGAGACCCGCCGTACGAAGAACCAACCGGGAAGACAAACAGTCACTCAGAATTTAATGACCATCGGAAGCCAACGAAAGAAACAAACCGAAGGGTCCTTGATTATGTGCGGCGGCAAGCAGAAGTATCCTTTGAACCTTATATTATGATGTGGTTATGTGGTGCGGCTCCAGCGTCGACCTTTTCCAAACCCGGTTCACTCGGTCCCGGGTGCCTGCTGCCGCTGCCGGATTAATTTTTAATTCGTTCGAGAGAAATGTGGTCTGCAAGTTTCCTTCCTTTCTTTCGTGGAACAAAAAAAAACCACCCTCCCCCCCCCCCTAACCACAGATGTAGGTTCGTTTAAAATTTAAATTTATTATTAATTACATGAAACCTACCTACACACTAGCTGGTACGCTACCGCTTGCCCGTCTCATCCCTTCGGTTCATTTGGGCGTCCTTTCGGGAGGGAGTCCAGGAAGCGGTGCGCACGTTTGGCATTCTAGGATTTTCGCTGCAACGGTTCCGTGAACCGCGCGCGTTCGTCGGCCGCCGGGCCGTTCCTGCCGAACGGGGGCTGCGGGTTGGTGGACAGATAGTACTTGCCCCGCGCCGTGCGATCCGTGTGCATACCCATGAAGACGTCCTTCGTCATCGTGCAGTTGCCGGCGGTATCCCGGGAGGACCGCGACGAGCCGACCTGGGCCGTCGTGTCGCTCGGTTCGCACCGTTCGCACAGGAAGCCCCTGGGGCGCGTCACCGACTCGGCGAAGTACTGCCAGGCGCGCGCGTGGCTGCAGCCGATGAACACGCCCAGCCACCGGTTCTTGGCCAGCTCCTGCTGGGCGCAGCCGGGCTGCAGCGGTACGCCACCGTTCGGGTAGAAGTCGACGTGGCCGAGCGGCCACGGATAGCCCAGCAGGCCGCCGTCGGTGTGGATGACGTCCACGAACTCGGCATCCTTCGGGCTGAGCCGCTGCGAGGCCCGCTCGAACACGTACAGCGGGAAGGCCGGATCGAGACCTGTTGAGGAGAGGTGAACCCAAAAAAAAAAAAAAACTGTTGTCACATTCGTTCGGCCTGTGACTGGGGCTGTGAAGAGTTCAAGGGCACGCGGACTCGTAATGCAATTAATCAAACTACTGTAGCCCTATTGGTTTTGTTTTGGCCTCCCAAACCTCCCCCCCCCCTCCATTGAAACTTCGGGCGACATTGTTTTACCCGGCCCGATTATTACGACTACCCCATGTCATCTTGGTCATGGACGGACCATATCGTACTTCGGTTTGATTTATGGTCCCGGCAAAAGTTTTGATGGCAGCTTCCCGTCCCCAACCGGTGCCTACTCTTGTGTCTGGGACCAGCCTGGTCCCGCTCCTAGTCGAAGCCGTCGTCGAACGACCGCAAGACGAACGACTGGAGTTTTCCTCTTAAGCTATACTAATGTAGCCTAATGGCAGGGCGGTAGCACGGGGACAGTATGCTTCTCCATTGTTGGTTGGGGTTGCATACCGAGAGCCACTTTTATTACCATCGCCAGCTAGGCTCGCTATCGAATACCTTCGGAAAGCGATAAAAAAAAAAGTCGACGTACGCTTGACGGTTGCCAGACGGTTGACAACTTTCCCAAGCAAAGCCGACGAATGGATGCGGAAGATACGGGAGCACACGGTCTATACACGGGGAACTATTGCACAAGGCTCTCTTCCTTCTTTGCTCGATCGGTTCCTTCTTTCCGTTCTGTGGTAAGTGCTTTCGGTGCTAGTATTGTTGTAAGCCCTTCCATTTCTGAGGAATTCGATATATACCTCCACCAAAGGGGCAACCGAAACGCGTGCACCGACTGGGAAAAGGGGCAACAAAACAGGAAAAAAAAATATGCGAGCAATAAATAAATACCGTATAAATTTTTATCGTCATTTTCTTCGGGGAAATAAATGTTCGTTTCGTTTTGTGGCGGCCAGACGAAGCGCCCGTCGTCTGCCGTGGCTTCTGCCGGGCCAGGAATCGATTAACGGGAAGCTTTGAGTCTGCCCCTCGGACTATTTATTTTCGTACTCGGAAAACCGATTTGTGCAAGGTACCACCGCTGGCGGGGCGGGCCATGGATTGGCTGATGAACTTGGACTTGGATCCAGCTGGACGAAGAACGGTAGCGAGCGAGCATTCCTTTTTTTTCTTTCACGTTGTTGCCAATACCGGTGATTGATCGATTCGCCGTTACATGTCTCCGACCTCGGCCGGTGGAGTTAATGTCAAATTTGGTATGTCATTGGATGTTATTACTGTATTTATGAAGCAAAAATACGGTACGCCCTGGAGCTTCAAGAGATTGGTCCGTAGTTCTCGCCGTTCGAAGCCGGCTTCTAGGTTTTCCTGTAAAAAATGTACAGATTGTAAACAAACCTAACGGACAGCATTGTTGCGGTACAAAACAAATTAAATGTGGGTCACATTCGATCAGAGGCGAATATGACAAGTAGAATTGTGCGAAAGGATTCAAACAGTGTTTAAAAATTGGGCATAATCCTTAATTGTACATGTGGTTTTACCCTCAAATGGCAGCAGGTTTTTTTTTACACCCCTATAGAACCAGCATCTTACGGTGTCTGCTTTATCCAGGATTATCCTTAAGCAAGTTATACATAGTTGGTTTCTTTTAAACACATTTTTATGTTTAAATTAATTTCTATTGAAGCGAAGGACAGTACGTCCTGGCTTTACGTCCTTTAACTTCACACTACTACCAATTCCTTTCTACGAATTGAAGCCTTCCTAATGCGAGCATGCAAACATGCTGGAGATAAAGAATGTTATAGTTTTTGTTTATACCCCTTCCCTTCATAAACTTTCCGGAAAGTTGATGAAAAATTTAACCAGCACTTGGACACTGCAGTAGTTATAGCACTGTGCGGGAGATGAACTTCGTTACAAGTTATTACATTGCAGTGGGATTTTATGTGTTGCTGCTGTGGCGGCGCTCGAAACTTTGTCCTCGATTAAGGAATAAACTTCTGAATAGCATCCCCTGTTTTCACGCGGACTTTCCATTTACAGAGTGTTCCACTGGCAGGACGCCCGATGCGGGCCTTTATGTTTAAAAGTTCAAAGGATGGTTTTTTTTTCTTCCATCCAGGAATTAAATCCTCTAGTTCCGTTACTTACCGGTTATGCGGGGCAACTTGAGGCCCCACTCGTTCAGTGTTTTCCCGGCAAAGCCGGCCACCTCTGCGCCGAGACTGAAGCCGATCAGGTGCACCTTCTCCAGCGGGAACTCGGCCATCACCAGAAACCGGACGAACCGGGCAATGTAGCGGCCCACCCGGGGCCCATTCTGGACCGAGTTCACGTACCAGGGCAGCGCGGTCAGCGGGCTCCAGTCGACCAGCACCACATTGTAGTCGTCCGCCTCGAGCAGCGCGTCCCGCATCTGCTTGCTACTTTCGCCCGTCCCACCCGGCGCCCGCTCGGAGAAGCCGTGCAGGTAGATGACGAGCGGGTTCGTGCGGTTCAGGTGCGACGCCCGCAGGTGCTGCTTGTCCGACACGAACAGGGTGTCGCCCTTTTCGGGGTTTTGTCTGATTCAACGGCGAAGGGAGGGAAGGAGGGGGGGGGGAGAGGGGAAGGGTGATACAAAACACGTTTGTGATTAACGCCAATCGAAAGGCTCTCGCTCTGGCGGTCGGGGAGTTGGCTTATGTTACCTGGTGTAGAGGAAAAACTGTATGTCCTTCGGTTCGCGAATGGGGCAACAATTATCACAGTCACCTCGGGGAGCCGGCGAGTAAATCAAGGGAAGGCCACCTGTGAGGGATTAACAATTGTTTATTAGTCACTATTATTTTCAGGACAATTGTCTCGGACGTGGAATGGTCCCGTTAATGCTTGGAACGAATATTATTATTGGGATTCGGTTTGGATACACTATGTTCACTTTTGGAAAAGTCCTATTGTTACTTCTTTGTTAACAGTGCTACACTGATAATGTTGACGATGTTCTGAAGGATTACAATAATGTGAACATACTTTCTTCCACATTCCAAGTATATGTTTTAAATAATTCAATCAATAATATTCATCCAATATCAAGTTTTTGTTAGAAGAGCTTAGGAGCTATTATTGGAGAATTATATTAAAAAACGAAAGCAATAGATTATAGCAATAGCAATAGTTCCAACAAATCTCCAGATTCCGTTGAAATACGTTCACTGAAGCAATTATTCATTTTCATGTCTACCGTGCCGTTCCAAAGCAGTTGACTGAGATTTATTATTCGCTTTTTATGTTAATCGTAAGCCGTTTTTTTGTATTCGTGTGGCTCCATCCACAGCCAGTCCCACATACCACTAATTTCCCTAATTTCCCCCCCCCCCCTCGCCAGCCACCACCGGGTTGGGGGTAGCAGTTTTGTTGTGAAAAACCCGTCCACAAAATCAGTGCAGAATCATTCTGTTGCTTCGCGTCCCCCGGGGGGGTGGAAAGCTGGTTTTTTTTCCCCACCCTCCAACGAATTTTATGTTTTATTCGTAGTCCGCCGATTTCGAGTTTCGAGCCGCGCGCACACACACCCATCCCATTTATGATGCGGCCTGTAGCGACAAAATGTCGCTCCGCAAAGTCCATTAGCTAATGAGAACGGTTCCATCCGAGGCGGCGCGATGAGTAACGTCGCCCATTTTCCTGTCCCGCCCCCGGGCCGGGGGGTGTTTTTTTTTTTTTTAGAAAATGGGATCATTTTATTTTCAAACTTTAACGGAGTAAAATTATGTTGCGTTAGGTTGCAAATCGGTACGGTGACAGAAAGTCTTTCAAACAGTTCATTAGCAACGAGTTTTCCGTGGGTTTCGTTTGGGGTACGATAAACACGGTATCAGATGAGATTAAAGGCTTGAGAAATGGTTTAACGAATGAACAGATTTGCTAACTTTTCGGTTAATAATATTCATAATTCATTAACACGTCGATCGATCAATCCATGAACATGACACTTCGCCAGACGAAATGCATTTGGGAATAATTTATAACAGAAAAAATATAGCTGAATAATGCACGAGTTGATTGGTAGGAAAATGCATCCGGGTCTTGTACCATCGTGCGGATTTGCTTTTTATGTGTCCCCCGAAACTCCATCGTGGCATGTTTGAGTAATGTAACATAATTAATTGATTGATAACGCTGTACGGTTCATCGGAAGGAAAAAAAAACCGTTTCGTCCTTTTCGACCCGCGTCGACGTCACAATCTATCGAAAACATGTCGCCAAGTGACACCAATAGCGCCCCCCCCCCCCCCTTCCTGCTCACACCCTACACTTCAGACCCTTTGCTCAATATTCGTCCCCGGAAACGTCCCGCTGGGTGCGAGCGAGGCGAGCCGGGCACGACTACGAAGGGCACGGAACATGGGCACTGACAGGCCCGAACGACATCCGGTAGGCATGTTTTCGGTGGCGATGGAAAATGCATTACGGAAATATGCGGACAGCTGGGTGTCCCCCGAAGGGGGCCATGTTTTCCCGGAGAAAAGTGACAAAGCCAAAGGAGACAGAGGGAAGAGAAAAAAAGAAGAGGAAAACGGATAGACACTGGATGAAAAACGACACGAAAGTGCTGTCAAAGACTTGTCACAATAACTATAGGTAAACCATTTTCGGGTGGTCACCAAAGGCGACCGAAGCAACGTGTGTGTGTGTGTGTGTGTTTGTGTGTGTGAAGTTTGTTTTTCCTGATCAGGGCCGGCTCGAGCCCAAAGAACGATGACGTAGTAGGAAAAGGCGTTTCTAGGGCGACCGACGGTGTCTTAGGTGCAGCAAAAAATGCATCGCGCAACCAGAACCCGAGCCCAACTTTTGCGTGTGGCCCGTTGCCAGCAGAAGCTGTGGTCGAGGTGGTTTTTCTCGGGTGACCGTAACAATTCCACCTCCGGAAGGAACGGCAAGCACGGCCCATTCTTAACCCAGATCTTACCGTTTTCGGCACGACGCCCCCGAGCCTAAACTCGGGCTCGGAAAACACAACTAGAGCAGAGCGGAAGTGCAAGCAAGCGGTGTACGGTATTCATTAATTTGGACTAACAAAAAAGTCACCACGAGCGGCCAGAGTCCTTGTCTCGGGTGGTTTTGCACTTCCAGGCAAACGAGCTTGTCCAGTGTTTGGCTTGTGCATCGCAAAGTCTAACGTTATTTCGCTTCTACCATTCGGCGAGATAGTGAGACAGTTTTGTGCATTTGTGCAACGGCGCGAACGACATCTCTGCTCGCTGATCTCGGAAGGGGTTTTTGTTTTGCCATTTAGAAAAAGGATTCTCTGATTCGGAATTGTGTTCTGTTTTCACAATTGAGATTATTTTTTGTCTCCCAACATGTTCTATGCTTTGGTGATTTTATGGAGGGGAATGCAAATCCCCATCCGGTTGTTTATAACGTTTGTTTGTTCTGGTTTCTACTCCAATATTTATCGAAATGCCGCTGAAGGAAGTTTTTTTTTATTTATTTTACCCTTAATTTGCCATCCATTGAATAACAGTTGAAAAAAGATATGAAGTAATCATGTCAGTCAAGTCAACCTTACATACGATTAGGACAATTCGTATAGTATAACTGATAGAACCAAGTTGTGACGATTGGTTTGTCTAATGCTTGCGCAAAACAAAACCTACTAAACTTTTTAAATTGTTTCAACTAAACAATTGAACTGTACAACAAACGCAAACAATCAATTTAGAAACATGTCCCAAGCGCAGTTTGATTGTTCATACAAACATCAACATCAACACGGTTGCGGACTTTGCAGAGACATTGCTCTCTCACCCACTCACACACCAGGGAAAATAATTGGCGCATTTTCGCCGGACAGATCCGCATTGCCCGGCCACGGCTACTGCCGCGGAAAAGTCCGAAGCGGAAAAGCAGAAAAGCAAAGCCTTCCTCCGCCCCGGAGCCGGGACCGTTTTGGCGTGAAGCTTAACGATTTCCGATATGCAAATTAATTTTACACCGTCGTTCATCTTCGGTCCCACCCCGCTCGGGCGGCGTTGCGAGCGGACGGAGGGAAACTCAGGGGCTGGAAAAGCTCGGCACGTAAGCGTGGAGCGGCTACCGTTTTGTCGGGTGAAATTAGTCATTTTGTAGCTCACCCCACCCAGTAGGTGGTCAGTTTTCCACCACCGGCTGCCCAGTGAGGTGCTGCCCATGCCATGCCGTGAAAAGCGGGGCCTCGGCTTGGCGTCTTTATGGGGCACTACACAGACACGGGCCGACACACCACCGGCAAACCGGTTACGGACATCCTCAATCACGGGTTGGCACGAACTGCACAACCGGAAATCACGTGTCTCCCGTGTATACTTTTTGCGCCCCCCACCCCTCCCGACGGTCCCGACTCACCCAATCGCCGTGCGGCAGGCCGACGCCGGAGGGATTGCGCCTTCGGAAAAAGGCAGCGACGGTTCGACTGGTGTCGGGACTATTGGAGTCCTGAGTGGTCCGCTTTCCAGTAACGTATTGCGACGGAAATGTGCTGCCGGTCGGTTCCGCAATGGCCCTCTCCGTCCCGATAGCGTCGAGATCGCCTGCAGTGTGGCTGCGTTTGTAGGCGGTGCTAAATGAAGCCGAACGCTGTCGAAAAGCATATCGAGCGCTGTCGGCACTGCCGATTTGATGTTTTACGTTTGCTTCAACGAAACGATTTCGATGCAGTCTGCATTTGATGCGCCTGATGGTTGATCGATTCGAATGTTTAAGTGCGGAAAAGGGGGTTTCCATGTGTCCCCATTTCCCTTCTCGATGCTTCAGATACGTTAGACATTTCTATATGATGCAATTTTTCGAAGCCATCGTTTTAATTTATCGTTGTGTTGCTCCGTATAATTGGCAGTTAAGAGATTCCTTTGAGTATTGCAGGATGATCTTCCACATCATATCTTTCGTTTTTATAGCTTTGGATTACTTGAATAACTCAGTTTTAAGCTATTAGTTCTTTACTGAACTTGAACGTTTTTGTTTCCTAGCACAATATAAAAAAAGTTGTAGCATCGAAAGGGTACATATGTTTAAAATATGTTACATCCAATCATCATTATCGGAGCGAACTTTTAGCGTGCCCGCTTGAATGATTTATTATTTACCAACTTACTTCGATCAGCCTGACACGGCTAGTGCTAAATAATAAATCAGCCGTAGTGCCATTAGCAACAATTTAGCTCATTGCACAAGTGCTAGGTGAAGATAATGTTTCAGTTTCTAACACAAGGTGTTCTGACGATGAAATCGATTATATTGCTGTATTAGTTAACTCTGATAATTATTCAGAAAGCTGCCATAGATTGGTCAATTAACAGAATGGAATCGATCTTTTTCCTGCATCGATTCATAGGGATCGTCTTAAAGAATGAGAGAACATATTCCTGGATCTTTGATTGTCTACATAAAACATTGTTAACATCCCTCTGCATTGTTATTATGGTTCATTTTTACGTTCACGTATGTGTATGTGTTTGATCGAGTTTAAAGCTCTGACAAGTGTTTATATAAGATCTTCATTTAATCAAGTGTCGCCTACTGCTCAATCAATCTGACTTTCGAGTACCTCTGGCACATCTGTTTTCTCCGTGTCCCGTAATGACACGCACACTGCGCTACTTATCTCGCTTATAGTACACATCCTGTACACGACGGCCGGCAAGAACGGGATCGTTTACCTAAATATTTGCCCATCATTTGCCGGGTTGTCACGTTTGGCACATCTGTTTGCATTGGACAGTGCAGTTCCGAGTAATCGTTTCATTTCCAAAGGAAACGTCAACACGTTCCGGCGCGACGGACGAAGTTTAGTCATCGCTCGGGTGGGACAACCCCCAGCCCAGCAGGATTTACCGCTAATTATGACATTATGACGTCTGCTTCTGGTGCGGAGGGTTCCCGCCCCTGCCCAGACCCCCGGTCCCGTTCGCGGGTCGGGGCCCAGTTTGGAGTTTGCCAATGGGCCATTATCGCCATTGTGGACCCATTGTGGGACCGTTGTCCGTGTCACATTTTGTACCCGGTGGCGTACGCGGCCTTTCGACCCAATTTCTTGCCAACGCAGCGACCGGGACCGGAAGGCCACCGTGACCGCAAACAAGGTCCGGTCGGCGGAACCGAAGCAGGGCCGTCCGTGGCGGCGGAAACGGACACTTTCACGTCCATATCCGAATGGCTTCCGCACGTGCGGGATGGCTGCCGTGTGCCATTGGATGGCATTGGAGGGTGGCAAGCGCGCAGGCAAGGAAGACAGGACAACCCGGGTGGGTGTTGCTTTCCGAAAAGCCCCGAAGGTCGTCGGAATGTCTTGTCGTGTCCGGAAAACGGGCTGGAAAGTGCCGTTTGGATGCGAAGATCATTTGTAACATTTTAACTTCGCCGGCGGCGTTACGTTTAGTGTGCGGGGTGGTTACAGAGTGGTGTTCACACTGCCCTCCTGCTACGCCGCTCCCACCCGCACCCAGCCGAATGCCTGCCAAACACGCCATATCGCAATCACGTGCTGGGACTTTGATTACTGGTCGGATTAAGCTTTCTCTGGAGATGGGACGGAGAAGTATTCGTGCGACTTCGTGGAAGGCGTTTGTGCGTTCGGGAATTCTTCCTCCCTTCTTTTCATTTTTCTTTTCTTGCTCGAACAGCATTACGCGAAAGGTCAACCGTTGGCAAAAATGGCTGGCGATAAGGAGAGTAATGACTCCGCCGACCGCCAATCGATACATTGAAGGTCCACGCAGCCACGCAGCAACGGGTCGTTCGGGGCGTGTGTTATGTTCAAGGAACGAAAGAAGGAAAAAAAAAAGGGAGGAAACGAAAAATCAATGTTTCCGCAGGACGACCAAAGCCATCAAACCGGCTAAACGGAAGGTAAACGAGGCCAAAACCGGTGATCGGTTTAGCGAATTTGAAGCAGGAAGTGAGCGGGGAAGAAAAGCCCCCCCCAGCCCCCGCGCTCCTCCAATCGAATCGTCCACGCTAGACAGGACTCTAAGAAACAGGCAAAAACGAGGGTGCGATGGTCGGATTGGAAGATAAATTAACTTGGCTTCGTCCCGGCCACGACACACCGACCTCATTTGTCACGAGTCAAGGTGGGAGCACATTTTTTGGGAAGCACGAGTACCCCGTACCTGGCTTCTGTGGAGCCTTCCAAGGACGATCCAGCCCACGGTGGGAAGGAAAGAGGAATAGTTTATCAGTAGTCGGCCGGTAGGGGGACTGCGGAGGGTGTGGAAAGATCGAAAGTGATGAAATGATGGAGCTGATTTTTCCCTTTTAGCACAGCGATAGGAAGCAAGGAGTTTTTCTACCTTTTGGCACCATCGATTGTGCACCGTCCTAAGACGGGTGGTGCGGGTTGCCTACCGTTGGGCGCCAGCACGAAGGCAAATGGGATTCCATTAATCAATCAAATTTGCCTTCGGGTCCGTGGGACGTACATACGGCGAAACGTATGATAACCGAAAAAAGGATCCATTTGTCTTCTCCCCGTCCCGTCAGCCGGTAGCGAAGGTAAAAGCGAATTGGACGAATTTTCGCTGCTCCCTTTTGGGCTAGACGACTTTCATTACGTAAAGTCGTATTAGGTAACGCAAGGGAAGCAACTGTATCGATTTCCTTGCCGCCGCAATTGTAATTCTGGTGAGGTAGCAGCGGCCCACGCCTCGCAACGAGGATAAGGGCCCGTTTGGCTTCATCTTAGCGAAACAATAGTCGAAAAAGCGATGGGAAAAAAGGAGGTCAAGTAACCTAGATTAGATCCCCCGCCAGAAAGGAGATTACGTCGGGACACATTAATGGAATCTTTGCTGAGTGTAGATGGAAGTAATGTTGAGTGGTGAAACGTGGACCTGTTTGGTTGATTACATAAGCTTGAGTTCAATGTAGGAAATTATGTTTTGCAATTTCTTTTCGAAAATAGTTTTATCGTATCTTTTGTAAAGATAAAACCCTGCAAAGGCTCGAAAAAGTGAATGCCACATGTTTATTAAGAAATTATACATTCAATGGATGCATATTTGTTATCACCAGGACCGTCAATCAACCAAAGTAGCAGAGGATTTTTTGTCCTTACATGTCCTTACCCCACAATCGCCAAACAAGTCCAGCTGGTCTGCATTCCTACGACTCACTTTCTCCCTGCTAGTATCTTGAACTCCATCAACGCCACTAGTGGACGTTCCGTGTTCGGCTACCGCAATCAATCAAATTATACAACCTGTCCGGCCACGTGTACATTCACGTGCCGTTGCTTGTTCTGCAGCAGACGAATGGTTGGTGGTGGCATGTACGACTAGGACTAGCATACCCCAGCTGGGTTGATAAGAGGAGTTATTCAATATACTGCTAAGTAGCGTATACTACTTTGATCAAGCGACCGAAAGAAGGCACTGACCTGCCGCGTCATGAAGTTGTGTGTATGTTCTCAAAGGACATTTGGCTTCACTGTTTGTAGGTGTTCGTTTTTAGTTAACAAGATTAAAACCAAATAAATCATCTGGTATACGTGTAGACAGTCTTTCCTTTTGAGAACTTTTGGTCACTTTTTAACAAGTTTCTTACGATATCTTCGACGGGCCTTTGAAGTTGTCGGTAGGAGTAATTTCAACTATCCAAATGTTGGTCGATACAATTTAGTAAATGTTAGACGAGAGACTAATCAAATCACAATTGAATGGTAGGCATGTTCGGCAACTCTACTGTCGTGAAACTTCGTGAAAAATGAATGACCGTGTAAGTGCATAAAAATCATGCGATTTTCATTAGGCTATTAACCCTAAGCCACAATTCTAAGAATAAAAAAACCACCGTGTCCTTTGTCAGCTAACAAATGCTGGTAATGGCTGCTCAATTAGTCATCGGCGAGAAACTATGCGGAATCAATTATCACACCAAGCGAGTTCACGATCAACCCACTGACCTGACGCCGCGGGCATCGGCCAATGATTCACTCGGGACTCGGTATGCTTGAAACGCTTTCTAACAGGGCTCGGCTGGAAGCACTTGGCTTCTAAAAATAGTGCCAGCACATGTCAAATTATTATTAATTACAATGCCGGCCGGCCAATCGGATTCTCCGGAATGGAGCAGTATGTCAGCGACAGCGGTACTAACTGCCACATTCCTTGCTCTGATTTCTACTTTTGTTGAAGTCACTTTTCTCTCTTGTTTCGGTCTTCTACCAGCGCACAGAAGAGCGTGCGTGTGTGTGTGTTCCGAATCAATTATTAATGAATTCGCTGAGAAACATAAATAAATGTAGCCCCCTTGTTTAACCTCCGCCGACACGTGTCTTTTTCCAACGGCGGCGAGCATCGGCGATTGGTAAATGAGGGGCCAACTGTATTGCATCGACCTACTGGCGCGAACACCGTTTAATATTCACACCGATTGGAAATAGATCGCGCGTGCTGGTGGCGTGTGCAGCGTAGCGCGGCAATGAGCTTGGAACCGGCGAGGCCGGCGAGCATTTTCCTGCCTGTCCGTACCGTGGCATGCCGCGGCACATGACTTGGTTCCATTAATTGGAGTCAGTCGCTCGGTCGTGGCGGTGCTCGCCACGTTTGACATTGAACTTCATGCTCCGTCCGGACATGCCATGCCTCATGTCGTTTCGGACGCATGGCATTATGCTGTTGTGGCGCATGTTGAGGGCTGCCATGGGCGTACTATTCGGTGAAGCCTTATAATAACCAAGAGCGGACGGTTTAGAGGACACTCCGAAGTTTAAGTTCATTGCGTTTTGTTCCTGTTGTTTTTTTTTGCTATTAACTAGTTGAAAAAAAAAATGTATTGGATCGGTATTGAGGATTCTTTATTTGTCACCTAATTATTCCAGTTGTTGGTCGCATATTTCCACCCTAGGAAAATGTTATGTTTTCTAGAGAACAGGATGAAAAACCCATTATATACCTCCCAACGCTTTTTAAAAAAAAATTGAGGGAATGATTCCCAATAGGAACTTTACCTTTTAAAAAGATTTCTTCTCCAACTTCTTGTACTTGCATCTCAGTAATAGGGGTGCAGGATTCTTCATGCTTTTTTTTCTGAATAGTTACAAAGAAGTTAATCCTAAAATTGCGATGGTTTCATCTAGCATCTTTTTTCAAACGGTCGCAAACCGATTTCTATCAATACATCATTTCGTTATGCAACATTCAATACGTGATGCAACAAATCACGGAAAGAATTAATTATTTACTTCGATCGGAATTTAATACCGGCAGGTTCGTCGCTTTCCGCTCGTTCGAACTTCCCTTATTGCCGAGATTGCATAACTTGGGCACAATTTTGCTAGAACCGTGCCCACCGTGTGGAGGGAGGAACCCCATCGACGGGTAATTACACTAACTAGAACAATGGTTGGCTTCAACGGCCGGATTGCTTCACGAAGTTGACGTTCACTGGACAGGTGATTACACTTTAAATTGACGAGGGACATGCTAGTATCGCGACATATTTCCGTGGCAGTCACAGCACGGGCATATTTAGGGCTGGTGTATAGTTAACGCCAGATGCTCCCTTCGTCGAAAAATTAAGGGTGGCAACTGAGAACGCGCACGGTAACGATGGTCCGAAATTGAAAAGCGATAACGTATTTCACCAGCACACCTGGTGCCGTAAGTAATTACGCCCCCCCCCCCACAGGCACCTCCCAAAAAAGGGCCCACCCGCTGCGTCGGAATGTCGCGTGCTGACAGGGCATTTTCCGGCGCGGAGTGCAGATTTCTTGGAGGTGAAACTGACACCATAAATAAGCCCGAACCGAGCCCAGCCGAAAAACGGTGGTGTGGCGTGCGTAGGAATGGCGTGATTGGAGGTGGGCGGACGTCGCGCTGTTGCGTGCGTGCACCGCCCTGGCGGGTGGAAAGTTTTCCAGTGTTTGCCTAATCCTTTACCCCGCCACGGCTGTTAACGGCTGACTAGGTAAGGATAGTAACGACACATGTTGCCCTTATCACCCAGGCCGTTGCGGCTGGAAGAGGTTGCGTTCATGTTGCTTTCCTTCCGCGTGATGGTGTGTGGTTCGTTTGTTTGCCGCGCCTTACCCTCGGACTCCACAGGTTGTCTGGGGGTGTTGCGGTTGGTGACAGTTCCATTAGGAACGGGCAAAACTTTGCTCCCACCGCAGGGTTCCAAAGGGAGCACCGAGTTGGTGGAAACTGTGATTTACGTGAAGTGATGGTGTTTCCCTAATAGGAACGGAAAAACGAATGAAACTGAGAAGCAGTGAAGCAGTCTTCAATCTATTGTGCATGCTCTGCTGGATTCACTTTTAGAAACTATCACTTGTTCTCGTGCCAGCGACAACATAATAAAACTGTCACTAGGTACAGTTGATATATTGTTTTCCCGCCCTTTAAGCTGGCCTTCCATCGACAAATATAACAGTTCAGTATACTTTCCATTAAATAATGTACAAAACACTTGTAAAACCATTTGAATGGTTATGCAAAACATTTAAAACAATTCAATAACTAATTTAAATTGTACATTTAAATTCCCGGCAGTTCCACGCTAGGATTAATTGATTGTCGATTGAATTGCTCGAGTAATGAAAAATCTAAAAAAATGGGCTTCAAAACAAGTTCCGTAATGGAAAAATAGTGCAACAGAGATAAACAGCTTCGCAAAAATGCTAAGTGCGAAATGGAACTAAATATTATATCATACTTTCACCTTCAAACAAAGACCCAACGTATCAATTTTCTTTAGCATTCAAATCGCTTTAAATGGCCGGCATCGGGCGTAACTCTTAGCGCTCCGCGTGATCGGCCAAAGACGTTTCAGCGAATCATCGAATGTAATAATAGATTTAATAACATACACTGCACATTGACCTTGTGCACTGTCGGGCGCTGTCATGGTCCGATGATTTAGCATAAACGGACACATTCTTTGGGTTATGAAGAATTGTTGTTATTTGGGGGGGGGGGGGGGGGGGGGGGGGGGGGGGGGGGGGGGGGGGGGGGGGGGGGGGG
>JAOEFI010000007.1:9310566-9327480 GCA_034621735.1 Anopheles plumbeus | reverse complement strand
CAACACCGGTCCGGCCGTAATCACAATAAACGTGCGTGCGATGGGTGGCAAATGCTGCGTTTCGTATGTGTTTTCTCCCGCGGATCGCTGTTTTGTTTCCATCCGGATTGCGCCACATACGCCACGTTCGTGCGAGAAACGAAAGACTTCGGCAGCAAGCGACGAACCTCACGAAATTATTGCCTCAAACAGCATGCCGTGTTTGAATTCTTTTTGAAATCGTTTTAAAATGGATGTAAAGAGGGAACGATGTTTCAATTAGGCAAATAAATTCTCTTTACGCATAATAGTCAAATTGTAAGGAAATCGAACGAGTTAATGTTCTACTCCCGTTCAACAGAAGAAGTCTTAGAAAAACACTGCTTTTAACACGCAGTTCTAATTTCGCAGCACAAACATCGTTTTTAAATTTGTCATTTCTCCCACAACTCACTGATTAAAGTTCACTAGCCGCACTGAAACGGTTCAACGCGCGTGATGCCGAATAAACAAATAATTAAATCTGCCCCAAAACAGCGCACTTTTCGGTCCGCTAGGTGCCGGCTTCCAAGCTGCGGGCTCGGCTCGCACACTATATTCTATCGGCAGCGGTTCGAGCAGCCGAAACAAACGAACGATCATTAGCGCGCGACGATCAACGCGAAACTGACGCGCGGTCTAACGGCCCGCGTGCTGGCTGGGCACCGCTTCCGATCGATTCGATCACTCGACGGTGGTGGTGGTGGTGGCTGTCGAATGCGGCGACGTTAGATTTTCACGGTCATCGGTGATAAAACAGGTGAGTCGGACGGAAGGGGTTTCGCTGGCGGTTGCTACCCGTCCCCACTCACACCGCCGCGCTCGTTGCGGCAACAATGTGGGGTCTTCTCTTGCGTCCGAAACTTGTGTCCGTCCGTGCTCGCGTATCGCCATTGAACCCCACCTGCAGTCATGGTTGGCCACCTGCAATCGGTCATGTTGGGAGGGCAGGTTCAACCGGTCTCTCGCAGTGCAAAGCGCAGTCTGGGGCAACGCCACCAACTGGACCGATGACAGTCTGATGGTCCTTGCCGATTCCGATGACGAAAAAGGGTTTGTGGCCCTTTTTATTTCCTGAGCTTGGCAGACGAATTTTAATCCGCTTATTAGCGATTATTAGATTATCATTTGTTTGGGAAATGTTTATTGTAAATGTAATGAAGGGCCATTACTTCTCTAATCTAAATATTATCCAAAACGGGTCCCAAGACCCAAGCTGGTGTGATGGGATGAATAATTATTCGATAAAGGTAGCAGCTGATTTTTTTTCGGTTCGGTTTCGGTAGCATCCCTATCCCAACGTTAGTTGCTCAATGGTATTAATTAAAATATGCATTTGACTGGAACTAATATGAGGATATAAAATGTTGCCAAACATGTCGGTAGGAGATCGATTTTAATCCGATTGTGAGCTCTCGCAGTTGTGGGTGTTTCTAGATGGACTTTGGAAGACTAACTCTATAGCCCACTGATTTAGAAACAATATTGACGACAATCTATCGGGTTTGGAGTTTATTTAAATAATGTCATTTTTTTCTACCAAACATTCTACTCTTTGTCTTTTGGTATTCGAAATTGGGAAATGAAACACTTTCAATTCAGCAGGCGACAGGTTATTCAAATTCATGTACCCATTCAAACACAAGCAAAATATATTAGGTATGAAAAGAACGTCTATTAATTCGAGAGCACGAATTTAGCATTCGACAGAGAACGTTATTTCTCGACTCGTCAGACTCATCGTGAATATTAGATACGCCAGTGTTGGCAGTCTGAAAGTATAATCTATTGGGTGTAAAATAATATATTACCGTTTTAGGATCCTTCCCCATAATTTAATCGATTCCTTAGACAGGACGAGCATATCACGTTCATAGCATTGTAGCGCCTCAAAGAAACCATTTTAATTTGATTTGACAATTTTAATTATAAATATGCAAAACGGAGGCTGGGTAGGGGAACGTAAAAAAAAATGGAAAATAGCGAAACTCCCCCCGGACACATTGGATATCGTTCGCCCGAAAATGGAGTTATCTCGCCTAATTTAGTACGCGCCGGCTGCTGCCGAACGGTGCGGCCAAATTCCCGTCATCATCTTCGCCGACGTTAAACGTTATTAAGCGTCTCCTCCCTCGCTCGGTGGTGCTGGTGGTGGTGGTGGGGCCCAATTTACAGTCCGTTATTTAGCCCACCATTCAGCCAGTGAGTGAATCACTTCCGGTTGGTTTACGATTGTTCCCCCACGCGCGCCCCCCTTGCTCGCTTGACGCATGTTCCCTTCAGACCGGAAACCTGTCTGTCTGTCCTTTTTCCAGCAAGCGCATTCGATATGTGTATACTCTCTCTCTCTCTCTCTCTCTCACTCTCGTCATTTCTCACTCTCTTCCTCCCTTTATTTTGAATGTTAGTGTATTTGTGAGTGACGGCTCATTTTAAACTGTGCACTCTTCGCCTATAAATTCGTCCCAACGACACGCGAATAAAGGCATCATATTTCATGTACGGGAAACTGGGATAATCTCTGGCTCGGCATTGGAAAGGGGATGAAAAAGTAGAGGAAACGAAACTAGGCACCGAAGCCCCCGCAGCTGCTGAATGACTGGGAAAATATTATACCCGAGCAAACAGGATACGCCCGGGGCAGAAGTGAGAATGCGCTGGGGGAAAATTCACCATTCCACTGCGAATGGGCAAAATGGGGTAACGGGAAAACACGATGCCTTTGAGGCATGGTGGAAGAAGGATTCGGAACAATGAACGTACGAGTGGATGACAAGCAAAAGGTGTGATAAGGCTTGTTATCAGCGAACGGAGGATGACAGGAATTATTACCAATTAGCAAAATGTTGAGTAATTACACTTTAACAATACGACTGACTTGTTTTGCGATTGGATGTTAATCACGGAACTTTGATGTTCTTAATAGTTAGGCTGATTTATTCATAACTTAACGAGAAAGGATAAACAGCACAATATTATTTCTAATCGGCAATTCATGGGCCGGTTGTACTTTTGTGCTGAAGGAACAGCTGAGGAATGGATCACTTCTTCAAGATATCGATTCCCTTGTGGGAGAATTCTCTTTCTTCGACGCCACTCCGTCGCCGTTCCAGACACTTGCATCAGCTGATAAAAGCTCGACAACGAAGTGGAAAATGGTCAAGGTTCGCTGACGGGACTCATTTTCTTTTTTCTTTTTTTTCTTGGTGACTGCGCGCGTTTCACCGGTCGATGGTTCAGAAGCGTCGTCCAGCGTTTCGCCGAAGAAAGGAAGGACGAACTGGTGTGTTTCGGCCATGTCTCCATTGTCATTATCGGCAGCACGTGCGCCGTGTGCGCGGTAGCGCAAGTAATCGTAATCGATCGATCGATCGAACGGAAGCCGGAGGGAAGAAACCAAGTAAAACGGCACGCCGCCGTCGACACGTTTTTCATTGCACGCACGCAAGACGGAGGGCGAAAACGAACACGAAGAAGCAGCCGATTGACGAAACGGGCCGTGGGTCGCATTCGATATCGCACCGCCTGGACGCTGGTGCATGCAAATGGGCTAATTAAGTCCTTGCCTCGTGCGTCCACAAGGCAGGAGACGGGTGCAAGGAACTTCCGACTCCGGGCGGATCCGAATGCGCAGGGAAGAAACTCTCCCAATATTGAACTGTGTCTCGGATCGGTGGGCGAGGGAAGAACACGACTGTTGGTCTGCGGAAAGTTTGACGGACGGTCCGGCGGTGGTAGTTATGGAGGGCTGGAAGGCTGTTGACAACAATTAACCGGTTGCAACCTGTTTCGAACACTTGTCCCAACCGTTAAGTAAAGTGGGTTGATGATTTATCGAAATCCGTCATCGAACGTCATTTAACGACGGCCACTAATTAACCGTTAGAGGGTCCATTTATTTCGCCTACCTAGATTTGTGTACGGTGTGCCGGTAGTAAGTGTTCCGTTTCCTGCCAGCGCCGGACTGCAACTACTTCTCTCTGACACGGAATCGTAATTGGGAAGGTGGAGCACAAAGTTTGCCAAAAAATTCCGCCAACGAAATGCTAGACGATTTAACGGCAACGGAATGACGCAGACATATTTTTGACTTGGGTTAATGCGGAATTGACGCCTCTTTTCCGGGGGGTTTGGTCTTGTCAAACACGTTTGGGATTGTCATTTTTTTTTTTTTTTTTGAGAAATAACAGCACAAGTTTTCTAAATATTTATGTCTACTCAGAATAGGAAGGGGTGTTAGATCCAAGCTACATCCTGCTCACCTCGAGGCAAACCGCTACCAAATCTCATATGTGTGGAGGGCCATGGAATGGAAAACAAGAGGACGAAGCGAAAACGGTATCATTGGCACGTATTGATGGCCGGTGGAAGAATGGGACAGATGGCGAGCCTCTAGCCAGCAGCAGTGCCGTAAATTGTGTATGCGTATGTAAATGCGTGTTTTAGAACGCCGTCTTGCGGACACTGCGCCATCCTGTTGTTGGCTGCTGCGTGCTGTGAAACTTTACAGCCAAGCTGCAGCAATTAATGGACTGCCTCATTCACTGTGTGGTCGTTTCTGTTCCATTTGGCTGGCGAATTATTTCCCATCGGGAAACATACGACACCCTATGCGACTCTCGATGCGTGGTTTAGCACAACAACGTTCAGATTAAACAATGGCACCATAAGAGTTCTGCTTCCTGTTCGTGCTCGTCTATGAATATTTAAAGCACAAACTCAAAGCATACAATGTGGAAGCACATAAGAACGTAAACATTTATTAAATTTATGAAATGGAATCGTTTTACAAAATGGATTATTCTCTTGAATATTTAATTGAAAATGTTTTCTCTCATTGGGAAAGAATTTGTGTGATTTTCCATTCCCAAGCTCCTAGGAAGGAACTCGTGTTCCATTCCTAACATCTTCAAAAATGCTCCTTCCCATTGGCAAATGTTAGTCCTTCAACCAGCTGTTAAATAAAGTTATTTATGTTTCCACTGAACGGCTTCCTGCAGCGAGGTTTGAAGCTTCATTATAGACGTTTTTCAAGGAAATTAAACAAACCATTCGGAAGGAGGCGAGTAACGAGGAAGATACGATATATACCAACGTTGTTTGGGCTTCATTTCCGTTACATTCCCGCGCACGAAGGAAGGATCGATCAACATACTTCATTACATGTCGGAGGATCGTCTGGGGGGGAGGGTGGAAATGTTACAAATGGTACACAATAAGTTTAATTCTCTATTGCATTTAACCTACGCCGGCAGTATCGTATGTGTTTGGGCCTTGTCGGGCTGCAGTCGGTAAAAATGTGTTCAATGTCTCACGGCGTGTGATCGCACTCACCACTACAGTATGTCGCATGTGTCCGTGCATGGTGCGCTCGGTTTGCTATGCGCAACGCGAGCATCGTGTGTCCGTCGACTGTCGGCTGGTGTCGTCCCCATGGTCTTACTGCGCCAAGACGTATAATAAAAACCCCCCAACGCCAGAGACGATATGCTCAACATTTCAATTATTGAGTGCCACCGAACTTGACCTTAGCCAAGGCACCGATCGAACCGATCCGACGGCGCACGCCGCTGGAGCGTGTGTTTGTATTTTCTTTTCCTTTTTTTTGTTTTGTTTTCTTGTTGTTTCTTGTTTACTTTACATCGGCGAAGGTTGACACTTTACCGAAAAAAAAAAAGCGTATGCTGTATTGACGGAAGTTTTGAGTCGGAGTGGGAAAGCGAGATAATTTGTGCGATCGGCATCGAGAAGAAGAAAATGCACCATAGAGTGCACACAGGGGAAAGGAGGTGTGGGGAACAAGGGAAGGGAAGGGAGACTGAAGGACAGACACCAATTGACCCCGCAGCTCACTCGCTTCACAGCGTTCGGAGACGCCGTTGTCAATCGATCCATTTTGAGTTGGGGTTTTATCCGAAAGCTTCTTGTGTCTGTTTGTCAACACTGGTGTGTAAGCAGGTTTTTTTGTTTAGGAATGGCGCTAGACAAACCAATACTACCTTGGCCCTTCGGCGCCTCCGACTGGGGACTTGTGAAACACGAGCACACTGTCAAAAGAGTGACAAACGCGCCGCGCAGGGTTCAATTATAGAGTAGCCAAACAAGACAAAACCACAAAAACACCCATTATACAGGCGTGAAATAAAAGGGCCCGACCCATTAGGCCGCCTGGCACGCTTGAACACACTCGTGTCACGCTGCATTTTCCATCGATTCGCCGCCCCGCCGGGGACGGAGTGAAGCCTCAACAAGCTCGTTACCAGTCTGGCGCGCGGACCCTTGGGCACGTTTGGTCGCTGTTGAACTATCTCAGGGTCGGAGCGTCCAAACGCATGCCGCATGCCCTTAATCGAGTAGGACCCTGCCATTAAAGTTGGTTCACTGCTTATGGCCCGGGGAGACGCTGTGCTGACTGAGGGAGCTTGAGTGTGTTGAACCGGTTCGAACGACTTCCAACGGTATCCGTTGGGAGATGATGAGGCTGTTTTCAACACCCGCCACCTTGGCCTGTGTGAGCCGTAGGATCAGGAGGATAAGCCACTGATTCACGGTCAGATGGTGTGTGACCACAGAGTGTTGTTATGACCGTAGCGTAATCGGATGCATGATAGCTCAATCGAAGGGATAACTAACTCGTTCGAAGTCCGATGAGACTAAGTGGCCCTGCTTGGTTTGGTCTTGACGGAGCGCTATTTCCAAACGAGATCCTGGCGCCTGAAAACCAATTTCTTGATTAGCCAAACCACTGGTAGATGCACTATCTCTAACAATCGCCAAACGTCCTACAGATCGTTTCTCAACTACAACTCATGGCGGTCGCCAACCTCACCGAGCGGCGAGCGATCCATCCGCTTCCGTGGAGATGGCGTGCGCCGCCCCAGGTTCAAATGTCGCCCGACTTGACATTTGCGGTTCCGCTAGAGATCACTCTTCGCGCACAGGTGACCTCCACGTGCTGTCGACATTAATCCTCCATCTATCATGCGCGTCATCCAGTCGCACCGTAGGTAGTTTGCCCGCGTTGGCAATAAAATCCGCTACTCACCGGTACTCGCAATCGGCTGACATGCCCCAACAACCGGCAAAGAGACGTTATCGCGCCGGATGTGTGATGTGGCGACCTACCTTGAACCTGAACGATCGCTTGAAGTGCTTTATGTGGCGTAGTTGGTGCAACCAGATACAACACAACAAGATACGCTGTTCTGTTGGTGCCTCGATGCTTAGACCCTTTCACACCGTCTGAGGGGCAGATGATTTATCGAGTCGCGGATGTCTACACGACGCTGGTTTTAGGATATGGTGGCATTAATGCGCGTCTAGGCTAAGCGGACAGAACGAAGAAACGCATGAACAGGTTAGGTTGATTCCGGTCGAATTTTTTTGTACCCCAACATTCGAAGCCACCTTCTGGCCACACGGGCGGGCAAACACAAACACGCTCAGGAATGGGTTGCAAATGCCATAATAATTGTTTCCGACTGGTGTTGAGTGCCCTCAAGCCTCAAGCTTAAAGAATCTCTTATGACTTCACCAGGGGTCCGATGGCGCCCCGGCAGCTCGAATGCACGTAACCCCGTCGGAAGCGGCAACGGATAGTTTATGGCCACGCTTTCAGACAAGGTGTGCAAGCATACGGACTCCACATCCTTCACCGGGGCAACCGTCTCGCAGCTCCTTGTTACCAAAATCGAAGCAAGCCAAGACTAGTTCCACGCACGGTTCGCCAAGTGCACTCTCTTTGTTGCCTCCATCGGAAGTAGTTCCGCCTCCCGAAAGGGCATCCGGTGGTGGTGCTGGTGGTCGTCGGTCATAATTAGTCGTTAGGTGAAGTAGAAGAATCAATTGGCTTTTTGTCGGGGTTCGTCCGAAGTGGGTCGAGATTGACCTGATCCACCATAGCCTTGCCCTTAGAGGTGGGTTAGTGCTCCGTGCCATACGCCACTACCGAAGGCACCTCGAAGGGGAAAATGTATGGGGTGGTTCCCGGAGGCGGAAGAGATTTATTTTCCCCGATACGGTGCGGTGGGTTCCGTGGTCGGCGGTTGTTAAATGCAGGCGCGTGCACGCGGCAGATCCATTATGGTAATTACACCGAACGGTACGGGACGGGACCCAATCAGTCCCACCAACCGTTGATGTATTCATACAGCGCTGGAAATTAATTAAACTATGACATAATTGAGCTTTCATTACTCCTCAGCTGGAGTGACGGGTCTGGGGTCCCATCTTTGACGTGGCGCATTCACCGCATGCTTTGCTTGTTCTGGTTTCCTCAGGAAAAACTACTCAGCAAGCTAGAGGAAAGTGAACTGGAACCGCCTACATCGCAGGAGGACGAGTGCGTCATCTGTATCAATGCACGGGCCACCATGCAGACGTCCCCGTGCGGACATCGTGTCGTCTGCAGAAGGTGCTTCGTTAAGACTATCCAGAGTGCAGTGGCGCAACGTTTGCTTCCGTTGCGGTGTGTCATCTGTAGGTGAGTGGTCTAGTACTGGTTCTGGTTGTTCTGGGACTTGCCTTTGCGCTCCGTTTGCGTCCAATCTTGACCATCTCTCTCTCCGTTCTGCTACCTTCACAGGGCACGGATCAACCGCCTGACATCCGGCTCGACGTCCTGGCGCCTGCAGGGCTCGGCCAGCAGCTACTCGATGGGGAGCAAAAGCTGGAGTGTGCCCGGCTCCGCCAGCTCCTACAGCGTGGACGCCCGCGTCACCCAGTCCGCCAGCCTGTACTCGATGAGTTCGGGCTCGTCGTGCGTGTCGGGCATCTCGAACATGTCCAGCTGCTCGGGCACGTCCGGCACGTCCGGTATGTCTTCCTCCTCGTCCACCAGCGGGGCCCCCGACGGGCTGCTCCATCATCCCGGCCACGGCCACAGCCACAAGCATGGGGCGGGCGGATGCACCAGCAGCTGCAGCACCAGCGGGTGCCTCGGCGCCATACCGCGGAACCCTGCCTACCAGCATTACCATAAAAAGGGACAATACTACATGAAGGTAGGCGACCGGTTGGTAACTCCAAACTCGAACCAATTTCATTCCTATTCCGAATGGTTTTTTTGTTTTTCCCCTCCAGAGTCGTATTCCGGAGATGCCAAATCGGTTGCCACCAATCATCGAGTTCAAGAGCCCCACTCGCCATCGGACCCCCTCCCCGGCCAATCCTGGAGCTCGCTTCAAGTAAGTACGGGGAAGGTATAGTGTTTCTCTAGCGTGATGGCTTCAATTTGTATTTGTTGGGTAGAACCCTCAAACCACACCCTGGTTTTGGGGTGGTGGAGGGTGAGCAACGGGTCGGCTGCTCCCAGAAACAAATTATGCAACGTTGCATTATCACGCAAGAACGTTGTTGGCCTAACGCCAATGCTACAAAGTGGCTGCTTGGTTTCGCTAGAGCCATACATACTTTGAAGCCAGGGGCATCTCCCGGACACTGTATTTCCTTGTTCTAACCGAACCTTAAAGCCTTTACTACGTTCGGCGCTCAGCCGCCCCGCGATGTTCCCACCCACCCCTCGGTACATGAACTCCGCCCGAAATGTAAGAGTTTTTGGCAGTTTGAACCTGAAAAAAAAACCCAGACAGGCATTACACGAACGACACTGTCCTCGAGTCGGACAAATTTCCCATCGTTGGCTGTACGTGTGCATTTTTCATCAACCCTCTTTTCCTTCGAAGACTTCGTTGGACATGTTTCGGTCGTGGTACGGCGACGAGGGTCCAGAGAAAAATGCTGGCCAGCTGCCAACAGAGTTTTGCCGCCGGAGCTCTGTTGTTTGCTGGCGCAGTTTCCACGTTGCCACTCACATGTGGAGAAAGGGCACGTTCCCACCGGCCGAAGGGATGCCAAAGTTTTTTCGTACTTTTATTTTCGTCGGACAACGTCTTTCTCATTTTACGAAAAGTGCAATTCCACTACCCCTGAAGCGCCGACGGCATGAATGACGACGCAATGTCGACTGTGTGGCGATGCTTTCGGCTTTTCGGTGCGCCTTAATGTATGCAAACGGTGTAGCACGGACGTGCTGGGATGTGGCAAGTGTTGGTGAGTGCACAGGTTGACAGCGCTGCATTAAGGCGCTTTCGCATCGTTGCCTGCCGAATGTTATCTAAACATGCGGGAATGCACAAACACGTTGCAAAAACATGATGAATTCTGTTCAGGACAAGTGGAATGATTCCACCCCGATTTGATACTAATTTCAGCATAGCATTACTCTGTTTCTTATTTGTGATTGTGACACTGCTGTAAATAAAATGATTGACATACGCACTCTTCGCAATCGATTTCACAGATACTACACCCAGCCCGGCAAACCAGCGAACCCGGTAGAATCGATACCGCTGATGACGGTGGAAAAGATCGTCCCGCTGAAATCGGGCCCCTCGAAGCTCGGCCTGAACGCGAAAATAGCGCCCGTCGCCTCCAAATCGCCCATCAACAAAACCAACATGGCCACGGGCAAGCCGGTCACGACATCGCTCATCACGGCCGTGAACAACAGCACGCCGAAGGCTCGCGTCCTGTCCGCCTCCTCCTCGTTCTCCTCGTCCACGGCCGGACCGTCCGGTTTGGGTGGGGGCAGCAGAGGCGCGGGAGGCACCGGAGCAAGTGGTGACGGAGGAGGAGCTGGCTGTAGCAGTTCGCACGCCAAGCAGGACGAGAAGTATGACAATAAGAAGAACGAAACAATCGAGAAGAAAAAGAAGGAAGAGAAGGCGAAGCAGAAGGCAGAAAAGGAAGCCAGGAAGGTAAGAAAGGATAGGAATACAGAAGACGGAAAATTTATGTGGAAAATTGAATGCGCAACTAAACACAACATAAACCATTCGTCTTTACAGGAGGAAAAGCGCATCGCCAAAGAGGAGGAAAAGCTGGCCAAAATGCTCGCCAAGGAGGAGAAAAAGCGGGGCAAAAAGGAGGCGAAGGAATCGCTGCTGGCCCACGAAGGAGGAAACGGGATTAAATAATAGTGGCAGTTGCGACGGGACGAAAAAGTGTATTCATGAAAATACAATAATAGTGTAACAAATTGGGGAACCCGCAAGCAAATTAGCTTCCAAAGCATTGAAGGTGAAAACAAAGTATAACATATAGTATAAGGAACAACCAAAAATGAAGAAATGTGGTTTCACTGAAGGTTTTAGAGCTGCTTGAAGTGAAATAGTTACGCAATTCCAACGCAAAGTTCGTGAACGCTTCAATTGGAAGTCTTGTTCGGTTTATGTACTTTCCAAAAAGTCATATTAAATGGATCATATTGATTCATGTTGTGATTTCAATTTTCAGTGAATTTTAATTTTATGATTTACTCAGTTTATTTCAAATCAATCTTTTAACGTATTCCAATATTTATTCTATTTAATTTATGAATGACCTTTGCTACTAATGTTGATATGTTTTGTTGTCTTTTCCGGATAGCCAACTTTTGAATAATTTACTCAATCATTTACAGAAGGATAAACAAGCAGCAGAAAAATGAAATCATTGACAAAAACATATCGCACTCATCCCACGAAAAAGCTGTCATTTATGGGTACTTGATGAAGGGGAGAAGAAAGATAGATGCAAAGAAAAAAATTAAAACACTTTTTCAACAATATGAAAGTGTCCTCTCCATCAACACCCTTCCTATCACGATCTCCACCTGTTAAGTAGAGGGCAATGGTAACATTATGCGCATTCGCCGTAGCGGTAGCACTACATAAGTGTACAACATATGTTCCTATATAAGTAGTTTCGAGTGTGTTGGGCGGCAGTCACGTAAAACGTGCAGCGACGAATCATCACCATACCCTTCGGCACGGTTCCGACTCGTTCCCGTGGCCAACGACACAATGGCAAGTGGATCCGGTTGAATGATGAAAGTGTGACATCAAATTCATTTGGTTTATGCTTGGTCCGCAATGTAAGTTTCCTTTTCAGATTTCGATTTTCTTATATTCCCATCATCTTCTACTTCCATTTCGAAGACCTAGAACGTTAAAACAGAACCCTTTCCCACCATTTCGAAAAGCATAAACAAATGAAATCCCTTCCACCAAAGCAATGGCCAGTGTTTCCCCATCGGGTCATCGGTACCGTTTCCATGTGGCGGCTGCATTATCATTAATCCTAAAGGAACCTGGTAACGGTTTTCGTTTCGGAGAAAAACATTGCGCGATCACATTTTAGGATTGCACCTTTGCCGGCGCTTCGATCACAACACTTCAACACAACAAAGCTCACTGTGATAGGTCGAACATTGCTTGGTTGAAGAAGCACATCAGGTTGAATGCTGAACGCGACGAATGAAGAACGGGGTCAAGAGGGTAACATAATGTG
The DNA here is from genome assembly GCA_034621735.1 of Anopheles plumbeus. Classification (NCBI taxonomy): domain Eukaryota; kingdom Metazoa; phylum Arthropoda; class Insecta; order Diptera; family Culicidae; genus Anopheles; species Anopheles plumbeus. Next base: position 9,315,132 of record JAOEFI010000007.1, on the reverse strand, counting down.
GTCACATTCACAGTGATCTTAATTAAAATAAAATGAACATATATAAAGGGGACAATGAAGCTAATGAAAACCCGATAAAACGATGCCACATAGCGAAGGGTGGTATAGTAGTTACAATAAAAAGCACGAGCGACAAGCAGAATAAAAAACGAAATTAAAGTAGATAAGTGTTGAGTACCCAAAGCATACATGTTGAAACGATGATTGTGTCTGTTACTTAGCCAAACCAATAAAAAACATTATAAAAGGAGCTGGGACTAAGAAGTTATAAACTGGGGAAAGAAGCAAAGAAGGAAAATGTTAAAGAATTTTAAATATAATCCATAAAGCGGATCCGAGAAGTAGACAAACACCCCTTCCAACAACCACCATTTTAGATTTTGCTACCAAAGTAGAGGGCAATAGGAGAGTAAAAATGGTTATAAATTTCTCACATAAATACAAACAAAAACAAGTTCTAAACCCTTTCAGGCCATGCAGCAGTCACGCGTAGAGCTCGTCGTAATAACCCTGCCCGTCGTCCCGTAGTGTCAGTGTAAGACTTTGTCGGAAAACGTCCCAAAAACAGCAATATTTATTTAAGTAGAAAAACAAAAAAGTGTACAGGAATAACTGAGTTTCCACTCCGATACAATCGACGTTTCGAATAAGATAACAGTCACTTAAAAATATAAAAAAAAGTAAAACCTCTATATTATTCTAACTGAAGCGAACCGTTGCATCGTTGAGGAAGTTTTACCGAAAGGTAACGAAATAAATATCAGAGGTCCATACACTAAAACTCATCCAGATGCCAAAATGAACTCGAAAACACTAGCTCGGTAGCAGGACAGCAATGCAACAATGAACAAAGGAAGAAAAAAATATGAAACTAGACACAGTTTTGTATCTCTTGCTCATTTCAATTGAAAATGGAAAAAAGAAAACCTCGTTTGAAAACAGGGGAAATTGTTTAAAGTCAATTCAGAAGAACAAACTAAAACTGCATATTTTTCTTTCCTGTCACCTAGGAAGTGACATCAACGCAACAGCAGAAAACATAAATGAAAAACAACAGGCTGTAAAATTCCCTCAAAAATGGCTCTTGTAGGTTCGTACCCTCGGCATAAAGTATCCACCAGAGGTCATGTTCAACAAACAGAAAATGCGTCTCGAAAATCAGGAATATTATCATGAACCAACAGAATCGAAATCGTTGAAGTATTGATAAATGGAGCTAAAGAGAAAATAAGGATAGCTTGTCTGCGAGCGGAAAACTTTCAAGGAACATTTAGTTAAATATTTAGGCTATATGAAGCATGTTTTCTTTCAATTTTTTCTTTTAAATCCTTTTATTGTGCAAGAAAGAGGATTCGGAAGGGAACCGCTTGCAGAGCTTGCAGGTCTGCGTTTTGTACAGGTGTATACTTTAAATTGTTTGCCCTTGTCGGAGATTCCATTGATTTCGCGGGATACAAGAAATTATATAATTTTTAGAACTACACGTTTGTTTCGTTTATAATGTTGTAGCAATGCAGCTTCCAACAATCGGAGAAGATTCGGATCAAACGCGTACAGTATTATTTGTCCTCCAGAGTACGAGAAAATGTAGCTTCCACGGAACGAGAAAAGGAATAATTATTTTGATCGAAACACTGAAACCGCAAACAGCCTCTTCCAAGCAAGAATGCTTCTGGCCACCGTTACAACCGTTGCGCCAACTGTTTCCGTTCGCCTATCGACGAAGCCACATTACGCTTAAGCGCTCTTTTCGCTTAAATCACTCTAAGTTTGTACGTTGTGAGTAAACTGTTAGGAGACCGTCAAAATGAATATGTTTACAAAGTGGAGGCATTTAATTTTAAAAATGATAAAAAACATTAATTTAGAAGAAAAGCAGGAAAGAAAGACGAAAAGGGATTGCAATCTATCCTATGGGCACAAACTGGACAAAGTGCCGCGAATGAAAGGGCTATGAAGAACCGTTTGACAAAGAGATACAGAGTACATGGTACGTTCTGCCACCCCGCACGAAGAGAAGCTCCAATCCAATGGCACACGAGGCGGGGCAATATTGTTTTTATCTTAAGGTTAAGGTTTTTTTTTTTTAAACGGTAACGGTTACAAGCAGACAAGGAAGTGAGAAACAAAAAATAAAAAAATTCCGAAACAAACACAACTACAACCTTCCTGTAACTACTAGCTTTTGAAAAATAAAGATATGTTAAAGTGAAAATATAGCGATCTGTGCGTTGGGTTTTAATAACATTTTCGAATGAAATGATGACAAAATGATCGAGAGGCAAGACTCCGGAGAACTTAAATAACCTAGTCAAAACATTCCTGAATGACACAGGACAGTTTGACTCTGCTCTATCCGGATAGGAATGATTACTTTATTATGATTACAATTGAATTATGTTAAGAATTTTGTTTTAAACTTAGACAATGAAACAATCCGTTTCTCTTGTATAAATATTTCCGCTGAAACGTATATTTTATATAGCCAATTCATTATTACATACTTGTGTGATCGATGCCAAGGAAAAAACAGAGGGAGAGAGAAGGGAACTGTTTTATATTAAAGCTAATATAAATTAGAGAAATGAATCGAATCGCTTGATATGTTTCATAGTTCGTCCACCGTATGGAAGGAAATTTTTGTGTTCCTTCAGATCTTCCATCGCCCTCACTTGCTCCTTCTCTCTACTGTCGGGTGGCACCGTACTCGTTCGCCTTCCGCTGGATGCACTCGTCGATCTTGGACTGGTACAGGAGCGGCACCTGGTTCCGGCAGTTGTAGCCACCGAGCTTGTGGATGATCGCATGGTCGAAGCAGTCGATGTTACCGTCCCCATTGCAGTCCTGAAGTGTACCGAGCGCGAAAGAAAGCAATAAATAATGTATCACCAGAAAAGGACGAGATGTCCAACCGGCTCTTACCTGGCCGAACTTTCTCATGTAGCCCTGGACGGTGTCGGCGGCACAGTACGGCTCGTTGGCGCAGTTTGAGTAGGCTGGAATGCAAACGAGTGGTTGGGAGTTAGTTGCAATTTATGAGTGCTTCGGTTTGTCCCCGAATCAAGGGTCGTTTCCTCGCAAATGGTGTGGCTTACCGTTCTGCGAGTCGGGCGTATCGCCCTGCTGGATCGGTTTGCCGGCGTCGCTCCAGTACGCCCAGGTGATCTGGAACATGCCGCAGACGTCCCCACTGCAGCGGGCGGCCACATCGCACCCGCTGGACGCTTCGCAGATGCACCCCAGGCACGCATCGGTGACGGGCTTTTCCAGGGGTTGTTGAGGTGGGACTTGAAGAGAGGAAGAATCAGTCAAATTTATCTTATGAGTCCTTCATTAAACGAATAATTTTATAGGTCAACCATGCCACAAATGTTGGAACGGCATTTTTTAAATAAACCTTGGTAAATAGTCACCATTGGAAAATGGCAAAACTAAATGTTTCCGAGTTCGTTTCCGTGATTAAGTTGTATGATGTTGAATGCTCTAAATGGAAGCTCGTACTATCTTGCAATCAAACGCATGCTGATAGCTAACTGCATTGAAAGGCTAATCGTCTAAGCCCCATATCGACACAGCACCCGCGAGAGCAATTTATCATGCGATAATCAACGTTCCAATGGCGAAGTGATTTACGGGATAAGAACAGATAAAATATTGAAGAACAATCCCCCGGGCGGGCGGCGTAACATCGGCGGAAGGGCACATCCCGGAAGTGACGGGACGCGTCGCTTCGAACTACCGCTTCTTTTCCAATCGCGGAAAACCCGTCGTGACCTTCCGCCGCTCGGGGCGATCGATTCATCATACAAAAGAAGTGTGGAAAAAAGGGAAACAATGTCCATGCCTCGGAAAGGACCCTTATGTAGGAATAATAATGGGCAAACAAACGGCCCGTGATTATAAGCATAGAACCGTTCGTCAAACCGTTCGATCGAACGTGTGCCAAGTTTCGTCATCGTTGATCGTCGGTTGTGCCCGTGTTGTAGCCGTCGGTAGTGACGGAACTTCCCGAAGTACCACACGGCAGATTACTCGTCTTATCTCGATCGTTCTGATCACGTGCAAGATGAAGGGACAGGGAGGCGTAAAGGGCACCGCTGGTGATTGGACACCCCGAAGAGTGGCCCTAAATCAATCATCTCAGTAGTGTTCTATCGCTGCTGTCCAGTGAAGCAACTCCCTTTAGATCACTGGCAAGATGTAATCTCTTGCCCCATACCGGACTTATGATTGAGTGCGAGAAGGAGCAACTTTATAAGGAGCTTGTTAGTAAACGGTTCAATCATGAGCCTATCATTATTATGCATCTACAATTATGAACAAAAACAGCAATTGGATGAGGGAGCGTTGGGATGAGATTATGTCCATGAGATTTTTTCATCAACTCACTACAATTAATGCAGTTGAGAACTGAAGATACCTTCTAACGGATGTTCTTTTTTGAGGTATAACTTCTTCACTTAAGAAAACAATGAAATGTAAACTTCTTGACTTCTATTGTTGTCCTATAAGAATGTTTCAAGAGTATAGGCATTTGTTCAACTATATAATTTTTTGTTTTTTTTT
>JAOEFI010000007.1:9290043-9310466 GCA_034621735.1 Anopheles plumbeus | reverse complement strand
GAACGAGTAATAAATCAAAAGATTCCGAACCTTCATCCTTCAACCGTAGGTGGTGTTTCAAATGGAATCTGTGGCCTTAATCAGGTTAAGGGTAAACGGCCGAAATTGGCCTGCCGGGGTGATCCGTACAGATGAACCGTGGCCCATGGCGCCTCCTTGACCCTTTTGAACCCGAAGAAATAGTTTTAACTGGAACGCGGGTCCAGTTCACACGAAAAGTAATTAATAACCAGACACGCGGCTAAGGGTGGTCTGTTCAATGTTTGCAACAACCAAAAAAAAAAAAGACATGTATATGAGCCTCTTCATCACTTCATCCCGTTATAAAACGGAATCCCCAGCATGATGATGGCCTGTAGGCATCCTTTCGAACGATGACTTCACCAAACGCGGGTCGAATCGAAACGGACAGAAAAAAAACGAACCAAGAGCAAAAAAAGGGTTTAACTCCAAGTTCATGCGTCTGAGCGTCATGGCGGAGAGAAGAAAAAATGCAAAACTAAATCTTTGCAGTTCCGTGGGCTTACATTATGCTGATACCGGAACCGGTTCGCGCAAGCGCACACACGCACAGTTTCAACGAACCGGACCGGACAACCGTGCAAATCAAGGCCAACACTTCTTAAGAGGCGCGTGGCAAACAAATCCCTCCGGATCCAATTAACAGTCGTCACACGGAGCCCGGATTGTTTGTCATGCCGAATATATGTCCCGGCTAGGTCTTGTGACGATTCTAGGAGGGATGCCTTGGAAGCATGGCAAAGGAAGATTAAAACGAGGGTTCGGGGTGCAGACGAGGCCGCTGCAAAATGCGGAAGAACCGGTTGCGATGGTTCATTTTTTTTCCTCCAATTTCCCATCTGAAACGATTATGATGTTTCCTTCTTGAAGCGATTTGTTTGTGTTTCTTGTTCGCCGGGTCTTAGGCCCTGGTGTGAGTACTTAATTCTAGCAGCCTCTGTCTGACCATATATTAGTTTCTATTAAGCTGTTCTTATAAATTCTTAAGAATTTAAGAGCTATTCTACTTCTTCTCACTTGGAACGACCGACAGGATGCCCGACCGTTGTTGTTCGATTCCATTAGATGGAATGCAAACAAATCATTCACGGTTTTGCTTCGAGAGACTTTTTTCTCTCCTTTCCATATTAGCACCAGCATTCTGTCGCTAGAAGCATCGGGTTGAGTCACACCACTCTTTATCATACCGTCGTGATCAACGATGCAATTATTGTGCTTCCGGAACTTAACCACCAGTGGAGGAGAATGGACATTATATTCTAGACAGGTGCATCACTGATTAACGCCTGTCAGATGCTCCAGGTGCTGCCATTTGCATCGAATTCATATGCAGGTTTTACAAGGTGTTTGTTTTTTCTACACGATTTAATAATTTATTATTTATTCATGGAACCAAATAGGGAAATAAATCAAAATCTGGCAGCCACTCCATTGGCAACGAAACGTCCACAATCGAGTTTGTTTGTAGACGGTTCACATGGGCACAGTGTAAGTAGGCGGGAACAAATGACGCCATCATTCTGTGCAGTGACTTCTCGCAGACATCCATTGGAGTAATTATGAAACAAACATATCTTATAAACGCTGGGCATTTTCCCATATTTCCGTAAAAAGGGACTTCCCTCGTTGCAAATGTACTGCTGATTTTGTATTCCTTCACTCAACATTCTGCGTACTAGAATATGAAGCACTTATCGCATTCCATACACTTGCTCGCTCACTCACGCGTCGTTCTCTAACGATGAACTTACCAATATGGGACACATCGCCCCGGACGCTACCGATAATGGCAATGCAGCACAAGCAGGCGATCGCAATCGATTGGGAAACCATCTTTGCGAATTCAGTACGAATCTACACACAAACACACAGGCACACACACAATTTCGCGTGTTCCGGAGGAGATAAGAACAGAACGGAACCGTTTTCTATGCTGCTGCTGCTGCTGCTGCTGCACGCGATAAGGCGTCCGCTTCGAACGCGACGATCTGCACGACTGACTCGTCGTTGTGGGCGTTCGCGATCGCGATGCTGTTCGATGGCCGCGAATTCATCCGCGTGAAGCCACGATCCGTTGTTGTTGGTGAATTTATTCAACCGATAGCATGAACCGCGCGGTTCTGTCGCGATCGTTTGATCTGTCGCATATATGATGTCATTTATTGTGATTCGCGGACTACACAGGCAAGTTCACCCGGTTTGTTGGTGGTTGCTGATCACTGAGCCCACCCGCCGCTTCTGCGGCCTCTTTGGATCGTTTTTTAAAGAGGAGTATAGTTCACTTTCTTTTTGTTTGTCTGCAGCAAACGTTTTATGGCGATTTTATTCAAATAGAATTTCTTTTACGATTGCTTCCCCTTGTTACTGTTTTTTTTTCGTTAAACTGCTTTCCATGTTGGGGATGAAGAAAATGGGTTAAAGTTGTTGAGTAAATAAACAGGACAGTTGGGACTCGCCTTGAATGAATAAACGCAGGGTTAGTGGGGCGCGCAGAGGCAACAAATATTTTGGATTTATAGCTTTTGAAGAAACAAAACGAATCCGTATATTCCAGGGTGAATTGGCAGTCTAGGAAACCGTCACCATAGCCTTTTAACTCCTGCATGTCGCGACTGCTTATCGAGGCCGTAGTGTTTTCGCGATGACAGCTGGGGCCAGTTCGATGGACACCTTTAAAAGTTCTCCCTTCTAACTGGACAGTGCAGTGGAAAGCAGGAAAACTTTAGAAATGCCATGCATAAACAGGGATTCGCGCAAATCGCGAAGAGCGCACAACAGATTTCATTCCCCATCTTTCCATCAGTTCTTCCTTTGTTCTTCTGCAAAACCATCATTTCACGATCAAAGGCTCAATTTCATCCAGTCGGTTAATAACTTTTATCATAAGTATTTCTTATTTTCCCTCTGTCGAGGTAGGAGGCATAATAACAGTTAAACTCCTACTGAATAATAGTAGTTTCAATATTCCATCCCTGCCGTCCAGTCTTTCGTCCAATGACTGCCTGATAATGAGCTCAATAAAAAAACGCCTTTCGCGTTGGGCGTTTACATTCGAATGGGTTATTCCTTCCACTGGACTTGAACTATGCATTTGCCCAAGGATTCGAACATCACCGGTCGAGTCGGGAGATGCGATTAATGGGCAGAAAAACCCCCGACCCAACGACAATGGCCTTCAATCGGCTTACGGAGGAAACATGTTCTGCATCTGAAGATCCTCCCACGAAGACGATTAAGCGTTGTACGATTTATTTATTAAGTTGTTAATTCGATGAAACAGCGTCGAACCATTAAAAATAACAACACAAAATTATTGTGTGGACCATCACATTTCCGAATGGATTTTTTTCGATTATTTAATACATTTCATATTATTGCAAAATAAGTGTAGATCAATTTAAACGTACCACTATGAATACTAAGTTACGTGTTATGTTACGAATATGTTCACATGAAAAGAAGTAAAACATCAGAAGTAACGGTTACGATAACTAGGGTTTTATTCTATAGTTTTTTCCATCAATTCCACCCATCTACTTAATTTTCACAAATGCTATCGTGCAAATCATTCCAACCAAGGATTTAATTAAGTTAACCACAATCTATGTAAATATGCTATTGTTATGAAACATGAAAAATTATGAAATAAAACACACACACATATGTGTGTGACTACGATAAACGCAATGCACACGGGCAAAGCGCTGCATCGAAAAGAAATGAGGTATTCGAATTGTCTCGGTCCGCACCGCCGAACACGTGTGCCGGCGATATTTTACGTTTGCTAAATTTTGATCAATTCTACCAGGAGCCTAGTATCGAGTAGCAGGTAGCGCAGACCCGACTATCTGTCCCGCTCCGTCCTTCGTAGTCTGTCATACTAAGCCACAGCATGATCTAGAAGAGACTATTCGTCTCGTTCTGTCCTGTTAGCATATAGGACAAGGAGGCAACTCTTAAACCCTTCACATGGTAGGTCCAGTGGATCACGTTTCACGCAGTTGTACTTTGATTTTTTTTGAAATTTTACCGAAAATTTGTTACTATTAATTTATACAAAATGTTGAAAACATTTATTACTGATTTATTAACAATTAAAATTAGCTTTACGTTGCAGAATAACAAAATATGTCGTCCACCTGAACGATTTTTCGTCCAATGCGGTTTGCTGTAGGCAGGCCTTTAAGGGTTATCAGTGCGTTATCTCTCTCGATTCCAATCTTCGATCGCTGATTGGCTGATTTGCAGAGAGCGACAGTTCTCCGAGCGTTGATCGGTCGACCTGCGCTCTCGACTTACCGGGAGAATTGTGTTACCTCCTGTGTCATACTTGCCTGGTATAAAACAGGCAAATTTCGGATTTCAAAATGCGTCGAAACAGGCGAGATTTTTCGTTCAGCGAATAAATCGAGACCTGTTGAGGCTGTGATTCCAACTGACTATCTTTCTCGCTCCTTCCTACTATACTATACCTGTATCGTGGTGGCCATTAGTATATTCCTTCCGGTTGCTCTTTCGTGTACATACCATAGTGCATACTGCAAGTGCATAGTGCAGCGATCGCAGGCAATTTTTATGGTTTTAATGTTAACAACACCGTAGAAACAAAATGAATGTAATTAATGAAAAAATGAGATAAAACCATGAGAGTAAAAGTACCAACACGAAGTGCAGGAAATCAATGAAATAGTTAGTTTGTTTAAATACACCCGCTAGAAGCTTGCCGGCTGGGGCCCAGTCATCAATGTAATACCGCCACGATGTAACACTTACAATTTTCCTATTCAACCACGTAAGAACAACAACAACGGCAAAAGTCTGAGGACGCTGAGGAAAATCGGATCTTTGTGGTTTATTCATGAGTAGAATGATCAATCGGCGATCTACAAAAGTCGATGAAGAGTTGCTTGAAGTATTAGAACATATGTACGAGAACTGTTAGTTTCCCTGTTTTATTTTTTTGATTACAATCCACAACTTTCTTACTGTTTTTTCTTGATGATTGATACTGGAATCTAACCAATTGTGGTTCTAATCATTCTTCAAATCATTCGTTTTCATTGTTCGTTACATGCTTAGACGAACACAATTAAATCATACCATGCATCTCTGCTTCTCTATTTACAAATTCATTTTATTGTGTTATAGTTGAGGGTGAAGTTAGTTCAAATATTAGCTATTGTGAATACATTTCCTATTCCGAAAGCGTCGTTAGAAGCAGCGACTAAACAGTCGCACAACTTGCTGCTAGCTTAGATGCGGTTATTAATTTGGTAGCATTGAGTTTAGCTTTTTCTCCTAATCTCCGCCATCGTCCATCAGGGCTGATGGTGTTCGCGTCCAGCAACAGCGGGTTCTGGAACATTCACTTCCAAAAGCCAGACGAACGGCAGCAGTTTCGAGTAGATAGATCGATAAATAGATAGATGGGGAAAAAAGGACAAACTAAAACACACGGACACACTCACGCTGAAAATGAGCATACGTACATTACATCGGTTTTCGCTTAACTAGAACTGTGTAGTTCCTTTAAATCAACGCACAGGACCTATGCTACGTATATGGTGCCAAATCAAAAGCATTAGCTGGCAGCGGTTACACTTATATTCTACACATTGGCGTCCCCATGAGGCAAATGAATTGCGTTGGTTTGGTCTGTTTTAGTTACACATTAGTATAGGCTGGAATGTTGTGTGGCTTATTAGTAACGTGATTTCAAAAATGGTTAATAGAAAGAAAGTAAAAATGATGAAAATGCAATAAACATTTCTCTACCAGTTGCCTCTGCTTCTACTTACACTGTGTAAAATGTATCGAAATTCTACATATTGTTCTTGCAACGGGAAGTTTGACAGCCCACCCTTCTTCCGTTGTTTCATTGGCTTGGACACAAACACACAATAAATGTGTCCCTCATTGGATTTCAGTTTTATCAAAGAAGAAACGTGTACGATAAATGAAAAACCATCGGTAGCGAAAAATCTCGAAAAAATGTTCGGTCTAAAATTACGTACAGTTCTATTGCTTCTACCATGTATGGGTATCTATCGATTTTTCTCTTGATTGTGTGGTTAGTTTCGCATTGGTTGTGGTTGCTGTAGAAAACAATTCCTCTCAGTGCCAACAATAGATTGTTCATTTTGGTTAAGGTGTAACAAATTTCGAAATTGTTTTCATCAACAGCTGCAACATGGCTATGAACATTTGATCAAACCAAACCATTGCCAAAACAACATAAACGAATTTCCAACCTCAATCCTTGCGGATTTACGTTAACCTACAACCCTCGCTGCAAAATCCCTTTCTAGCAAATTCGAAGCATTGTCCTTCGACGCGTCAACACATTTCTTTGAACCTAGTTTGTTCTTGGTTTGATAATTCGTCCGTTCAGCGATCATTTTATTAACATATCGTTTCACAAATCATACCTCCTTTATCCGTCTTTTACCGAAAATTAGTCCATCCGATAGACAATGATTAGCGACCGTACAGGGCCTGACTGTAGCTTCACTTACTAACAAACGAGGCATTAATTCTAGCATGTACCGGCCATACTTTTGTGCCAACAAGTATCGTTCAAGGTGCCGTTCCCTTGCTAAGCATGAATACACTTGCGATCTGTATTTACTTTTTTTACTTTTGTCCTGCAGTGTTTTACGTCAAAACCGATTGCTGATCATGCATGTATTCCGAGTGCTACTAATAGTGAATAAATGGTTTGCATTTTGTTCACTTTACTTTATCATAATTACTCTAGAGTCTAGACGATGCTTATTCTTTCCTCGTGGAGATGTGCGGTTTCTGAAGTTTCCAAGTATCGTCTGAATTCTATACTGCATTGATTAGTTTTTCTTCTTCCTCGTTCATTTGACTATTTTTATTTCACAACTAGACTGGAGTCTACCGTTCAGAAGCTGGAAATAATTGAGTATATGAGATGCAAGAAGAAACGAAGCTAGAACTGCCTCCTGCTAGCGTACGAAAGGAAAAAAGAAACGTAAAAAACAACGGTTTTCGGCGGAGTTTTTATTTTATATCCCGCCGGGGAAAACCTGCCTGCCCTGCCCTAAAACTACCCCCAATTTGGTGGAGGGTAAAACCTGCTAGCCGGACCTAACCGCTCATCTTGTTCGTGGCCATAACCTTCTGGTTGTTGGCGGCGAGCAAGTTCTCCTGCACAATCGTACACGAAACGGGATCGGGAAGTTTAATATCCACACCGGCCATCGCCATCTGTCCGGCCCCGTTCGAGTTGTTGCTGGATGTTGTGGCACCCGTCGAAGATGAGGGACCGGACGATCCCGGGCTTGCTGTGTTCGAGTACATTTCACCATCCCCATCGCAGGACATCATGGCCGGTTTCACTTTCGCAGAGCCCATCGAAACGACTGACGGTGGTTTGGCTGCAATGAGCGGTTTTCTGAGCTTACAACCGTCCGTGGGAACCGTTTGCTGTGACTGCTGGCTGATGATACAATCGTTATCATAGATGCCACTCTGCTGGATTCCGTACGGTGTCGTTGACGGAGTACCAGCGCCCGACACCATCGCACCACCGTGCCCGCCCGGCGTCGCCGATGTTTCGTAGGAATGTGTGAGTGATGCTGGTGGCGAACTGTGCGCTAACATTGGTTGCTTTGGTTGGAGGTTCTGATAGCATTCGCCTATCATGAGCAGCTGGGCCTGGTCGAAGGAATGCTGCTGCTGGAGTTGCTGGTGCTGCTGCTGTTGTTGGGCAAAAGCTGAAGGAGCGTTCGACGGATGGACTGACGATACTGGCGCGGCGGAGCTGGCGCCTTGCGGTCGTTGCGTAGGACTTGTCGGAACGCTCGGTTGCCGTGGGAAGAGGTTCGGGTAACGCACGCGTATGGAGTCGACCACGTCCAGGAGGTTTTTGGCATCCATCGCTAGTACATGGGCCGCTGACAGCATACTTCTGCAAGACGAACGAACAATACATTGTTTAAATCTGTTTTTCCATGTGAAAAATATTCGGATTGGCAAACTTTATCATCAGCAATCTTCGCCATATATAAAAGAATGGAAAATGCCAATAGTTGAAGTTAAACCAATTGGAATGCTATACTTACTTCCGGTACTCGGCATCCAGCGTCGTGTCGCTGTACTGCTGCGCTAGCCGCATGGCTGTAACTAGTTCGTACATGTCTTTGGATAATACTTTGTGTGCCATTTCCACTTCCCTACAGCCACGAGAAGGAAAACAATCAATCACCATTCGTATAGGAAATTACTACAAGGCTCGGAAGCGCAATACTTACTTGTAACGCTGCGGCGGGAAATTGACCGACAGCTGATCGACCGCACCGAGCAGTGTCCGTAGCTCGATACCAACGTTTCGCACCAGATTTAAATATTCGGGTGCTTGCGCACGATCCACGCCTTGACTGAGGGCCATGATGGACTTTACCACGCTGGTCGTAGCGGTGTATACCATGTCGTTCGTGCGATCGAGGGGCATCGTTTTGCTCGGCTCGACCTTCTTCACCGCGAACTTTTCATCGCCGGACTGTGGCGTGGTGCAGCGTTCCATCGATGAGCTCTTCGACTTGATCATACCACCGCCACCAGAGCCGGGAGTGTGGGGCCTATACCATAAATAAATATTCAAGATGAAATGAGTTCATCAGGACATAGATCGTCCTCTAATACAACCTACCGCGAATCGCTTGCATTCTGTGGCGTGGTGGGATAATGATCACCCAAACTCTGCGGCCCGGACATGGTGTTCTGGGGAGAGAAGTGTGGACTCTGCTGCGAATGGTAGCTTCCAGACAGTGACGAACCTCCACCGTTGATCGGTGGTGTACCACTTTCCGGCAAAGGTGCCGCAGTTTGCTGTTGGTGCTGCTCGAGTGACATATTGGCGGTGTTGGCCGTGATCAAACTAAGCCGTTTCTTGAGGTTGTTTTCTTCCTGCTGCAGCCACTTGGAATCGATTTCGCTCTCCTGCTGTTGCTTACGGAGCTTTTCTTCGAGGAACTGCTGAGTCTCTTGTAACTATGGTAAGAACAAGAAAACAAACTAGCGGTCAAGGGGGTGCGACTTTTAACAGAAACAATACCAACAAAGAAGTGTAAAATTATAATTGTTAAAACTATTTCAGTTAAGACCAAAAAATACTGATAAAAAATCAAAACAAATCTAGGATAACGCCCGTCAGCAACATGTTAAAAACGGAAGAAACAACCGAATAAATCAACCTGAACGGGTGAATAAGTGTGAAAGGTTTTTGTTATCGGAACACGATGAATCAACCGAAAGAAATACCACATCGAAACGAAACAATAAAAACAAATACATAGAACTTATAAAATCGTCCAAACTGGTTCTAGCAACCAACGGCGAAACACTCAACTCAAGGAACAAAAACGAAAACGCTAAAGAACTATTAGAAGGAAAAACCTTACAGGATTAAAATTTTATAAAGTGGTTTAATACCAAGGGAAGGAGGATGAAGGAAAAAAGCATGATGGTCGAATGAAATAACATGAAATGATAATCGAAACACGAATCAACGGAAAGGAAAACGATAGCAATAACAACATCCTTAATCGTCAGTGGTAAGGTAGCGAACAAAGTGACAATCAAGTCCTATAGACACCTGAGCGGGTTGCTGCTGCGAGGTCGTTGCCTGTTGTAGTGGGTCGACCCTTGGATGTGATGTTTGCTGCTGCAGCTGCTGCTGTTGCGGTTGTTGCACGGGCTGCGCGACGGCTGTGGCCATCTGCATCGGCTGTGGTGGAGCGGCTTGCCCCTGATGGGCCACCGCTTGGCCATGGGACATTTTCAGCGGTGTCTGAACCTGCTGCGACGATGCAATACCTATGATGGGCCCGGCATTTCCGGTTCCTGCCGAGGGCGGCATCATGCTTCCAGCGACCAGTGGGACCGGCTGCTGTTGTGCTTGCGATTGCTGGATGTAAATCTGCTGATGCATACCGGGTCCCGCACCACCTCCCCATAGTGCTCTCTGTGGTGTGCCTTGCATCTGGTGCTGCTGCTGCTGCTGCTGATTCGCCGCTTGCTGTTGCTTGCTGGCTGAACTGTACGGTGGCGGGAGTGCAAAATTGGCCCCGGATGAAGCCGGCAGTCCGGGCGACACTGCGAGCGAACTCGGCGGCAACATGCCTTTCTCAACGCTTTTCTTCAGCGCGATGGAGGCGCAGGATTTCACGTTCACGCCGCCAAAATCGTATATCTCTTCCTGGAACGGTTCCTGCTCTTTCGGTGCCGCTGCGACCGGACTGCGATAGTTTTGGAAGGGCATATTGCGCTCTAGGCTGCCCACGGCACCGCCGCGGCTCATCAGGATGTGTTGATTTCGTTCCAGGCTACCCCCTTTGTAAGCGATCTTACTGCTCATCATATCGTTGACGATCGCCGCCGACTGGTTGCGCTCCAGGCTGCCGCCCTTGATCGAGTTGAGGAAGATCGATTGGGTGGGAGTCTGCTGGTTGCGCTCCAGACTGCCCATTCGATTTATATATCCAGCGGCACCGGGGTTGGATGGTCCGTTTCCACGCTCGAGACTTGCCGAGCGGACACCGTGTCCAACACCAGGGTACAGATCCGATTGATTCCCTCCACTGTACTGGCGGGTAAGCGAGTTCGAACGCATCGCTTTGGCGGACGTTCCGTACTCCATGCTCATCTGCCGCGTCCGTTCGAGCGAGTTGATGCGGGCCGCGTACGCCGATACGATGTTCTGCCCTACGTTCCGCTCGAGGCTGCGTGATTTCGAGCCACCGGATGGCTGATCTTCTTGCTGGGGCGATTTGACGAAGGTGGTTTGCGTGTACTGACCGCCACCCGGGGCAGCTGCAACAGCACCTCCACTGTACGGCATGTAGTTACCGGGATGTCCTCCCATACCGGGCGGTTGTGACTGTTGCATCACGTACTGTTGCTGCTGCTGCTGCTGCTGCTGCTGCTGTTGGTGTTGCTGATGATGATAGTACTCAGCAGCGAGTGCCTGCTGGTGCTGCTGCTGGGCGTGATACTGCTGGTAGGTAACGATGGAATTGCCCTGCGGATAGTACGGTTGCTGCGTTTGGTGCTGCTGCTGCTGCTGTTGAGCGTTCGAATGCATGAAATTATTGTTCATCAGTTGGGGATTCAGGTTCGCCTGCAGGTTTGCGCTCTGCTGCTGGATGGCTTTGTAGGTCGGTTCGATCGAGTGGGTCTGCTGGGTCAGGGCGTTGATGATTTCGCACGGTACCGGATACCCGACGCCCGCGTGCGGATGAGTGACTGAGGAGGAGGACGGGGAGCAGGTAGAGGAAAGCATTTGCGAGCCCTGAGAGTTGGGCTGTGCGGCGAAGGAGGAACTTTGCGACATGGAATGGATGATGTTATTGTTAGCGGACAGTACAAGAATATCTTGAGGGTTCTTATAGCGTTCCAGTGTGTCTGTGTTCTTTGGGTGAAGCATTTCCGTGGTGCTACTTCCACCATCCACACCGACCGGTACGCCAGCGCAGCCGGCATACGGATTTTGGTTGCATTCCTCGAACGCAATGGCACCGCCCTGCTGCTGCTGCTGCTGCAGCTGGGACACCGAGCCCGAACCCGACTCGGTGGCATCCGCCTCTGCTGCAGCAGCGGCGGCTGCGACAGCAGCGGCAGCCTCGTCGATGGTGGGATCAAGCTTGTGCAATTCGGTCACGGGTAGGGGGGCGGTTTTCAACGGTAGGTTAGCGACAGCGATCTCTTTGGCAACTTGGTTATCAGTATTGTTTGGTGGTGCATTAGGATCTAAGTCTACGGATAGTGTGTTAAATACCGAGGCCGGTGTCGTGTAGGACGACGCGTTGATGCCACGCTGCTCGTTCTCGCGCATCAGCGCCGCAAGCACGGTCGGGTCGCGGGCAACGATGTACGTTTGGGGTGCGCCCGGCACTAGGGGACCATCGGCTGGAAGGAAACGAACATTATTAAAATGCGTATCTTTGGAAAGGACATAGTTTCTCTAAATAGTGTTCAACCTACCACCCATTGTAGGTCCACGGGCGGGTTTTGGTGGTGCCATATCATCTCCAGCACCCCAGGACATTGCTGCCACACGGCGGTTCTCTCGGCGCATCGTCTCACAGTCGCTATGTCTTTCTTCCATCAGAATTTCACTGCAATTGCGAGACAAAAACCAAAGCGTCGTTAAATGTCGGTTGTACATGTCTACGAAGTTCAAGGGAAATTACTCACTAGAGCGTTTCTTTAACATTCTTGAAGTTGGGCCGCTTGAGCGGCTCCAAGGACCAGCACTGTGACATCAGCGAGTAAAGCCGCGGCGGGCAGTTCGCTGGCAGCGGGAGACGTTCACCGTTCTCCAGCTTACCGATCACGTCACAGTTCTTCACACCTTGGAATGGTTTAACGCCGAGCATGAGAATTTCCCACGTACACACACCTGCAGAAGAATAAAGAGATAAGTATCGCAAAACAAATGTTTGTATTGTCAACGGGAATTCTGCTGCCCAACTGATACTCACCGAACATCCACACATCGCTAGCGGTCGTGAAGCGGCGGAAGTTGATCGATTCCGGTGCCATCCATTTGATCGGAAGCATGCCTTTGGTGGAAGTGTAGTAAGATTGATCTTCAACCCATCTTGAGAGTCCAAAATCGGCAAGCTGTGGAGTGCAAAAAAGCAATTAGATCAGGGTAGGCATTGTTTTTAGTTGATGTCAAAGTACTTTTCCGGGATTTGCATTCGTTGCGCGTGTGTGTTAAAATTTTAAGTGAAATTCAATTTTCTCGATTGGGAGCCCTCAATTGAAATATACCTTAATACACGTCGGTGAGCTGACCAGAACGTTTCGTGCGGCAATATCGCGGTGGACGAACTTTTTCGACTCCAGATAACTGAGCGCTGTCGACAGTTGGTACGAGTAGAGCAGAAGGGTGCCAAGCTTGAGCCTGCGAAGGAGGAAAGAACGTATCGTTAAACACATCAGGCTGGAATGACTCAACGATACTATCCCGAGGATAGCTGCTGCTTTTACGTCGAGCGTTCGATAGCCGGACAAAGTACTGAGCAGAGTTTTCGTCCGAAGCACACAAGAACGAATCCGCAACCGAGAGAAGTTTGCGTGTGGGGATTTGGAGAACAGTTTGAGCGGATCACGGGACTGAAGGGTAACACGTTCGAGCGCAGTCGAATAAACCACGAACCTCTGCCCGTCGCCGGTCGGAAGATGCGCTACCGTATCAATCAAGCTGGTCCAGCGGGATTTCTTAGTGCACCCATACCAGCTTCAAGGTTACCGAAAAAACTTTCACCTGGCCCTTCCGCAGAAGAAAAATCAGGAGCAGCTCCGGTTACCTCAAAGAAGAAGAAAGCGAAGTAGGATCACTTACTTGGAACCGTTTTTCTTTAGATACGCGCGCAGCTCCCCGTGACGGGCCAACTCCATGACGATCCATATCGGTGGACCACTGGAAATTCCGATCAGTTTGATGATGTGAGGATGTTCGAACTTTTTCATGATATCTACAACAAACAAAATATAAATAAGTATCAGTTTAAGATTGTTGGGTTGTATTTTTGAATGGAATTCCATTCTTACATGCTTCCTGCAGGAACTTTTCCGAGGTGGTAGTATCCGCGTCCGGCTTGCAGGTCTTCACCGCCACCTGAATGATGCCGGTCTTCTGCGCGTCGGCGTTACCGTTGTCCAGTACCAGCTGCGAGTGCTCGTCGAACTCGGTCGTCAGCGATTGGTTCAGCTTGCTAACCAGGGTGGATTTGTTCGGCAGGCGGCAGGTACCGATGTGCACGTCTCCGAACTGGCCAATGCCGATGATCTCGTTCAGTGAGATCTGCGACCGGTCGAGCTCGTAGTCGCGGGCAGCCGGGGTCGAATAGTCGCCCTCGTCATCGCACATGCCCAGCTCCGCGTAGTCCTCATTGAGCGTCGGTTTCGGGAGCTGGCCGGCGGTGGAATCCTGTAGCTCGCTGCCACCGTTCAACCGATCCGTGCTCGAGGAACGCGAACCGTGCCGATCGGCAGCGGACGATTGCGACTCCGTGAGGCTCTTCTTGAGGTGACTCTTCTCGAGCGAGTTGGTGGCGCTCGTGCCGGTCGGCGGCGTGCCAAAACCACCCCCCTTTGGTATGACGGAACGATCCCACAGGCTAGTATCGTTATTGTTAAATAATCTACAATATCCATCGACTAGATCGGCTATACTTTCGGAAGTCTTAATACCATCACAAGTGATCGCCAGGTCCTCGCTGTTGCCATTGACGCGGATCCGCAGCTGGGTCTTGATCTCACCGCACGAGCACTGGCTAGCGCTGCTGCCAGACCCGGCTCCAGATCCGCCCTTCTTGGAGTCTTTTTTGCTTCCGCCCTCGCCGGTGGACGAGTTGCTTCCACTGCCACCGCCACAGGAGCTGGTAAGATCGGGCTGATCCCTACCCTTGCCACGGCCACCAGCACCAGCGGCAGACTGGTGGTCACTTTTGGTGAGCGACGTCGGCAGCACACTGGTGGTGATGCGCTCGATGCTCTCGAAGTCGGTCACCTTCGTGGGCGGTGCCTGCGGGTTGACCGAGTACGAGATACCGACGTGCGGCCCAATGATCAGATCGACCCGGATGTTCCAGCTGCTGCTCAGCTGCACGTTGAACTGCTCCTGGTCGAACGTGTACTGCGTGCGGAGGAGGTCGAAAAACTTGAGCATGTACTCCATCTCGCTGTAGCTGTACACCTTCTTGTAGCCGGCCTGGATCTGCTTCTTCAGATTCTTCTGCTTAATCGTATCTATCACAGATTTCGGTATGAAGTTGCCGAAGCCCATCTCCTTCTCGATGTAGTCGAGATGCTGCTTCCGGTCGTTCGAGGTATTGCTAGTGTCTTTGTAGTAGTGTCGGATGCCGAGGCAGCACAGCTGCACCGCAATCTCCGGATCGATGTTCGGCACGTTCGACTGGATGTAGTCCTGCTTGACCTGGTCGAAGTAGAAGTGGCACGTGGTGCGGTCCTTCTCGTACAGCTCCTTCAGGTTCTTCGGGATGTACCGTACGCGCAGTTCCGCCTTCCACACACTGTTGCCGTGGCCGACCGCCGTGCCGCTCGTCTTCTGCTGCATGCGCTTGGCGATCGTGCTCTTGTCCACGTTCGGGCAGTCCGCGTTGGTGCAGCACGGATTGTAGATGTGGGCCATCACCTGCAGCATCGACGTGTCCGGCGGCATCCAGAGGACCTCTTTGGTAAGCATGTGGCGCAGCCGGAGGGCGTAGCTCTGCGGGTTCGGTTTCTGCCCGGGCGACATGTAGCCGACGATCAGATTGATGATCTGCCGAACGTCGGACGCCTCGTCGAAGCGTATCATCCGGAAGCCATGGTTCGGCAGATAGACGTGCAGGGTTTGTGTGTCTCCTGTTTGCGCTGTTGGACGACAAGGTAGAGCAAAAGAAGAAGAAAAAGAAGAAGAAAACACACGGAGAATTAATAATGACCCGATTGACGGTGGTCGGAAAAGAAACAAAATGGCTGCAGCGTGCAAGAGACAGCCGTCTGCGAACGTGAGCATCGGAGCCTGCTGTTTGCTTGACCGATGCAACCTGAGAATGAAATATTAACTTCGTCTTTCGCAACGGAGGGCAAGGCACGGAATCTTGCACGCTACTTTGCAATGAAATATGCACGAGTCCGTACCGGTCTGCTACCTGTGCTACTAGAAGAAGCGCAGCCAGGCGTCCGGTGGACTCGGTCGACTGCAAGATTAATTACTTCGACAAACCACTTGGCCGCACAGAAGAGCAATGACAACAACTGTGCGACCTGCGCATGAGAAACACTCCATTCGATCTCGCGGCAAGCGAGACGCAAACTTATGCCACCAAGGTTCTGGTGGCTCGCCGGATGGGAGCATTACACGAACCACCGACGACGCGCCGGCGAGCGGAGCTTGCGAACCAGAAGCATTAACTTTGGCGAATAATACAAATTAGTCTGCAGCGCGGTCGGTTCTCTAACAGTTTATCGCAGCAGGACGCAACCCAGCACCGTTTCGGTTCGCCTCCGGTTGGGTGGGTAGCGAAAATGGGATCGCTACACTTAATTGCACTCGGAGCGGGGCTGGTCGCGGATCGAATCCTGTGCGAAAACACTTGTCCCACGATAGTGTCGAACGGAGTTTTCGCGGCGCTAGATGATGATAAAAACGAGATAAGCCGGGGGCAACTTTTACGCAAGCACGAACACGAACGACAGAGCGGTGGTGGTGTCGTGGTGGTAAAGTGCTTCCTACAAGACTAATGGGAATTATTAAGATCGGTGCACATTATCGCATCCCAGCCATTAGTTGTTTTACTCAGCGTTCAATAAGTTGCATTTTCCCACCCGGGGTGTGCTGGATACATGCGATTAGCCTTGGGACAACACCCATTATCAATCGTGATTAATTATTGACATCAACTTGAAGTCATTTGAAATGCCCGAAGGGATCGACTCCTTTTTCCGTATGCTGTGAAAGTCACTACTGAATGGTCACAGTTTTAAGACAAATTCCTCAGTTTGATTAATATTATTAAGGCAGGTAGGAAGATAGTTATACTCCTTCTTAAAAAGATGGAAAGTTAGAAAAAAAATTATCATGAACATTGCTTGTCCGTTGAAAGTTGTTTACCAGTTCTATTTAATTAGTTTCGTCCAAAAGGCTGAATTAAAGTATTAGCTAAAGTCTTCATGATTAGTTTAAGAAAAAGGAGGCAGGACAGAAGGTACAAGGTATCTCGCGAAATCCTACCATATAGAACTGCTAATGTGTCAATTTGTAATCTCCATTAGGAAGCATATCGAAACCTGCTCAGAATAAATTCTAGCAAAGTTATAGGATCGACCATAACGTCGGAACATTCGATCAGGCCGTGCTGGTTGGATGCGTGATAAATGTAACAGAAAATAGATCACACCTGAACGGAAAGGACTAAGAGCTTGAAGGGGTATCCCTTTCTAGGAAGGATGGTTTCGATCGCGCGACATGAGTCGCGATCAAATGATGCCTAATGCGACGATAAGCTGCGGGAGGCCTTACTACTACTTACTTGTCTGCCGCGACGGGCTGAAGTGTGGCGAGTGGCCCCGCGGTACGTTCAGGTCAGCCATGTTGTGCTGCTGGCGGTGGCTGTGTCCGGAGGCCGCACCGGGGACGGCTGCGTTGGCCGAACTGCGGAGACGTGAGTTGCGTTTGAAGTCGGACGCACCGGCGCTGGACGTGCGCCAATGCTGGAGCGGGCTCTTGGCGGCGCTGCTGTACGAGTACCGCGATGGCGAAGCGTGCGGGCTACCGTGCCCCCGGTGGTACGGGGGCTCTCCTAGACCGTTTCCGGATCCATCGTAGCTGCAGAGGGAGAAAGGAAAGCGAAATAGAGCGGGGTGTCCGTTAGTGAGCGGCTCTAGTCTTTTTCGCAAGTGGGCCTTACATATAACCTCACTTATCGGTCGAGTTGGAAAACTAAATCTTTTTCATTTTTCTATTTTCATTTTTTTTTTTGCAGAACATAATGCGCCGTTCGTGTGTGCTCGTTCGAGTGTTGCCGTTGCTGTAGGGGTGAACTTCCGGCCGCACCATTTTGTTCAACCCCGGGACAATTAACCCCTGCCAATGGAAAGGAGATACGGGTTTTTGCACGATAAGCATAAGGGGAAGGCAGGTCGATCAGTGGCCCGCCGCCAAACCAGCCTACAAGGTTAACTCGATGCCAAATATCGCCAAAACCCACCGCACCGCACCCACCCACTCACGCTCTCGTCGGGGGTGAGGTCAATCGGTCCCAGGTTGGAGCGAAAATGGAATTTAACACTCCAATAAACCCTGTACCGTTGATTGGACACTAATTGCCGTTTCGGTGCGGATCTATACGATCGCCAAAAACCGTTCGGGTGGCCGCCGTTGGCCCCGTGAGAGGTGTGTGATCGAATTTCACGCCACCAACAGCCCCACCACCGGCAGATACGGGGTCGGGAGGTGTCGCCCGGGTGGCCTGTTGATTCAGTTCAGATTGGCGAATCGACGATCGTTTCGAAAAATAAAATATTTCGCTCGCAAGTGCGAAGAACTTTCACACGAAATAGTTTGAAGGGCTGTGGTGGAACGTTTTTTTGAAGTTACATTACGCTTGCTTCACATTGACTACGCAGCTGATTCTATGCTACGCTTTCGTTGCATTCTACAAGGACCTGTAGTTCTATTTTTTTTTTTTGGTAAAACTCCCTCGAGCGCCATAAATATTAATTAATCGAACCGATGCAATCAGAGATCAATAGCATAAATCACGTCCTCGCGATGGGCAACCCAAAGTGCATATGGGCACACATGCAGACACTGTGTAGCCGGGAAAGTCGACCGCCAATTTTCCCCAAGGTGAGAGATTTATGCACCACACCTGGAGTGCAGCACACGTTGCAACAACTGGGAGGCCCCCGGGAATGGTACACGTCCCATGGGCTAATGCATTTCATCATAACCTTCGCGTTTATTTGGGGCGAAATAACACACACACACACACACAAACAGACATTCCGAGCGGGGGTTCACATTCGCCGCGTTCGGTGTATGGGCAGTATCAAGATTCGTGTCCCACAATGGGGAGCACCGTGGTTTCATATTTCTATTGCGATGTTTATTATTTGACCGAAGAGCAAGAGAATGCCACGAGTCCCGCGAGTATGGAAGCAGCAGTTTGCCTTCGGCTGTTCCAAAACCTAAATGTATTCGAGGAGCCTCTTGCGCCAGCGGCATCAACAACAAATGCACCCATCGTCGTGCTTCACACAGATTAATTGCAGGTGATAAGTTCGGATGCAACCGAAAGCAGCGAATTCGGGGACGACGCCGAGGCCCCGTAGATACGGAAAACCAATATGGCTTCTTCCTGTGCTTCCACCATACAAGGCAAACCTGTCGATATGTCAAAAGGTACCCTCTGGCACCCACTGGCCGCGATTTGTCGTTGAGACCGAAATCGGATCTAATGTTGGGACAAGTGGTGCGTGTGTGGAACGTGTTCAGTCCCGGAAAGTTGACTACCCCCAGTGTGTCAGGTGGTTTGAGGACACTCGAGACGGCGCGACAGGGCGCGACAAGGCACCTGCGACAGAAATATCAGGGACGTTTTGGACGTCAATTGTTCGACGGAAGAGTGCACCAGGAATGCCGCTTCATTTGAGTACCGAAGCGAGTGTTCATGGAGGAAGAAGCGCGAATCTACAATCGTACAAAAACAGTACCACTACAATTCCTGCTTATCACCTGGGATCCTCATTTTGGCTATGGAATATTCCAAGCCATGATTTCAGCTACTTTCGTAATAGGCAAGTGACACCCATACGGCCGACGGTGTGCCAATATCTGCCAATGGGCCATTTCGAATCCGACGGACACCTTGGGGACCCACGGTACATGCAAAGTAGATCTTGATTAGCCTCCAATTTTGCAACACCCCGGTGCGCTCGTTTGGGGTCGTCGTGTAGGACTCTGGTGGTGGGCAAACGGGTCCGAGTCCGAGCCCGGGACGGGCCACTTCCACACGCGACTGTACGGCGGCAACTCCGATCCTGCTTCGGCCGGACGGCCTGTTGTCTCAAGTAGCAGCAGCAGCAACAGCATTATGTTTGCATGCGACTTCGTCTTCCTCTTCTTCGCGTTGCGGGGCCCTGTTCGGCCCCCACTTTTACTGTTTTTCGTTTCTGCCGCACGGAAAGACCCGTGGGAAGGGCCTCGAAATGGTGTCGGTTTGGTTGCGCGGGTCTGGTCTACTGCTACCACTACGGCCGGCTCATCGATTCGATTTGGTGTTGGCGGTGCAATTTTTTTTTGTTCCATGTTTGTTTCATTAATATTTTTAATTCCACCAGCAACACCAGCAGCTTTGCCATACGATCTCGCCGTCCGTGAGCGGTCAGACCTGGCCAGTCCGCGATCGCGATCTACTTCGAGTGTAAGAGTAGGTGAACCTGTTGAGGATTCAGTTTGCAGTGCGCACTGTCAGTGCGGCAGTAGTGCTCCCTTCGTGGGTTTCGCACCCAAGGGCCACTACCACGTCCACGCCTGACAAGTGAAGGCTTTCTTCGGCGATCATTGGGGGAGGGGGGGGGGGGGTGCGAAAAGCATTTTTGAAAGTAATCCCGTGCATGCAACTGATTAAACGGATATGACACTGATCGGGGGAGATAAAAATGGCCATAAAAAGAAAGATCGTAAGCGCGCCGTGTTGCAATGAAACGTAGGATCAAATCCGCATGATGTTACCATAATGTCAAAATTATGGTTTACTACAGCGTAGGACGGGGTTATGCCGGTCTGTGGCAACCGCTTTCTTTCGCTCAGATGTGGCCCTTTTGTTTTTCCCTTCTTCAATCGAACATTGCCC
>JAOEFI010000007.1:9226486-9250393 GCA_034621735.1 Anopheles plumbeus | reverse complement strand
CTAATAACATATTTAAACCGGAACTGTCTTTCGTGCGATTTTTTACGTTCATTCGTATCGGCCATTCTGGATGTAGATTAGTTAATTTCCCTTGCTTGCTGACAAATTGTTGTAATTCAAGAAGCAGATAGCAAGAAAAGAAATGCACTTCTTTTTCGCCACCTTCCTCCGAGGTAAGCCCTCGGCTCAGATTTGCAAAACAAAAAGTCATGGCATCAAAATTGTAGCCAAAGCACGTCCGCAATACATGTACGCAAAAACAGTTAGAGAAAAAAATTCTCTTGGTCAGATTTCCCTCACACGACAGACACGACACTTTTATAGCTAAACAAGCTGTATCAGCAAATTCCTAAGTCATCTGCTGCCTTGCAAAATGATTCACAGATTCACTTTATATAGGGTTGTTTACCGCCAATTGGAAAAAGGAAAATGGTTCTCTTTGAAAGCTGCGATACTATTCTTTGCGAAAATCTCATCCCCTTGTTTAAGTTACCCTTTCTCAGACAGGAAAAGCATCTGTGCGCTCTCTGAGAATTACGGATCAACATTTCACGGTCAACTCGCCGATGAAAGGTGTACATGATGTAAAACCAATTATCTTTGCTGATCACAATAAAAATGTAGAGGAGTTTCGTACCCCAGAGAGCCATGTTAAGCGTAAGATCCGTATGGTAAACTCGTCCTTACACGCCAGCTCTCTGAACACATGCGGAACCTCCCTTTTCCGCGCAATCTTCGCTCCCTATCCTATTAGCGAAATAACTCTCCCGCAACTGTCATCCCGAAGGCTTATATTCCAGATCCAGAGAGCGACCGTTCATCTCCACTGTCAGACAACCGAAAAAAGCAGATCTGCGCGTTGTTATCCTGCGAAAATTTTCGGGGTGGATGCTGTCTACTCCTGCTGCTGCCGCACACAGATATCCTTTTTGTCATGTTATGTGCGTTGATGATAAAGGGAAAAAGGACCCAAGCAGCCCATCGATCGACGGCTGGCAGGAAGTTATGTTGATTTTGTTTCCTCGAAATTCCTTATTTATCTGCATTTAGTACATGCTGCTTGCATTCCTTTCAGCGTCGCGCGAACTCGCACATCGTGTAGACCCGGAAATTCGGAATATCCGGAGTGAACTAAAATAAACAATGATTTGATTCAATTGGCAATGGCGAGAGGGGTGTTGCTGGGACCCACCTTACTGCAGCGGACACGCGTTTGGTGATAAACCTGCTTTTGAAGCTGTTTTTTTTCCCTTTTGGAGATTATTGCTGGACGGCCCGGGCTGACGACACTGGCTGCAAACAAGCACCGCGACTTCGGCCAGCTTCACTGCGCATTAAAACCGAAACTCAAACAAGCCCCTTGGCTGAAAATTACACACCTTCAAGTAAACACTGCACACTGCACAGATCTCTCGAGAAGCACACTATGAATTTTTATCAACCTCCTCTAATTTGCGCACTTTCTGCACCATTGAATTGATAGAGAATATTTTCGCTTTTCACCAGATATCTTCTGTTAACGATATACCTTTGCACCTTTTGTCACACGGCGTAAGCACTGCATGGACCGAAAATCGCTTTCCCTGCTCGGTATGCGCTTTGGACAGAGGAAAACTGGAGCAGATACGCCGTCCGCTGGTGAAGCCGTCGGATAGCACCGGGAAAGCACCTTGCTTCGGGGCGTTTGAGCAGCACCCGAAAATGTTGCTTACTGTTAAGCTTCACAAACAAAATACAACACTTTGCGCGAGGACAACTTCTATTTTCTGCACTCCGCACTCTAGTATGTTTTTACTCCGGCGCTTGGGCCGTGTTATGTGTACGATGGGAAACGCAGGTGCCACACCAACAGCATAACAAAAAGCGATACCGTTTCGCGACGGAACAAACCCGCGACGATCATTCGAGGACGAGCGAGCGAGCAAACGAGTGAAAAAACACCTTTTCGCGAAGAAGATTTGAAGTTTTCTGAACACCACCAAACGGTCCAGCGCTAGCGCGAGTATGGGTAAAAGAAAGCACACGCACACACTGGTGGTCAGCTGTCAAATCGATGAAGAAGGTCTATAGTGATTGACGACGAAGGTGAGAACACATTATTCGTTGAATCGATATTCCACGTTCTTTCCCTATCCTATTTTCATATTTATTTTAGGATACTCCAATTCTAGTATTCCACGAGCCTATTAGTGTAATATTAAAATCCTCAACAATCTAAACCAAACGAGCACGTGTTTCAAACCCGCCTGAGCGAGATTGATTTTTAAAAAGCCCAACCGAGCCTATACAAATTAATTTACTTCTAAAGATGTTTGCATCCTGACCGTAAATATCAATGCACATTTCCAGTAACATGAGCAGTAAAGTGCAGCAATTTATTTTTAAACACGTGAGGAGGCGGAATGCTGCCAGAAACACGTGTTCACGTGGAACACCTCGGCTAGAACGGTATATCTACTTCTAACAGCTACTTATATATGCTGAAACTCATAAATATACTAAATAAACTCAGAAACAATAAATAGATCGCTATTCTAGGTTTATTGTGTCACTTGATGTAATATTAAATGCTTTACAGACGGTACAGCATACATCGCAGGAAAGGAATTAGTATTGATACATATTTTGGTTGAATTTAAAGTTAAATAACTGTTATTTATTCGGACACCTATAATGTTGCTCTTAAGTACATTAATTGCAATTAGTACAATATAGATTATTGTATAGTGGAACATTCAATATTTGGAACAAAGCCATAAAACAACGAAAATCAATTCTTATGGTGTCGCATCTCTGGATCCATGTGACTGGAATAAAATCACCCTCTTTAGCTAGCAACGCCACAACGATTGTTGTAATGACTGGACTGCCAGGTAATAACAGAAGCATCTTCTGCCGTTTGCGACAATATATACAGAAAGCATAAACTAAATGTGTAGCAAACAAAATCTTGTAGCTACATTTGCGCACCAGACCCTTTTTGGAAGACTTCCGTATCTTACTGAACTGTAAATTGTTTGAGAATATATTAAAATTACTTCATTTGCTATATAATGTTTGGAAGACGTTGGTATAGCTTTCGTTTGCTGTATAGGAATATATTATGCATTTGACTGTTGTTTCCTTGACGCGTTGGAAAATACTGGATAATACGTACTAGCCAAATCTGATGTGCGTTTGCCTGTTAGCTTTTGGGAAAAGCTGACTATCTTTTAAACTCGCTTCAGATATTATTCGCTTGCTCAACTGCACTACAAATGAGTAAATTAATTTTCACTGGTAAATTTGGATAGCTCCTGGCAAGGAAGGTCGAATGTGGCAGAAGTAAATATATCTTCTCTCCATTTCTTCCAATATCGCCACTTGCTTATTGTCGCTAGCACTATGTAATTGATTCCATTGTAACGTTCATTGTTATCGTCGGAAGTTGGTTAGTCGTTCTTTGAGCTTGTTCGTTTTCTACAACTTTTGCCACAGACCACGCCATCTTCCGCATACTTCAAGTTCACGAAATTAGTAGATCTATTATCATATACATATAACTCAACTTTGTTAGCTACTACCGGTATTGTCATCCGTCGATTCGTTTGATCTTACTTATTTGCTCCTGCTAAACTGCCTGACTGACACAGTATGATTAGCTCACTAGCTTAAATATGTTGCTTTCTTACATGTAATATTTGTATTTAATTTTGTGTGTTTCTCTGCCCCTCTCTCTCGCTCTCTCTCTCTCTCTGTGTATATATGTGGAAGACTGATACTGATTTGCTTTTCTATGCATTTTTTGCATGCCGTTCGCATGTCCCACCGGTGGATCTGGAAGAATATGTATATTTGCTTGCTAAATTTAAATACCTCTAACAATTAGTTTGTTGCTTATTTGCTCACGTTTCCACTCATTTCACTCTATCGCCACGTTACAGGAAGACATTGAATAACAATTCTGTTTCACGCTCGTTTCGTAAGTTGTTTGATATCTTGTTTCATGTTGATTGCGTTTGATTTGCTATATTGCCGGTCTTAACGACCAGTGGATCTGGTCGACGAGTACCGCAGCTTGCTTGTGACAATGTTTCAATATAGCCTTCAGTTTCAGTTTCAGAGTTCCCGATATGTCGAAGATGTCGCTGAAGCCCGAACGGTTGGACAGTTTTCTCCTTCCAGCTGTGCGGAGAATCGGTTCAAGTTCACATGGCCTACCGTCGCAAGCCGGCGTTATCCAAATTGCCTCCATAGGGCATAACCTTCTTTATGTAACCTTCAATCGCTCCTCGGTCCGCTTCCCAAGCGTAACATTTGTGAACTAACCACAAAATCGAACAATCGTCGAACAGAATGTGTGTTCGAGACAAACAGTTTAACAACGCGCAACGTTCGTTTTCGTTTTTTTTTTTTTGTGATATAGAAGACTTGGAATGTGAGATGAATATATGAACAGGGTTGAGACCCAATATAGGGGAGGGTATGGTGAGTGCTCTGCTCTGTACAGTGTTCTCTGCCCGGCGGGTTCGCAAGCCGCAGCCGGTGGCCTGGGAGTACTTAGAACGGCAGGCCGATCTCGAACGCGTGGATCAGAGCCGTGCCCGAGTCGTAGATGCCGACCACACAGAACAGCACCCCGAGAAAGATAATGAAGTAGTTGTACGCCCGCTGCTTCTGGTCCAACAGGTGGCCCTTCAGCTTCAGGTGGAAATAGCACGGCCAGATGAAGCTCAGCATCGTGCCGGTGAAGCTGCCGATGAAGCCCATCAGAATGGAAAAGTGCGGTATGAAGATGGCCATCATGATCGTGCCGAGAATGACGGTCAGGCGCCAGGCGAGACCCCAAACCTTCAGCTCGCCGTCGAGCTCCCAGACGACCGGGAAGATCGTCTTCGGCCGGCCGCGGAAGAAGGCCCGCTCGAGCAGCTCGCAGGCGGCGAAGAACGGCAGCGGGTAGCTGAGGACGGCCTTGATCACCAGGCAAAAGTTGACCAGCCCCTTGAACCCGGGCGAGTGCAGATTGTTCGTGATGACCTGCTGCGTGTCGTTCTGGAACGTCAGGAAGCAGATGTAGCCGAACAGCGCCTTGAAGGCGGCGGCCGCGATGTGCGACCAGTCCAGCATCCAGTTGAACTTGGACCGATCCTCCATGCTGCCCTCGAGCGTGGGCAGAAAGATTTGCGACGTGTAGGAGAAGACAATAACACCAAGCGAGATTGGAAAGTTTTCAAAATCCATTCGCCACTTGACCTTACTCCAGCCCCAGTCGCCGATCTCCAGCAG
This sequence comes from Anopheles plumbeus, assembly GCA_034621735.1. Taxonomy (NCBI): domain Eukaryota; kingdom Metazoa; phylum Arthropoda; class Insecta; order Diptera; family Culicidae; genus Anopheles; species Anopheles plumbeus. The sequence continues at coordinate 9,245,128 of JAOEFI010000007.1, read as the reverse complement.
GCAGTAGCCGACGATGATCGCGTTGATCAGCAGATGGGCCATGGTGCACCAGAACGAGAGCAGCGACACGTGGTGCAGCGACTTGAGGAAGGCGAGCGGCAACAGGAAGATGCCGCACAGCATCATCCACGAGCGCGTGTCGAGCGCCCCGTCCGGGAAGGAGCCCGCCATCAGGTCGCCGCACACGACCACGTACAGGATGCAGGTCATCAGCAGCTCGATGATCTGCGCTATGCTGACCACCCGGGCGCCGATCCGCTTGCCGAAGCACACCTTCGCGATCGACACGTAGCTGTCGCGGACGCGCACCGGCTCGCCCGTCTGCGGGTCCGGCTCGTACAGACACTGGACCAGTATCTTGCCGGTGTAGCAGCAGATATGCGCTATGCCGACCATCGCTATGATCGCCCAGTAGCCGCCCCGGAGCACCGCGAACGGGAGCGACACGATGAACATGCCCTGGAACGAGTTAAACTTCCTCCGTCAATGGATGAACAATGACATCGTCGCAAAGAACAAACATCGTACTAGCTTTTGGAAAAAAAAGGGTCACGTGTTTAAACAGTTGTTCCAACAAACTTAGTTTTGGAAGTTAGGCATCAGTTTGTCAGTAAAATGTTATTACAACGAGCAGGATTTGTATGTGATCAAAGTAGACAATTATGTTCATACATACCGTACCGAAGCGACTGCTGAAACTATTGTGTGATTATCGAATGTGAAGGATGCTGGTTGGTAAAACAAATCTGAATATACAGAAAATCATAACACTATAAAGAAAAAACTATAAGACAGAGAAATTCCTATCCTATTTCAGAGGACAAATAATGTATATAGGTTTGAAGGGAAGAATGTGTGTGAAAATGATTCAATCGTTATTCGCCTAAAATTAGTCCACAAGATCAAATAATACCGCAAACCAGGGACACATCCTCCGCAGGTATAACTAGACAAATCCCTTAATATCAGCTAACCTGAATAGCATTGGTGACGTTCCAGGCTGCCTGGTACTCGTTAATCTTTGCGCCACCGGCAGCTTCACCCTCGCAACCGCCCGCGAAGGTACTGTCGGACCCTAAGGACTGGACGCTGCCTTGTCTGTGGACGAGCGGACGGGAGAGAATGTCACTGTAGCGGGAGATGCCATTAAGCCGACAGTTCTGACCTCGGCTACATACCTCGGTGGGTAGCCGCCCGCTTGGTAGCCATTTTCGAAGTCACCCTGATTGAAGCCCGTCTCCTGGTACTGATTCGTACCAGGCTGCTCCATTCCGTCCTCCTGGTAGTAAGCCTTCGGATTCGTGAATGGATTCAGTGGGTTCATTTCCGCCGTTCCACCAGTGTCACCCGCAGCTACGTAGAAAGAGGCCAGAATCGAAACGGAACGGATTAGTTGTGCGAGTCCTTGATGATCGCTCCGGTCCTCTTTTAGCAACCCGTTTAGTTGCCGGACGCGGGCTACTTACTATCCGTTTCGGCGAATTGTACGGTCTGTGGTCTCTGCGGCACCTGCGGTGGTGACCGTACGCCACCTTGGGCACCGCCAGGACCAGCACCAGCAGCACCGGCGCCGCCTCCGAAGCTGTCTCCGGCCGCCTCCTCGTAACCATTCTGTTTCTGCTTGGAAGGAATGGTTTGGCGCGCCGTTTGCAGGGCCACGTTCAGCATGTTCTTCACCGGAGGCATCGGCACCGAGCGGAGACTGTTAAGGAACGCCATCGTGTCCGGGCAAGTTTCCGCTACTGTCTAGGCGCTTTTACCAGGCTAACAATGGGCTGGAAGTTGTAGGGTGTTGTCGTGTGACCTATCAGTTCTGCGGTCGCACTATTCGCAAATGAGTTTAAGCAACCTTGGGTCGCTCTGGAAGACTTTTCAGTGATTTTGCAAAACACCCTATATGATGACGCTTGGTTCACCCCAAAACTATTCGTTCTGGCCCATTGTTACACCTGAAAGAGGAAGTTAAAGCATAATGGAAATAAAATTACTACCAGCTCACAGGCGCTTCTTTGGCGCTCAAGGATACCTCGTGTCGTGCGTAAGGAAAAAAAAGGATTCCGAAAGAGATTGACTCAGTTATCGATTTTTGCCTACTCTCAAACTTCAATCACGGTAGAACACTCTCTTGCTTTTAGGAAGCTGTGAAAAAAGGAACGGTAGAGGGGCGGGTATGGGGTGAACAAGGTAAAAAAGTGCAATTGAAAATGGCTCCGGAATTCGGCAGGAATCGCAATTAATGCAACCAATGGCATCACTGGATAAGCTTCCGAAAAAACTTCACACACTGCTCGAGAAGCTTTAAATTTTTCACTCCCACTAATACGTAACCTAGACCAGATCTGGTCTATCGCATTTCGCACACACTTTTCCACAGAACTCACCTTTCTCGAAGCGCGGAACCAAAAACCGCGGAACAAGGATTTTCCTATGCTGGTGCTGCTCCTGCTGCGATTATTCGCCTAAAACCGTACGGATTTCACTGGTGGAAAAACGGCACTGCTTTCCCAAAAGTGGGCTCTTGCTTTCCTTTCGGGCGGGTTTCCGTTTTCGCGTTCTTCTGGGTGACTTCTGGGCGAACTACACTCACTACCCTCTGTCCGATCAGTGTGCCATTTTGGTGGAAAATGATGATGTGCTCCACTTTTCCGATGTAATGTGCCTGTGCGTCTCTCGCTCGAGAGAGGCAATACTCGCGTAAGGACATTGAGTACGCCAGAGAAACCGAGGGAGTTGTGGAGCGAGCGCGAGAGGACGAACTTTACAGGACTCGGATAGGCTCGGTACCAAACATGACAGATAAACATTGGAGTATCCTCTTCAGGCAGGTGCCAACAAAAGATGCCGGCTATTTCGGAGGGATGCTGTTAGATGGCGCTACTAGGAAGGAATATATTCTATACTATAGTCAAGCAATGAAGTTTTAATTATTGCCGAATAGTCGTGACATGCTGTAAAAGGTCATTTTCGCGCGTTGAAAGTATCCCTGAACAGTCACGCATTGTCCACGGAACATCCATTAAACGAGAACCCATTACGTAATATCCCAGACGTTCTGTTCCATTTGGTACGGGGGAGGGGGGGCAAACGTGTGAATAAATTAAAAACGTTCAAAATATGTTCCGTTCTCTAGTGTTTACTGCACGCCTTATTATTTCGGTAATAACAAATCAATTGACCTCTTCCTACCTCGTGTTACAAGTGTGTTTTCTGTGCCCATCGTATAGCATTCCAGAGTCGAGCGGACCATGCTGGGGTTTACTATGCTAATGTCGGAACAGCTTGATAACATACCAACGACTTTTTCAGCTAACCGGTTTGGCTGATCCTTATTTACTTACCAAATTCTGTCTTTTTTCAACGATCTGTTTAACAAAACACCCTGATTGGTAAATAAAAATCTAGTTTTCTGGCTATAAATAGTACCATGTCCGTGGATTATGATATTCAGTTTGTGAGAGCATATCGTTGGGTAGAGTTTGTAGTTTGGTGGAGGGCGATTCAAGCCAAGATGAATAACGTGTTCGTGCTTACGTTTCTGATTGTTTGTGCATTCGCGTTCGTTTCCACCGTCGACGGGAGCCCTGCACGACGCAGGCAACAGTCCGCTTCGTCGGAGGAGTCACACGAACGGCAGACGACGCAGCATGGGAAAAAGGGTCGCCGAGCCGGACACGTCGATCGACGGATGTCAAAGAAAGGATCAGGCAACCGCAGGAAAAATGATTCCTCTGAGGAAAGTAGCGAAATGAAGATGCGACGACCCTCCTCCGGATCAGGAAGGAAGAAAAACAGGGACAGAAATAGGAACAGGGTGTCAACGACAACTACCACCACGACGACGGCTGCTCCATCGAGTACAACTCCTTCTACTGTGGTACCTACGGCAGCATTGATGCCGTCTACTACACCGGCTACGACTGCATCAACTTCGACGACACCAGCCACAACGACATTCAGCACAGCCGCACCATCCTCGACGAGTTCCACAAGACCTTCGACGACACCAACCACGACGACGACAACCACGGCCGCCAGCACATCCGCATCATCTTCAACAACGAGTTTCACAACACCTGCTACTACAACTCCAGCAACAAGCACCTCGACTACGGCTCCTACGATGTCCACAACGCCCGTACCAAGTTCAGCCACGCTTGCTACGTCCTCTACCACCCGCCAATCCCGCCGGGATGACTAGAATGTATGTTTTCACCAAACCAACCTAATAGATCGCCAATAAATTGGTAATAAAATATTCATTTTATTTAATGTTTATTGTGACACATACGATTGAAGAAACATGCACGCACGCACGTGTCGCATGAAATTTGTCTTCTTCGTCTCGCGGTCACAAACCATCACGTGTTTTGCCAGCATGTACGGATACAAGAGAGGGGAGGGTAAGGATTACATTTAAAGAAACACGTTAAAACTATACGTCGGTGAGCCCACAGTTCGTGGCGCGCCTTGTACGCACGCTGGATGGGAATTGTGGCTGCATGATTTTATCCTTCCGCTTCCTCCAGTACTAACTCGCGTAAGCAGTCAACCAGAACGGATAAACTGTTTTACACTGTTTTACCCGAGCCCATTCACGCGGACAGGTGCTATTCTTGGCGAGTACACCGAGGAGAAGCCGCAGAAAGCTCCTTACCGTTAAGGAGCTGCGTTTTCATTCGTCTATTACAACGTATTGCACCTGAAATGCGATCGGTCGGTCATATGATAAGGCCAAAGAAACAAATGTTGGTGTAACGATTAACTGATAGACACAACTGAAAAAAACAACTACAAATACGTTTTTTCTAGTTAGTGACATATAAAATTAAACTATTCAATAGGTCTAGCGAACTGTATAGTGTCGTCCGTGTTACTTTCTTGAGGAAGATGATCAGTTGTTTGCTATTCCGAATTGGTCTTCTTACGGATTTGCTCACTTATGCAACTCTACAATTCTTTCATCGGAAAACAAGTTTGTTTTTTGTTTGACTAAACAACTAATTTAAACCTAAACAATAATGCAAAAGGATTACATTGCAGAGACACGTGCGTGGCATCCGATGTTTATCCCGTTTTGCTGCTAGAACCGCTTCGTCCGTTACCACCATATTTGCGCAAAACACATAAAAAGTATTGCAAGTATTACACGCAAGTCGTGTAGTCCCGGAACGGATATATAGAGCTGAATCATATAACCACATAATCTTCTTCCCATCACTTGCACAGAGAGGACGAGGAAGGTCATTGCAATCTTTCAGTGAAACTCACATCGCTCATCGCTGGTCTGGACGTCAGTAAAAAGCATTCGCCAAAGAATTATTTCATTCGCACGCACAAAGGTCAATTTTTCGAGCATTGAAAATTACGGGAAAAGGCGAAAGTTATGACCAATCGGCGCACTCGGCTAGCTCGTGGCGCAGATCGATCGGTTCGCCTCATTCTAGCTCGAACTCCTTCTCCCAGCTTTCGTCCGAGTTTGATGAGGACGCTTCCGCTTCCTTCGTGAAGTGATTCTTGTCCATCTTGAGCTGATCCTTCTTCTTACCGCCCGGGGCAGCCGATTGAGCCTGCTGTTGACCGGCAGCTTTCTTGGCTGCACTCTGCTGATTTTTGTTATTTACACTCTTGCCGGCGCTGCTGTTCGATGACTTGTTTCCTTTTTCCTGCTGTTGCGAGGAGTTCGCCGCTTTGCCCTGGCTGCTGGTGTTAGATTTTTGGTTAGTGGTTACTTTCTGCCCGGTACCAGCTTTCGATGCAGCTGGCTCCTTCTTTCCCGTCGTCGTCGATTTGCCACTGGAACCTCCCGCATCGCTAGCGGTCACCGCTTTCGGCGTCTTCTGCGGTGTGCCCTCGATGTCGGACTGGATGAGCAGCGATTCGTCCACGATGTCCAGCTTGCCGACACTGGTCGAGAGCGAGTGCTCGCGCTCCCGTATTTCCTGCTCGTATTCCTCCAGCAGGCGCGCCTGTTCCTCCTCGGACAGTTCGATATTCGTTGCGTCGAATTCAGGCACTTCGCCCCACGTGAGGTCGTCGGCGATGGGGTAAGATGGCGTTTCATCACTTTCTGCAAAATTGGAACGTAATGTGCGATATTAAAGTATTCATTGAAACCTATGCCTTCCATATGCTGTTCAAATTACCTTCTTCGATGGTTCGTCTCGGTTGGTCAGTTTGCACGATCGTTTTTGCTGGAGCGACCGTTTCCGTCGAGGCAAGCGCGGCCTTTGCCTTACGTTCTGCAATTTCCGCATTCGCAATGGCATCCTCCAGGAGCGCCTTCTTGAAGAGATACCTTAGCAGTGAAATACAGGAATTAAACTCCACGAACTGAATTCGATTCCATGTACAATGTTACCTCTTCCAAAAATCCATATGCGCTACTTTGGCAGGCACCAGGGTGACATACTTGTCGTTAAGTATCGTACTGCTGGCCAAATGTTTCGCCAGCCGCGGCTCCGTGAACTGTTCCTGCTCGACCACCTCCATCCAGCGCTTGTACTTCTCCCGCAGCTCGTCGGCCGGCTCCTGCAGGTACGTCTCGTCGTTTCCCTGCAGTTCGGCCAGGTGCTTGTAGAAGCCGGTTAGCGTGAGCGTGCCGTCCGCCGTTATCATGACCGCTTCCGTTTCTTCGTCCTCCTCGAGCGACGGTACAAGTGCCTCCGTGACCTGGCCGAGGAAGCTACTGAAGCTTTTCTTCATCGCCCCGACGGTGGAGTCCGGTTCGCCCAGGCTAAGTGAACGTCCGATCGCCTCCGACGCGCTAGAAGCTTCCGTTTTGACGACCGTGGTGAGTTCTGTAAGGTCATTTTTGACCGCCTCCAGGACCGATGCAGACTGAAAATGATGTAATTATTCATTAGTGGATATGCAGATATTATTTTTTCTTTGTTAAATGAAACAAGAGAACATATTCATGTCATGTATACGGTTCAGTTCCCTTGTTTACACTATCTGAAAATTCCACTTGTTGTAAAAATCGAAAACTGCGCGATAAGCAAAATACTTTGTTTTTATCGATAACAACAAAATGCATTTTCCTGCCGAACCCCATATTACAATGCAATATGACATTTGAAGTTGTGTTACGCGATTGCCGAGTATTAGTGACGACGATTCTGTCCGTAATTGTTTCGGATAAGCCTTAGAAAACTGCAGATTCGCAACAACTTCATGTAAACACTGTTTTGAGCAGCAACTCAACTAATTTTACCACCTGCCTAAACAATGATTCACAGACGAATTTACGGAACTTTTGTTTACCTTCGACCGTGCCGTATCAATCCAAGAGCCCCACCAGCTGGACGAACTGACCGATGCAATGCTTCCCGTCGGGCTGGCCGGTACACCCGTGCCTTTTCCCTTGGCCGGGTTGGTCGGTGCACCCGTGGAAGTGGTCTCTTCGGTTGGGCTGTGAAGGAAGGGAAAGGAATCTACGATGACGAATTTGCCCAGCTCATACGCAGCGGGTTCCGTTCACTAACCTTCTGTCCGCCATATCGACACACTTTGCGCTGTGTGGTGTTGTTATTTACGCACCGAAGGGAGTTGGGGCTGACACCACCACCGAGCAACGCTGGCACGGGTGACGGTGGACCAACATGCACACGAAAAAGGGACGCAACAAAGGGGGGCCGATAAAGTGGAACAAATCCCGCCGAGAGAGGACTTCCAAGAAACGGTTCCGAATAACTGGATAGAAATCGATGGAACCACGGGTAATCGAGATTACACTTGCACGTACGCAGACACTTTTTCGTCAGCGTTGGAATTAATTGTGGCACAAACACTCGCGACTGGGAGTCTGGATTGACAACATAGTTGCCTCACGATTCGCGATTCGTGGGCTCGCTAGTTTTACGCCCGTAGGTTCGAGAGCCAAATCTACCAAAATATGGAGTGTGATTTGTAATGGAATGGTTGTTCTGTTTCGCAACTTTGTAAATAGACTGCACACACCAGACGGCACTGAACCAGGAGAAGGAAAGTCAGGACTGGATTCTACACACGCAAAAGAATGACAGAACACACGAATGGGCGAACGAGGGTAACCGCACAGGTGCAAGCGCGTGCTGGCGAGAGAGAGATGACAATATGATGCGCTCGCATTGCAGGGTCGATGCTGTACTACTACTCTAGAGCTGCAGCAGTAATCGCCTTTTTCTCAACAGGCTTTCTCGCTGAGACATCGGTGGATGATGTTGTTGTTTTTGTTCGATTTCTTTTCCGCTGCATGATTTTGTCAACAAAAACACTCTACCAGCTGTTTAGGGCAGCTCAGACCAAAAGAGACCGGACTACCTCAACCGGAAACCGCCGGAAATTAGTAAATGCCGCACAGTAACTTAACCTTGAAGTATTCCGCGTTAATATTTGACTAGAAGACTAGTGGGAAGCACTATAAGTCTTATATAGTTGGTTCATTTCGTGCAAGAAATAACATTAAAATGCAGTACGATATGGGTACAAATGCGATGACAACTTTCCTGGTGCCTCAGCATCTTAACACAACTTTATTGAAGAAATAAAATCTGTTCTTAACTTTGTTTTACATTTTTGAAGATTCCATAAATAAGAACAAAACTACAAAACTGACAACATCGTTTGGCCGCCATGTACTTTTTCAGTTTGACATATGGTTAAACCTACTTACCTACGTTAAACAATATATTTTGTAGTTCATGTGATCATTAATGATGCTTCAGTAGAAGTTTCTGTACAGCTTTTAAATTTGTTAAGTGTCGTATGAGCTTCAGTCGGGGAGATTCCTGTCGGAAAAATCTCTGGATCCTTTCTGGTTCTCGAGACGAGTAGCTTTATTTAATTTAAATCAAATGTAGCGTAAATGTAACTCCAAACTTACATGTCTCTCTGCATCATACCTATCCATGACCTGCCTGTTTATGGGTTTTCATGTGTTTAGGTGCTCTTTTTACCAGGCGATTGACCATTTTCATTATTCATCAAAAAACGTATGCTTTGTTGGTATAAATTTCGATTAACGGTCTTTAGATTAAGTAACGCCTTTTCAAGTCGTTGCGACTCGCTTTCTTGGTTGGCTTGGCAAGCATACGCGTTAGACATTAATACCGCCACCGGCTCACTCTCTGACCGCTCACGCAACGGATGCTTCTTAACCGAAAACTCTAAACTCATCTTTTCCCTATCTACGCGTGTGCCAGTAGCTTTCTGGAACGCAGGAAATGGAACGTTGAGCGTCACCGACTGATCAAACATCAGTCTTGGGGTTAAGAGGAAAAATGCATTAGTTATTGGGCCCTTGTGCGGTATAACTTTCAATTGCTGGCGTGTTCGCACGTGCCAAACTATAACGGTATCATCCTCACCACCAGAAAGCAAGGTTTCGTTGTCCATCGACATCGACAGACAGGTGATGGCTTTCTGGTGCCCTTTGAGTGTGTTGTTGTTTAGCAGCCCCTGGTGGAGGTGGACTTCTCTAGAGCGCGGAGCGCTTTGTAAGTTGCATATGTAAATGGATCCTTTCTTATCCCCAACGAACAGTTCCGTTTCTAGGGCGTTGATGGTAAGCACGGACAATGCCACTGGGAAAACTACGTTCAGCAACATTCTTCCTGATGCAAGCTCGTAAATTTTACACGAGCGATCTAGCGACGCGGCGGCCAGCAACGCTTTCATTGCACCCTTTCCCACGTAAACGTCGGAAACGGGTAGAGTAAAGTCGGCAAATTCGTAAACCATTTTGTTATCCTTCTGTAACAGAATTTTCGCCAAACTCCAGACGACCACTCGGCAGTCTTGGGCGGTGGATACGAAGTGCGATCCATCGTCGGTGAACTTCAGGGCCGTTATGTTTCCGTAATGGTGAGACACCGCTGCCACGTTCGCTCCAGTTGCAAGGTTGTAGACATTGAACGAATGTGAATGCGCCACAACGCAGTAGTTCCCATCGGGCGAGACTGCCACGGCCTTCGGAGAAGCAGGCAGCAAGTACTTCACGTGTACCGGCTCTTGGCGATTTATGGGCCATATGCTTAGCAACGGTTTGGCCTGATGTCCTGCAACTATGTACTGGTTGTTTACGACTGCGAGGGTTTTCGCCGCAGGAGCTCCTCCGTTTCTGTACGGCATCAGCTGCGTTCCGGTACGGACGTCCCACGCACAGCAGCTCCAATGCAGTTCCGATGCATCGCTGGTAATTGCAATTTCGACACAGTCGGTCATTGTTTCTAGTAAATTAGAAACTTTTTGCCAAAGCACGTTGTTTTAGCTTGTCCACATTGGACGAAATAAACACAATTCAATTTTGACAGACTTACCGGCCTATTGCTGCAATGACATATGCTGCTGAGATGTGAAAAGGCTTTTTCCAAAGGTTATTAGATACTTCACACCTCTATTGACCTGGATATTGTCGTTCTCGATGTCATTATTGAAAACATCAACAAAACAAAGTGGGAGCTACACACAGGAGTACAGGTTGGACGAATTTTCCGCAATTTAGAAGCATTTACAACACTCTATGGCGACCAACAGTCCAGTGAGTGTGCCTCAGACGACGGCGGTTACGGGACAGAAGACAAAGCAGAATGGAGCATTCACCGTTTCAAGCGACATAATGGACGATCTGGCTAGCCGGTTCATCATCAACGTTCCCTTCGAGGAGCGTGAAAATTTAATCCGAATTTGCTTCCAAGTGGAGCTGGCCCACTGGTTCTACCTGGATTTTTACTGCTCAGAACACAAGCAAAAGTGTGGTATCAAACAGTTCGCCCAGCAGCTCTTCAGGGTATGTAATGACTCCGACGGGCGCTTCTAACGGAGTTATTGTTTGCGAGCAATGAAGCAATTGTTTTTCTTTCCAGCATGTTCCATTCCTGCAACCGCATTGGCCACGTGTGGATGATGTTCTGGAAAACTGGAAACAGTACAAGGTGACCGTCCCCACATATGGGGCAATACTACTGTCGGAGGACCTCAAGCACGTCCTTCTAGTCCAGTCGTTCTGGGCCAAATCGTCTTGGGGCTTCCCGAAGGGAAAGATCAACGAAAACGAAGAACCGGTCAACTGTGCTATCCGCGAGGTGTACGAAGAGACGGGCTACGACATCCGCAACCTCATCGTGCCGACCGAGTACATTGAGCTGGTGATCAACTATCAGTTCACTCGGCTGTACCTGGTCTCGGGCGTCCCACTGACGACGGTGTTCGTGCCAAAGACCCGCAACGAAATCAAGTGTTGCGAGTGGTTCCCGGTCGAGCTGCTACCAGTGACAAAGCACGATAACATCGTGAAAGACAACCACCAGCTGACGGGCAACTCGTTCTTCATGATTCTCCCGTTCGTGAAACGGCTAAAGAAGTGGCTGGAGTCGTACCACAAGGGAAAACCGGGCAAGGGCGGTGGAAAGGGATCGAGCCACGTCCATGCGAGCAATTCGCCCGTGTTCGGCCGGGAGTCGACCGGAAAGCAGAAGAATATCTTCTTTGACAGCAACATCTCCGGTACCGGTGGTGGGGCAAGTGGCAGTAAAAATGCCAACCAACAAGCGCAACAACAGCAGCAAGGGAATCGGCAACGGCAACGCCACAAATCAATGGGCGAGGGTGAACAGCAGCAGGCTGGAGGTGCACGGGCAAAGAGCAACAGTGGAACACCGAACGTGAACCAACCGTTCTACAAAAACAGCCCTAACAACAGCAACCCCACGCCACAGTATCAGATCCTGAAGCGCGAGGACACCAGTGCAGCGCAGCGAGCAGGAAGCATACTGAACGAAGGCTTTCAGGACTTTTCGCTCGGGACTGCGAACGAGGCGGCGCAGCCCACGTCGAAGAAGAAGCAGCAGAAAAGCAAGCAGGATCCGTCATCGGTCGGCAGCACTGGATCGACGGGATCGACGGTGGCGGTTGGTGGCCAGTTGGAGCGACCGGCGAAGCAGCAGATTAAAAGGAAGCTGTTCGAAAACATTCCCCCCGGCGATGGCGTTAGTGGCCCAATCGGTTGTACCGAAGCCGTACCGGAAGGTGATCCTTATGCTGAGTTTAACGAGGTTCACGCGTGGGTAAACTTTAAGCTGGACTATAGCAAGTTTTTCTAACACTAATGTGAATGCGCTGGTTGGTGGTGAAATAGACTGATTTCTTGGCATAAGGAACAAGACGTGAGATAACAAATAATTGCGTAAAGCTGTTCGTTCCATGATTCTCTCTCGTATGGATCGTTCAACGACTGCTAAATGTTGTATTTAACAAAGAAAAAAATAAAACACATATTCGAAGATGTTATGGAGTGATATACAAAATATGTAAATCGAAGAAACTAAACCAAAAACAAAATCGTATTGATTGTACGCACATGAATTGAAGTGCGTTTATTGCTCCAGATGTAAGATTTTCATTTATTGTGAGAAGCACACACATTGAAGAGGGTAGTTTTCGTTCAAGATTTTATTTGTTCCGTTTTAAGAAGATATAGTTAAAAACTCGTAGCCCATTTACATATAACTTTCATGATTTTTGCGTTCACTGTTGCATTTTGCAGGCGGCCTGCGATTGAATGCTAATCGCCCTTCTAGCATAGAAACCCGTGTATGTTCTTGTCGTTCTGAAACTGCAGTTTGTTTTAAAATTTCGTCCGCTTCCTAGCCGACCTCATGACGCCCTATTTATAGTGTATGTACAACTGGCTGCAAACTACAAACTACGAGATAGAAAAAAAGGGTGCATTTACTAGGTCTGACTTAATTGTTACTCATGTAAAACTATGTGTCATTACAGATTGGTATTGAATCATTTTTCCTCTTTCGTATGAAACGCCCCTACAGTTGCCTCCCAGCTCGCACGCTTCGGTGTCTTTTGTGTAGTGTGTTTTTGTGTTATCAGTTTATTAACCTGCTTTCAAGGGTAGTCTAGTGTTATATAATATGCCTTACGCGTCTATTTTGTTTACTATTAGTAAAGCTGTAATATAGCTTAAACGAGTGATGATTGTACGCTTGAGAGAATGTTTCACTTTCTGCCTTTGCCGGTTCGGTGAACTTGTTGTTTTCTTTTTTGCTTGTTTTTTATTTTATTTGTCTAAGCTACTACGAATTTTAACTTGGTATTTGCTTTAGCTTTTCATCTCTTTAAACTATGTTGCATTTACTTGCTTCGTTTCTCTTTAATTTGCTTGCATTAGATATAAGTGTTGTGTTTCAGTTCCTTATTATTTTTCCTTCTCAGCTTCTACCATTAACCTAGTAGGAACCAGACAGTGGAAAAGAATTGTTCTATATATCTTTTTAATTTTGCAAATACTTTAAACGCCCTGTGAACGAGACGAGAGCAACCCCGTCCCGCGTTACTCATCTGTCTTTATCATATTTGCGCTTTCGTATAACGCCTTGGTAATGATTGAAGCGTTGAGTAGAAAAGTTTGTAAATAATGCACAGTACGCCAACAGTAAACGTAGAACTGATAGAGAGAATGAAGAACCCAAATTTCAGTATTATATACAACGGATTTATTTCGATGCTGCATTCAGATGAAGTGTGCAAATGTTTGCAAACCGATGCTCCGCTCAAGTTGATTCTCAGCTCAATATGAAATAATTGAAATGTTAACATTGTGCTCAAAACGTTTGAACATCAATCGTCAATTCCAACGAACAATTATTAATTGGAAATTAGTGTAGATTGAACGTGTACTAGTATCATCAGAAGGAAGAGTATCGTCAGAGTTATATAAAAGCTACTAGCATCGTTCATATTGCATTACACAACTCAACAAATGTTGCGGAAAACCTCACAGATTTATCCGATTTTCCTCCACTATTTTTCAGCCTTTCATCCAAATGCAGCTACCCAAATACATCATATCACTAGAGTAAACACGAAAACGCATTTCTAAAGCTTGCAGTTGTAGACATTCGCTTGCTCAATTTTCATTCGATAGAGGCCCCTACGGTATATGTGTTCGATTTGTCAGTAAGTGGTGTTCGCCTATTGTGCCACGTTCGATAGCGTGTAGGTGGGTGCGTGTCTGTCTATGTGTGTGTTTGTGTTTCTTTTGTTTACTTTTCTCTTGTCATATTCTCATGTTGAAGTTTTTAATTATACTTTCGATTTTATCTGTTAATTAATCAAATTATGTACTTAGTTCTCGTACTTGGGTTACTACTTTTTCTACCATTATTTAACGAGTGCTTGTTTTTTTTTATTTTCTTGTGTAGAGCGATACGAATCGGTTCAGTATATAATTTGTTCTGATTTTGCTGCCGCTTCCAACTTTACAAAAGATTCAGTGCTGTAACAGGATAGTTAAATTGTCCAACATTTGCCAACAGTTTTTTATAAATTATCTGTCGATGATTAAGAGTTTCAACTTTTAACCGAACGTTAAACTTTTCGCGCGTTAAATGCTCAACACAAATGGAACTCTTGATATCTTTAGTTTTTGAAACTTTTCGTTGGTGAACGAAAACGAAATAACGTTGCAGAGCTCTTCACTCCTGTAACTGTAGTTTGTTAAAAGGTTGCTGAAGTTGATTAAAGGGTTGGGAAATATATTGTGTTGCTCTTTTTTTTCTCATCTTTCAATTCATCCGCATCATTGAGCGTTACCTATTAAATGTTTAAATTTACATCCTTCTAGCAGCTCGATAGAAACAGAGAAACCATCGGTTTGCGCTTGTGAGATACACACATCTGTGTGTTGGTTCTTCTATGAACGGATTATGGTCTATTCTGGGGCTAATATGGCCCAGATTGTTGGAAGCTTGTTTTGGTCAATGGTTTTAGACGTATTTATTTTGAATCTCGGAAAAATTAATTCCAGCAGTACTTTTATTTACTGTTTACTATTGGTATGAAGGACAGTTTTCTTGTTTATTAAATTGCTGCATCAGTGGAAAATCGTTATTACTCGCCTTCAAAACGAATGCTGCTACCCGCACGGCATTAGGATATGTAGATTCTATTGTTCTATTTATGTTATTTACGGTGTTGGTCAAAGTTCAGCGTAATGCTATTTTCCCGATATTAGAAATGGAAAATCTTCGTACAAGAATGGTGGAGTTCGAGTGGAGCGGTTCACCTCGAACAAATAAATACTTTCTTTACATGGGCTATGTTCACCTGATTTTAGCTCGGGCTCAGCAACTCATGCACCAATCTAGTTAGATAGGTTGTCCTAGTCCTAGGATGGTCCTAGTTTTAAAGCCATGTTGGTTTCAGGTTTGGTTCGGGCGTATTGATTACTCTGGGTATTGATCGGGGATTGATTGATGATCGAGTTGTAGAGTGTTTGTTTGATATTTTGTTAAAATGTTTTTAGCATTCTTGATGTGTTTAAAAAATCGAAGGGATTAGGAGTTGGTTGAGTGACTTAACAGGGTTGCGATACTTGATTAATTTATATTTTTCGTTTTTTGTGTCCTTTTCCCAACCAAGCGGTTGTTTGAAATGTTACGAATAAATTCGTACGCCACCAAAAAATTGAGAGATATTTAATCATCAGCGATCACCGGAAAGTTGGATCAGCGGCTGGTTTTATAGTTTTTAGTTTTCACTTAAACCCCCCCCCCCCCCCAATGGTTCGCCAACAGCAGCTTTTGATCTGTTAACACGGTTTAAGTGTTCACGATTGTTGTCTTGTAACGCAATCTTGTTTTTATGTTTTTGTTTCATATATTCCTTCTGTCTCAAGTAGTTTTTTTTCCTCCCTTTAATCGATGTATGTATTCTTTTCTTTTAAGTAAGTATTTTCATTGCTAAAATCCACTCCACTTCCTTCCTTGTAGCGCAATACGTTCATTTGATCATATTATTACACGATCGAGTGTTATTCCCTTCTTCTATTAGTTGTTTATTGATTTTGATAGAGGCAAACAGGTTTGGACCCTTTAGCGTCGTTATCATCGTTCGTGCGTGAGCTGGTGCCTCAAAGTGTCAGGCTTGTTTATTACTTTCGCAGACCTTCGGACCAGCTTCTATTTAAATTTATTTCCATTTCCAACTTTTTGCCAATCACAAAGGGGCCTTTCGCTCCTATTATCCTAAATCTATCTTGCATAATTGTGAGATTTATTATATCTGTTCAATCGATCAATCGTTGGTCTTTAAAGAGCGGGGAGAGAGTGCTTTACCGTTACTGCAATTAAACTAGATATCTACAATTGCGAATGCGAACGAAATGCTTTAAAATATTTACACTCTATATAGTTTCACACAATCCCCACGTACTCTCACGCAGTTTTAACCATTGTGACGTGCATTTTATCAATTTTAAGCAACGCCATCGGTATCGCATACGTTTTGAAATGAATAGGCATGAATTTGTCATTTTATAATATGTTACTTACTTTTCTACACTACTGCCCTATACTACTCGGTTGTTTAATTTCGATCGAGAGAGAGAGAGAGAGAGAGTGGGTGTGTGTTTGTTGCAGAGAGCATTTCAGATTATTCACTATCCATATGCGAAAACGCGTTTTATGGCTGTACAAAGATGCCGCACAGAGTTGTGCCTCCTGCATCGCTACTAAGATTGTAGTTTTTACTAGTAGCTTTCTTCTTTTATCATTTCCTTTCATCACATAATCACAGAAGGTATGTTCTTTACTTCTATACTTGTTTTTTTTTTTTTAAATTTCAAATTCCATTCTATGCTATTTCTCTGCTGACCCTACTTTATGTTCGGTGCATGCTTCCATTTTTAATTTTTAAGAATAATTTTATCATTAGGTATGGAGTTGGTTTCATTGCAAACAGGTTAGTTTTATCACTCCCCAGTCAAACGTTTTAATTTGTATTGAGTGTTGTTATTTTTCTCTATCGCGAATAATTCCTCTCATTCATATTATTTCCAAGTTAATATTTGTTTCGTAAATAGTTTACCGTTCATTGCGATTAGTTTAGCAAGTTTAGCTAATTTCCTAATTTAAGACCTTACGCACGACTCTTGAAACATTCGCTACAACCAGATCGAAAGAAACGAACATTCAAAACGGAAAATCAAAGAACGAGAAAAATCGACACTTAATCTTCACCTCTATCGCACTACCTCGACCCGGATGGGTGTATCATTCATTTAATCTAATCTACGTGAAGTGGAACTGGTTGTGCACTGCTACACGCTCCCTTTACATGGCACGAAGCCCTTCTCGGTGCAGCTTCCACCATCCTTTCACAAATCGTGTTGGGTGATCATTTCGGCCATTTCAATGTTTTGTGTGTATCGTTGTTTTTATTTACATTTTACAAAGGTACTACACAAAAGGTACGGAGGAAACGAATGTTGGCTGTACACGTTTGCCGGAAGGGAGAGTTACTACAAGTTTCTTCCTCTTCGTTCCAATAAGCACCGTACCCGTGTCCACGGTTTTTTTGTGGGAGAGTTATGTTGTGTTGTTTTTCTTTTTGTACGTCAACAATTTAAAAAAAGCGTGCTTGTGCGCATTTTGAAGGTCCAACATTAATCATGCATATTTTATTTTTTGTGTTTATTTCTCTCTGTTTCAAGCCGGCCTACAGCTGTTCTCGTTTATCGAATTACATTCCCTTTTCTGTATTGGGTATTGTTTAAGTCTCAATGCTACGATTCTACGATGAGAGTATTGTTAAGGGTTGTCGTGTTAGCAGAACGGTTCACGCGAGGGCGCGCGTGTGAAAGGCACGAAACGGAGAGGAAGCGCAACTGAATCCGGCACATTATTTTCGCACTTTTTAGTGGAAGTTGCAGAAATTAAAAAAAAGAAACAGTGCCCAAAACAAAACGGCATAACTTCCACATCGCTGAATTTTGCTGCTGAAGCGCTTGCCCGGGAATGGCCGCAAGAATATGAAAACTTTTTTGCATATTTCTGTAACACGTACAAAAACAGATTCCACATTCTAATGGCCATCCACGGGCCCGTCACGTCGGGGTTTGGACGGAGGGGATGTTTTAGCGGAACTCACTGTTTGGCGCCATGCTGTTGTTTGTACCACGCGACGTCGAAGTCCTGCCCAGGGGGGAGTTTGCACTGCACTACATCAACGAAACGGAAGGCTCCCGAAAAACGCAGAATCAACTGATTGAAAACAAAAATGTGTGTTAATATTTCGATAACGAATAAATATATTTTAATTCGAAACAGGATGGTTTTTTTTTTTTTTGGTC
Source organism: Anopheles plumbeus (assembly GCA_034621735.1). NCBI lineage: Eukaryota > Metazoa > Arthropoda > Insecta > Diptera > Culicidae > Anopheles > Anopheles plumbeus. The sequence goes on along the minus strand of JAOEFI010000007.1, from coordinate 9,227,004 downwards.
ACGATTTGCTGCTTCCCGGGATTCATTCGTTCAATATTCAATGCAAATAATAGTGAAAGTAAGCAGCCAAATTTCACCAGATTTGAAATGAACTTCGTGACAACATGATGTATCCTCAGATACGTGTGAGTGATGCAGATAGCCCTCTGCTAGATTTATCACCCACCACAGTTCAAAATAGTTTCGAGGCATTTGAGTTGCGTTAGTTATTGCTTGCTATTCATTTATGTCTCTTGCTTGTAATGTTTGTTTTTGTTACGCTTCGCCTCAGTTTGCTTTCGCCGGCAATGGAGTTCTGCCATTTTGAAGAACACGAACACGTTTGCGTCGTCCTTTCTTTTTGGCTACGAGTTTTCCACTGCTGCTTATGACCTATCGAGCGAGCTCTGACCGTATTGTACGACGCCCGTTGGACGTGCTAACACTAAATACAATTTTTGTTTTTGGTTGGGGTGGGTGGGTGGGGGGGTTGGTGGGGGTTTGTGTTTGTGCTGTTTGGTGTTTGCAGTTTGGAGCTG
>JAOEFI010000007.1:9213141-9226386 GCA_034621735.1 Anopheles plumbeus | reverse complement strand
GGGAGGGAGGGATTTGACGAGCGGTCTTGGCCTGACGAAGTTCCATCCGAAACCGCTCAAGGTCGCACGCTAACCTGGTCCAGTTCGTTATCCCGGCTTTGCTGGCGGCTTCGTCGACGCCATCTCTTCATCCCGGTTTAGGCCTACCACGCCTCCTCTGTCCTTCGGGACAGCCTAAGAAGACTTTACGGGCTGGGTCGACCGGTGCATGACATGTCGCGGTACGGCGCAAAGACCTCATCATTATAGCGGCTCCTCCATCGTCCCTCCTAACATACGGGGCCAAAAATCCTTCTGAGCATCTTCCTCTCGAACGCGGCTAAGAGTCGGCTTTGTCCTTCTTGGACAGGGTCCATGTCTCAGAGGCGTATGTGAGTACTGGTACTATGAATGTTCTATATAGCCGCAACTGTCCCCGACCGTCGGGACCGGTATTTCGAGTGGAGAAGTTTCCTCAGGCTGTAGTATGACCGGTTGACTGCCAGCACCCCAGCGCGAATCTCATCATCAACGTTATCGATCTGGTATCTGATCTGATCTTGTTATCGATGATGTATCGTGTACTAGTCACTAAGGTAAAATTAAAATACGAATGAACGTATTTTGAAAACGCAAGAAAAAGAATTTGTTTCAGATAAAGTAATAAAGAAATTGAATCCGGCCATCACTTTCAGAATTATATTTTAAAACGAAATGAAAGCGAAACGGTTATTAAACTTGAGTAAAAAAAAAACATTTACAAGAAATGAGAAGCAACTGTGGAACAGCAGTTTATAAACTACTCAATAGTATATCCTTAAAGGCAAAATATCCACTGATGCACTTCTGCAACTGCTCAACAACAAAGAAAACATAACTTTTGCCGATACGCATAGGCAGCCATCCCCCACCAGACTCAAATGAAAAACGCCTCCCTTTCGCACGATTACACAACGCTCGACAACGTCACGGCGATTTTTCGTTTAGCAACTACTAGCGCTAGACATCGTTTGCTCAACTCACTATCACAGTCTCATGTCCCCTTAGAATTAATTTGGATGCATAGGCAGATCGAGCCGGGAAGGATAGGTTGGCCAGATTTCGATCGACTTTTCTCTACGTCCGTCGACGTGTGGTTTAAAGTGTGCGAGCATGAACGGTTCAATGGAATCTTTCCATCTCACTCTCGCCCATGCTCACCCCTTTCAGAGTCGCTACCGCCGTCCAAAGCCTCCGCTGTTTTTCCAACGTCGAGCTTGAACTTCAAAACCTCCGACACAGCTGAAACATTCACTTCGTGTAGGTATTCGTAAAAATACGTTCCTTTGATTTGTGTTTGTTTGCAAAACGCGCTGCAACGGAGGAAAACGGGGAAAGACGATAGAGTACGCGTGATGGAAGAAGTAATGGGAGGTGCTGTGTGGTTCGTGGTCGGCAACTACGGACCTCCTTGTCTGCGGTGTGTTTCTGTGTATGCGCGTCGTTTGTGTAGCTGTTTTTTTTTCCCCCGTTCATCACTTCACTTGAATAAAAGGACTCTCTTGCTGCTGTTTTAGTTGTTTTCCTACTTACAATTTCCCCCCTTGATAATATTGCAGGTTGCTCGTAGAAGAAAAGAAGGACTTTTTATCGTTCCGTAATATGCGCTCTGTATAGTACCGAGTTATCGATTGTGCTATTCGTTTGTCATTTTATCCGCCTTCACCAGCTTGGATGATATATCGTTATTTACATCTTTTCCGCGCAGTTTTCTACTCAGCAGCTAATGTTGCCTCAAACTGGTCGCCGCCGTTTTTCGATTTTTAGAAGTTTATGTTTTTTTTTGTTTTCCTTTTTACACTTTGATCACTTGTTTTATCTGGTCGTTAGAAGATGTACAAACTCGCATGCGTTTGTGTGTTTGTTTTTATGTTTTTTGTTTCTTTCAGTTCGGTTTTACCATCATCTGAACACAAATGTTCCCCCCCCCCCGCCACCCCACCCTCCGGTGCCGGCCCTTGCGCTCCACGCAGGCGAATTCAGTCGCGCCGTGCGGGAGGAAGAGCTTAGATTAAATATTATACATCGTCCTCGAGACACTTCATCGCCAGCGACGGCGAGGAGGCCTGCGAGGGTGCGGCCGGCAGCTGGAGGGGCGAAATTTGCTGCTGACCGTGCAGTATGTGCTGCTGCTGCTGGTGTTGGTGCTGCTGCTGGTGCTGCACGATGGCCCCGAGGGTGGCCGGCGAATGGAGCGGGTGCGGGGGCATCGACTGCTGCAGCGGGTGCGCGTGCAGCGGATGCGGCTGGTAGGGCTGCATCGGCGGTAATATCATCTTCTGCTGCAGCGTCATCGAGTTGATGGCGTGCGTTAATTGATCCAGTTTCTTGTCCATCACAGATAGTTGCTGCTCGACGCGGTACAGGCGCGCCCCGACCGTCATCGGCCGCAGGTTCCCGACCCGGTCGATGCCGGCCAGGTAGCTGCCCGGCTTGCCGAGCGTTTGGTCCAGCCGGCGCTGCAGCTCCTTGATGCGCACCATCATGTTCAGGTGGCCCTGCGAGTACTGCTCGATCACGTCCCGCACGTCGTACGGTTTGCGCGCCTGCTGGAACTTTCGCCGCGCCACGAAGTACTTGATCTTCCGGATCGCCCGGATCGCGTTCCGGTGCGCTTCGGTCAGTCTGGTGGGGCGCGAAAATTGTACACGGACGCGTGTAAAAACGTGCGAAAAAACGGTGAAAACGGTAATTTATCAGTGGAGAAAGTTGCTGGCGCTGGAAGGGTTTTCGAGAGGGAGGGAGAGGGAAGAAAGGGAGGGAAGGAAACCCATCCGCCCTTACTTACTGCGTGACACGCGCCGGTTCGGGCTCATCGTCCGGTTCCGGTTCCTGTTCCACCTCGTCGCTCGGCGCCTCTGTAACGGAACTATTTTGACTAACGAACACTCCCCGGTTCGGTTCGCTACGACGCGTCCGCAGTGGCGTCCCTGTGGAAAGCGAGGATTGAAAATATATCATTTGTTTCTCACGTCTGCTAACCATTCAAAGTTGTGGCTTAATTATTGATTGGTTGGGTTTTTCTGTCATCGATTTAGCAACTATGTTCTACCGACCAAACACGAAACACCATATTATGTTGATTTGGTGAAACTTTGCATGTTTACATGCGGATCGAGGCAAGAAATTAGCATTGGTTAGGGAATATGGAGACGCCTGGTCTTTCACAGTTGTGTGTGGCTAAAACAATGTCCATACATTGGATACTTTTCATGGAATGTGGGTCCTTGCGTCCTCGGGGCTAGTGGAAAATAGGTTACCAGGAGAAGGGACCCACATAAAAACAGCATTTGTTCATTAGCGAACGGAACTAAGGAACAAAGCGACCAGCACATGGACCCACGCGAGGTCGATGCGATTGAGCGGGAACAGATAAAAGTGTGTCGAGCAAGGAAAGCCAATCCCCACACCAATAGTTCTAGGGCCGTTTCATCCCATCCCCTTCCGTCCTCACTCCACACAGCAGTACAATTGGTCAATATTGCGTGTCAACATCGTGAGTGTTGTTGTCCCGTTGGAATAAAAAGTCCCTCGTAAGAGCACATGTTTAACAAGCCGGCGTTTTTGTGCCCCCCTTAGTATGCAGAATGGGTTTTTTGTGTTTCGGGTTATTTTTAAAATGCCGGTTGTTTTTTTTTTTTTTTACGACACGCTCCTCCCCTCGCTGATATTGGTCGTGACAGGAGGCTCGGTCGGTCGGTCACGGAAGCTACTTCAGTCACGATACGTGTGTAAACAAACGGTCACTTACTGGAATTTCCGTGCGTGCGAGCAATGAGGATGGAAATATGGTTTTTTTTCGTTTTGTCGGGAGAGTTTTGTCTGATCAGTTCGCATTCCCTTTGTTGGCCAGTGCAACGCCGTTTAATGGGGGTTGGAAAGTTTTTATGTTTCATTTGGTGGGAGCTTCTTTCGTTTTGAGTGCCGAAAACTCGTTTTTTGAATAGCTTTAACAATATTACCGAACCCTGATGGAGGCGCCCAGTTGTTCATAGAAATTATATTATTGTCATGTCTATGATGTTCCCTGTCTACGAATAGATCTTTAAGAAACGTGATAAACAAATACTCCAAGGAGTGTCTGCGGAATGTTAACACATTCCACGGACCATTCTAAATTCAAGTCACACACTCCTCGCAAGCGGATCGACATACCAACGGATTCTGATGGGGAAAAGAAAGCACGTGCCTTGATACACACACACACACACACACACACACACGTATGTACACGTTTGGATAGAACGTCGAATTCCTACCGAATGCCCACCCCCCAAATCGAACGGTTCCACCGAACGGAACGGTCCGCAAACAAAGAAATCAAATTTTCCACTACATTTGCCTCACATTCCGCGGTGCCCGTGGAGGAGGGGAGTGCTACGGACGGACCGGTCTTACGAAATACGGTTTCGTGACCCACGTGGCGTGGCGGGACGAAATCGAAACGTTTTCATTCGTCACCGTCTTCGTCTTGGTCGTCGTCGTTTGGTGGCGGAAGAAACGGCGAAACGAAATTGACCAATTAATTAAGCGCACGAAATGGGAAAGGAAGTGTTTTCCAGCGGGCTTTCCGTATCGCATTGCTGACCGATAGCAATACCAAGCCAGCAGCTGGCAACGGTTCATTATTCATCGTACGCTGTTAACACCTTTATTACATGTGCCACGTTGAGTACATCGAACAGCATAATCCTTCCTCTTTAGTCGACCAATTTATTGATGATTGCTACCAGGGCAGAGCGAGATAGAGAGAAAGAGAGAGAGAAAAAAAAAACCACCGGGACAAATGGAAGTGTCGACGGGTGGAGAAAAATGTGTTTCACCCGAAAGTAAAAGGTTTCGGGTCATTCTTCGCCCTTCCACCGTTTCATTCCCGTCCGGGCTTGTCGTTGTGCTGTTATTCAGTGAAAATATTTTCCCCGGCGTGTTCAAGCAAACCGAGGAAATGTTCAGGTACAAAACACAGCGTCGGAAACGGGTTTTAATATTTGAGATATTTCTAGGAAATTCTTCATCAATAGGTCGGATTATTGGACGGATTTCTCGTCATGAAATAACGGACATTCGAAGCACCGCGCGACACTTTTCTTTAACAATTTCGAATTAATCGATGAAAAGTGTTTCACCGGTTCGGTCGATGGAACTATTGTCGCTCCAATGCAATAAACAAAAATTCCACTCAATTCCACTTCCAAAATGGAATACCGTGATATCCATTATACTTTAAAAAGCATTGTTAATAAAGCTGCAATATGCATAACGAAATACACAGCAGGAATTACGGAACACTCTTCCTTGCTGGCAGCGGGTTTAATCTGTTGATTCCACATCCATGGGGAAAATCCAATCGAAAATTGATTGTTTTGACATTTTGAATCCATTTCACGTATCAGAAAGTATATTTAATATCCTGTTCCAGTAGAATATTTATGCATTGGTTAAAATATATCCGGCTCAAAAAAACACTAAATCGCGCCTAAAAGTATGCAATCTGCTCGGATCTAGGACCTACCTGCCGGACGGGGCTCCTCCATGTAGAAGACGACGTCACCGTCGGACTCACTCTTCGCGAGGTCCGCCGAAGGGGCGCCTCCGCCTGTGGCCGCTCCGCCGGGCGTGTTGGGTGTCCCGAGGGCGGCGCCTCCCTCCGTGCCTCCCGCATTGGAACCACCCGTTTGGGCCAGGGCCGCGCTCCCGGTGGGCCCACCGGATCCGCCGCATCCCACACCGGAAGCGTTCGGGCCGGCCGCCATCGCCGTCGCCGCCGACGGGGGCCCGACGCCGGTCGGGCCGGCACTGAGCGGGGGCTTCATCTGCGGGGCCTCCATGCGGTTCCGGGACTTCCGCCGCTTCAGCACCGATGCACCGCGCCGCGCCACCTGCACCATTAGGGTCTGAGCCCGAATGTATCGAATAAAGGCACAACGAACAACGAACACATTGATACACACCGAGGAGCGAGCACAACACTCTACGCGTGTTAGCAGTTTGCGAGCGTGTCAGTGCAGGGGAGGGGGGGAATGATGAATGGCAGAGGATTTTACCGGAAGGGGGAGGCCAAAGAGTTGCCGGTGTACAGGGGATGAGGGATTGCGAGGGTCTACGAGGGGTTGAATATGAAGGGAGTTGTGCTTTAAGCGATATATTTTTCTGGGGTGGTAATGAGGTATTAACTATTTAATGGAAAAACTCAGTTTAGCAAACTTTTGTAATGCTTAAGTTTTTGTTTAGCTAATCATAGGTTAAATAAAACAGAATTGAACTAAACAAGAAAGAGATAAATACCCAATATCCTTTTGTAGCATTCGTACTGCTTCGTTGCCCTCGACTTTCGTCACGTCGAAGACTGATTTATTATTAAAAGTGTTCCCGCCAGCGGAAATAAGTCCAAGGGAAAACTTATTCTGACCCAAAACAAAGTTGGCCATGCGTTTAGTTTTCCCCCCATTCGCCAAATGTGACCGATTCCACCGGGGACACATGCAAAATTCGGCATGCTTGGATGGCACCGAGTTGCCAAATGAAATGGACAGGAAAGTTTCGCGTGAATAATGGTGTGCGAGATAGCACCACTCGGTTCTGTTTACGGGTTGCCAACTTAATGTTGCAGGAGCGCTTTCTGACAAATAATATTTATGCTCCTCGGGGAGGAAATAAGAAGAAATAAAAGAGGAAGATATATCAATTCGTTCCAAAAATACAGCACACCGCGGTGAACCAGAAGATGGTGTGAGGCGAAACAGAACCTGAACAAGTTCTTCCCCACGGAGCTCGCACGTTGAGCAGCATTAATCTTTGATGGTGATGCTTTCCGTGAGGGAAGCAAAACCAAAAACGAACAAAGACAAACCGTCATACAGAAGAATGAAAAAAAAAACGGGCGTCCTTTTTCGTGTCGGCGAAGATCCATATTGAATTGGATTGCAATTTGATTATGTGCCTGACGACGACGGATTTCGTTCCACCGGTATCTGCCTTCCCATTCCTCCGCAGGACATTCGTTAGGTGAATGCTGCTCGTGACGATTGACTGTTAGAAGGCGAGTTATCCTTTTTTTTTGCCTCGTCAATAGCCATCGAAACAAATCAATCAACGACGTCATCGTCAGGATCAATTGATCGGCTGTATCGGTTCGCTTTTCAGCAACGACGCAAATGAGTATCACGAATGAATTAACGATAATACCGAGTATGATTCTGTAAGGATCCGGCGAATGAATGTGGAATATTTTCACCGCCATTACCATTCAAAAGGAAAACAACTGAAGAGATACTTTTACTTCTTTTCCCAAGCGGCGCAAAGGGGAACACATTCCGCAGTTGGAGAAAGTTCCGCTCGGTTAATCAGAATGGAATAATAATGCCAATGGGAATGTGTGTTTGGCCAGCCGTTGTCTCACATACAGGGGGAAAAAAAGGGGCTTTTCAGACGAAACTCCGCCCATTGGCCCCATTAGGGTTCAGATTTATTCATCGAACACGTGTGAGACAAATATGGTATCATTAAAATGCGGCCGCCTTCGAGATCTATTGCAGCAGTCTTTCATTTCTGGGAGATTCAAACCGGTTCTTTATTCCACGGAGTACTGAATGCCTTGCAGTTGAACGGATCGATTTCAGTCATTGGCAATGAAATAACAATCACCATTACAGTCATGAATTGCACATCAGGAATGCAAACAACAAAGCGTTTTGGCAGCTACGAAATATGGATGGCCATATTCTTTTCGGAAAACATAAAACTGAAAGATCACATCGGCCCAATGTGGACGTGTAATTAGCCTATCACCTTTGCCACAGCTTAAGTTGCCAGTAATTTCCAGAACATTCCAGCTTTACACACGCCGCTTCCCGTCCGCCCCACACGACCTCCGTTCTCCCATTTCCTTACACCACTAATTACTTTCACATAATTGCTGTAAACAATTTCGTTAACTGGCAGTATCAAAGTCGGTGTCCCCGTTGCCATTTTTCCACCTTCACCAAAAAGGGATGTGACCGTCCCCCGGAGGGAAGAGTTCAGTCATAACAAAACGCTGCGTGGAAGGAGGGAGCACAGTACAAGGCTTCGGCATAGATGTAACCTGGGGGGTGGTTGAGAAGGCATCTTCTCGCTTCCCGGAATATGGTGCTCACCTTCGGGGCCAGCACCCGTTTGGTGGTGTGCAGGGTACGAGATCCCCATCTCATGTTCGCCACCACACGCTACTAAACCGTATCCCTTCGGTTGGCAAAATGGCTGTGAAGTCTGATGCTTGGAAAAAAGAAAAGAAAATAGCCTACAGTCGCCTATGTTTCCGTCGGAGGAAGCAAAAAGAAAAAAAATGTATGAAACGGCAAGGCCAGCCAGCATACAATTCGCCGGCAACAAGTTTCCTTTCACCGCTGGCCAGTGAAAAGCGCATCATCGTCGAAGAGCATGTTGGAAAGAATGGGGAAAATAGAGCTTGGAGAAACACAACCACCCGGAGGGTGGCCACAAGTGGAGCACAACAAAACATTCCACATAAAATGTGGCAACTCGCAACCGCCGGCATTTGCCGGTGTGTGCCGTTGTGCTGTTCGGATACTTATCATTTCGAGCATGAAATGATGCATTCCCATTCGAGCAGCATTCGTGAGTTGTGAGGAAGATCGCACACCGTCCCGCTAACCGCAGAAATTGGATGGAAAACGAAGAATTAAAAAAGGGATGTGATGAAAAGTTGGTGGGAAAACTCGGAAGCGGCGCCGCCTGCAGTAAGTGAAAGCGGATGCCAGACACGGGCACGGAAGAGAGAGGGCCCTTTTTTCACCTTTCCAAACACCTGTTCTCACGTTGCGACGGGCCAGATGCCGCTTCCAATAGGCGCCACGCTGTAATAATCCGTCACTGGAGAAGGCTAATGTGTCTGGGAAAAAGTTTCATCTCTCCGCTCCATTTTACACTGACGCTTCGCTTCCTAGACCACGTCTCTCGCCCCCATCTCGCCCCACCCTTTCGCCATCTTTCTTTGTGATGTGCGTGGAACAATTCATCACCGCCTCGAGAAAGGAAGGAGGCTCTTGTGAAGAAAGTGTTTTAAGATGCCAGTGGAGGCAGAAGACAAAACAAAAAAAAAAAAGGAGCAGCGAAGGTTTTTCTTTCAATTTCCACTTCATTCGGCCGCGCCCTTTTTTCAGTCCTTCATTTCACCCCATCACAGACATGAAGCTAACAGTGGCTTCAGTGTTCCGGCTCCTTCTTTAAAACACCCCAAGCCGCGTTCCGCATGCGAAGGAGGTTCGTGTTTACGTGCCCGAGGCGATTGCTGGAACTGTGCTGGCGTTCGCAGGCGCTGTTCGCTGTTTGCTGCCTCCCTTCCCCTCCCTTTTTGACTGCCGCTCGTCTGACCGGATGGCACGCGAGAGCAAACGAAAGTGAAAGTATATCATCGGAGCCATGTTTCAGCCTTCAGCCCCTTTCTGCCGTGTTCGGTTTTGGTTGCTATTTTATACTTTCTTCGGTTTTTCCAGCCGCCCCTTTTCCCACGTGTTGTGCTTTCCTTGGCGTACCTGGATCAAGGGAACGGGGAGGATGGGAGTGTTTCAAATTATCTGCGTGGTTCGTTCCGCTTCCAACAAAAAACCGGAAAAAAAACGAACGCTGAACGGATGAAACGAAATTGAGGTAGATAACGAACATCAAAGAAGATTAAATCGACCGTCGAGGTCGTCAAACAGGTACAGACGTGACGAAAAGAGGGCGAAAGGGAGTGCGGATGTTGGGTGGCGATAACACAATTCTAAACAACACATCGCACCGCCTGTTGGATGCGATCTGTCGGTTTTCCATTTCCTGACCGTGGCGTCATTCACCGGCAAGTCGAGCACTCATCCCTTGTTCAATTCCTTCATCCTAAGCAAGACCTTTCCCTTGAGTTAACACACTCGAACACACATCCAAATTATCCACACACCTTCAGATCATACGGGCCCCTTTTTGCCGTTGGGTTTTTCCTTTGTAATTTTTCCATTTTCCATTCGTAAAGATAAAACAACCGTATGAGGTGGATGCAGAGGTGAGATGATTCCGAGACGTGATTATTATTTAATGCAGGTGTGATATAACAAAAATAGCATATCACACTTACATATTTTGATTCGTGTGTGTGTGTGTGTGTGTGTGTGTGTGTGTGTGTGAGGGGGAAGTTATAAAAAACACATTCCTTCAAGCGGATAGGTATGTCTAGGATGCGTAAAACCATGACGAAGGAGATAAAAAAGCACATCATAAAGCAGGTTTCGGGAGAGAAAAAATGGAAGGAAAAAGAAAAGAGAGCCCCCACATTAATGGGGGTGTAAATTTTTCATAAGCGAGTTTTCGCGTAAGAAACACCGAGTAGTTAGAGGGAAACAAGGATCATCATCACGTTGATGAGAAACTTTCGTCCCGATGCGAGAAAACGGATGGAAAGTGCTGTTGCTGATGTGGGAAATGATTTCTCGTGTTTTTTTTTAATCCTCGTTCGTCCTGCGATCTCTTTCATTTGTGAGGTGATTTCAACGTACCGTGGTTCCGTCACGTTCTAGAGTCGTGGTGTTTGTACGAATGGTCGGGATGGCCAGGGACAAAAAAAAAACCCCCAAAGCGAGGACGATGATTTGATCCCGGTGTTACTCTGGCTGATCAAGGATGCAAGTGGAGTTTGTGTACGTATCAGTTGGGTCTAATGTTGAGCTGCGGGTGATGGATGAAAGGAAAAATGAGCCCTGGCATTCCCGGTCAGCTTTGGGTACCGCGGAACAGCGTGGCAAACGAGCAGAATGATGGCGAGCTGCCATCTGAGAAGAACTTGCCATTGAACTGCCAACTGGAAAATATTCCGGTGCATACCAGTTTCATTTTGAAACTGTAATAAAACTACTGTACTGTTCTATGTTTCGGAAACTAAGAGTATGAACATAGAGAACTTGCCATCATTCACTAAAATGTGTTTGTGGCTTCGGTTCGCTCCACGTGGCGCCATTTGTTGTTCGGCAAAATCACGGTTGTCCTGTGCCGTGTGTCCCACTGCGGTTCCATTTTCCTGGCCCCCGATGGCAAATGCTAATGAATTTGACCGCGGATTTGAATAAATTTGCTATCTTAGATGTGGCTAACGCTGCCGGATGGATTCCCGGCGGTGGCAAGAGGAATATTATACAACGAAGCTAAAAATAACGATCGTATCGCTACAAGCAAGGCATAGGATTGGATTTTGTATTCCAGTTTTGACGACACACTATTACACCCTGCAGCACTGTATTAAATAATTTATTAAAACAGTTAGCTAGTTAGTTTTTCAGATGCACAGTTTACATCCCCAAACGTGGATGAATCATGTTTAAAAATGTATTGTTTACAGCCGCAGAAACAAAGAATAAACTGTCCTGCTTTTGTCTTGTTTGATTCAAGTTCATATCTATTCCACGTTTGGCTAAATGAAAATCGGAAAACCCTGCAAAAATATCGCAATTCTAACAATTCCATCACCTCAATTGAACACTTCCGTGCGTTGAACCAACTCGCGTCGACACACACTCTCACACACGTCCTGGTAAATCGATTCGAGACACATTGAGGGTCCAATTTTCCAATTGGAAAAGAAAAAAAAAACACATCAAATGTATCGCATTTCAAAACGCCCTAATCTAATCATGTTTTGATCAAAGCACTTTCGAGCCACCTCATCCGAATCATACCTTTTTACAAACAATTTGCGATTGAGCAGCCGGGTGATATGAGATGAAGCACCTTTGGCGGGTTCTGTTTTGCACGGAGCAACAGAATGTGGGCCGCCAACCCCATATGCGACTCGGTCGATCCGCGTTTCTCTGCCGCGTGGGCCACAAACAAAGAAGATGCGTTCTTCAAATATGAACAAAAATATCGCTCGGGGACCAAGACCAACCAAAAAAAGCACAAGACAACGAAATTCAAAAGGGTTCTCGTAGACTTGGTTTTGTTTTGTTTTCCATCTCACAATGCCGTTTGCCCACCCATCCGGTGGGGATTTATTTTTATGTTTTCTTCCGATCTCGCTAATGGAATTTATGCGCACCGGAACCGTTTGTCATGTTTCATTGAATATTGCGATTTGAATAATTCATCCCAAACCGGAGTCGGGGCAGGGAACGCAGATCGCAAATGAAACGAAAAACCCGGCCGCGCGAGAGATCCTGGGAGGCGCCGAAGAGTGGAAACACAAGTAAACTCCAGTCCCGCGAGTTTCAGCGAATCCACGTGCCGGCCCGCTTTTCCGCGAACCACTTTTCCGCGGAGAACAATGGCCACCGGCAAGGGTGCACTCCGCGCATTGGCTGCGTTGTTTGTAATCCCCAAGCTGGTTGCGTTCGTGTGGCGGTTTTTTTTTTTTTCTTCTCTCGATCTTTGATTTCACGCGCCCTGTCGATGACACTTCTGCAGCCGCGTGGGGAGGGGGGGGGGGGGAGGGGGGCGTATTGCAGGCAGGGTGGGTGGGCTGGCAATAAAAACACAACAGTCGAAACCACTTCGCGAAGCTGTCAGAAATTTAAATGTGATCACAAACTTTTGTTTTTTTTCTTCGTTGTTGTTGTGCCTTACTTGTTGTTTCATTTTGCCAATTTCCCAACAGGCTGGCGGCCGAACCCCTCGTCGGTCGACGGATGAATGCCGTTCGTTCGTTCGTTCGTTCGTTTGATTGAGAGTTTGTGTTTGATTGATTGATTGGTTTATGTATATTGCGCCCGGGAAAGGATGCGCCCGGAACCCGGAACGCCGGTTTGTTTGACTGGGAAACTATGCGGGCGCAACGGGACGGAAGCGTGGAAAGCAATGGAGATCCGTCGTCGGGTGGGTAGGAATTCGGTGCTTCCTAAACCATGGGGAAGCCACGAGGTGTGGAAAAACAATACGCTCTTCGCTTTCCAACGTGAGAAGGAAGCCGATGTTGGCTCATCTGTGGTGACAGGGAGGAGTCGCGTAATAAGATACGCCGGCAGTGAGTCACTTGTTCCACGACTTGCGGCAATACGCCAGCAATGAAATAGAGCAAGTGACGGAAATGTTTTCAATTAATGGAGGAATGATCAGATTCGTTTACTTTAGCTAGCACGGATCGGAAAACGTTCATTCTGAATACCGTCGGAAGAAAGTGTTGCAAATGGCAGACGGACATTTCTTAATGATTGTTGCTAATTATAATAAAATAAAACCCTCTTGCTTTTCCCTCTTCTGTTTAATATA
>JAOEFI010000007.1:9208141-9210641 GCA_034621735.1 Anopheles plumbeus | reverse complement strand
GTTAAAGCGGTATACAGACCGAGAAGTCAAAGAAAGCCATTCGAAAGTATAGATTTCCCTCGAGCCATGCGGGCAAGCAGTACTGCACCCCACCCAAAAGATAAAACGCCCATCCGGGGGCATCATCTTCGGAAGACACTGACAAATGGATGCTTTCAATTTTCAAGCCAACGGTGACACAGCCAAGGACAAACACATTCTGCTGCAAATCATTCTTCTGCTGCACAATGAGTCCGGGGCACGATGGGCACATGGTTGGGGGCCGTGCTGGGTTGCTCGATTTCCCGCCTGACATCATCATCAATTGTTCACATCTTCCTTCAACAATGGACCCGTGGCAGGCTGGATGACAAATGAAGTTGTTAGTGAGTGCTACGTGCAACGACGGATGGCGCGTAATGGTGGTGGAAATTGGTTTGGTTTTGATCAAGTTCAACAGGAACAAATTTGACCCGTTTCGGAAGTCATGTTTCATCAGTAGGAATCGTTATTGAAAAATTCTTCCAATGATCTACAGGAAGAGTCAGAACGATCGTTACTGAGTGAAAATGGTTTGAGAAATGAAACACTGGTGTATGAAAATGGAGTAAACAAGTTCCTTCATTAGATGGGCGATGAGAAACTTGTTTGTACTTTATGTTTGTACTTTATGTTTGTACTTTATTTTAGCTGGTAGAGTGTGCCACTTTAAATAAGAGTGACGTGGGTTCAAATATTTTATCCAACTCGATCCGGATCGAGGCGTCTGATTCTCAATAGCCTTTGTCTAAAGACTCGCCGGGATGCTGTAAAAACATCTAAACAGTGCTCCCCTCAGTACTCAGTAAAAACTAGAATTAACCAAGGCACCCAAGCACGCTGAACGAGTGACGTCCCAAATGTTGCCTCTCTTGTAATTCTCCCTTAAAAATACTACGGTTAAAATGCTCTGAACGATGCCTGGTTTAGACCTGGTCAACATCTATGAAGCAACAGCTAGGTTTGGTTGTTTTTGTGTGTGATTATTATTCTACGTTTTTCAAGTTGGCTGAGTTGATTAAAACCCGAAACATTTCTCGAGCCCCCTCCTACCTGGAATTAGAAACATCAGTGTTTGCGTTCGAAACAGATGCTCATTTCCTAGGTCGGACGCCGCCCGGGATGGAATGCTTTGTTGCCTCTGCTTCAGGATCTGTTGATACAACATAAAATAACCGTCCCTTTGTTTTGTCCGAAGGGGTACCAGGGGAACGCCGTGTTCTCTTTGTTCGCTTATAGCTTTCGAACAAGATGCCCAGTACCTTTATTGCCCCGGGGTGCCATCGAAACATTTTTATGCTCATTGTCCGTCCCCTGGGAGCAGCCATTATCTCGGAATAACCATTACACGAATGTGGTGTGTCATCCCGCACCAATTTATCGGGGGCACGTTGGGTTTCGAGGGAGGTTTTTTTTTTAGAGTGACAATTCCCACAATTGACAGTCTCCTGTTCACCCAGGGTGCGATGCAATCGGTTGGGTTCGGTTCAGGTTCGCTCGATGGGTTTGGAGAATTCCTTTCGAATGAAAAACCCACGAAAGATTTGTCCCACTGTAATCATCATAAATTGGTAGTCGTTTTTTAAATATTTGTATCCAACCCTTATCTCTCTGCAACAGCTCGGTTGGTGATTTCAATTATCCTACCCCAACCCTCACCCTGGGAGGGGGTGTTTGAGGTTCCCTTTTAGCGGGGAGACGGTTGCAAATTGTTTAAAATTAATCGCCCGAAAGGGGGAGGTACTAAAACGAAAAGGTAAAAATCCCATTCCGTCGAATAAGTCCATACTCCGTCATTGGTTTCGAACGAAAACTAAATAAAGCCCCATCCGACGACGCTAATCGGGTGAAATCATCGGGTAGGACTTTTGTGTCCACACTCCCTAATTGTTCCCGATCGGGTCCCTTCGATGGGCGCTCAGCGTCAATTCCCCTGGGGCAAGAGAAGTTAAGCACGCTCCCGCTCGACACGCCACGGAAAACTTTATCTACAGCGTGGTTGGAAAATTGCCACTGTGGGCACCGGAGGGCATCTACCACCGCCGTGCGCGGACGGCGTGCAAGGGCGATGGCGCGTAATGATGCGCTAGAATTAAACTCACGCGAATCCGTCGCGTCAACCGGGTGGACCGGGTGGTCAGGATCGAGATGGAAAAAAAAAAAAAGATACGAAACACTGGAACCTGTTAATAAAATATCGCGTGATTTTGTACAACTGTGTGTGTATGTGTGTGTGTGTGTGTGTGTGTGGCAGTGTGTTTTATATTTTTAAGGTCGCTTTTAATGCACGTTTCAGGTTTCGGTGTCGCCGTCCAGCCTTTATCCTTGACGACGATTATTTGACAAGTCATATTTTGTTGTTCTGTCACTTTAAGTTTCTCACCCCTCGTTTCTTTCCTTTTTTTTTTTATTTCTATTTTTCTTTTTGGGGGGGGGGGGGGGGGGGGGGGGGGGGGGGGGGGGGGGGGGGGGGGGGGGGGGG
>JAOEFI010000007.1:9187015-9199490 GCA_034621735.1 Anopheles plumbeus | reverse complement strand
TCAGCAGCAAAAATAAAAAGGCAGATAAGGGAAAACCAGTTGATCGTGACGCGGGTGAAAACATAAGGGCAATTTGTGTTGTGTGTTTTCTTTGGGGGGGTTTTTTTTTTCGTGTTTCACCCTTGGATAGGTTAAGTTGCTTAGATTGGACTGGATTGCACTTGGAAGTGAAAAGGAGTGAATCATTCCACAATCGCAAGGATTAAGGGATGCTTTTCCTGTTTTAGGTTAAAGAGTTATTCTCTTCGGCAGAGATGGATCTCCAGAGAAAAAGGACCCTATTGAATTGAGGACCATTGAAACTTTACAAATGGTTCAATCAAACGCACCTGCCATTCGGTAATTGAAGAACAAATTGATCGATTTTCGTCCTTAACCGGGTTTCCACCGCACGGAACGGCGTGCACAATTACCGGTGCCGAATTCGTGCAGTGGTAAAATAATGGCATCGGTTCATCGGTGTAGTGATGGAACGTTTATTTAACGAATCGTGCTCGAGAATGAATTGGAAATGACATATTCTTTAATTTCCCACAGTTCACTCACTGTTAATGACGATGGACAGAAGCGTTCTAAAGATTTCCGACCACTTTTCCGACCAAAAAAAAAAAAAATACAACTGACATACTTATGGCAAGTAGACTAAAGATTTTCGAGCATAATTTGAACGTAAGAAATTTATATTTCTTCCGGAACTAAATCAAAATATTATGCGTATTCGATGGAATACCCAATTTAAAGCAATGCTTTAATGTTATGAAAAAGGATGCTTCCAGCTTGTTCGTGTGCTTTAGAACCATGCCTGGGCACGTTTGCATCTGCATACCCACCGCCGGCTGCACCGTTCAACGGTTCGACTATTCATTTAAACTTTCCAAGCGGTTGGGGAAGAATTTGTGTAATGGATTCCATCGAATCATTTCGTCAAGGAGCCCCTGATGGATGCACATTAATTTTAGATTAATGTAATGGAACGGTGGGCCTCCCCACCCCCCATTGGGGTTTCGAGATTCTTGTGATGAATTGAATTTGAAGCGAACAACCCCCGGTGGTTCCGATCCATTTGCGTTCGGGATGCAATCAAGCCGGTAAGATAATACTGTTAGCTGGTTAGGGATGATGGAAAAGGGAGCCAAAGCGTAGATAACTTCCGATCGCGAGCAAATCTGCGTCACAATTTGCGTGATACCTTCAGCGATGCACGAACCCACTGTGGGTTAGTTGAGATGAGTGGGCAAGATGTTTTAGAAGCGCATCGTGGGACGATGGTAGGCTATTTTTTTAAGTTAATAAATACTTCAAACATGGGCGTAATTTAAAAACAGACAACAAATGAACTGCTAGAACAGGTCATGAGTTGATGTTTACATTTCACGTTGCCTGTTAGATTTGAATGCCAGAATTCTAAAAATAAATAACAATATGTTGGAAAAGCGTTTTTTTTTTCAGAGCAAAATTAACAATCAGAATGAAGAAAATATATTTTCTTAAAAAAACTGCTGCTAGTGTGTCCCATGGTGCAATTTTGTAACTTGCTCGAAACAGACGTAGCTCTGTCTGGCTGGAGCAAAATCAGTGCCAGAATTGAATCGGATTGTAGCTGGTAAGTCTGATACATTAAGTCTGAACGTCAGAAACAGCCGGTAAGGATACCATGAAGGAAAAAAATAATGGAGCAAGAAAAAAGGATTCAAATCGATCGTGAATTTGGAGAAACCCGACGAGGACCGACCGAAAGTATCGATATCCCGGTCGCTGACGGATGGTAAAACTTCCTTCGGCATTAGATACCAATGTGCCGCGTCCTTTTTTACGAGCATTCCTACAGCTTCCCTCAGCTCACTGCCCCTGTTCCACCGGGTCGACGATGCACGAGAGAATCGTTGAAAGATTACCGGAAGATTGTACTAAATCTTCCAAAGAGTGATTTGTTTAAGTCACTCCACTCGTACGATGCAGACGGTCTCTGGTGCCGTGGAGTGGAGTTGTGTGGGTCAGGTCGATGTGTTCCGTAGCTGATATTGATGGGAAGATTCGACCCTCAGCCGGTGGTGGGCTTCTGCCGAAGAAACATTGGCTTCGCTGTTGCAGACCGAGCCGGCCGAAGCCGTGTCCTACGCGAGATGATTGATAAATTGGAACGGATGGAAGCACCGGCAGCGCCGAAGCGAGAAAACTCTCAGCTTTTCCCTTCATTCCGTGAAGGTATAATATACGGTACAGTCTGTCGGTGGGGTGGGTTTCCATTCGTAGTGCCCCAAAAGGAAACTCTAGTTCGTACAACCGCACGCACTGCCATCTTTCTACTTAATCCTCTTCCAGAGAAAGCGATTCTAAAGGTTTCACCATTTTCTCCACCATTGAAAATACAACGGTAGAAAGGATGGTGGTGTGGCCCTAGATGTCGAGGTGTTCCGCCTTTCCGGTCGCCAGTTGGTGGAAAATTAAATACCGGAGATTCCTTTTCCAAACTCGGACTCGTAGGCCTCGACCGTAATGGAATGTTCCGTGGCCATGGTAGATACGGGGTTGAAAATATATTTTGAGTAGAATTTATGACTCAAGAATGTGCTAATTGGGATTAGAATTTACGATGGAAAACTAGAGTTTCTTCACGTTTAAAATTTAATATAAGAATACAGAGACAATTTTCTATAAAACCCTATTAAAAGTTTAAATTGAGTTCCAGTACCTAATGTAATCAAACTAAAAACTAATTTAATCACATTTTCTTACAAAACATTACAACTTATTGAAGTGGGTGGTCATAAATCATGCACAAGGTTAAACTTGATGTTTGTTTTCTGGAAGAAAAAAACTTCAACACAAAAGCACAAAATATGTTCTTGAAACTCTTGTAACATGTCCCTCTAGAACGATCCATTACAGCGTAAACCATTCTTCAAAGCTCTTTCCAAAGTTCAGATGCAAACAAGCGAAAACTTCCATGTCAAAGTGTGCAACAAGTACAGCCGTCCAACAAATCGTCCGACGATTCCGGAACGGATCGCAGCGGGAGTGCCTTCACCAGCATGCATTCACTCCCAAAAACTCTGTAGGGCACAAACGACGACAGTGTGTGGTTTTGTACGTATACGTACGACCCACCCACCCACTCACCCCAACAATATGGAAGGGGACCTCGTGCAATTGCAGCATTGCTTTGTTCCCGGGGATCATTACGATGAGTGGAAGAGTGGCGTTGTGGGATGGAAACACGATACCGTAATGCGACATTCTGATTCCTGGCGGTGTTGTTGATGGTTTCTGATGATGATTTCCCCCCTCCTCCGTGGTCGCTTTCCATGGGACGAGCGAGTTCCTAGTTCAGCAGCGACATTTGCGCGCCAGCATCGCTCCCACACATCGCTGAATGCAATTAAAAATACATTTTCCGACCGAACGAAATGTGGAACAGAGTGAGGTGGGGGTCGTTCGTTTCGGAACGACGAATGAATCTCTCCACTAGCGGCAGAGAACAAGAAACTGCCATTAATTAGTGCCACACACACGGGACGCCACGCACACACAAGGCTTCAGGGCGTCGCAGGATGCAACAGGAAAAAGACATCCATCGGGAAATCTCCATCCAAACGGGAGGATTTTCCGTAGGAGTTGGTTCGGGGCTCGGGAATGGGGTTGACGGTACGTCAGAATCAGCGTGAAATTATCACAAATTTGACATGTGCGGCTTTGTTAAATGTGGCATCAGATTTCCTATTTCAGTGTGACCGCATTTTCCACTTCCCTTGTTCTATTGGATCCGTTGAGCATAACCAACACCACTGCAATGTAAGCGGCCCCGACATCGGTTCTACATTGTCGTCACGACCTCGGCGTAGGGATTACAACCCCCGATGCTTATTTCTAGCACTCTAGCGTCAATTTTCTCGCCCCGCTTTGCTTCCATAAGTACACAAATTATGTTGTTGGGTTGTTTATTAATTTAATATCAGCTCCCCAGCGTGCTCCGCTGCAGTTTGTCTGTGCCATCTTCCTCACCTACCGAACAGAAGGTTTGGCTCAAGTTTGACATGGTAACTTTGTGGCCGTACAGTTAGGGGATTATAAAACTTTCATAAAGTCGCTACTTTGTACCAGGTATTTGCCATCAGAACCGACGGTTCTGGGCTTACAAGAGGACGTATTATCTCCTCGACAGGCTTTAAATAACGCTTTGGAATATGGTACACCTAATACCGGGGAACATGTGGGATGGCATTTTGAGCAAGAAAAAGCGCAGCTCCAATTCTCCTGTATCGAGAATTCCATTTGCTGTTGGTTGTTTGATGGTGATTTCATTTTGATGGAAATTTATGTCCATTCCGTAAACGAACTGAAATATTCCTCGGAGTGTGGTGGGAGTTCTCCGCGCGTCTGATAGATCGTGTTTTGGTATGGTGTCTCATTTTCTCTATGTCAACATATTATTTACAAATCTCGCGCACATCGTTAAGAAGGAATAAGGATCTCCATTCATTATTCAGAGGAAATCAATGCCACATTCAAAATAAATTGGAAAACTAATACACGATATGCAGTAATAATCTAAAACCGCTGAAAGAAATATGATATGATTCCTAAAACAACGGTTTAAAAGTCCTTTACTTACACAGAAAAGTGATATACAAAACACAGCCAGCCGCAAGGATGCTCGAGAAAGACGTAGAACCGCTCCTGGACGGTTTTGCCGCGCCGGTGATGGAAAACGTATTTGGCTTTGAACGCCTGGTCGATCGGGAGCGCGATCGGGTAGTACGGGTTGGGGACGCCCAGGTTCTTGCCGGTCGTCCCGGGAGGTCCCGCATCGCTCGGGCCACCCGGGCCGTGATGGTGCAGCCCCATGGAGACGCCCGGTATCTCGTGCGCATCCTCGTCCAGGTCGACGTCATCGACGTCGTCGTCGTCGTCGTCGTCGTCGCCCACGATGTTGCCCTGGCTCGCGCCGACTCCATCGGTTGAGCGCGACCTCGAGCGGCCCCGATTCTTGCGCCGCTTCGGCGTCGGAACACGCTTGTGGTGGGACTCGAAGGGGCGCGCCGGCTTCCCCGGCCGGAAGCGCCTGAGAAAGCGGAGGGCCCGCGGCGACGACGACGGCCCGGACGCACCCTTGTACGAGTGGTGGTCGCCCGCGTTCAGCTCGGTCGTCTCCATCGCGGACTCCACGTCGTCCACCAGGTCGTCCTCGGAGCCCTGCAGCGTCCGGTAGCTCATCATGCCGGACGTCCGCGGCTCGCCGCCCGCGCAAGGGCTCGGCGTCTGCGTGAGTGTCCCGGGCGTGCCGGTCGAGCCCATCACGCCCATCCCGTTGCTGCCGGCGCTCGGGCTCGCCGAGATCGCCGTGCGACTCCCGGCCAGCAGGTTCGTCGTCTCCTTCACCGGAGACTTGAGCACGCTCAGGACCAGATCATCGCACGCACTGTCCGCCTGCTGCTGCTGCTGCTGGTGCCGGTGGTGGTCGTCCAGCGTGAACGAGCCGAGCCCGCGCGCGATCATGCTGTCGGACGGCAGCCCTAAGCTGGCGCCGCTGTACTGGTGGATATTTCCGTAGGAGTAGTGGCGCTGCTTGCCACCGCCGTGCGGTTGTTGCTGATGCTGCTGTTGCGCACTCGCTTCCTGCTGCTGCAGCCGAAGATTGCGTGACTGCCGGTAGAGATTCTCCTGCTCGCCTCTGTTCATTGTTATCGTCGTGGTTGCACTCAACACTACCGACAACATTTGGCGGTATCGGTCGGCCGTGCGGTCGCCGGATGCAAGTTGCTAGTAGTGGGGTTGACCACCGACCACGGCCGATAGCCTGGCGACATCCGGCATCGTCGGGTGCGATCGCCTCACGAGCACGGAACGGGCGCCTGTCGAAGGCGTCCACCAGCGCTCCGGAGCGAGTCCCCGCAGCGGACACACACACCACCGGCACCGACACGACACCAAGCCCACTGCACGCACCGAGAGTCCCTGCCCTGCCTCCGGGCTGTCTCCGCCCTGCCTGCCGCAAACACTGTTTCCAACGCTTCCACACTCGAAGCTGCTTCTTGTTGCACTACGGTTACGCGCGGAACTGCTATCCACATTATTTCGGGCGAGTCTGGAAGAGTATTCGGACGTGACCTAGCGAGGGCTCATTTCGCGCACTGAAACAAAGCACACACACACACACACACGCCGCCTTCTACGATCCCCGGAGCTTGACGGAGATCATTTGCGTTGGATTTATTCGTTTGCGGGGCACTTCTAGGGCACGAAAACGGGAAAAGAAATATTAAAGGTCCTTTGTCTTAACAGACTTCGCAGTTCGCCGGCACACACACTGCACATCTTCCCGTTCCTGTTCGTTTCCGGCTTCCTCGGCGAAGGAATGTCTACTCTGCTCAAATGGAACCCACAAATTTCCACTCGAATCCTTCGCCCGTCCGCCCGTCCGTCCACCATCCCCTGACCTAACGAGGGCTGCATCCGAGAGTGGGTAATCAGTATACTTCACCGAAAAAAAGGTTCACGGAGAGTTCTCGGTTCGTTCCGAGTGCTTGCTTCGCTTGATTTTCTTTTCGTCCCTTTTTCTTTTGCGTTTCGTTTCAATCCCACTTTAGCCACACCTTCGGCCGCCAGCGCCCTTAAGAAACGAATTAATGGGCGTCCTCTGATTCGTCGGAATCGACACTGAGCGGAGCGGAGATAATTAGAAAAAGTGTTAATCAACTTAAATTTTCCCCTTCCTCCACCCGTTGCCACCCGTTACGGGAGCATGTCACATTAGGACAGCAATGTTGCCACCGTCATAGTTACGTGTCGTGCAAGATTTTTACTCCGGCTTTGGACCGTTTCTGTCGGAACCGGGACATAAAGTGACACTTTCAGTTTTCTATCGAGAAGTTAGTTCTGCGAAAATGGTCTTTGGAATGGTTTATTGCGTTGGCGTGTTTTACTCATATATTAGATTTTTTTTAGATGGGCAATTTTGCGAAATTAATTTTATCCAAATTTTTAAATCGAATTAGCACAAAATTCAAAAGGTAATAAGCTGCTATGAAAGACTTACTCGTAAATTCATTTTCAACCCTTCAACTTCCGAGTAATATGTAGACCTCAGAATTCCCCCTTTACAATTACTTCATACCCAAAAATACCGCACACTATCAAAAAGATTAAATAATTATGATTTAACGTCATTCCTTCCATAAATTATCATTAGTAGAAGAGGAATTGTTTTGAAAATCAGAACTCGGTGTCTAGTCCTTTAGTCTTCTTTTATTTACGACAGAATTACAACGCACTGCCACGGTTATTCACTCTTTCGGGTTTGAATTTCGGTGTTCTCCTAATTGGACGCGAAGGGTAACGAAACGAGGCGCCTCCTCTCTTGGCTAATTTGTCAAAATTATGAACTCAATGAACGCCGGCGCCAAGCGTAATTCTATTTTCGCGCACTTTTTTGCCATCAATCAGTGGTCCATTTTACGGCGTCTTCAAAACCGTAACGACCGCTTTGGGTTTTCGTTTCTCGAGTTGGGGTTTTTATATTACCTTCCTACTATGGACCATACCAACCGTGGAAGCCACAGAAAATGCGTACCATAATCAGCGCCCACCTTCAAAGGGGCGCTCTTGGTTCGGGTGATCCGTGCCGTTCGTTAAAATTCGCCTGACTGCGAATGAGCTGCCAAATTGCTTGGGCGAAGCGGTGGAGCAATTTGGCCAAACTGGCGCGGGTGGTATGATTTACTTGTCCGTCCTCAATTAGACCGCCCAATCGAGCGGCGACGGCCACGCGCCGGGGTGATTTATGCTGATGGCAAGGATTGGGACGACGATGGCGAAGATGCAATTTTTTTTCAAAAATCGACACACAACGCAAAAACAAAAGGAAACCCCCAACCCCACCCCCGGGCGGAAAGTGTCCGTCCCACCAACAAGTGCAGTCTGTCAGCAGTGAATTTATCTTACCTCATCTAGTCTTGATCGGAGCGACATAGGGAGGGAGAGAGAGAGAGAGAATGAGACCAAGAGGAATCGGTCAAGAACAGCGAACGCACAAGTCGGAGCCAACTAACTCATCCATAATATATCGCGCACGTGCAGCGAAGCGGGGTTTTCCAACCCCGGTTGCACGAAAAGCGGTGAAAATCGAACGTAAACAGTTGATGGCAGTAAATCATGAAAAATTACCATTATCCGTGATCGCGTGCGCCGGCATCACTTTACGACCACGGCAGCCTCATCCCTCCCGTCCGGTGCCAGTGCCGTCCCTTCCTCTCTCGATCCCGCTCTCGACGCTTTTCCGACGCTTTTCCCGCGGCACAGAGTGGCGATCAGAGTTCTTTTCTTGCCCTAAGCATGGACAAAAGCGTCGGAGGATTTGACGGGAACGATTATTGAAGGGTATCATATACAGTACGGCTTCAACCTTTCCATCGTTGATAAATTATACCACGTGGAAAACAGTGCTCTGACCTCTCGCGTCCATACACGAACACACACACACACACACCCCCACACAAAAGTGTTAGCAGATTTATTCCTGCAGCCAGTCCTTCACTAACATTTTTCGCGCTACTTTTCAGTGGCTAGATTTCGGCATGATTTATTCAAAGTGTATGTTTGACTTCCGGAAAAGTTTCGTAGTGCATTGAATTTTTTCCCATTACTTTATTTTTCCCCTCCCTCAATATTTCCAACGACAAAAGTGCCAACGATACCAACCGAAGGTACATATAACAGGTACCGGAGTTTTTTGCTACTTCCCTTACGTCACACGGTAACCCGTGCACCTTTTCTCCCGGAATTTGGGGTTCTTTAAAAGGGGGGGGAAAACTTTTCCCAAACACCGGTCCAGTATCGGAAAACTTTCAATAATTGATGAGCTTGTTGGAAGTTGTCCTTTCCTTTCCCTGCTACGGTGAATGGGCCTGGGCCTGGCCCTGGCCAAAACGGTATACCTCCGCAAGGATACGCTTGGGCGAGAGTTTTCCCGTTGTTCTAATTGATTCGTGGAAATGTCGGGTTTTTCGGGTTCCTCCCTCCCTTCTAGTAAACGTTAAATTAATTGGAAGTTAATTCAATAATTGTGTCCCACAAATTTGCTTGCCGCAACATTTTGACAAGCTTCCCTGCGTTCGTAGAAATTGCGATAGGTTACACTCCAAAAAAAAAAACCTAACAACAAGGATTTGCTTCTTAGAATGTTTCACATGAAGTCACATTCAAATTGAGCACAAAGCGATTACAATCAAATCAAGCAGTTGTTTTTTATTCTACATCGACTCGGAAGCCTTAAATTTGAATCCGGAAACGTCCGGTTGGTTGTCGCATGATGGGTCGATACTGGGAAGCCGCGGCATTCATTTTTCCCAACAGATTATTGCCAGTTACTGGCTTCTCCCTCTTAATTAGGATGTTGACCGAGGAAACATCAACAGTTGACATTTCCGTCGGTTCGAATAATTTGCACAGCATCCCTTAAACCATGTTTCTTTTGGACCGTGCTTCCTGTTCTGAACTACCATTAAAAACGGACTGTTTCCTTCAATGATCTAAGATTCCGATTGATCATCTATTTTGTCCACCTACCAAAGATTATAGGGTGTGATATATAGTGGGGAGTTATGTTTTGGAATTATTTATGGTTAATCTTTTAAAAAAACTGCCACACCACCTGAGGCATGATTCACGGAATAGATTTAATTGTTCGTCGGCGCTGGAAGAGGAAAATTCATAGATTTGTACTGCCGATTGGAAGGTGTGGCAAAAAAAGGGCCTTTCTCGGTCTGCTGCTGTTCTTCCAACATGTTCTCTTTATTTGTTTAATGCCACAGTCCTAAGCGACGGGTTGGTTTTCCCTTCCAACGGCCATTTCATGGCACTTGTTTGGCTTGGCTTATCGGATAAGCAAATAGTCCGCCGGTTTCCTGCACGTTCTTTTTACTGAATACCGGTTTCTTCGAAGGATGTTGTTTGTTCCGGTCAAGATTTGAAAACCGGGTTTGCACATGTATTACTTAGATAACACCAAGAAGTTAAAATAAGGCCATCAATGTTGTTTGTTGGGCACTATTTTCCCAAAGGACTTGCGTCACTTTTCCATAAACGATGTTTTTTTTTTAAATTGAGGGCTTTTTTTCTCCCTCTTTGAAGTTCTAACATCTATATAGACCTCTTTTGAATGCCGACTGAAAATAAGCAAAGCTCTACCACAGCGCCCTTCGCCACGGCATGGGTTGGCCTACATTTAAAACTGAATGCTGTTTTTTTTCTTCCTTCCGCTCTCTTTCTCTCTCTCAATAAAGATCTCAAAAGTTGATTACCTCTTTTGGCTAAATTTCCCGTGTTTGAATATCAACCGGATCCGAATGGAACCCGAAACACCCTCGACACCGGCCACAATCCGCGGCGCACTCCGTGCATCTAGCTTCCAGCAGGCTGCTGGTAACGCTTTTACCGAGCCATCCTGCCGGAAGTTAATTGCCAGTCTGCTATTGGACGCGTGATGAATTGAGCATGCACATGCACCCGGCGTGCACTATAGCGTGGGCTGCACTCCTCCCGCCACCCACTCCCCACCATCGTCGCCGACGCCAGCGTGTTCGGCACGGTGAAAGTTCGGCCGATTTCGAACAAGGGCCGCAGTGAAGTGAGTGAAAGATTTATTTGATAAATCAATTTTGGCACACGATGGCGTTGGCGTGATGTGGCACGATTAGCGTGGCACGGGACGGGTTTGATAAATATGCTGGCGACAAGATAGTGAATAGAGTATGGGGGTTTTTATGTGTTGTTTGGTATATCCCAGGTCCGGGGTTTAGTTATATCGCTGAGCGGTTTAATTTCGTTGTCACTGATATTGTGTACCATCATGACCGGAGAACTATTAGAGTTCGGACATTCATTAGTTGGCGCAATCATGAAACGAGTGAAATGAAAAACAAATACAACGTACATTGAAGAGGTCTAATTTTATGAACTTTATAACTTTACAACTTGCACTAACTTAACAGAAGTAAATTATATTCAAAATATAATCAAACTTGTATTGAACTATTGGAAAAATCATTTTCTGATTCGTTTTCGCCAATGAAACCTAATCGCATCATAAGATCATTACTGAGTTCGACTCTCTTTAAAAGGTTCTTTTCCAGATCTGCTTGTCGTTGTAATCTTCATCATTTTTGCATCACACACACTACTCCCACTTTCATTGAAGTCAAACGACTTCAACGAGCCGCTGACTGATGTAAACATTTGATTAGTGGCATCAATTATCCAACAATACAAAACGGACCAACATCCTGCGGGATTATCGTTGGTTAATTATTCATTTTCGACGATATTCCGTTTCCAGGGATTGGCTTACGTCAAAGTTGTCCCATGGAAGGGCTAGTCCGCTGTAGCTTTAACTTGAGTCTATGGAGACAAACCCAACAGACATTTGTTATTTGTGTGCTCGCAACGATGGGCCAAGGGTTCCGCCGGCACTAACTCACGGCCCGACCTGGAAGATTATAACGAATCTGAGTCACTTGTTTTGAAGGATTCATAAGGTTTTGCTTTCTCCCGGAATCACCGTTTCGTCGGCGAACAAATTACATCCAATAAATTATAAAACGTAGATAATGCTCATAAATTTCAATCTACAAACAAAACCACCCCCAGCCCCCGGGGGACTTCTCGTTGGCTCTCTATCTTTCTCTCTCTCTCTCTTTCTCTCTCTTGTTTTCCCATTTCTTGTGCGATTGGCCATCGGTACAATTTCCATTGTTGAAGTATGTCTTCCGTTTCCGGAAAACGGGAAGAGAAACGTTTGGCCTAAAAATTTGTCATTACTTGTCATTCGGCTCCGGTGGGCGGGATTAGGTTCGGACCACTTCATCAAGCTTGTCCCGGTGTGGACCCGTTTGCTCTCCTCGACCCACTGTTGGCCACGCCGGTGCGGCCCTTGGCTGCCCGGGCGAAACATACCAATTTATTATTCAATTTGCTTTCATTATTCATAATCCCGTTCCCTCTTAAAAGCTTTCGTGCTTCGGTCTATTTAAAATCCCCGCGTTAAAGCCCTCCGGACGGATTACTGCCTGACGCAGCGAGTGAACATATACAGGCGCCGTCGTTGTCGTTGTCTCAAGCCGATGTGTGCGGCGTCGTGACAAAAGCTCGGCGCTGGAGGACGCCCCAAAATTATGAGCCATTGGTCCTTGTGGAGCAACATTGTCCTACATTTTATCTTGCAGCAGATTTCATCGGAACGGTACAACTTCGATAATTCAGCCTTAAGGCTCCGATGTCAGAATGTGGCTAGGGAAACTAGGGAAAAGGCAACGATATTAAACAAACGCTCATCTTGTCATGCGAAACAAAGCCTCACATGTTGTGCGGTGCGTCTCTTCTTAATTATTCCCCACGTCAGAACGGCATCCGTCGCTCACTAATGACAGACGAACGCATGTCACAACTGACACATGACAGCCCCCGGTCCCGGCCTCCTGCC
>JAOEFI010000007.1:9169536-9181183 GCA_034621735.1 Anopheles plumbeus | reverse complement strand
TTATCGCCAATGGGTTGTGCTTTTCTTCAGCCTGGTTTATTTTATAGCACATCTGGAAGGGAGCATACGGATTTGAATTTTCCAGACAATATATCAGCTGGAAAAAGCCAAAGGAACTGTGGACCATATGGTATCGATATGTACAGCGTGTTACGAAATTTATAGTAAATAAAATTAAATTACTAAACTGTTTGATGAAGTCCCAAACATTTCAGGATTCTCTCCGATTGAGAAATTCCACCATATTGCATTATATCTTTAAGCATTCTTTTGAATAAAACTCAGCTTCTTTCATTATCTTTAGGATTTGGAATGGCTCCCGTTTATACCTGGTTTCGGGCCACTTTGATTGGAGGAGTAGACCCTAGAGGGAAGGGCACTTTTTCGACTGCTAAAAGATACCCCCGCGCGTGCAGCCACCCCATCATTGTTTATCCTCCCGTCTGCCGCTTTTCTATCACTTTACTTTACCGAAATCTGACTTTCCTTGCGAGCGAAGTTTTTCCTCCGACGTTTTGTTTTTCAACAAGTTCTTCACTTTTCCCTCCCACTGTGGAGCTTCTGAAAAATGGAAATGCTCGTTCCGATTGCGAGAAACAGCTCGACTGCATCCTAACTGCATCACAACACGCTACGCGTCGTGTGTCGTGAGCTTTCCCCCCCCCCCTCCTTCCGTATTTCACCAAAAACCCTCGTCCACTGTTTTGTGCTGATGCTTCTGGTTGAACTATTTTCCCCAATTCTCGTTTTTTTTCCTTCCTTAACGAAATTCCACCGTTTGCAACTTCGCCTCGTCCGGATCACACACCGAGTTTGGGAACAAAGAGATCGAAGAAAGGGCCGGGGGGGGGGGGGGGGGGACGCGGTTTCCTTTCCACCATCAAAGTTTTCCGACACGGTTTTCACTTCAGAGAACACACTCCCCAGGAAGCAGCAGCGATCCGTTGATCCCTGCTTCCCTTCGCGGGGAACCAATGCCGGCAGCAACACCTTAACCTCACATTTTCCAAGCACTTGCATTCGAAATCGAACGGACGGACGCGACCATTTGCTGGCTGCCAGAATTGACTGAACTACGGCCTGAAATACGGGGTGGAAAAAAAAAGGGAACTCCCCCTTCCATCACTCCCACTTTCCACTCGGGACTTTCCCGAACAAATTCCCGTGCACTGCGGCGATCAGCTGGGCCCGGTCGCACCCGCCTTGTGTGTCAATCGAGGAGTCACCGCGTCACACTTTGAGGCGGACCCGCCCCCGCCCGCTGGGCGAGTTTGTCCGTCGTTTGCATTTGCATTTCCGCTGCGCTTCCGGGCGAATCGTTTTCCGCCGTTCGCATTTATCGTTTGCATTCCGGCCGCTCCGGGTTTTCTGTCAACTCACTTACCCGCCGCCCCTTCCCCCGCGCCGATGGACGCTTTTGTGTGAAGGTTAATATTGCGGTTCCCGGGAAATCGCTCCAGGCAAAACGGCCGACACCATTTGTGCGCGGCACTGGCATATCGCTTTCGCTGGCTACTCCTGCTGCGGTACATTGATTGTTCCCGTTCAAACCGCCACGGTGGTGGGCGGGAAAGGGACCTCGACCTGGGAGTCGAGTGAAGCGGCACACTTTTCCATCGTTTCCAACAGTTGTCCACACAAATGGGCCGACCTTTTCACGCCGCGCTTCGGAAGCAAACTCCGCTGTTCCGACAAAACTATTACACAACTTGTTTCCCTGCCTGCCGTGAGACCACCACCACCCGCCCCCTGTACGTTTCATGTTCCAGTCCACCACCAACTTCAACTCGAATGAAAATAAAAAAAAAACAGTAGAAAACCGTCACACTACTATATTACTTCCGCCATTAATACGTTTTCCCCGTTTTTCTTTCCGCCACCGTTTTCATTTTCCGTTAACGAAAACTGTAACGGTAACGACGCCGGTTTTATTGATTTCTACCCTTTCTTCACTCTCGGCTCGGTGGGGGCGATTGACTGTGTTGGAGGCCCATGAAAGCCCAGGCTCGTCACGCACATTATTTTCCCGTTAGTCGAATAGTAAGCGGCCCCACAATAGCAGGTTCTGAATACCGTTGAATCACCCCCCCGTGCCAGGTGTGTAGGCCGACGCGCCCGGTCACACCACACAAAGAAAATGGAAGAGAAACATACCTTTTGGGCTCAGTTCACCTTAACGACACCGTAAAACCTTTTTTTTTCGTGGTTTGCACACATTTAAGGCGAAAAGTGAACGCAAAATCACACACAGAAATTGGTAACGAAGAAAGGTGGGAACGTCGCCGATCCACACACGTAGAAAGAAAACGGAAACAACGGCGAAACTTTCCGAAATGCGAAATGAACGGAACGGAGTAACACTAAATTACGGCCGCCCAGAAACAATAGACACGCGCCGTCACGCAAGAACACGACCGTAGGCACATGCACGATAGGCCCCGAAAACACACCAGCCACACGGGGCGGTACACTATCCTGTTTGAAAAGTCCTCGCTTTCCGATGGCAAACGATCGGATTGTCCAAAGTTGTGCTGTTTGCGCTCGGGACGCACTTTCACTTCACCACTGTATCATTGTTAGGTATGTCGTGAGAAGCTGGTCGAGCTCGTGCCCCGCGCTGGAGCTAACCGGAACCGTGGCCACGCGGACGACTGGGGCTACTGCTGCTGCTACTGCTGCTACTGCTGACGCCACTGGTAACCGTGCGATGCCGAACCGGATCCGCATGATCGTCGTTGAATGCCTGCGACCAACTGTTGACGTATGCGATCCGTTCGGCTGCTCGAGCCGTGATGCGGCTACTGAGTCCTCGCTCGCACCGCCGAGTGTCTTTCCGGAAGCACGCGAATGTTCTGCGTGTATACTATATGTACTCCGCACACTCACCGGGAACCCGCCGAGAGCTCGGGTCCTTCCAGTGGAGAGAGACACGACGTTTCGTCGAAGAAATTCGGGCGATTTGTAGTACTCTCTGCGGGATTCCAACGGACGCGTAACTCACACTTTCCAGTGAGATTACACACTCATGCTCTTGTGGGTAACAACGGTAAAATTCGTACGGGGACAAATGATGGATTAATGCGTGCTGTCTCCTGTTGCTTCCTTTTTGTACAACTCATTGCTTCTTATCCTGTAATCTCCTTCCATTCATGTAGATCCTTCTATCGTGAGGGGGGTGATCTTTTTTTTTTCTTTGTTAATGTGGACTTCAAAATATCAAACTGCTGAATCAAAATATTAAGTCGTTTGAGTCACAAGAAATAATGTTAAATAGTATTTGTGTACCATGCTTTTGTTATTGAATGTAATTGGAGATAAAACGAAGAGTAAGTTATTGAAACATAATCAATTGATGTTGCACAACCAGTTAAGTGAATTTCAAAGTATTGTAAATCGTTAGTTTTCTACACAAACTGTGAATAATTGTCTTTTCAAACTTTTGCATTTAGTTTAGGAATTTACTGTATGCTATGTTGCTGCAGACATGATGAAATCATGAGCTGTTAGACGTTGATGTAAGGCTTGTGAATAATCAATTAGCTTTATGAAGATTCATTACCATCGCTTTCCAAATCATCTGAATTCTGATCGACTTCCGACTTCCGACTACGCTACCTTTGACGTCACAAAGATCCATCCATGCCGTACCGCGGACACCTGTAAGAACTTCGTGTCTCAAACTTTTGAGTCGAATGGTGGCACTCAATCCGTGGCTCCGAATCACTCAACTGCGAAGGGCCCCCGAGTGGTCTCTGTGGGGTTTTCCCGGTAGCCCAGTGACGACTCCATGATCCAAACTGTCCATAGTTCACCTGTGTTTTTCTAACTCCCGCCCCAGCACGGTTGCAGGCGAACGGTCAATGGCAGTGTTGGACGATTGTTTGACCTCCTTTCGCAAACTCCACCGCCCCTGCCGCCCCGCCCGCTACGGTATGTTGAAGCAAATTGCTACACAGTCAAAAAATATGCAAACGGTGGAAAACATTCCCGACCAAAAACTGACCAGCGGTTCGCTTACTGTGTTGGCGTGGCCCAATTATTCCAGCTCGCCGGAACTGTGGCAGGAAACTTTGACGTCCTGCGAGCCAACTTTTAAACTGGGTGGTCTGTGTGCAATGCAATGCTGAGGACGGGTTCACGTGCCACAAGCCGGAGCCGGAGTCAGACTAAACTCCCCCCCGCCGGACAGACAGAGTGAGTGAGTGAGTTACCGCCGGTCCAGTTCCATTCGAAAGGGGGTTCATTGCAAGAGTAACCCTTAACACACTGCAACGATTTCGTCGGGCGTGCAACGGAGGGTTGGCAAATCCCAGAGCAAGGTCTCCCTTCCATCAATCACTTTATTTCTCTGTTGATTACCTTTCCCCCCGGCAAGGATGTTCGCGATGGAGTACGATGCATTCGGAACCATATGCCAGCCCCTATACATTGTTGCAACCGTTGCATTTGGGCGGGTTTTCGGGGAAAATTTAGTTTTTCAATTATTTGTCCTTTTCCTAGGAATTTGGCTGTTGCTTCAAACTAACCAGTTTCGCATTTGTGTAGCTGTTTGGTTGGTTTCGACAAAGAGCTTCAAGCACTTTCTGTGGCTTGCGGGATTTCACTTTCTGGCAAGCTTAACCCTACATTGCTCGAATGCATGTTTGGTTCATGCAAAAGAGATTCTCGCTAAATCCGGTACTTGGAAAGGATTCGAACTTTGTAATTTATTTCGCACCTTTAACCCTTCGTTGAGTACCCAGACCGGTTGGCGGCTGCGGTGTGACAACACTAGGAACGTATACTGCCTTCTGTCGAGTTGGTAGTATGTGTAATCCCAGACAGAACGAAACTCGTAGTTATGTTTAAACCAAACCCGTTTAATGTATTCCATAATCCAACGCCAACAAGAGAAGAAGTGACAGCTTCTCTCTTGTACGTAAATGCATTCATGAAATATTTTCGATTCGAAGAAATCGATTTGGAGTTTCTTATTTTACACACGAATAAAGTTGAACACTCACAAACTTACCCGGTTGGTTACAGCGCATTTGCAAAACAATAGACAGAACAGATAACAGCACGGAGTACATCAAGCGGAAATGCAGCTGCGTGGAAATGGATGTCGATATTCAAAATCGATCGATAGTACTCACCTGAAAGGAAAGAGAGAAAAAACGGGAATCGATTAGCTTTAAAATCTGAAACAGATACGACGCATTACATTACAAAACAATCACCGAACAATCGCGTGAACTATGCTTTTCGCTATCATTCAGTTCCAAAATGGAAACCATTTAACGCAATCATCGAATGTTGTTTATGCCATCGATATGAGCTGGCAATTTGTCTGAAATAAACTACATGTAATTGTTTTCCTATTGCCGAAATATTTTCCACCAAATTTTCCGACCACGATGAAAAGTTCGGGATAGAATTCAATTAAAATAATGTCATAATGGGTTGCTTCAATGACCGATCAATGTTGAACAAATTGACGAAGTGGACGTTTCGGAAATGTCGGGCAAAGCATTCATTAATAATTTTCCCAACCGAAGGTAGTAGAAGGGGTGGCGACGGGCTGGAGGACTTGAAGGTGGTGTTCAAATTTGTCCATAAAATTACAATCTCGCCATAACCATAAAAACGATCAACTTTGTCGAACTGTAATCGGTTGGTTAACGGGTCACAGTGAAGAAGGGAAAAGAATGGGACAAAAAATACACCAAGAGGGAACCGGCAACGTCGACGACGCCACTTTAGGAAAATGCCAAAATTCGACATCGTAATCCAGAATGGGTTTCACCTGAGAACGTCCACATTTTGGGTAGTGAGAAGAATATGCGTGAACCCCCTTCCGCTTATTCTTCTGCTGCTGTTCGTTACGACAGTGTCTTTCTTGCCTCCTCATAAATTATGACACTTTATTGCGCCCGGCCATGGCGGTGTTGCTGCTGGCACTGCTGTGTTTAACTTTAACGCGTTGTTCGGACCTGCAGTCTGGCGGTTTACTTCTAGCAAACTATGGAGTGAAATTGGCCAACAGCTGTCCCCGGAAACCTTGAGCCTATTAGGGTTAAATAGTGGGACGTTCTTGAAGTCTCTCGCATGCCAGAATAAAGCAAAAGCTCCATGCAGTGTCTTCAGAAAACATTGCCGACAGGTTGTTCGAACTGCTTTGTGATAATATTGAAAGAAAGGATTATTCTTTATGTTGCTTCCTAATCCTTCAGACTGTGACACGATTGCGAATCTTCAATCGTGCTTGGACATGATAACTCCAATAACAATAAACATAAATTATGTTCCTCCTGCTAATCATAAACTGGCTTCTCCACATTCCTTGACCGTCATTACGCCTTCCCTCGCCTGCCTCACTCGACTGAAGGGCAACGTGAGAAGAGTTACAGTTTGCGGCAAATAGCTACCCCCTCCTTTCGCTCTTTATGGTGGAATGATTTTTATAGCCTCCTCCGGACAGCAACATTTGCCGACGTCCGCAACCTTCCCTTGCAAAACACTCGCATTCCATCGCCTGCGCGAATCGTAGGAGAATCCTTTGAGGTAGCTGGAAAAGCACCGTCCGGCAGGTTAGAGGATGATTTTTGATTCATAAATATTCATTAGCCCGCTCTGCGACAGAGAATTCCACGGTGAATGGGAAGGTGGGCAAGTGATGGAGCGCGCGAGAGAGGGCGGGACGGAGGCGGTCCAGTTCGGTTCGATAGTTTGCACGACCGGATCAACATATTTTATGCACGACTGACCGCAAAATATCCTTTTACAACGTTTCGTTTACCGTTCCCACAGCTTTTCCACCGTAAGTCTGTCATTGGGAAAGTCCTCCCTCCGTTGGGGACTATCATCGCAAGCCGGCATCGCAAGGTCGGGAGACACTGTTCAAAATGGAGGTTCGCTCCCGGGGCGAATCCACTTGACCAAGCACCTCGAGACGATAATCTTGTTATTATAGCTCGCGAGACTGCAATCGCCTCTGCCAAGGCAAAGGACTGTTAGGTTCATCCCCAGACCCGGGTGCTAGGCTAGCACCCTTTCAGCCGGTCTCTCTTGAGCAGCAGGAATCAAAAGAGGACAACCGACTAGAGACGGCAATCACCGCCAAGATGCGGAGTTTGCTAATCGACCCCGCTCTCGCCGAACCTGAGGTGGATAATGAAATAATCTTTCCGGTTTCGCTCGAAAGTCCTCCGAACGGGCTGGGGTTTCCATTTCCGAGGGCTGGTGAAACTGTTTCCGAACCGCCCGCCCGTAGCATCTTCAGCCACGCACCAAGTGGCTGGTGGAAATCACGTGTATCAATCTACTTAACGTAATCGGGTTTCTTGATCAGCAAACCGATTGCATAGCGGCTGATCTTGCGACTGTAAATATTGTTGTTTGTCGATGGAGCTGATGGAGGGTTGCGGTGAATACCAATTTTGAATTTAATATATTTGAATATTAAAACTGTGCACTCAAATACTTTTGTGTTATGCAAGAGTTTCACAGCTCATAATTCTATTCTTGACGAAACATTTAACTCTATTGAAAATAATTTGGAAGAAAATTGTGTTCCTAAAGAAAGTATTCCCGGTCCTCCAATCTGCTACACGCGTTGATGGGAATCTAATGTGCGAGTGTGTAAGAAATATCACTTCTTGTATTATCTAGTAACACTAAATTGATCGTTAAAAACTTTTAAACATGTTAACAAATGGATTTTTTACGACCTGTTACTGAATTCGTTACATTCACTGTCCAATGCGAACACTTCACTTCACAGTTCCGACCAATCAAGGGAAAGTAAGGAAAACCACACCACACAAACGTTTGATTGAGTCGGTCCTACATGACGATGGAAAATTCTTTCTCCAATTGTCCTCTCTCAATTTTTTTATGCTTAAATGAACACCTAATAAATCACCAAAGTACTTAATGTGGAATGTAGCCGCAATCGTAAAACCGAATCACACAAACGCGAGATGTTTCCCTGCTGTGCCTTTGTGAGTGTTTTCAATTACCAACGAACATAAAAATTGAATGCGTTTTTTGTCGCTGTAGGCCTCATTCTTGCAATCCTGATTTGTAGTTCATATACCTTTTTTTTTGCCTTCCATTTTTGTTTCTTTCCTATAAAAAGGACAGGAAGTGTAATCACAACTTTATTGTTATATTGTGCGAAGAATTTGATTCTGGTGAAGAAAGAAACTCTGAAACGCGTGAACATTCTGAAAGAACAAGCAACAACATGCAACTAATCTGACATCTCAATTCTGTTCTTGAACACCTACTAACAGGGACACCTTTAAGTATGAAGATAACATCTATTTTGGATGTGGTAATTTCGCAAGAAAATTTACATTTGCTATGCCAAAGGCAGTGACTGAGCTGCGGAATTAAACAATGGTCTTTCTCAATAAAACCGGACGAGAAAGGCCGAAATCTAGGACAAAAATCGATAATGCAATCATTTGCATTGTTACCCTCCACGTCTCGCAATACGCTAATCACACATCACGTTATTAGCATACAACAAACGAGCCCAGGAAGTGCATACGCCACCAGCCTCACCAATCCATCGGTCGAAAACGCATCGCGACATTCCGCCAATCACAACTCATTTTTCATTCTATTTGTCCAACTATCGAATGATTGTCCCGGGAGGGTCGTTTTCCATGCATCAGCACAAACAAGCGCAACGGTTTGACGGGAATGATGTTGCTTAGCATCAGAATCACGCCCTGGACCCGAATGGGACCGAACTCATATGTGTTTGACTTATTGCAGCACGAAATGAACACACACACGCATACAAGGAAGAGGGACAACATTCGGGCAGGATCACCATTGTCTCCTTTTCTCCACCCTTCACCACATGCTTTCCCGTGACTGGTGTACCACCCGGTTCGTTGATGGCTCTATTTTGGCGCAAAGCCAGCGATAACGTACTATTTCAGCACGTTGTCGTCCGGTGAACTCCACGGGGAAACTAAACTCCTGGACCTGGAGGGATGTTGAGTTCTGGGAACATACTGTGCCGTACTTCTTATCCCGGAGATGGAATGTCACGCATATCGAGGCGATTTAGATTGCGCATTTATGGGATGAGATGGAAGGACCCTGGTTCGTCGCATTAGGAACAATGTTGACTGTTGAACCGGTTTAAAGATAAATATTTGGCTATCGGGTATTCGGCACAACCTAATTACTTTACTCAATGAACAAACATTAATTAATTGAACAAAAACAATGCCTCGAAGAACGTGACATCAAACACAAAGACTTCAAAGCATGTTTTTTATGAATGGTCTGCAAACCCATGCCACCGTATTTTCACAATACATCCACAAACAAAGAGCATAAATAAACGGTTGACTTTGTCAACTCCCAACAACGGTGGCCACCATTTCCATCCACTTTGACTTTTCACTTCGCAAAGCCCACTTAACTTCTTTGAAGCGCACGATCTAGATAGAATCGCATGCCGACGAAACTTCTGTGAGCAGCCAACCGCGCACCGAAATTGGCCAGCCTACGGTCGGCAGGCCTGTACCGCAGAAACACATCACACACCATTCGGTTAGGAACGTTGTCTAAAACCACCGGACCTGCTGCCACCATTTGTCAACCGGCGCACCCCAACCGACGGCAAGTTGGTTCGCCGCAGCTCAAAACCGCCAACATCAGCATCCGCCACGTGTGCCAAACGTGCCAACGATGATTCGCCCCGGATCGGTTTCCGTTGCTGGCTGGGGTTCTATTGGAAAATTGACATTCGTCGTGAAATATCCATTAAACCGTTTGAACGACTGGGCGCCTCCATTTGGTGGAACGGTGGCCGGCGGGAGGAATGTAGGATGAGTGCTAGTGCGGGATATGACTGCGGAAAGCTCATCATAATAACATGATGCCCCGGGATTGTTTCCCTTTGGGCCGGTAGCCCGAAAGGTCGCCGATCGCTGGTGGTGGCCATCGCTTTTCCGGAGGGATTTTCACCCGCAGTTGCCGATACGGTGCCACTCGGTGGCTTTTTCGGTGAAATCCTGTGCTCTCCAATTGGAAATGGTGACCATTTTTGGAGCATTCATATGCTAGGAGCCACGAGGGACAACCGGTCGACCGGAAACCGACCGGAAGGGATGAAATTAGCAAAAACTATCGCCACCACAATGTACGACTGGCAGCCAGCAGCAGGCCACCGGTGGTGGAATTCGTCCACTTTGTGATCTGGACCACTGTCGAGAGCACGTAGGGGGTTTGGGGAGTTTTCAAAACCAGTCATTGCTAAATGAAGAATAGTTTCCGCTGTTTACACAGATTTATTCATGTTGATATCTGAGGCATGGCGCTTCATGTCGTAAATTGATTGGATACGAATTTATGGATTTTGGATAAGAATTTAATCTGCTTGTCCTGTTCGAAACAGCATCCGGAAATTCAATGATATGTTTTATCTTAGACATGCTCGTTTGTATCTCTCCAATATTTTGAATATTTATTATTCTTTTGCAATAATATTTTATTTTATATAAAACTTTATCGTAGCTTTTCGATAGAAGCTGCTTTCAATTGCATTGAGAAGTTCCTTTTTACTTGCAGAAGTGACCAGCCGTAACTGATGGACTTCAATAGAAGTGTACAGTAACCGCCTTGAAAGATTGAATCAATCACAGCAATGCATGGCGAAAATGGCTAACTGTGTCCTCGCACACGTTCACAAGTTATGAACCACTATCAAACCTGTCGTGTCCGGTAGAATCTCGGTTTTAAATTACACGCTTAGCGTACAACGAGAAGCAGCTTAAAATCGTGCCCCCCTCGATACCGGGTCATTTAATGTTATGTTCCAATTAATTTCCTACGTGCACTTCTCCGTCCATCGGCATCGGTCCTGCAGGTGCCGGTGGATACAACACAAAGGCGCCCACCGGATGCGATACGCAGCGTGGGACGTGCGACAAACGCCTTGCGTTCACCGTTCTCGGACGCACGCGAGGCATTCGTCCTCCCCGAATAGAATGCTCCTGGGCTGAATTATTGACCGTACCGTCAGTGGCGTTCATTAAACAACGATTAATTTAATTAAACCAATAACGCTTCCGGCGCTCGCCTTTAGCACAGATGCACGCATGCACCCAACGTACGACTCACGTACCCGTTACGAAGGTAAATTGTTCCGTTTGAATAATTTAAATTGCTTTCAATGTGCACCAGCATTCGCCCGCTGGGAGCTTTCGCCTCCTGATGCCGATCCGATCGGATTGTAATTGGAAAAATCCCATCTCATCGCACCAAAGGCATGTTTTAATAAACTTTACCGTCATTTCAGCCTCCATGCCGGCGGTGATGGCGGGTATTTTTGGATAAAACGTGGGAATCAGTGATCAAACGAATCAATTCGCGTGTCGCATGCTTGATGTGTTTATATTTTCAACATCATACTTGACGCCATGTGCATTACGAATTATGCGTTGAGTGAATGTAATGGGAAGATATTTGAAATTGAAAAATGAATGGAATGAGAGGTGTTCGACACTATAATTTGACACCTCGACTTATAATGACCGAACTTGTTTTGCGAATAAATGATATTATACGATTTATGAAGCATTATGATCGAGCATGTAGATGAAAGCGGAAATCGAACATTTTTGTTTTAGGCAAAACC